>JAWNPN010000013.1:0-600000 GCA_035047485.1 Drosophila peninsularis
TTTTCTTTAATTTTTTTAAACTGTGTTTTATAGTAACGTGTAACTCTGTTTCTGTCAGTAATTTGGTAATGATCTGGATTTATTTTTTCAACGTTTTTATTGGCTTTAAAGGGATTTTCTAATTTTCCTTTTTGTAATGGTCCTTTTCGATATCTGGTATCGACTTCGTATTCTTGTCGGTTACTGTTGATTTTATTTATAACTTTTTCTTTTTTTTCTTGAGTGTCTAACTTTGGTTGTCCACCATATAAGAATATGTGTGCAGGAGTTTGTCCAGTTGTGTCATGTTTTGTTTTGTGATTGTAAATGTAAAGAATGGTTTCTATTTTACTTATTTTATTTTCTTCGTCATTTAAAGTATTGATTATTCTAATTTTTTCGTTTATTGTTTTGTGTAGTCGTTCGATGTCTGCTATTCCTGTTTTTGTAGTATTTAGTTGTATTTCTACTCCTTCATTTTCAAGCCATTTCTTGAGTGCTAAGCTGGAAAATGCGCCATCTCGGTCAGCTTTTAATAATATTGGCTTTCCTAACTGATTAAATATACGCATTAATGCGTTCTTGCATTCTATCCAATCTTTTGTTTTAATGTTTTCAAGAGTAGCGAATTTTGAATAAATGTCTATGCAACTAAGATAGTGTTTGCCTTCGGATGAATAAATGTCTATTACAAATTTATCGCGACAATGTTCGGGCCTGGGGCTAATTTTCATCGGCATGTTTGTTTTTCTGTGTTCAGTTTTTGCTAAGTTACAAATGTTACATTCATTTATTATGTTTTGTGTTAGTAATTGGCTGTTAGGGAAATAGTAAGTTTCGCAAAAGAGTTTATTTGTTTTTTGAATTCCGGGGTGTAAGAGTTTTTCATGATTCTTCAAGATAAGTTCTTTAAATTCAGCATATGAGTTTATATTTTTTAAATGAATGAGACTTCGTAGAATTTTAGTATGGTTAGTGTTGATAATTTCTTTGTGTGCGTTTTGAATGATCTCGAAATCTGCATCACTGTCTATAAACATTACACTAGTCTTTGTACAAAAATAGTCAATTAAATATTTTTCGGCTTTGTCTTTAGTCATGCTATCATATGTAATGTGAATTATTAATTTTTTGAAGTAATTCTGTTTTTTAATATTTGGAATGCCTTTAGAAAATATAATTTGTCTTTTGAATGTGTTTATTGGTTTCTCTGTAATGCAAATTAAATTACTACTGTCTTCGTCAGCGCTATGTTGTGTTTCAGGATTGGCTAAGAAATGATTTTGGTTTGTGATCGTAATATTGTTGACTAAGTTATACTTTCTATTGTATAAAATTACAGTTTGTGATTTATAATCTATAACGGCTTGAGCTTCTGAAAGCAGTTTTCTACCAATTAATAAATCGTAATCTGCTGAAAACTGATGTAGAAAGAATTCATTATTACTCTTGAACAAGTTGTTGGAAAGGACATTTACTTTTTGTGTGATTGTTAAAGGTCCATTTGTGTGAATAAGACAATCTGTATTATGAATTGGTAAATTAAAAATATTAGATGTCATCATATTAACAGTAGATCCTGTGTCTATTAAACATTTTAAATTTTTGCCCTTATAAGTGATAGTTATGTATTGTTGGTTTCCGAGGCTGGCAGCTGAAAAATTTTCGGCTTTCTCGATTTCTATTTCATTTAATTGTTCTGTCTCATGTTCGGCTGTGGCTGTTTGTATGTATGTGTCATTTGAGCTTTGTGGGTAACTTTGTTCTTGGTAATATTGAGGATAGTGTTCAGAATAAGGAGCTACTTGATTATAATATTCTTGTTGCATATAATTGTGATAGTTAATTTCTTCTTGATTTCTAGTTTCTTCGTCTATGCTCATTTTGCTTTGTCTACTTTCTGCAGGTCTAACACGTTTTGTTGGTTGGGTATTGAAAGGGGCTTGTTGTGGAGTTACTTGTGCATGTTGTCCGAAACGATTATTGTCAAATTGGCTCGGTCTTAGAATTGATCTTTGTGTAGGGTATAATGGTCTGACCGTGTTAGGTGTTGGTTGCATTGGTCGATGTGAATAATGATTAGGTGGATAATTAGGTGTTTGTTGCATTGGTCGAGGTGAATAATGATTAGGTGGAAAAATGTTATTGTTAGTATAATTAGGTGTTGGTGTTGGTATTGATGGAAGATATGGTTGTTGAGAATAAGGTCGATATGGGACATAAGGATGGTTTGGTTGAAAAAATGTGGGAAACTTTTGAATATAGGGATTTGGGTGTGACGGCTTGAAACTTTTATCTTGTTTTATTTTGATTTGATTTAATTCTAGACAGGGTTCATCATAAATGTTTTTTTCCTGTAATATATTTATTAAGGATCTTAAGTCGGGGATTTCACAATTTATAATTCGAATGCGAATATCTGTAGGTAGTTTTTGGATTAGGTGGTCGATACTAGTTTTAATTAACCGTGCATACAATGTTTTTTCATCTAGATTATTTTCTAATTCTAGCTTACTCATTAATGTCTGCCTACGGTGTTCTGCTTCTTCTAAGAAAGCTCGTACATTTCCCTTAAATGGGGTACTCCTGAATTCTTCTAACAAGACATGATTTTTGGTTTGTGTCTTGTAGTTTAATATGAGTTGCTTGCGAAGGTCCGACCATGTTGTGAGATTGTTTATGCCAAGAGATAGCATAACTTCACTGCTGATGCAGCTTTCGACAAGTCCAAAAAGTATTAACCTCTGCCTCGCATCATTGGTGGTGTAGAGGGACAATATGTAATCGATCCGTTTGATGAACGTGTATAAATGGTTCTTGTTTCCAGTGAATTTTTCAACAATTTTTAGTTGATTGATTACTTGCGTCATACTTGTGTCAGATAGGGGTGTTGTTGCGTTTCCTTCCATTTTGTTTGTTTAATATATTATTATAGTTTTTTTTTTTTTTTCTTAATTTTAAGTTCAGTTTTTTCTTTTTCTTTTTGAATTTATTATTATTAATATTCTCTTAAATTTTTGTTCAGTTTTTATATTCACTTAATTTTAAGTTCAGTTTTTCTTTTTCTTTTTGAATTTATTATTATTAATATTCACTTAATTTTTTGTTCAGTTTTTATATTCACTTAATTTTAAGTTCAGTTTTTCTTTTTCTTTTTTTGAATTTATTATTATTAATATTCACTTAATTTTTAGTTCAGTTTTTATATTCACTTAATTTTAAGTTCAGTTTTTCTTTTTGAATTTATTATTATTAATATTCACTTAATTTTTTGTTCAGTTTTTATATTCACATAATTTTTTGTTCAGTTTTTTCTTTTTCTTTTTAAATTTATTAATATTCACTTAATTTTTTGTTCAGTTTTTATATTCACATAATTTTTTTAGTTCAGTTTTTATCTTTTTTGAATTTATTATTATCAATACTTAATTTTCTATAGTTTTGATTGTTTGGTTTGCACAGATAGCTCTTTCGAATTTTGTGAGATAACCAGAAGTTTCTGGAATTATAGTCTCTTCGAATTCTATCGCGTCTTCTTGAATTAATTTCAAGTTTTATTTGCACAATCTGTGGCTTTGGCAATATGCGAAATTTGGTGTACACGTCACTGTCGAGGTTTTTATTTTTTAAAAACTTGACGCGATATTGACCGTCGCGTGGGTTGCCTTTGCGTCAGTTGTTTAGCGGATAGCAGTAATCAGGCATAAGAATTAATAACTTAGTTATTGCATCAAGATGCTCTTTATTGCTATCCTACCGGCTGCGCCAATTGAATATAAGTAAATTTGAGTCGAACTAATACCACGCCAAAAGCTAATGGTAACGTTGATGTGATTTTTTAAAGACGAAGTCACGATTTGTATTTTTCTTGACAACTTGCTTTATTCACAAACAACTTAAGACTAAAGAACATTTTTATCCCAGGCTTATTTATATGCTGTTGAAACTACGCAGCAGCAACATGACGCGTTGATGCAACGATTCTTTCTAGTCGATTCTGGATTCGGGTGGTCGGGCGCGTTAGCAACATGACGCGTTGATGCAACGGTTCTTTCTAGTTAATTCTGAATTCGGGTGGTCGGGCGCGTTAGCAACATGACGCGTTGATTCAGCTGAGCTAGCACGTTGCTATGGGAACAGTTTTTTATGTATTGTGAACATAATTATTATGATTATGTTACTATATATATATTGATATACTCTTATCCCACATTAAACGTTCTCAAATACCTTGCTTAATAATATTCTTAAAATTTAAATACGAAATGGCCCAGAGGTGCACTAATTTCTGGTACTCATATTAACGAGTCAACAACTAATAAAAACTCTGCCGCAAGACAGATTTTGGTGCACTCTTTCGTCATTGTTTATTGTACATAAGTTGTTCAAGCTGCTCCCAGTGGCGCTGGCGACCTCAACTTTACAAAGTATATTTACTAATTAAAGGCTGAGGGACGGAGCTGGCTGCAGCTCCCAGGCATCATAAATATGCTTGCATATGCACTTTGAACTTCTTTCGCATCTTGCGCTTCTCACTGATTTGTGGTCGGTGCTGTTGTTGTTGCTGCTGTTGATGCTGCTTTCGCTTCAAGTAGAAGCCGTTCTAGCATGCATATGCATATGCATAACTCCCCCTGGGTATGCTGGTTAACTGCGCCCCAAAGTATGCAACATTATGCTGCATGCTGTATATGCTTATTTGGCGTTTATGCCACAAATTGGACGCCATGTTTATGACGATGAGCGAAAAGAGATGCGGCAGGCGGGCTGGCGGGCTGGCGGGCTGGCGGGCAGACGAGCAGAGCTGGGCCATGAGTGCCACCGCAGTACTTGGCTAACCACAGCTAGCTGCTTTTTTGAGCATTAAATTGCTTGATATATCGTTGCACAACTACATATATATGTGTATGTGTGTATATCTTTTATTTTACATTCGCGACTTTTAGCTTGGCTCTCTCTTTGCTGACTTTCTGCGTGCGCTTTTCTTCTTTTGAATTATGCGCGTCTTTGTCTCGCCTTAAATTTCATAATGCACATTTTATAATCATTTTTCGTCTACTTTGCTGCAATTTTGTGCAATTTTTTACCATAATTTATGTAAGTATGTGTGTCTGTCTGTGTGTAAGCATTCATCATTGTTTTTTTTTTTTTTTTGCTGATTCTCTTCAAGTTTCTCGCTGCGAACATTTTTGCAGCTCAGCGCTGCGAATATGCTAGCAGTTGTAGCTGTGTGTGTCAGTGTGTGTGTGTGTGTGTGTGTGTGTATGTGTTTGTTGGGTGTAATGTTGAGTTATGGCAGTTTTGTAGTTTGCGCCAAACTTTTTTTATGCTCCGCTTTCGTAGCTGTTGCTCCGAGCAGATCCTTTTACATTTTAGTAGTTTTCTCCTTTTTATTCGAATTTTCTTTCGGTGTGAGGGACTGGGCAGTGCGCTGGGTATTTAGTTAAATGTTCGGAAAATTGAGTGTTGCTGCCTTATATATATATGTATATAAATGTATATATATTTCGCCTGCTTTGGCTCTTTAATCGATTTGCCAAAGCAATAAGCAAGACGAAAACTTTTATAAATGCCCAAGTTTGCTTTAGTTTTATTTCAATATTTGTTTTTGTTCGGAATGCTATCAGTGCTGGCTTCGTAATTACCCGACAGCTTCTTGGCTTTACGACTCTATCAACGCATATTTTGGAGATTTTATTTTTGCCTTTAGAGTACGTAATTATTTGAAATAACTTTGTTTAAGACACGCTCATAAGTAGACAGTAAAAATGTTGGCTTTTAGTGCGGATAAAACATTTATAGCCAAGACGCCACGTGGCTCGAGGGCTAATTAAAGTTGAAGCTGGATGAATTAAAATAGTCAAATTAATACATCGAAGCTATAGAAAATCCTACTGATGCGAATAGATACTACTCATAGAATAGATCTAAACATTCTCTTATATTTCGTGCACTTCAATTAAATCTTTAAGCTTCAACGTTTGCTTATACTTAATTTATTATCCTGATTCTTTTCACTTTCATTTCCAGTTGAGCCTTAATTTATCGACCCCGGCGCTGGCTTAAATATGTACTCAATTGTCTGATTGATTTATTAAGACAGAGTTCACTGTTCAGTGGGTTAAGTGCTCAGCAGGCAGGCAGGCGGCGTTAGTTGACTGAATTGTCACATAAATTGCGTATACGCCGCATGGCCTCGCCTAGAACAAGCAACAGCAGCAGCAGCGGCAGACGCAGCAGCCGTCTGATGAATTTAATGCCGCTGGCTTGACTTGCATGCCGAAGACAAACTGGAACAACTAAATGGCGCTAAATGCAAAGCATAGCGTAAATAAAAAGTTAAACGATGCTACTAAATAACGAGTATGTTTGCCGGAGCAGAATCCGGCTGGCGTGCACCCACGCATGCCACCAAATTGTTGCCGCAATTTGTTGCATCAACTCGGCAAAGTGGAGCACCAGCTGCCACACACACAGTCGCAACCCTTGCCGCCTGGGGCCACAGCAAACGCATACATCAAATGTGTCAAAGAGATTTGTTATGCATGACAGCGGTCTGAGCTGAACACAAAAAATAAGGACAACTAAACACAGGCGTATCTGGCTATAAAGCCGAGCTGTGCGACAGATAAGGCGGGCATGGCGTAGGTGGAGGCCATTTCTGTTTTTTATACGTAATTGAAGTTCCGCCGTGCTAATTGTGACAAATGGCAAAGGCCAGGCCTGGCCAGGCCAGCTCATTGCAATTTTTAAATTAAAATTCGTTTGTTTTTATATATTTTACTGGAAGGGCAGCAGCTTGCAGTGTTTATTTAACCGAAGCATATCCAAACTTCTTCAATATATCTTCAGTGACTTGTAAAATGGTGAGAGTACAGTGGCTGCCTGATATATATATATATATATATACACATATTATATATACTAATAAACTGCGAGTGTCTTTTCGTCGTTTCCCTGTGCCGTGTAGCTGTTTAGTGTGTGTGTGTTGAGTGAGCCTCAGAGTCTCTTAGCTTGCCTAAATCAAATTTGTTTTCTTCACCACATTCAAGTACTCTTCGCGTGAGACTTCGCCATCGCCGTCCAAGTCGGCCTCGTCGATCATTTCCTGCAGCTCCTCGTCGGTTAGATTCTCGCCCAGTTCGGTGGCGACACGCTTCAGATTGGTGAAGCTGATGTGACCGGTGCGATCGTCATCGAAGAAGGAGAACGCCTTCAGGCTGTCCTCCATGGCATCCTTGGCGGCCATCTTCAAGCGCATCAAGTATAGGAAATCATTGAACGCAATCCTTCCTGTCTTATCCCGGTCGATCTCATCCATCATGTTTTTGATCTCCTCCTTGTTGGGCTCAAAGCCCAAGGCTCGAATGGCCACGCGCAGCTCCTTTACCTCAATGAAGCCAGTGCATTCCGTGTCGAACAGATCGAAGGCCTTCTTGATGTCCTCCTTCTGCTCCAGCGAGAGGTCGAAGGTCGGCAACAACTTCTTATTTTTCGCCTTGCGCGCCTTCATCATCACCGAACCCGACTGTATGGTGGCCGCCGAGACGGTGCTGCTCAGATTCAAGTCCATCCTGAAGTACTTGGTCGGTGGCTCTACCAAACTGTGTGCAATGTTATACTAAACGGTTTTTTTTTGCAATTTTTAGTTTTATTAAAATTTTTTTGTTGCGCATAGATGAATATTTTATATTTTTTTAAATTTTTTTCGTTTAACAGTGTATATGTTTACAATTCTCGTCGTCGGAGAACTGAATATAATATGGTTTCATAATATATCTGTTGAGCTAATCGAGTCAAAGTGCTGCCAGTCGCCTACTTGAAGGCGGGGCATGCTGAGTTTGAAGCGGCTTGAAGTAAGCAGCAAGCCGACTAGATAACTTGTTTAATTTATTTAAGTAATTATTTACCTGAGCTAAAGAAATGTTGCTTTAAATTTGTAATTTGTCTTAGCTTTCAGCATTAAAAAAATCTTTGAGCAAAGTTTCTGTCCCTAATGCCACACGAAAAAGAAAGAAGTTTACTATATTTGAGCTGTTTGAAATCCAAATTCGCCTAGCAGCGTGGATAAGGCAGCTTTAAAGTCTAAATTCATAAGAAAGTCATTTTAAGTCGTGGCCAGTCGCTTTTGTTGGCTTTTGAACTTCCTGGAACTTTGGCTTATCCGCGCCAGCAGCTCACGAAGTTTTTTTGACATGCTTTTAACGTCAAGTCCTCTTTAAATTTTGGTTAATATTCAAAACGTGTTTGCAAGTAAAGGTAAATTTTTGCCAAATATTTCTGAGTTTGATAAATGCATTAATAAAATAAAAAAATAATAAAATACTTCATTTATTATTATCATATTTATGAAATGTATAACTTGTATTATAATCTTTAATTTCCATATATAATTCAATTTGTATAAAAATTACGAGTAATTAAATGCTTATTAGATTTTATTATATGATTTATAAATATATTTAATATATTATTGGTATTATATATATTTATATTATGCTAATTTTTAGAATTTTCTTTAGTATTATTATTATTATTTTATATAATTTTTTAAATTTTGTTATTATTATTATTTTATTTGTTAATTTTATTTTTATTATTACTTTATTTTTTATATTATTATTATTATTATTTTATATAATTTTTTTATTTTGTTATTATTATTTTATTTTTTTATTTTATTATTATTATTACATTATTTTTTTATATTATTATTATTATTACAAAATTGATTATAAATACTTCAAATAAAATCTTTCAAAATTTCTTAACTTCCGCCCAGATTTCCTTGCAGTTTCCCCTTCCCCTCCTCACCTTCACTTATGAGCAACTATTTGAATATTATATACGAAATAAGCTGAAAACTAAATAAGTTTTCATTCAGCTTTGGCTATGCATAATGATTGATTCACAGTGTTTTCATTACATTTTCATTTGAGAGCTCAGCTCGCATGCAACTATGCGTGCGAGTAGCTTTGGCAACAATTTATTCATAATCTATTATGAATATTTAACAAAGTGCTGGCTCAATCTGTGCACTTATGTACAATGTCGTGCCACAGACTGCTGCACACTGTATTAAACGCTCGCATAGTTATGTATTTGGACATACGGCAAGGTGGCAGTTGGCAGGTGCTATGTGTTATGTGTGCTATGTGCCTTGTGCCATGTGCTGTGTGCCGTGTGCCATATGCCAGGTGCCAGCTGCCCGAATGTCAGTCAAAGTTCTTGCTGTTGTTGTGGCAAGTACGTGCCGCGAATTGTTTGCCTATCAAATTTGCCTGCAACAGGCCGAACATACATATATTGAGACAGGCCTCTCAGCTCGACACGCGCAGCACGTGCCTGGCACTCTCGCTGCTCATGATTCCAATTACATAAACATAAGCATTTGCGCTTACCTGCGATTCGCCTGTGCCCTGACTTCCGCTCGCGCCCATTCCTCCGCCAATAGAAGTCAGCGATAATTTACGATTACGTTCGCGCTCCAGTCTCATGAGTATCTGTGCGTTCTGCTCACAGGTGTAGGTGTGCGTCTTGCGGCGTCGCTCCAGGCTGTACTCGTACAGCGGACGCGCTGCATCCGGCTGCAGTTGCGCCTCGTCGCCGGCGTCGCAGCTGCAGAGCGACTGATTGCTGCGGCCCTTGGCACGCTTCAGCGAGCCGCGATGCGAGCTGCTGATGGAGGCGCCACGCTCGCTCACATAGTCCGAGAAGGTGACCACATTGTGATTGCCGTTCATATTGTTGTTGGCCTCGTAGGCGTTAGCCGGCCTCAGCGCTGGCCCAACAGGTGCCACGCCCGATTTTCGCTTGGAGGGTGAGACATAGTAAATGTCATGCTCATCGAACTCTATGTTGCGCTGCTGCTGTTGCTGCTGCTGCTGCTGGTGCAGCGCTGTGGTGGCAGTGGCTGTGCTGCTGCTGGTGGTGCTGGCCACGCTGTTGCCGCCGCTGCTCAAGCTGCAGCCGGCCAAATCAGCCAGCGAGTGCTGCAGCAGCAATGGATGCGGCACACGTTCGCCGCGCAGCGAGTGCTGCTTATGCAGTGATTCCAGGCGTCGCAGCTCCGTCATCTCTCACTCTCTCTCTCACACTCACTCTTTATGCCAATGTCTATAGCTCTTGCTCGTTGTTACTCTTTGCTTGCTCTCTCTCTGTCTTTCTATGCTAGCTTGCTGCTGCTCATCTTGGGGCTTATTGTCATCACTTGGCTGGGCTTAGCTGCCTGAGTCATGTTATATTCATGGCCCACTCACTCGCATTAGCATAACACTTTGTCTTCACATATACATATATATATATAATATATATATGTAGATATATCTATGTGTCTAGATATTTTGGAGAATTTTTTAATTTTAAATGTGCCTGCAGGGCTGGCAGCTAGCTAAGCCGGCTAACGATTTCCTTATGTCAATATAGCAAATTTTCAATCGGCTTTCGCCAAAAAGCGACCAACTGTTTCGATTGCTTCCAGCTTCAGCTAAGCCAGCTTCCAGTTACCAACTGCTGCTGCTGCTGCTGCTCCAGTTGATGCCCTTGCTGACAGCAGTGTGTGTAGCGTCTCATTGGCAGCCGCTTAGCAATTCGATTTGCCAAGGATTTGGTCTCCTCCCACGCAGTGCCCTATTCTTTCTTTCCCTTCTTTTAGGCTGTTTGTTCTGTTAATAGACTCGTCTTTCGCACTCACTGCGCTTCTAATAACTGCAAAGAGAGAGAGGAACAAATTTGTTTTTTTTCTGCTTAAGAATTGAGTGGAAAAATAAATGTTTGTTGTGTTCTTTTTGGATTTTCATTGTGTGCCTTATGGCCGTACAAACAGGATCAGCACAAGTGTGCGTAATCTCTACGTGAGTGTGTGTGAGTATGTGTGTGTCTGTGTGGGTGAGTGGGCGTATTCGTATATTTTATGTCGCTTAATTGGTTTTCGGTTACGCTTAAGTCGTTAATTTGCAATGATATTAAATCTTAAGCTTTGAGTGAAGTCTTGAAGATTTGAAATCAAGCAAAAGGCAAACAAAACCAAAAAAAATTAATTTAATCTAAATTTAATTAGCTGAGATGAAGATATCAATATCAAGCAGTCTTTTATTAGGAAATAAACATAAATGTATTTCAATTAGGATAAGGAAACAAATAAAATTAATAATATTATTTATAAAGGTAATGAAAAGAAGCATAAGAAAATAATAATTTATATTTTTAAGATATAATTAATTATTGCCAAGAAATTTTATTTAACCCAACTGAAAAAAAAATATTTTTAAAATTATTTAAAAAAAAAATTATTTATTTATAAATTTAAATTAATTATCTAAACTAAAATCTGAAAAATTATAAATTACAGTTTTATTACATATTTAAAAATAATAAGAAATTAGAAGAAACGAAAATTTATTTATTTATTTTTTCTTATAAAATATCATTATTTAAATGTATTACTAAAATTAAAAAAAAAATATATTCTTAAAATCCTTTTTCCAACAAAATCATCAAAATATTTATTCAAAATTCAAACTTTTCTAAAGTTTATGCCAGGCTTTTCTTCTAAATTGTTGTAAGTGCTATAATCGGCAAATACTTTACAAATTTGTTAACACATATAGTCACACACACACACACACACACACACACACACTACCGCACTCATACATACACTTGAGTTAAACTGTTGTCAACTATTTGAGTTCCGCCCTTAAAAACTTGACGCTTTGCAACAGTGCAAAAGAATTAACTCATTACATGCGCTCATTAAGCTATAGCCAAAGTTGATTAAGGCCTTGTAAAACTTTTGTTCAGGAATGTCTCAGCGCTTGCCACTACCCGTCTGCGCAGGGGCGTGGCTGGCGGCAGTGGAGACAGACACGAGTCTGACAACTTGAAGTGCCACTCGAAATATGCCCAAGACAAAATGTTTGTTGTCGTCGGGCGGAAAGTAAAAGTTGCCGTGGCAAACTTCTTAAAAATACTTAAGAGGCGATAAATATCGTAAAGCGTATATATAAATATATATACATACATATATATATTGCATATACGCACACATGATATGCTTAGGGGCTGGCAAATGTTTTGACTCTTCAAACTTTTGCTCAAGTTGCCTATTTGTTACACTTCATGTTGTTTGCTTGTCGCTGTGGTTGTTCGTTGATGGGGCGTTCGCCTGCCACGCCCTCGCTCAATACGACAAATTTGGCATTGTTTTCGTTGCTGTAGCTGCTGCCCCTGCACGTTATATTTTAACGTTATTATTATGCTGCAAAAAGTTGCCAGTTTTGTTGCTGGCTTTAAGCGAATTCCTTCAGAATCCCATTCAAGCTTTACAGCCTAGGCAGCTGCCTCAATTATATATATTTGAAATTGCTATTGTTGTTGTTGTTGTTATTGTTCTTGCTGTTGTTGCTTATTAAAAACTTGCTAACGTTTGTGCAAAATGCTTTGCCATCAAATGCTGCAAATGTTTGCCTCAGCAAATGGCGTCTCAATTTTTGCTTTCAAATCGTGGCTAGAAAAAGTTGGAAATTCTATGTAGGGTGTAAATGACTGCGAAATGCTCTGTTTGCAGTATAATGTGATGATAGAGGCTCTAGGTTCTAGGCTCTAGGCTCTAGGCTCTAGGCTCTAGGCTCTAGGCTCTAGGCTTCATATTTCTCTCATATTTTGCCCTATAACCAAGTCTATTCCGAACTAAAGCCTCACATCTGCTCATATTCCAGACTTCAGCTCCTCAAATTTAAACTTTATATATAAAATCAATATACTCTTTTATACTCTGAATGCATTGTAAAAAAAGGCTCATGAAAATACGCACAAAATTCACATAAATTCTGATGAATTTGTCTGTCAATCAATAAAGGTAACAGCCAAGGCACACGCGATTTTGTTGTATGCTTTCTCGAAATTAAAATCAGAAATGGAGCTGATATAGGGCGACTAAGAGATATCCTGTAGGAAAAGTTAGACGTAAAAAATAAATATAAAAATTATAAATACAATAAAATATATAAATAAATATCAAATATATATAAATAAAATATAAACCATAAATACATCAAAATTATTAAAAATAGCAAGGAATATTTGCATTAATCTAGGAAACAGAGTGGACACTAGTAGAATTGTTTGAAAATATATAAAGACATTTCACATATTAAATTAAATGCTGCCGAGCTGATGCTGATGCTGATGCTGATGCTCAGCAAATTCCCTTTCAGACTTTTCGATTCATGCCAGCAGCTCTGCTACCTGCCACAGGGTAAAGATGCTTGTGGGGCTGCTCGAAGCATCTATAATCAATAAAAAATGGCAACTGACAGCTGTTGACAGGCGCAGGCCGAGACTTAGTCTGGCTTTGACGCCCGCACTTCTGATAATAATAATAAAAAATACATGCTTTTTCTGGTTTCGATTTTTATTTAGAAAATTTTAGACGCGCATAAATTTGCCAAATAGAAAAGGCGAAAATAAATAGAAAATAAATTGAAGCATGGCGCATGCAGGGGAACTTTATATTGCACCTAGTTTATAGCTGCACTAATTTGGATTAATTAATTTTGGCATTGATTTTGCACAAAGCTGGCGAAATGTACGCTGGGGTCAGGTTCAAAAAAGGGTTTTATGTGTCAGGTCATAAAGTCTAAGTGGGCGCAGTGAATTACAAAGGCGTCGCGTGGCGAAGGACGTCGGCGGACCACGCAAATGAAAATCTAATTTAGAGCAACACGCACACAAAGAAAGCCCAAGCCGAAAGGAAGTGGGGGCCGTTAAGAGGGTTAGCTTCGGCTGCGAAGCATACACAAATGATACATGAGCTCATGGCAGCAGTAAAAGCTTCGGTTTGCCTTTCATTTGCGTTTAAAGACCCAAAAGGACTTCCGCCTGCAGCGGCCTACAAATTAACATGGCCCCAATCTGTGATTCTGCCTATGACTGTGTGTGCGAGTGTGTGTGTGTGCGTGAGCGTGTGTGTCCCGGCGAGCGCATGAATTATGACGAAGCCAGCTGCAGACTTAATGGAAAAAGCTCCACCACAGCCTCAGTGGGCGCCCCAGCGCACGCAAGGCGTAAATTAGAAAAAAGTAAATTTCCTATAGCATACTTATTTGGGCGCGCACGCTGCGTATGTGTAATAAGTTGTTGTACGCCACTCGCATCCCCACCCCATCCAACGCACACCAAATTGGACACGATCTCTGGCTCTGGATTTGCTTGGAAACTTCTGGCTGGATTTACGTTCCGGCGCACGGCCTGCCACAAAATGGTTCTTGTCTGGGCACTTTTAATTTTTGACACGTTCCGCAGGATAGCGAAACGAGAAGAAAATAAAACACGTGTTCTTTGACATTGTGGAAGCAGACAAGGCGTAACAACTGGCAAATACAATACAGCACAGATATATATATATATATATATATATATATATATATATATATATATATATATATATATACATATATCTATGTATATATCCTATATATGTATGTGTGTTTTATATATTTATTTTAAAATTCCAGCAGGCAGCGCGTATAATGAGTTTTCTGGTCGTAAATACATTCGCCAGCCCGTAGATTCGCGCACACTCGCTTATATAAGTATGCGTCCATAGGTGGGCTATAAAATTTGTTTAACACCAATGCGCCGCACGCACTCACGCCAATCAAATATATTTCATTTTATATACAAAAATAAAAAATAAAAATAAATAAAATGTAAATATATATTTTCTTATACTGTTGCCCGTTTTATGATAAAGCAGCAAATTAATGAAATTTTTGCAATAAATCATTGGAAAAACGAATAAAAACACACGGCGTATATATGTATATGTTTACCATACGACACATATACACACGTTATATCAGCCATGAACGTAAGAAATAAATAAAAAATTTGAATATTAAAAAAACATTGTTGCAAAAGTGCAAGCGTCAAGCGCCTTAAATATTAATTGACTTTTATTTCGTTAAATAAAAATATGTGCTGAGATTTATATTTAAAGCGAAATGTCAAGTGTCAAATCAGGTTGAACAGCTTCAAATATTAAATCAGTTTTAAACTGAATGAAAAGTTTGCATTTAAAATAGTTGTGAAATAAGGAATTTAAATATATATATATATTTATTTTATATTTTTTATTTATTTGCCTGACTTCATTATAATTTCTCAATCAAGCTGAACTCACATTGAGTTCAATTATATTGCCAATCTACTTTAATTACTTCTGCAGCTTCAGCCAATTGCACACATTTTGTCTGTAACATATTTTGGGACAGCTGCAATGATTCTGCCACAGCTTTCTTTGTAACTCTCTCTCCCAGCCCTCGGGCACTCTCTCATAATTTAGCAATCAAACCCCCAATAAGCAAAAAATCAATTTCTCGAGAATTTCTCGTAAAATACCTTAAAAAATACTTTTCAGCAATTTCTTGCCATAAATTTTCAAATAATTTTTTTCTTGAACATATTTTCAGCCATTGCACACACTTTCCAAATTCTTGTATATATATTTGGCCAAAACATTCTTTCACTTATTTAACCAAATAGTCAAGCATAAGCCGGGGCAGACGCCAGACACATTCCAAACTCTTATGCCCAATCCCAATCCCATTCCCATTCGCATTCCCATTGCAATTTCAATTGCTAGTCCAAAAATCCATTCGCAAGTCATATTTTCTGGTCACCAAGTGCGTTGACTGCACTTTTGGTGGGCGCGCATAAAACTTTAGCTACGGGCCGTGTGTCCAACCACCCACTGCACCACCATAGTCTCCAGGCGCCACAGCAAATAGTCAACTGTGGAAAAGTGGAACTAGTTCTGGAATATATCCCTAAACTCGCTTTGTCTTGCTCACTCTCTCGTGCGCGCTGGTAATTCCGCTTGCATCCGTTTCTAAAAAGTTGTGACCAAATTCAAGTGGCTGGAGCCAAAGGCTTTTAGCTGACTTAACACCAGCGTGGAGGACATCCACTCTAATATATTGTGCCACCTCCCGGCGGCGCCTATCCCTGCCCACCCAGCCTTTAGTAGCCTCATAAAGCTCGAGCTTAAGCATGTCGGTCCAAAAAAGGGTTTCCGGCTTTGACTTTGGCCAAAAAATTTGCACAAAAAGCGCCCACATGAAAATTGTGCGTATATGGGTGTGAGTGCGAGTGGGTGGGTGGGTGGTTGAGCGGGTCAAAAACACAAGTTAACAATGGCGCTCGTGACTTTAAATAAAGAAATAACTTGCGCATAGTTCAAGTCAAACAATGCGCGACGCAGCGCTAAGAATTTAACATGGATACGCTTTTATATATTGCTCTATGGCTACAGCGTGGGCGTGGCCGTTGCTTCACTAACAATGCGCGGCAGTCTTTGTACAAGTTTTGCATTTTTTTTTCATATATTTTTCGGTTTTTTTTTCTCCATATTCGCGTCTTGTCTCCATCTCTCTCTTGGCTGCCGCTTTTTGACAGGCTGCGCCAAAAGTTTAGCACTTAATATTTTCTTTACTTCTTGGCTTGTGTCTTTGGCTTCGCGCTATGGCCTTATTGGCCGGAGCCGTTTAGCCCTGGCTGGCTATAAAACATTGTTGTTCTTCATTCTTTTCTTTTCGCTCTGTTGCCATCTTCATACTCTTATTTATGGCTCCCACGCATTTTAGCTGCATTTCTGACTTATTTACGTACCTTGCACTTCCGCTACAGTTGCCTTCCGTGCCTCGCATTTGCTGTTTCAGCCAGCCAAAGGAAAACGCACTGCAATAGAGAGAAAGCATAATATATTTTTAATAAAGAGTTTTACAGTAATGGATTGTGAGTCGTCGTCTCTGTGTGTGTGTGTGTGTGTGCGTGTGGGAGCGCGTGTTTTTTTTCCGGTAGTTGCTTTATCAATATTATGCCAGCTGCAATTTTACATTTAAATTTTAAATATTTCTGTGAGAGTTGCGAAAAATATTTGTTAAATTTATTTTATTTTATTTGAAATGCAAGAACTTCCATTTTAGTTTTTTCCATACTTAATTCTTACAGTTAAATTCAAGTTTTTTCTGGCGTAAGTAGTATATTTTTAATATATTTTTGTGTACTACACTTTTATATTAAAAAGTTAGTTTTTATGACGAATTGAATTTTTATATTGCAATAATATTTTATATTTTTTAAATTTTTATTTAGTTTTATATGCTGAAATATATTTTAATTATAAATTTGTTGATATGTTTTTTTCTTAATATGTATAATTTATATATAAAACAAAATATTTTATATATAAAATATTTTCAATAAGCCGTTTGACTAACTATTTTTTTTTTTACTTTAATATATTTAAAATTTGTTTTGAAAAAAGTTATTCAATAAATAGAGTTTGATTTCTATTTGAACTTCATTTTATCATTGACTTTATATATTTTTTGTAGAGTTATTTAATGCAAGAAGTATTTAAAATAAATTAACATACCTTAAAATATATTCATTAAGTATTTTATCATTTAGCTCATAATATATGCAACTGTCTCAACTTACAAAATCTTCAATTAAACTGCATTATCCAAGATATAGTTTTGCATAATCTAGCATCAAATATTACCAGATGCACACAAATACACACAGAGAAGGTAAGAGAGAGAGAGAGAGAGAGTGAGAGAGAGATATAGAGAGTGAGACATACGCATTTATACAAATGCATTGCAATGCGAGTTCAACACATTGTCATAACTAACACAAACTTATTTATCCCCGGGGTCCGATTTATATTACTTCCCCGTTAGCCATGTGGCAGTGTGCAGTGTGCTTGGCCCCCAGCATTTTGCCCGGCCTGGTCCATTTTCTACAAATAGAGAATGCTCAGTCGCTCTGTCGTAGGTTACAGCTCCAAGGTCTGCGCTGTAAATTTATCAGTGTCAAAAATAATAGCGCGCCCGTTTTCGCTTTTAATAATTTCCCTCGGCAACGAGCCGAGTGCGAGCATTTGGAGCGGAAATTGCTGCTCGAGCAACGAGAAACGGCAATAGTAGAACAACTCAGAGTGTTTAGCAATCAGTTGCATGATAGCCCTAAAGATGCCCAGTAGGTAGTTGTTGAAGAGATAAGATTTCAGTTGAAGCAACGTTATAGTTCTTGTTAGGATTTTCGTAGACTTATTCAAGTTTCTTAAAAATGACAAAGGTACTAAAAATTGAATCATACTGTAAGTGTGTCACATCATTGCTTGCTTGCCTCACATAGTCATTTACAGGGTATATTAATGTCAGCCAGCGACAACATCAGTTGGGCATTAGAACAATGGTTCTGCCTTAGTGCATGCGCTGCAGGACAGGAGCACACCACATGCCACCTACACACACATACTCACACACACTCCATACATATGTGGTATATTTGTTCTTTGGTGTGCCATCTAAATAATTTTAGTTAAGACTTGGTCGCGGCGCCCGTCGGGGTAATGGAATTTGTGCAGCCCAATTTAGGCTAAAGGAAACACAGCTCGAAATTTCCGCTTCACATTTTCCACATTTACTTTTCGATTTAGTATATATCATTTGTTAGCTTTGCCAGCGTCAACATCAAAAGCCATCAATTATTTAATTAAAGTTGGCTTTGTGCTGCGCCCCGAAAAATCTGTTTGATATTTGTTTGATTACGTCACAAAAACTTAATTTAATTACGTTTATTTTCATTTTTTCTATCTTCTTTTATGTTTTTGCTTAAATTATTTCTATGCTGGCAAATTACTTTTGACATTTGCGCAAATGGAATGTCATAAATAATTCCACATAGAGCTAATTGCAAACTTACAAAAATTCATTTTCAATTTACTTTGAGTGTGAAAAGTTTATATTTTATGCAGTGGGCTTAAACTAAAGCTGCGCGAAGCCAAAACATAATTTTGTTTATTTATTCAATGATTGGACAGCTGAGCCGCTTTGTGCTAAACACAGTTGAGAATTTTTTGAATATGCCCATTTTTTGTTCTATTTTGTACCACAATGTCAAGTGGCTGGTGGGCAGGACCCTCCGTTAGGATTTCAGTGCCCTGCAGTTGTGCGCATTAAACAGAAACTTTGAACATAAATTCAAGACCCCGCACTTAGGCTGTACATCGATAAGATGGTGTCCCAAGTTGCGAGAGCGAGCGCACATAATAATAAATAAAATATGCAGCCAACTTTTTGTTCATTTCGTTCATTTTTTTGCTGCTTTCTTTAAGCTATTGACTAAATACTTTGGCAAATTCATAAATTGAGGCACATCATAATAGCATAAATATTTAGGAGATCCAAAGATGCAAAGCAACGCGAAATTACTAAGCAAAATGCCCAAGAAAATTGAGTTGAAAACTTTGGCCTCCTTATTCTTCGCTTTTTTGTTCCTCTCCAGCTCGCTTTGGATTTGCTGCACGAGCTCGTCAACTTTATTGACTTGATTTTTAGCGGGTACAACAAAACGAGGGCGAGAGAGAGAGAGAGAGAGAGAGAGGGCTTACTTTGTGAATCCTGGAACTGAGTAAAACAAGAGCTCTGAGGCACGTTTCATTTGTAAATATATTTTTGAACTGCTTTTAAAATGATTAAACATATAGAAAAATATTTAAAATAAAATTTTTAAATATAAAAAACATAAAATATGAAAAATATATAAAACAATATTGTAAAATATTTAAATAAAATTGTATGAAATATATATAAAAAATATATTTTAAAATTAATTTAATATATTTTATATATATTTAAAAAACACTCAAAATTATGGATAAAGTTTTCAATGGAAGTCTGCAGGAGCGATATGTGCTGTTCTAAATTAACCCACAAACTATAATATACACTGATCTTTCAAATTATAGGGTATTCAGCAAGCAGAGCCTAAAAGCACTTACTAGTCGGCCAGTTGTTCTGTTTGGCACGCTTGCTCTTTCATGAGCATTCATCAAAGCCCACTTAATGCCCCATATTGGCCAGGGCTTAAACAGTTTTGACCACAACTCCGACAACTCTGACATCACACAAACTTAGATATTTCGTAACGTCATGTTATAATCCACATTGATATTAAATGGCCACAAAGAGACAGATACAACTTTCTGGCATTCATATGCACAGCATTCAAGACACTGAGACAATTTGGGCGTAGGCCTGGGCGTGGCACATTGAAAAACATGACCCGGCCGGAGTCAAGTCGAGCAGGAGTAGAGTCCATTATCGCACGCCCCAAAAAAATGGCCATTAGACTTTAATAAGCCAATAAGTTTGCGCTCAGGTGCCTGGCGTCCTCGCAGCGCGCTGGCTGCCATTCAAAAAGGCACTGCATTAATATTTATGCGCGTATTACGCTTGATTGTGGCATAGACTCGTGGCTGGGCCGGCGTTGGTAGGCCAGGCCATGCGTGCGTTATAAATAAAATTAAATGTGTATCAGTTAAGCTGAATTTGGTTCGAAGCAAGACGAAGGCGTCGATAAGTCGACTTGGCCAGCGGCTAATGAGATTCCACTCCTTCGACTGGTTCTTAGCGGGTTAATGATGCGTCCGTTAGCATTTAATGTGCTGATGTACTTTACAGCGATGTGATTATCCGCTGAATGTGAGAGCGGCGCAGCGGCAGGTTGATGCCGTTGAGAGTGGGTGTCTAAGTGTGTGTGTGGGTGGGTGGTTCGACCTTCACGCCCTGCCCATGTGATTTGTGGTTATTATCAAGAAAATTGTTTGCCAAACTTTGAAACATTGTGCTTATCTATAGCAGAATAAACATGTCATTAAGCATTGCCGACCTGGAAGTTTGTATATATTTACTTAAGTATGCTTAACTATATATAAGTATACAAAGCTTGCCTTGAAGTTCATCTAGTCGCCGTGCTTCGATTAAGTCGATTTAGTGTTCGTCTGTCCATCCCACTGTCAGTATGTTTGAAAGCATAGATCTCAGATTATAGATTCTGACCTCAGATATCATAGACTCTGCGACCTTATCAAGCAGGTGTGCTACGCCTTCTTCTTAAATCTTAAATCTCGATAGCTATTATAACAAAAATGGGATTTTAGACTTCGAATTTTGAGTAGCTCAGACAGTGATTAAAAAATAATTAATAATTAATTTAGATTCTTCAATTTGTCTGTACTTAAACAAAATATAGTGTAAAATGTATATGGACCTTCAAGAAGATTTTCAAGTCTTTGGCTTTTAGAATTTCATGTATATAATTTCAAGTAATCATTTTACAGTCTCAAATGATGCCATTAATTCAGCGTCTTCTAAACCTGATTGTAGCTGTCATCGAAATTTCTACTTCACAAATTTCGAGCTCAGTTCAATTTACAGTACATGTTCATCAATTCCAATTTGCTTGATGCATGTAAGTAGTCTTCTTAAAACTCTTACATAATACAAATACTCTTTTCTTCCCCTTGATCAAACCAAAATTGCAGCAAACAGACTTCGCGCATTGCTGTAAGCTCTGCGCTGCGTTCGAAACTGAAAATCACGTACGCCGTTCATATCGAACTAATTTATTTATCGAAAATTTAGAGCCAATCATTAAGCTATGTATTTTATTTCGCAAATTTAAGTAAACCCTTTCAAGCGCTGCCTTGGCTGTTGGCTCCCCTCGAAGGATATCCTTATCAGGGAATGTTTTCGTGTAACATGCACGGGAATGAAATAAAAATAATGAGCGGAGAGGCTGGGATATACAGGATATTTTGAGGGAGTGGCTAGGGCAGCGTGGCTGCTGATGTTGCTGTTGCTGTTGCCTGTCACAGGCAGCAGCGGGAGCAACAGCCACAACAACAACAACAACAACAACAATATGAGGAATTAACTCGCATGCTTGGCATAATAAACATAACGGCACAGGATTCATCTTTGCAGCTCCTTTCCTCTCGCATTTTTCCTCCTCTTTTTTGTTTGTCTTGTTGTCGGCTGCTCCTTTGGCTGGATTTATTTGCGCTGCTTTCGCGCTGGCTGTTAGCATGCAGAGAAATCCTAGTATGTCGCCTTGGGGCGCGATGCTTCGCTTGTACATGTTAAGAAAATGGCAAAAACTTGTAGCCTTTACGACTCGAAGGCCGGCAGAAAAAATAAAAACAAGCCCGACTGACTGCAGGAGCTGATGGCTGATGCTGCACGGCCAACAAGCTCGCAATTAGTAGAGCGTTGGCAGCTCAAAAGGCTTTGCCGGCTGCTCCTAACTAATTGAGTGGCCGTGTGAAGCTGTGGGCAACGCGGCGTATGAGCGATGCCTTCGTTTGCCTCGCCTTGCGTTGCCCAGCCCCGCCTTAAGCCTAACAAATTAAATTGTTGTGTTTGGTTAGCCACTTAATGTGCCACACAATTCCTTCGTTCTTTGTTCTTGTTGTTGTGCCTCAATCGTGGGCTGTAAAGCAGTTAATGTGATGTCTAGCCAAGATTTTACTTTATTAATAATGAGAATAAGTCTATTATATTTTGAAGTATGAAAAAAGCTTTGACTTTATTCGATTTCAATTGATGCCGGCTGAAGACCTAACAACAACAATATATTGGAACAAACTGAACTCCATTCCTAACTTACCTAAAGACTCCCAATTTTTCCCCAATTTTTATATATACATTTTTTTCACAGTTAAAATTAATGTCTAAAACTGGTTAGATGAAAAAACTGCTAAATTAATTTTCTATAGAAATATATAGAAAAATTAGGAAAAATAAATAAATAAAATATAAATTAATTTTTACTGTGAAAAAAATGTATATATAAAAATAATGAAAAATAAGTGAATAAATTTTTCTTTATTTTTATATATAAATTTTTTTCACAGTAAAACTAATTTCTATTTTATTAATTTATTTTTCTTAATTTTTCTATATATTTCTATAGAAAATTAATTTATCAGTTTTTTCATCTAACCAGTTTTAGCTTTAAATTCATATAATATAATAAAAGAAAATCTGTACCTTTTACAGGAGTTTGCCCTGTGTCCACAGCGAGGCATTCAATCAACGCCAGAAAAAGTCAACTTTAGTTTTGGCTGATATGAAATAACCTCCATTATTCATGCCACACACACACACTCTCTCTCTCTCTCTCTCTCTCTCTCTCTTACCATCTCTTTTCCTTGCTGTCTCTTTTCATCTATCACTCATTTCGAATTACACAGAAAAAAAAGAAAAGAGAAAACTTTCTGCTCACTTGCCCTGTGGCTTTAAAAAAAAAAATAAAAGGTTTTTTATTTTTTATTTTCGTGAAGTTGTAGGTTGGGTTTACGCGTCTGTCTGACTGACTGTCGCTCCGTCGCATTGTTGCCTTTTACTTTGCTCTTTGTGTCTGTCTGGCAGCCATTTTGCCACACAGCGTGAGAGAGAGAGAGGGAGAGAGAGTGAGAGTGAGCTGCCACTTATGCGCTCTTGGCATGCTCATAAAATTTTATGATTTCGATCAACTCGAGTGCGGAAATTATTAAGAGTCGAATCTGTTTCAACATCCTGTGCCGCACGCTGTATAGGCGCAGCTATCTATGTATATGGCTTGGTGTATGTGTGTGTGTTACAAAATTTCATATGACAGCTGCCAGAGGGCTAAGTGCAAGCCAGCCTCAAAGGCAAGAAGCGATTGTGTGTGAGAGAGAGGGAGAGAGAGATGCTACGCACAAGCACATAAACTTCAATGGCCTACATTGCCTGCCCGCCTCACTCATTGTGTCCCCGCCCCTCACTCACACTCACACAGACACACAGACGCTCTGCATGTGAAGTGCCCGCCATTTTAATTTATATTGTAGCTGTGTTAAAGTTCAAATATAATAAAAGAAAAACATCGCATATGTCGCTTCGTTTGCTCATTTCACTTATTTTTGCTTTTTTGCTCTCTCTCTCTCTCTCTCTCTCTCTCGTTTCTTTTCTTTTCTGTACTTTTTTTTGAGTGCCTGGCACTGTAAAGTGCGTTTTATCTTTTGGCAGGTGGCGCCCGTTCACGCTGGCGCGGGCCACTTTTCTCGCCAACTTTGCCAATGGCCAATTTCTTAGTGCTGCCAGTTTTTATGAACAACTCGGCAATGAAATTTCCGTTTCCTGTGGCCGCCATTTCATTTACTGAACGCTTTTACTTATGTGAAATGTTTCGGCCCAGTTGCCTTTTGTTTACGCACAGTTTGAGTTCTCACCACAACATATACAGAGAGAGAGAGAGACTGATATGTTGTTCTATATGTCAGCTATTGCTACAGCTCTGCGAAACTCAAGTTGTCTTGGCCTAATTTTTGCCATAGTTGTGAAGTGAACTAATTGAATAGTGGCTGAAGTGGGGTAACCAAATCAAAGCAGTAGCTAAGGAAACTATAATTTAATAAAAATTCTTTTAAATTTTGCTAAGATTTTGGTTTTATTTTCAAGCTTTGTCCATGCCATTATGTATGAAATTCTAATTGCAATAGTTGGTTATGACTTAGGTATTCGATAGCGAATGGAAATAGTTTCACTCGTGTTACTCTCTGTGTATATAGTATGTAAATAAAGTCTATTTTGGACAGTGATAGGAAAAGTATCACTCACATCACTCCAGTTAAATATTCTCTAGTAGATAGTCTCTCTTGCAGCCCACTTGTATCCACATATTCCTGAGCAGGAACATGCCATCCTCATCAGTCGCTCCTCTCTACTCGTCAAGCACACATTATCATTTGATTTTTATTTGGCTCTTAACTTTAGAAACTTACATTGCCATAAACAACAACTTTTGCTTTCACTCTGTCACTATCAATGATAATCTCTTTAAATTCGTTTTAACTTTAAATGAATCTATATATATATATATATATATAAATATATATATATATATCTGTTCGCCTGTCCTTCTCTTTGACGCTTTTAACTGGCTTTAAATTAGGTTATCCATTTGGGCATTAAGCGCATTAAATCCAATTAGCGGTGGCAATTTTTAAGTGTCGCCTGGATTTGCGAGGCGAGGCCATCAAAAGGACATAAATAACTTTCGTTCGGTTTGCGCATGCATGAATCCCTGGCAGCTGCTCAGTCCAAAGAGCATTTCACGCCTCCCAAACTCCAGGCGAGTGAGGCTTTAAAAATAGCAAAAGCATTTCGAAAGGAGTGAGTAAACCAAAAAACTGGAACAAGTTGTGACCGCTTCACGGCTTTGTGTTGGTTTTCCCCAGCCCATCGCCCCCTCACATTGCCCCTTAACTGATGGCCCGATACGCAACGCAAAGCCGACCCATAAATTTTGTGCGTGCCTTTAACGAGCTGCTGCTGCCCCCGCTCACCTGGGCCTCTGCCCCGAATATTTAGTAAAATGACCGCAAAGTTATATATATATATATATATATATATATGAAAAACATTTTCAAACAAACACGAGCGAACACACAGACATACACTGTGCAAAAAGTTTGAAGATAAGCAGTGGAGCAGCTGTAAAAAGCGCATAAACATGCGTGTCGGGTCAGTCTGAACAGGTAGCTGAAAGTGGAGTTGACTCGCTGGCTGGCACCAAAAGTTGATAGCTTAGAACCATCCCACTCGCACCTGATAGCCTTGATGTGTGCACTTTTCTGTTGCCGTTGTTGTTGTGCTACTTTGAAGGTACTTAGGACGTTTTGAATTTTTTATGAGCATTTTTCCTTGGCCATAATGTTCAGAACGAATATTGAAATAAATGTGAGAGCTTTACTTTGTCTCGCTCCGCGCAGAGTGTATGTGCGTGGGTGTATATTTATAGCAATGACTGTGTATTTTTGCACACTGCAAAGATTTTCATATCAACGTGTTGTCTTGCTGCTTTTCATCGAATGTTAATTCGTTTATGCTTATTTATTATATTATAAAGTATTTGAGTATGAAAAAGTTTGCTTAGTTTTATAGAAAATATTTTAGAACAATCACAGAGTTGGAACATGACAGCTGAACTTTAGCGAGAGCTGGGCAGATGCACTATATATTTTGCCTAAAATTCTAAAACTCATTGTCAGCTATGACAGTCTCTTTGCTCGTATATCTAACACTTCTTCCAGGGTTTCCTATATAGCTTCTCTTTCTCTTTGAACTTTCTCATGTTCAGCTCTCCCTAACATCTATATATATTCGTAGTAAATACTCTATCTCACCTACAGAGTATCTAAAACTCTCTCATCTGCCCTAAAATCACGTTTTGATTAATTGAATTGTTTATCGTAGCTGTTGCTACCTTCAGCAGGTGCTGGCACCTCCGCTGTTTATGTTTGGAGAGTGCGGCTAATGTTTGACTGGCTAATGTTTACCTGTCATGTTTATAATATTCACCTTTATCCCATTAATAATGTTTGGCTTTTGGCTTATGAGTTTTTAAAGCGCATGCAATATTGATTGGATTTGCGGTCAGCTGTTTGTTCGGCCCGCTCGCCTTTAAAGCCTGACTTCGGCTGCGTGTACATTATAAAATGATTTTTGGTTTGCATCAGCTGTTCATCTAAATTTGTTAGTTGACTTTCGTTTTATGTGTGTTTGTAGTAGCTAATATAAATTTGGTATGAAAACGTTTTAGGCCACAGACAGGCGAATTAAGTATATGTTAATACTTTTTATCTTCCCTAACAGCAGAGGCCAAGCGAACTTGTTACATATTTTCAATTAGTTCTCGTGATTGATTTACGCTGATCTCTTATTAGCTGCGGCTGATGCCATTTATGGCGGGCTCTATAAAAGCGGTCCAGCAGTATTGATAGAAATTAAATTTTTTTAAGTGTTCGCAACTTCGTTAGCTGTTGTCTTGATAGTATACACTATACTATGTGAGCAAAGCAAATATAAATTTAAAATTAATTAAAAAATAAATATAAATTGACATACATTTTTTTTTTTTTTTGTGATTGTATCCATACAGAAAGTAAGAGTAAAGTATAGTAAATAATATTATTTAGTTTTATTTGTTCCATCACCTGTCTATGCTCATTTAGCTTCATTTAACTTTTAATTGAATGACCAGCGAAATTATATTTCATTAATATTTCTTATATATTAAAATATATTGTCATGTTCCTGCTGCTGGGCATTTGTCATAAAACTCTCCGTTGGCACTTCAATCCCCATAATTGCCGCGAAATTCTATTAATGGATATTGCGAGCCATAAACAAAATTGTAATATTATTACGTTTTATTTTGCTTTTGTTTTTATTATTATCATTGAGTTGTTGTTGGTGTTGCTGTTGTGGCAGCCTTTGAGTTATGCATTGTTTCGCACATTTGGCGCTCCGATTTATTTTGTGGCTCTCATAAATTTAGCCTCGCGACGCGCATCGTCTGCTGCTCGAGCCTTGCGGCCTGTGGCAGCACTCTGTCACGTGTTGCATGTAGCACACACACACGCACACACACATACTTGTTGGCACGCGGTTTTTACCATACAGCAGTTGGAATATTATTCATTTTTATTATATTTTGTCGCCTTAACGACCATAAATTGCATTAAAAATGCTGTCATTGAATACGGCCTCAGATGTTAATGGAGGTGCAGGTGGCAGCACCTAAAGGATGCTTACAGTGAAGCCTGTCCATATTTAAATATATATATATATCTATATACATATATATTGTCTCTCATAATTCTTGTAATAAAGTTTATTTATTTTAAATGGCTTGTGAATAGATTGAAACAAAAATTGTGAAAAAATGCTCATAATTAGCTTAAATGTTCATGATAAATATTTCTTAATAATATTTAGAAAAAACTGGCTACAAAATAAAGTGAAGAATATATTTTGATTTTGATATTTTAAAGAGTATTTTGCTTTTGTAAATAAAATATAATATAAATTAAAAGAAAATTAAAAAAAAAAAATAAAAATATTAATAAAATAAAATAAGATAAAATAAAATAAAGTAATTATTTTCTGATTCACTTTCTCCTTTCTTTACTCATATATAAACATTTTCACATTCATATCTCAGTCCACTCAGTCAATGTCTACTGTGACTGCCGCCCGTTTGCTGCTAAAGTATTTTATTTATAAATGTGCAACAAAAAGTATTTTGAAGTAGCTGTAAAAGGCATTGGAAAAAGTAATATATAGATGAAAGCCAACTGAAAATATATGTGAAAAATATTTAAAAATGACACGAGCAAAAAAAAAAAAAAAATGATATAAAGCAATATTCAAATTTTCCAGTGTGTCGCATTTGGCGGGTATTTTAATTTTTTTATAGCCGAGTTTTTTATGGCTAATGGGTTTTCACGCAGGCAAAAGGCCAAACAGACAACGTAATGCAAAACTTTGACTTTCGGCTGAAAGCAAGCAGCAAAATTTTGAAAACGTATTCTAAACCAAATGACAGAAAGTTGGCACGAAAACTCAACCGCATGAAGGGGGTTGCTCGCCTCAAATCAGGACAAAGGGGCGGAGGGTTGAAATAAGAAAATAAGGCGAAAGAAATGTGTAACTTAACCCGCATCAAGAATTTGTCACGATTTGTAGTCAACGTCCTCGTCGTCGTAGACGTTGTCATGCGGCATGAAAAATGACCAAGCTGCCACAGTGCGTATACGTAATGTGCGCTGTATCTGCGCGTCTTGTTCCGTGATAAGTGTATGGCTAGATTTGGCTACCTACCCGCACAGTCTTTATCCCTAGCCATCCTCACACTCACTCTCCCTCTCCTTCTCCCTCTGTCTCTGTCACTGTCTCTCTGCTGCCACATCAGCTTGGAAGCACTTCACGCTTTCAGCTAACCCAACAGCGAACTGCTTCACACATCGTTTGTCACATTGTTCGCTAGGATTTTTCGTGAGCTCCAAATCTACGTCCTTTGCTTTTGCTTACAAATAGTGTCAGCTATTGTGTGTGTGTGTTGTTGTTGTTGTTGTTATTGTCAATGCCATTACTATTTGCTATTGTCATTGTTGTTTGCTTTTTGTTGTTAATATTTGTTGTAATTTTTCATCTCATGTTGTGTGAAGTTTTCTTTCATTTTTTTCACACCCTCTGATGTTTGCTTTTTTGCCCATTAGCAAAGCTCTCTGTCTCTCTCTCTCTCGCTCTCTCTCTCTCTCTCTCTCACTCTCTCTCTCTCTCTGTGTGTTTGGGGGCGTTTCATGTGTAATCAATTTTCAAGCCATTTGTGTGAGCCAAGAGCTACCTGCTGAGGTAGTTAGTTTGTCTGCGGCCCAGGTGTGCAGAGTGCTCAGCCGATATGAAAAGCAAAAATCTTTTGACTTCTGATTCGCAAACACTTGAAAGCAAACTTTGTGGCAAGCTAAGTAGAAGCAAACACAAAGATTGCCTAGATGAGGGCCGGGCCAGCAGCTGCATAAGCCACAGCTGGATAGAGATTGGCCAGGGATTGGATAGAGCTGCTTAGCCAGTGTCTAGATAATTTGTTTAGTAAAATGGTCAAAGCTAAGAGTGTTCTAAAATCGTATTCATAAATATTTTTTCAGTTGGAATTTATAGAAATTTAACTAAGCTTTAAGCAGCGAATTGAAGAAAATTGGAAATATTTTCAACTTCATTTCACATTCAGTCTCCTGCAAATCCCTAGTCAAATGAAGTTAAGTTTTTCACAATTGAATAGTTTTTCACAATTAAAAATAAAAGTTTGGCTCAACTGATTCACACAGCTAATGCCAATCTAAAATCTCAATTATCTGCATCAAAAGGGGAAAAAAACTGAAACTTAAGCTGCAAATATAACAAATTCAATTACAAGGCAAAGTTGCAGCTCAAAACTTTGCGCTGATTAAATTCCAAAAGGCAAAAGGATAAAAGACTTCATTATAAGTGTGTCTGTGAGTGTGTGTGTGTGTGAGAGTGTGTGTGTGAGCCAACAAAAATTGAAAAGGCTATAAACAGTGCGCATATATTTCATGGCGCACAGTGCGTATGATTGACATTAAAACATTAATTATGCAAAGCGCAGACAGAGACAGCACAAGAGAAAGAGAGCGAGATGGAGATAGACAGACTGTTAGACAGTGGTGCCAACTTTTCAGCGCTGTTGAGTGCTTTGTGAGTGCATTCGAGTGCTAGAACAAAACCCAGAGCAACAACAACAACAACAACAATTTACAACTTGCTCGACAAATGTTTTGAAAAAGTTTTGCGTCACTTTTCGCATTTGGCCACACGTCGTATACGCAATTTCAGCCTGCGCCGGCACAAAGTCAAGTTTTAATTGATTTAAAATGCCGCCACGCCGCGCTCTCACTCACTACTCACTTAAGCATTCATTTAAGCAGCCAGTCGAGCTGCCTGTCAGTCGGCCTGCCCAGCCTGTTTCATTAATACATCAGACACTCGGGTGGCCGCGGCCTCGGCGAGTGGGCGTGCTGCAAGCAGTCTAAATGGCCTCATCGCGTAATCAGCAGCGAAAGGCGTGATTGACAGGCCAGCGAGCGCAAAGGAGCCGCGTATAAATTAAGGCGCACAATTTCAGTCACTGTCGCGAGCTGACATCTTTTATTTATGAGTGTGAACTTCGAGCACCCGCAGGACTTTCAGCCCATTGTCTGATTGCGCCGGGGCCCGCTGCAAGTTTCAATTAAATGCACAGATTTTGTGCACGACAATTCCTTATTGTTTTTAATTATATTTGCAAAATCTTGTTCGACGCTGTGCAGGGGGCGTGGCACTTAATTGTCTATATTTAGAGCAGTCCGCGCGAGTGGATTAGACTGAGCCACACGGCGTATGCTTAATTGAAGCTTTTGGTTAGTTGAAATTGTTTTGCTGTTGTGCTTAATTAATGGGCGTAGCTTAACGTCGTTGTTGTTGTTTTTGTTGTTGTTGTTGTTTGTTAAGCAATTGGGCGTGAAAAGTCGCTTATGCAGCGCTGGCTGATTGATAATCCAATTACCTAGGCCAGACGGAGCTGGCTTCAGACAGACTGAAGCACTTTAAAATCGAAATTGAAAGAAATTTTTAAGAAATTTTTTATAATATTTAAAGAAATTTTTATTAATATTTTAAGAAATTTCTTATAATATTTTCAGATATTTCTTATAATATTTTAAAATATTTCTTATAATATTTTAAGACATTTTTATTAATATTTTAAAAAATGTTTAATAACATCTTAATAAATTATTAATAATATTGTAAGAAATTTTTAATAATAATTTAAGATATTTTTAATAATATTTTTAAAAAAATTGCATATTATTTTATAATCAATATCTTATAAAGTTATCCAATAATACATATATAATAAATATCAAATAAAATAAAAATATATAATTGCATTAAAGTTCAACATCTTTTCGCTGCCTTCTCTATGCCCACGATTTATATTATATATTTGCTTCCAGTCCACAGAGGCTTTTATTTTTTATTACCTGTGCATATATCCCTTAGTTGGAACAGTCTTAAAAATCCTTTCTCGATTCCATGTCACTTCTAATTAACACATTCAACATTTAACACAGCTGACCCAAATTTACCTGCCAGTTACACCGCCAACTCTACCCGCTCTCTCTTCTTACCCACCTTTTGACGACATTTTTAGCGTGAGCCCCCATTAATATTTCATAAGCTTCAAATGAAACAAGAAAAAGGCATTTAATATGTGCCAGCCTGACAATCAAACTCTAATAAACCCAATTAAACAACTTCCAACGTTTTCTTGACAATTTGCGAACACAAGCCGGAGCGACGGCGGCTGCTGGGCGGTGGGGCTTGGCGTGAAGAAATCAATTTGTCCTTTTTATATACGCCACATTCAATTAGGAAAAAGCCTGCACGAGAGTAGGCAGAGACGGGTAGCTAACGAGCAGATACTCTAATGAATCATCGAGTTGTTAACTATACAGTTGAGTGGCATCTGAGTTAGAGAGTTAAGCCAGTAAACTATCTCATATATAAAGTTGAACGCTATAGTCCATCTACCCTATCAGACATTTTGTATACACTAGGGTATTAAAAACTAAAGCCAAACGTTGTCAGCTCTTTTTGCTACCAATTTGCCGCTCTCTACCTCGCCTACTCTTCCTCTCTCTCTCTCTCTCTCTGTGCCCAGCTGCATCTGGAGACTGCGGTAATCAATGTGTCAAAAGTTAATGCAGCTCGAGGTCGGAGTTCAGATCTGCATTTCAAGGGGCACTTAAGCCGGCTGCCAGGATGGCCAACCATACGTCCGTCCGTCCGTCCGGCCCGCCGTCCGTTTGTCTCTCTCGGGCTGTCAGGTTGGCTGAATGAAAAAAGCATTGCACAAATTGCCTGGCCACTAGAACGTTGTCCACGCCGTCAACGTTGGCGGCCATTTTGCAATAAATTTTGCAAAATGTCGTCGTCTGCGTTTCCTGTTTGGCACTTTTGTGAAATATGTGTGCCACACACGACATCCGCTTGTCACACTCTCAGCACTCTCAGCGCTCTCCGCACTCCCCAATTGTTTATTATTTCAACTAAGAGATAAGGCGACCGCCGCTGCCACGCCCACTTGATATTTGCATAAACCGTGTGTGACTGTGCCTGCGCCCCTGTGTGTCCCTCTGTGTGTGCTTCGTGTTTTTTGTTGCTGGTAGTCAGAAATCAAATAAAAGTTGAGTTTTCGGAGCTGTAGTGGGGGCTGCAGCATCATCAGCATCACTCCTGCTGCCGTCTTTGTTATTTTTCGTAAATTCTTGTTATTTATCTTATAATTATGCAAATGTGCGCGCAGCCAGTTCCCCTTTTAGACTCTCCCACTGCCTCTGTCCCTCTCGAGCTGGCCAAATGTGCCAGCAACATTTTTGTTTTGCATATTTTGAGGCGTAAGGGTCGCAGCTCGAGTCGAGAATCCAGCCAAAAAGTCAACGGATTTTTAGCTAAAGTCAAGAGCGAAATTTCGTGTTGAGTTTGAGGTTTCGTGACCACTGTGAATGTGAGAGAGAGAGACAGGGGAGAGAGAGTAGAGCAGAGAGATGACATATTATAGAGACAGTTGAAAGAGAAAGCTAAAGAAAGAGATTATTATGAAAGAGAGAACATAAAAGAAATAAAAAGAAAGAGAGTGAGAGAATAAAGTCTGAGAGGGAGAGAGAGATTGAGAGACAATCAGAGGATAAAAACACAGAGAAAGGAAAAGAATGAAAGAGAGAGAGAGAATGATGAAAGAGAGTGAGTGAAGGAGAAAGGGAGAAAGAGACAATGAGAAAGACATAGAGAGATAAAGAGACGGAGAGAGAGTGAAAGAGAAAGAGAGGGAGAAAAAGATAAAGAGAGATAAACGATGAGGAAGAGAGTGAGAGAGAGAGAGAGAGAGAGAGAGAGAGAGAGAGATAAACAATGAGGAAGACAGTGAGAGATAAACGATGTGAAAGAGAGAAAGAGAGAGAAATAGAGAACAAGAGAGAGAGAGAGAGAGAGAGAGAGAGAGTGTACTCTAAACTCTAAACTCTATATAGAGTGAGGCACCGCGAGAGGTACAGACATAAACAAAGTGAGAGAGAGAGAGAGAGAGAGAGAGAGAGAGAGAGAGATAGAAAGAGAGAGAGAGAAGAGATTAACAAGAAGAAAGAGAGAGAAGAATAAAAAAAGGTAGAGAGGACGAGAGTGAGGCAGGGAGAATGCGGCTGACCGTGGCCTCTGCCTCACACTCCCTCAGAGAGTGATAACGGATAGAGAGAGAATGAAATGTGAGATCTGGACTCTGGAGACTCGCACAAGTCCCAATTTTAAAACTTGCTCATCAATAAATATGTTCATTCATCAATAAAATTTACTTATTTCCATCTCAACAAAACCCAATGAGAGCAAAGGCAAATTCTGATTTCTAAAGCGTATTCACAATTCGTAGCTAAGGAATTCGGCCCCTAAATGTTTATGTACATTGTGAAAATTTGTTGCTCTCTTTGCTTTTGTTGCATAGATTCCGTTGTTGTTGTTTTTATGTGGATTCTGTTTTGCTGGGTTGCCAAAATAACAAATAATATTATTGTTGAGCTGTGCGCTCGGTGACACAAAAGTTGTGCCGAGGTCCAGCTAAGGACATGGCTAAGGATAATATAGATGACGATGATGATAATGACGACGATAATGATGAGGCCCTTCAATTAACGGCAATTCAATTACACATGTTGGCCAAGTTCTGAGGCGGCCGCTTTGCGGCATATGGCACAACAATTAATTAAGCAAATGTTGCGCAAGTAGCTCAGTGCAAATTGGAATAAAAGGGGGAAAGATCAACGAGTACATGGGAGTATGTAAAGGAGCAGTCTCTGATTAGGCTGGGTGTGCCTGTGTGTGGGGGGCTTATGTAACATTCCAATTAACTGTGAACTCGGAAAGGCCAATAGAGCGTTCGATACGCATTTGAAATGCAAATGCCAAAAAAGGACCGAAAATCATTGGGGAAATCCACTCTGTGGCCGAACGACAACGCAAATATACATATGTGAAAATGGCAGTGAGTGCAGCATATGTATTTTCAGCTGTGTTATCCTTTTGCTTCAGCCGTCTGCCATCTTCCTTCTGCCACGGACGCAGTTCAAAGTCAAATTCCGTTTCATCTGCAGGCGGTTTGCCTTATTTTCTTTAGATTCTCCCTAAATTAGGCAGCCAGAGAGACAGAAAGAGATGCCAACTGAACTCAATGTTGTGTTATTTGTTGTCGTTGTTGTTGTTGTCGTTGTCGTGTTGTGACATGTCGTGTTTATGGGATTTTGTTACTTTTGGGTTTTGCGTTCGTCCGGCTCCTTTTTCTTTTCTCGTTTTTTCTTTCTCTGTGTGTCGTCTTTAGAAAATGATTTCATTTTATTTAGAATTTTGTGAAATAAGATATTTATTTGGTTCTTAGTCGGTTTTCGGTCTTCGGGCTTGGCCTTTTCCAAATTGGCAAATAAATAGACCGGCGGTCCGGTTTGGTTCGCTGCTCGCTTTGTCGCTTTTTGTCAGCTTGGCTCCCAAGTCCCCAAGTCAATTGTTTGACTTAGGTCAGTCCTTGGGCGCCTCGCATTCACATTTGTTTGGCTTTTCGCAGTGTATTAAACATATTCTTCTTCTTTACTCGCCCACTCGCTCTATTTTCTACTTTTGCCAAAGCTCTGGCCAAAAGCAAATTAATTTTGTCATCTGTTTGGGCAGCTCAATGGAAAACTTAACTTAAAAGCGAGTCCGTGCTGAGCATGTGAGACAGTTCCTATTCATCGATTTGAATTGCAAATTGATCTGGGTTGACTGACGGACTGCACAGAAATATGAAAATGTAAGCCATCCAAATGTATAGAATTTGATTAAAAAAGACACGAAATGCGAGTGGGTGGGCTGGGCTTTGGTTGGATAGGGCACGGAGCTTGTCACAAATTTACAATTAACTATATCATTTACATGGCGATTGTAATACGTTGACAGTTTGCTATTGACTGCCACAATTTGTTCCGGCAAACTAGATATGCTTGAAGGAATTGTGTGAAAATAAGTTAAATATTGAGTGGGTATGAAAAGCTGTTAGCGTAGAGCTTATAATTTTTATTCTTACATTTATTGAATTATTTTTTTTTTTGGTAATTTTTTTTATCATAATTTTAAATTACTATTTTTTTATTAATATTTTTTTATAAAATTTTTATTAACTTTTTTTGTTCATATTTTTAGGTAATTTTGTTATTATTATTTTTTATTAATTTTTTATTAATTTATTTATAATTTGTATTATTTGTTTTTATTAATATTTTTGTTATTCATTTTTTCAGTAATTTTGTGTTTATTATTAATTTTTTTGGTTTTTTTATTAATTTTTTTGTTACTAAATTTTTCATTAATTATAATTAAATTATAATTCTTATTTTTCCTAATTTAACTTTATTATTTAATTACTAAATTTTTCAAATATTTCTACCCACAATAAAACTATTCCAATTAACTAAAGACTATTTACTATCTTATTTTCCACTACCACAAATTTATTTTCACTATAAATTTCCCATAAATTGCATTCCTTTGCCAAGCTCTGCTCATTACCTTCATATTTTATGTATTATTTTTGCGTAAACAATTTAGGACGTAAGTAATATTTATTTTCCGCCCTTCCTTTTGCCAAGAAGCCTGCTTAAAATGCAATCATTTTTGCATTTCTGCATTCATTTTGCTTTGGTCCAAATAATTATCGCTTAATGATGTGCACAGGCATAACAGAACAGCAAACAAACAGACCAACGACAACAACAGCAACAACAGCAACAACAACATTTACTGAACTATTCATAAATTGTCTGCTCTTGGCACTGGCGTAAAAGTTTTGTATGCTAGAACTACCGTCCTCCCTCCCCTAACTATCCAAACTTCCACTTCAAATTAGTTTAACGAACTTCAGCTAAACGACTTGGCTGCATTTGAATTTCATATTTTAGCTTCTGCAGTGCATTAGCAAGAAATGCATATATATAGCTCTGATGCATTCAATTATAGCAATTACATATATTTCATATGTATCTGAAAGTCATATATATATATTTAATTCAGAAGTCAAGCTGGTCAAAGTTGGTCTGCCGTGAGTATATATACTACATCAATGTACTTCATGTGAAAGTGCATTCTAGCTGTTTCATAAACTATCTATAAAATAAAAAATGTATTTTATCTTAAACTGCATTTTAAGTGCATTTATTCCCATGCACTCAAAGGTCGAGCAGCTTATCTAAGTTGCCTTTTCTTATCTTTGGTTGTTATTAAGGCAGTGGAAAATTATTTCCTGCAAACTAAGTGGAAATGTTATCGTCTCAAAGTGACAGTGACCCAAAGTAATGAACGATAACTAATCGGGTTTAAGTTCATGTGGTAATGCTAATTAGTATTATTCTTGTTCTGACAGTTTACCTTATCAGTTAGAAGAAGTGTCCTCATTTCTGTAAATATTTTATGTATCTAAAATTGCAATGAAATGCATTTAGAATATTTATTGTTTAGTTCACGAGTTAGAACTTTCAGAAGAGAAAATTTAGGAGAAAATTAATGCATTCTCCATACCATTGAGAGGACTTTTAGAATTTATGAGTTCAGCTTCAGACACTTCTCAATGTCATATAGATTGAAGCTTGATTGATAGACTAGCTGCCAGGTGAACGAAGTGCTTAACTGACTGCAAGACTCTGATAGTTGACTGCGGAAAGCTGTGATTGACTGAGTGATTGATCCACTGAGTGACTGGTAAACAGAGTGATGGATCCACTACCTGACTTTTTTACTAACAAATGATATGCTGAACTGTTTGCTGACTGATAAGCAGCGTTATTTATGAATTGATTTACTAATTGATTAACTGATTTACTAATGTTCAATAATCTGACAGATTAATTACTTAATAGCTCACTGATTAACTAAAGACATAAAAAACAATCAGCAAACATTTTTGATTACTTTGCAGTCCAACACGAACTGATATGCCCAGCCCGCACAACAACGTTCACAAAATCTTCCCATTTTTAATCTCAGCTGCTCGCTTATCAGTTTAAAGATTAGGCCTGTTATGCCACAATAAATTTGCATTTCAAATGCACTCGAAAAAAAGATATGAAAATGTTTTCGTTGTTAAACCTGCTGCTGACTGGATTTCACATAGTTAAACCAGTGGAAAACTCGTTTGAAAACGCATAACTCACACTTACAGTCTTGCGATAAGCTGGCAAATTTATTTATGCAGCATTTATCTCCAACTGGCATACCATATCGGCTCAGTTATGCGTTGTGTATAAACATTTTCACAGCTGCGACCGTCAATTAGAGTAAATTATTTGTATCCGTCGGAGAGCTCGCCGCATTTATCAGATTGGATTGCAGCACTTGTGGCCCCGGCCCATCCCCCCGAAAAGTAACTTAAGCTGTTGACTATCGCGACCTCAGTGACTCGGCGTATGATTAGATTAGGCAACAGCGCATAGCTCGATCAGTTTCATGCCAACTGCTGAGCGAAACACACGCACAAATCGTCAACATGAGCACCGATCGCTGGGAGGCCGATGAGGAAATAAAATACTTTCGCGAATATCTGCGCATACCCAGCGTGCATCCCAATCCCAATTATGGTGGGCATTGCAAATAATGTAAATTTCAATTTTAACCGATTAATTATCAACAAAAATTTCCAATTTACTCAGCGCCTTGTTTGGAGTTCTTGAGGCAACAGGCCGAACACCTGCAACTGCCGCTGGCTGTTCATTATCCGTTCGATGGCGACAATCCCGTTGTGGTGCTCACCTGGCAGGGCCTGAAGCCAGAGCTGCCCGCCCTTTTGCTCAACTCGCACATGGATGTGGTGCCCGTGTTCGAGGAGAACTGGACTCATCCGCCCTTCGGCGCCGACATGGATGCAGAGGGTCGGATCTTTGCCCGCGGCACACAGGACATGAAGTGCGTGGGCATGCAGTATCTGGCAGCTATTAGGGCGCTGAAGCGCAATGGTACCAGGCTCAAACGCACCATACACATCTCATTTGTAGCAGGTAAATATACTGATATAAATGAGTGTTATATATGTGTGTAAATATAGTGATATATAGTAGGTTACATCGTATTGAAAGCTTTAACTTAAATACTCATTTTATATTATTATTAATTTTTTATTTATTGTATTTTATTTATATTTAAAAAAATTAAATTAATGTTATTTATGTGTTTATATTTATTATTTAAGTATTTTTATTATAATTAATTTTCCTTTTTATTTTAAATATTAAGTATTATTATTTATTTTTTTTTATATTTAGTTTTTTTTTATATTTATTTCAGATATTTTCTACATTTTAATATTATTTTTTTTTATCACATTTTTTAATTTTTTTAAAATATATTTAATATTTTTTTATATTTTGTAATATAAATCTTATTTATTGGTATTAGTATTATTATTATTAATTTAATTACATTAATTTAATAAATATGTTTTTATTTTATTTTATTCTTGTATTTATTTTTATATATTTTAATATATTTTATAATTATTATTTATTTGTTTAACATTTTTTAATTAAATTATCTTTCTTTTATTTTAAATTTCTTTAAATTTTAGATGAAGAAATGGGTGGACGTCGCGGCATGCGCCCGTTTGTTGAAACTAAAGAATTTCGCGACTTGAACATTGGCTTCGGGCTCGATGAGGGCCTCGCCTCGCCCACAGCTGAGTTTCCCGTTTTCTATGCCGAGCGCAGTGTTTGGCGTGAGTTCAGCCAAAAGTTATCTATGCCACAGCATGTCTATAACAAATTTATCACGTTTAAGGTATGACCTTCAAGATATCGGGCACGGCTGGGCATGGCTCGCTGCTGCTGGCAAACACAGCTGGTGAGAAGCTGCACTATATACTCGATAAAATGATGCAGTTGCGCAGGCAGCAGGTGGCGCGCCTTGAGAACAATCTGGAGCTAACAATTGGCGATGTCACGACCATAAATCTGACCCGTATCGGCGGTGGAGTGCAGAGCAATGTGGTGCCACCACTGCTGACAGCTGGCTTCGATGTGCGTCTGGCACTCGATGTGGTGCACGAAGAGTTTCACGCACAGGTGAGCGCCACAGCCTCGCACTCTATATATATTGATGCTAAATATGTTTAACGTTACCTTAGCTTGAGAAGTGGATGGAGCAGGCTGGCGGCGGCATTGAGCTGGAATTTGATCAGAAGCATCCATACGTGCCAGCCACAGCCACGGACGACACAAATCCCTTCTGGCTAGCCTTCAAGAGCGCCACAGACGAACTGTAAGCGACATTTGAGTGCCAAGAAATATTTCTCTTATCGATTTGCTTTACAGCTCGCTTAATATTCGAACACAAATCTTTACGGGCGGCACGGATAGTCGCTACTTGCGCAAGTCGGGCATACCCGCTCTGGGCTTCTCGCCCATGAATAATACGCCAGTTCTATTGCACGACCATGATGAGTGGATTGGCGCTGATACATACCTGAAAGGTGTCAAAATATATGAAAAGATTATTAGCAATTTAGCGAATGTGGATTGAGGTGAATAAAAGTTTTTGATATGCATAAAAATTTATATTGATATATATGATATATATTAAATACCAATAAATATATATATACCCATCAATCATTATATCTCTCAATTGAAATAGAAGTTTAAACTTGTCTAGTTTCATATAAAAACTCCCTCTTAATACATAAAAAGCCTACTTCAACCTAAAGCAAGTCGACCAACAACAATGATTCAATTAAATATATTAAATTAATTCAATTTTATTTGCAATTGCTAATGGATTTTTAATGCTCAGCTGCAGCTGGCTTTACTTATGACCAATTGCAATGATTTCTGAGTTTTGACTTCAAATGGAAACGCTTCAAACCAGCTGTAAAAGGGTTAATATATATATATATAAAGTATATATAAATTATAGTTAATTTCTTTGCTTTCCCACCGCTCGGTGGCTCATCAATTACAGCGCGCGGCAGTGGAAGGGGACAGCGAAAAAAACTCAATTAAAGCGCTAATTAATTTATTTGCTTAACAAGCCATGTTTGGCCGCAAACTCATTAAGTTGTCACATGTAATCAGCGTACGGTTTGTCCAGCCAAAAAATGCAAAAAAAAAAAGGGGGGGAGATGGAGTGTATAGAGGCGAGCACAGTCGAAACTAAAAACTAAAATTGAAACTAACTGACCAGCTCCGGCCGGAACATGGACATAGACGAGCGCCTGCAGCCGGACAGGAGACACAGGACACGAGCAAACTTTGTAACGTTGCAGCCGCTGAACTTTTAAGTGAGTGACTTATTTTTTCGTCCTGCCAGTTGCCAGGCAGCTGCCGCAGCCAACGCAAATGCCATGATGAGTTTGCAGAAAGATGGCCCAGCTCACTGCAGCACGACACTACATCGATGCCAGGCAGCCAAAGTGTCGTCGTTATCGTTGCCTTTGATAAAAATACAAACAGACGGCCTCAAGTTAATTGAGATGAACCTGGTGGCAGGGCCGCAGCACTGCCAGTGGGTTGCTCATAAAACTTTACACTCAAGTCAAAATCTAAAGTTATATGAATATAAAAGTTGGAAAAATTGCAGTGCAAAGGTATTCAGCTAAGAGATAGCTATAAATGTAATGACATATCTGAGTTGGAGTTTGAGTCTGTCAATCAGTCAGTTTGTCAGCAAATAAGAGACGACATTGTCAAACAAGAAAGTGGTAAAAAAAAATATCTATTCAAAATTAATTTTGAAAAAATATTTAAAATTTGTATGAATATTTTTTAAAGTAAGTTTTAAAGTATTTAAATATTTTAAAAGTTTTTTAACTTGTTTTAAAAACTTTCGCAATTATTTTAAAAAAAATTTTAAAATACAAAATAAACAAAAATTTTTTTTTAATTTGTAAGAAGCTCTTAAAAACATTATATTAATTTTTTAATATTTAAAAATTGCTTATATTGCTTATATATTATATTAAAATTTGATTATATTCGAAAACTTTCAAAATATTAAAAATTTGAATATGTTTAAAAAAAAAAAAAAATCTTTTAAAATTTTTGACAGAGTTAAAAAATTATTCAAATTATTATAAAATAAGAACAAAATTTCAAATTCATATATATTTATTCTAAAAAATTTCGCCAATTTTCTTTAAATCTGTATACAACTTTAGCAGCAACCCTCTTCTCAACGACCTCACAGCGCAACGTTGCATTATAATTAAAAATCTACAAGTTTCTCTGCTGTCGATCATTAGAAGTTCATACAACGACTGCGCAAGTGACACGAGTAAGTTACGTTCATAAGAAACTGCAGGAAAAACATGAAAAAAGAGGAAGAAGTGGAACGTCAAGGCTGCGGCAGGAGCAAGTTTTCAGCGTGCGGCTGCCACAAAAATTGAGCTTGGGCATAATTTTTGTCAAAATGCAACGTTTCGATATGGTCACCAAGGAGTGGCAAGCGATACGCACAGGTGTGTGTGTGTGTGTGGGTGTGCAGGTGTGTGCTGCATATTGATGACGTGATTTGCATTTGAATATGCGGCCAACATGACGTTCTGCTGCCTGACATGCTGCTCAATTGTGGTTGTTGTTGCTGGTAGATGGCTTCCCTTGTTGTTGTTGTTGTTGTTGTGTGTGCTTCGCAATTTTCACACGTTGATAAACTTGTTTTAACGTTGCACAGCCGCAGTCCCTTGCTGCCCTCGCACCGTGCCTCATCATTGGCTGCGTCCTGTATCCTGCCAGGCGCATTTTGCTCCCCCTGCCCCCCATTATTTTTTCATTGTTACCAAATGCGTTTAATTGGCAAAAATGGCTGCTGTCGTTGCTGGCAAAGTTTGTTGCATAATTTTGCAGGTGCTGCATTGTTCCTGCTTGTTGTCCTTGTTTTCCTGGTTGTCCTTGTTGTCCTTGCTGTTTGCCTTTACTTAGCTGGCTTCGCCTAATTGCAGCGTTTTGTTTTGCTAATTTCCTTTGGCCGTGGCTGCGATTTCTCGCCAATTATCGAACTGCACACAAGTTGGCAACTTGGTTAGCGTTGCTTAAAGTGCCCCAAGATTGCCGTGCGACAACCATTAAGCTGAGCTTTAAGCGTGTAAACTGCATGAATTTGCATAATTTGGAATTCGTTCTGGAGCCGCAACAAGTTGGCGACTTCAGTTATCGAACAAGTGAAGGGCATAATAGGCAGACACATGTAAGCCAAATGAAGGAAATAAGAGTGGAGATTGAGACACAGAGAGAGAGAGATAGACAGGGGAGGGAGAGGGAGGATCAAGAGAGATAGGCGGAGAAGGAAAGTTAGGTGCATTCAGAGAGATATACTTGACGACAGTAATATGGAGAGAGAGGAAAAAGGGAGAGAGAGAATGACAGAAAGAGAATGTTGGAGAATAAGAGAAAGATCTGCAATGGGAGATGGAGATATAGAGAGTGATGTAGAGAGAAATGGATAAGTGGATGCATGTTTATCAGAGAGGAAGATCGGAGAATGAGAGCAAAGAGACAGACGGGCAGATAAAAAGAGCGAGAGGAAGAGGAAATAAAACGAGAATTGAGAGAGACGAAAATAAAAAGAGGGAGTGAAAGAGACAGAAACAGACACAGATAAAAAGATAGATGTAGTAAGAGAGAGAGAGAGAGGGAGAGAGAGATATAAGAGAGACACAGAGAGAGAGAGAGAAAGAGATATAAGAAAGACACAGAGAGAGAGAGAGAGAGAAAGAGATATAAGAGAGACACACAGAGAGAGAGAGAAAGAGAGAGTCAAGGGAATATAGTGTAAGGCAGAGAGAAAGAAAGAGAAAAAGAGAGAACAATGAGTTTTACAGAGTGAGAATGGCAAATTGGGAGACAGAGAGAAACAGAGAGACACACAGAGAGAGAGAGGGAGAGACTGATAAACACAGAAAGAGAGAGAGACACGGAGAGAGACAGAGAGAGAGAGAGAGAGAGAGAGAGAGAGAGAGAGAGAGAGAGAGATTGAAATAGAGAATGAGAGTTTCACAAATAGAGACATAGAGAATGGCAGACTAGGAGAGAGAGAGAGATAGAGCGAGAGAAATAGAGAGACAGAGAGATGGAGATCGAGAGACAGAGAGAGAGAGAGAGAGACAGAGAGAGAGAGCAAGTCAAGGACAAATAGAAACCCAGAGAGAGAGAGAGACAGAGAGACACATACATAGAAACCTACCCAAGTCTAAGTCTACCCAAGGATTGCATTAGATAAGATTTCCGTTTCATTTGCATCTAAATTCATGCACACATCCACATTCATCTTTATCGAAATCCACACACACATTCAGTTTAACTAAACGCTAATTCCCTATTTATTAAGAGCTATGAAACACTTACAATATAAATGTATTTATATAAAATTTTACAAAATTTCTAAATTTCCCACAATTATTTGGCTTAATGTGGCCAATTGGTATGCATGATATCAAATCAGATCTGGCAAACATGTTCGTATATATATTAATAAATTCATATAAAGAACCCTATTGTTCGGTACAATGTGAGCGAAAGTAAGAGGTTAATTCCATAACAATTCGGCATATAAAGCCGATTCGAAAAAGCAAATCAAAAGCAAACGAGGCCCATGCAGAGCTTTTGTTCGATGGCAATTTGCAGTGCGGGAGACGCTGAACGGAATGGCAACAGAGAGTCCGGCCACCTGATTGCTAGCTACGTTTTTGTGTGAGAGATGGCCACCTGCGGCGTTAACTCTCTGGCCGGGCAGACAGGTGTGGCACTCAATAAACGGCATAATGACCACAACTGACCGCAGGGGGGAGCGGCGACAGCAGAATTGGAGCTGCTTAAACAGGAGGCAGCACAGTGGAGGGCAAAAGGTGCTCGGCTGCCCGGCTGCCCGGCTACCTGAGCCCCATAATTCAGCACAAAGAAATTACGGAGCCGGGCAATAAAAAAACTTTTCGCCACAGCGGGGTCAGAGTTGAAAGACTGAGTTTGGGCGACTGCGGGCGCCATTATCATTGGTCGTATTAAAAGTTTTGATGTTGCTCAAATTATTTCTCGAAATTGATGCCCAAGGATTAACTTTACCGCAAAGGCTCCGCACAGAGCCAGAGAGCAGCACAGCGAAGCGGCCAAGAAATATAATAAAGGACATATTTTTGGACAGCGGTCGCAAGTTTCCTGGCGGTTTTTTCTTTTTTTTTTTTTTTTTTGCTCATTCGTCTCTTGGCTCGGTCGGGCGGGTGCACATCAAACGGCGTATCACACCGCTGGGACGTTGCTGCCGCTGCCACGCCCACCGTCATCCAGCATCACCCACTGACAGCTAGCCACCTAGCGCGGCACATGATGATGAGCAATGATGATGAATTCTTTGCCTTTTGCCTTTGCGGTTTTGCGCCCAGTGCCGAGCGATAAATTTCGCTGCGGCTTTTTGCGTTTACTTTCATCTTCTCGCATATTGTAGTTTCAGCTACCACGCGCCGCAGCCTTTGTGCCCCTCCAGCCAGACACCCCGACCCCGACCCGGCGCACCAACTCTGCTCTGTACTCCCCGGCTGACTGACACGCCACTCATCAGCTGGAAGCGTTTCGCGTAACTTCCGTCGACCCATTCCCAGGCATAGGAACACGGCGAGTGGGTGTATTATAGATTTTGGCCCATAGATACCCTGTTCGGGAAGTTTTTATATGTTATGAAAAGTTGCTATGGGAATCGCAGCAATATTGTGTTCTATGATTGAATGATTGATTGACACGTTGCTGTCCAAGCTGCTTATGCTGAATACTAAATTTAATTTTTATAAATATTTTAAATTTGATTGAATGATTGAAGGCCTGCTTGATTGATGCCCATTACCTCTAAATATATATATCAATCATTGTAAATATTTTTATTATTTCAGCCTAAAAACTCGAATGAAAATTGATACTAAAATTTGCATCTCTTTGCTCTCGGAGCTTACATACATCATTGTCACAAATTCAAATGCCCTCTACGGGGCTACAAGAAACGTGGAGAGCACAAAAAATGAGAAGAAGAAGCAGAAGAGCAGCAGAACTTTGCCATTCGCCAGTTGCAGTACAAAGAAGTTTTCATTTCCCAGAGCGCCCGCAGGACATTATTTCTTTGGGAGCCCCCGCCACGATTTAGGAGCCCTGGTGGCTTGTCAGGCCATTGCCATGAATGTCTCACAATGAGTGTGTGAGTGTGGGTGCCTGAGTGTGTGTGAGTATGCGTATGTCCAAGTTGGATATCTTTGTTTTCCTTTCATTTTTTCTATGCTTTTTTTGAGGACTTCTCTTAACGCTTTTTGTTGCACTTGTCACAAGTTGAAGCTAAACTTGTCGCAAACTTTGTCCAATGTAATTGGGGAAAAACTTATGATTTGTGAAATTACTTAATATGAAATGTTGGATGGATATAAATGAATATTGAATATGGAAGTGAAATGAATATGAATACCTGAACTAAAGCTGTTTGAATAGGCTTAATACAGAGATTGAGTTGAATAATAAGTCAGTTGATAAGAGAGAGATTCTGATGGGGCATGCGAGCATTAATTTTATATGAATATGAATATAATGCATAATAGGAAAGTGAATATGAATAGATATAAAAATATGTATTCAAATATGAAGATGAATGTGGAAATGAAAATGTAGAAAAATGTCATTGTGAATGTATGTGAATATGAGTATGAATATGAAAGAGAATATGAATATGAATATGAAAATGAATATGAATATGATTATCAATATGAATATGAATATGAATATGAATATGAATATGAATTTTAAAATGAATATAAATATGAATATGAATGTGAATATGAGCATGAAAACGCATATGAAATTGAATATGAATATGAACATGAATTAGAATATGAATGTGAAAATGAATATGAAAATGAATCTAAATATAAATAAATTGAACATTTTAATTCCCATTCATTTCACATGAATATAAATAAATATGAATATAAACGAATGCAAATATGAATGTTAAAAAAAAAAATAATAAAAATAATAAAAATTAAAATAAATTTAAATAAAAATATGAAGTATTCAAATATTCACATGTGAATATAAAATGAATATTCATAAATAAGATACAAATACATTTCATAATATCTAATCTATAATGCCCTGTGAATGCCTTGGCGAAATTGATTTCAAATTGCTTCATAAAATAAACATAAAGAAACTCAAGTGAAATGCCCAAAACGTTAAATTTCGACCGAAACAATCGCAAGCTCATTTTTCTCTCTTTATTTTTGTTTTTTCTGCTATTTTTCTTATTTTTTTGTTGGACCCTGGACAATTATCACAAACGTTGCACATCTTTGTTCCCATATGATTTACTTTATGACATGCCTTTTGCCATTTTCGAAAGCTTTTCGATTTTTGCGTTCATTTCCGGCTGAGGCTGTTGATGTTTGCTCTCAACTGCAATACTCTGTGCTAGTAATGTGAAAGCGGGCATATTGGTTTGGTTGAGTTGAGATGAGTTTGTGTGCACGTGAATAGGAATTAAGCGAGATTCATAGAAAGAGTTTATTTCGAGAGTCAAGTTCACAAAACTTAAAGCTCATCCTGCTAAAGCCCCAGCCACGCCCACAAAGCGCAGTCTAAAAGTGCCTTAACACTCCCATTCTCAATTGCCACTCAACCTCAATGGCCTCTCTTGTCTGGCCTTTGTTTCCAGAGTATTGCTAAGTCGTTTATAGCCAATTGCTTTTTGGTCTAAATGTTCGTTTTATTGCGCCTTTCCGTTGATCTGTTTTTATAGCCCGACGACGCCTACCGCGCCCACTTTTCAGCTCTGTCTGCGCTCTTTGGGAATTGGACAGAATTTTGTTTGGTTTTTTGTGTTTCGTTACGAGGTGCTAAATCAAGTTAACGTTTAAGTGTCCGTTTAGTGCCTATGTTGAGCCTCACTCCCAGTCGCTATCTCTTTCGCTCGCTGTCTCCACCCCTCCCCCTCTCTCTTCGCCTTTATTATGATTTTGCCTTTTGCCATAAAGAGTTTTCCTGCATTGCTTTTTATTGACTGTAAACTTTATATTTTTTAATATTTTCTTTATGCGCTGCGCTCTCGCTCACTCTCTCTCTCTCTCTCTCTGTCACGCTCTCTCTGTTTTGTTTTTTGTTGCTACTTTGCAGCTTGTAATTGTTTTTTAAACAAAGTTTATAACTTTCATGCTGCCCGCTGCTTTATTCTTATGGGTATACAGTGTTTTCAGCTTTCTGCTTTTTTTTTTTTTTTGCTTTCTCTCCGAGTTTTAATTTGCTTGTCTGCCTTTTAATGGCAGTTGTTATGCAATTTTTCCAAAAGAAAAAACTTCAATTGCATTTTTCCTGCTTTGTTGCCAAAGAAGGCGCAGAGAGTGCGTAATTAAAAATATGGAAATTCTCACAAGAAAAGAAAGGGGTGGGTGTTGGGGGTGGGAAAGAACTTAAGTAGCACAGAAATAAAACAAGAAAAATAATAATAAAATAAATAATTAGAGGGAAACTAGTATATATTTAAGCATTATAAGTACAGAAAATAAATATTAGAATAAATAAAAAATTTATTTTTAAATTTTATAGCTATTCCAGCCAACATTTTCACTTACTTAAGTGAAAGTGCATGAGTGAAAATGTTAAAATACAATTATTTATATAAATTTGCGCTAATTTATTAATATCTCCAACAGATATAATTACTCTGTCTTTATTGCATTGCCTTTAACTCATGTAAACCCAATTCCACCCATATTCCACCATACTTTTCACTACGCCATTCATTTTCACCCTATCCTTGTCAACTGCTGGAATCGTCGAATGTCTTTGATAAGTGCTACACGCAAATTTCAATTTCTATTTCGATTCTATGCAAGTGCATTTCAATTGCATTGATGTAATCAACAAACAGTAGACAAACCAAACACACACACACACTCTCGCACACACACTGACACACACACTGGCACACACACTGGCACACACTCTGTAAAAATCGTGCCATCGTGTTGCATTATTGATGCTCTCGTTGTTTTGAGTTGAATGAACATATTTTGCCTTGACATACATTGCATTGTTTAGCAAACAAGAGTGTCAAGACCCTAGCTGCTGCCACGCCCACACGCATGCCATAGAAATGAATCAGCTCTGCCGAGAGCTCTCCTCTCTGCCCTCTCCGCTCGCCCCTCTCCCAGCAAGGCTGAGTGTGCACAGTTTTTGTTCAAATAACACGAGCTTGTACAAGAAAACCAAACAGTGGCATCAGCACCAGCAGCAGCAGCGGCGGCGGCGGCAACTTGCAGCAAGTTGCAACAACAACAACAGCAATGACATTTTGACTGGCAGTTGCAACAGAAACAACAGCAGCAGCAGCTCAAAAGACAGTGTTGGACAACGGCTTAAAAGAGACACGCATTCAACGAGTGCGAAATAAAACAGAGAAAAAAACATACGTTTGTAGCTCAAGCGAAAGCGAGCGGAGCTACCCTGTACAGAGTCAAGTAATATATAATACAAGAATAAAATATAAAAAATGCCAAAAACAACTGTGAACATATAGAAAATAATTTGTATATAAATTTTTTTATTTTAAACAATATATACAAAATATTTTTAAAGAGCAGCGACTAAAGAATACCCTGTACTACCACAAGAACACGTGTATAAAAATATGAATTTACTATGAAATAAATTATACGAAACTATAATTATAAAATTATAAATTATACAAATATATATAAAAAATCGAAACAGTTATTTTTAAATTTAAAAAAAAAATAAGGAATGATAAAAAAATAGTTTAAAAAAATATGAAAATACATTTTTTTTAATTAAAAATATATAAAATATTTTTAAGCTGTTTTTAATTTTTATATGTATTTATTTAAATTATGTATTTATATCAATTAAATTTGTACAGTTATCTAGAAAAACCTAATTATAAAAAAAATATGAAATAAAATTCGAGTTTTTATTGAGTAAATATACATAGTATCTGTGGTAACTCACTTAAGCAACAGCCAATCAAACTTTTAATAGACTTACTCCAGCTTCCACTTAAGCAAATTATTTGCGTATATACCCTAACTACAGGACTAGTTAGGGTATGGCGCTTACATGGCGCGCTGACGACGCTGTTCACAAAACTTGTTGTGAGCTTGTTTGGTTAGGCTCTTGTTGTTTCCAGGTTGTTTGCTTCACGCACACACACACATATGTATATATATTTGTATTATATATAACATATCTTAACTCAATGTTGTTGTTTCTGCTGCAGTTGTCGACATTGAAGTCTTCTGTTCACAAATACTTAACATGGCCGTTCGCTATTTGCACATCGTACTTGTTGCAAATTGTTTTTATTGCAATTAGAGCAACGACGAGATAAGAAAGTGAAAGAGCGAAAAGGGAAAGCGAATGGTCATGGGCATGTGCATGGGAATGGGAATGGAATAGCAAATCAGGATATTGTTGAAGGACTTCGCTTTGCTTGGCTAATAAACCAAATTGTGGAGTTGCCTCAAGTTTTCCTTTTTATTGAGTTGAAGATAAGAATAAACATGCTTCGGTTATTGATAGAGTGGAAACTGGAAAGCGGAAAGTAGAAAGTTCGTCCTTAGCCAAGGTGCGCGCGAAGGTGCGTGGCTCAAATACTTCAGTTGACAGTTGGTCCAAGCAAAGTTTTCGCTGCGACTACAATAAAATGAAGTTTTCAAGTTTTCCCGCAGCAGCGCACATATTGTAAAATTTGACTTTATTTGCGAATGGGTAATAGATAATAGATAGTATATATTGTAAATGTTTTCTTTGTTGGTTGAAGCTGTTGTGGGAATAGGTAATCAAAAAGTAGGTATATATACGTGTGTGTATACCTTAGAGCAATCATTATACCAAATTTGTTCACTCTAACTCTTAAAGTATTCGAGATATTCCGAAATAACTGAAGTTCCATACATATTTTCCATAGATATATTCGTATCCTTGCGCTAATACTAAATCTATATGCTTTATAAGGCTAGCCATGCTTTATTTTGCTTCTGTTACATACAGTTGCTGAAAGCCAATATACCCACCTTTCAATTATTTAAAATATGGGTTTTATATGGCCTAAATTCAAGACCAAGAAAATTTTATATTCGCCAACAATTTGTGTAATTCTAATACCCAAAAAAAAACAAATAAATAAATTAAAATACGAATCTAAACATATTTTATTTATCAATATTATTTTAACCCTAACAATACCACAAACTTAACTTTATTATTTTCCAACCAATTTAACGCAAGGAAAATCCAGCACTTTTCCCATTTTTCCCACACTTTTGGCGTAAAATTCATTTATTTATTTTAAATATTTAGCTAAATGTCTGGGAAATTGTGAGAGAATTCATCAATTGACACTTTTCCAAGTGGCAGACGAAAGTGTGTGATAAGCAATTTTCTGGTATTTTAAGCACTTTTTAAGCATGTTTTTTGCTTAAAGCTCCATTAGGCAAACACAAAGGCAAACGAAGAGATTTGTAAAGTTCTGATACCCTGTGTGGGCATTGAGAGAGGGTATATTCGTTTGTAGGTAATGTGGCTCTGTATAAGCTAAGACTTGGGAAATGGACTGTACGTAGCTATAGGGGAAATATATGTGAACAGTTGGGTGTAAACAACTAGGCAATATTTTTAAGCAAATTAATAGTAGTTGGGATCTATAAATCCTTAAGTTTGCCAGCTTACGACTTCTTCTCAGTCATAAATAATTTTTAATAAATATATTTACAGGGTATTGCCTAGTCGGCTCCTCCCTTCGATAACTATTTGTCACCCATTTTGTTGCTGTTGTTAATTGTCGGTTCGGTAAGCTGCAAAACAATTTGAGGCCATTTAAACTAAAAACCAATCAGCCATAAATATTGCATTTTTGGGGCCCTATAAATTTTCGTATCTCGGCCACAAATATAGAAGAAGGCCAAAAGGAAGAGCAATGTGTGTGTGCGTTGGCCAAGGAGTCGGCTCTGACTGACTGACAGCTGCACTCATTGAGGCAATTTGCTTAAGTTACAAATTGAAATATTTGCATTTTATCTTAGAAATGCAAATGCAGCATGAACCCGCCCCAGCCCCTCCCACCAGCCCAGCCCAGCCCCAGCCTGGGCAAGTATCTGTGCAAACAATGCCAAACAAATTGGCTATTCAAATCCGCAGACAACTTACAGCCAGCGCCACGCACCCAACTCCCACGGCGCCCACACAGGAGTTAAGGATCGGGTTCAGGATCGAGCGTGGCTCTGTGGCTCACAATTTATGCGTTGCCCCCCACAGCTCCCACTCCCCCACTTTGGATGCATTTTGCAATTTTCATGGCCTGCCTTCATTTTGCTACCATTTTCCATTTTCTATCTCTCTCTCTCTCTCTCTTTCATTTTTTTCCTTGTGCAGAGCTGGCGGCAACTAGAAAGCCATTAAGATTACTTTCTATGGCCAGATTTGAGTCGCCAGCGTGTGCGAGCGAGATAGCTGGCAGGGCAGCACAAGCAACGAGTTTGAGTGAAATGCAGGCAGACGCACAGTAGCTGCTGCTGAACTTAACTGAAAGAGAGGCCTGATGAGATTTTACTTATTTTTTTCGTTCTTTCCTTCCGCACACACAAATGCAAATACACAGCAGGGTATGCAGCTTGTGTATAGATTGCTCAGCAGTTGATACAAAAGAGCAGCGTGTGTATGTGGGGGGTGCTTCAATAGGGCCAGACAATTGATGAGGTTAGAAAACTTAGCAACACAGGAGCACAATGCTAAAACTGTTGCAGTCGCATAAGCTGAAGCCGGTGCAGCATAAAGTAGGTTTAACCCTTAAGTGTTTTACGTTCTTTTAATATAAGCAAAATTAAATGGATATGTCTTATTTTTATCTGAATCTGTTTTTTATTCAGGTCTGAGTTTCAATTTAATTTTCTTACCATATCCCATTTTCAAGAGCAGCTATTTAGCTGTGACGTCATGCTGCGTTCAAAACGCATGAGCTGCATTTGACATGCATATTTATGAATATTTAATATAACTGTTACATACACACTCTCGCTCACTCTCTTGTTGATGGTTCGCACTCAAAATTACAATTCCACTCTATACACGCAGCGGCCGCTCTCACCGCACTCGAGGCTTAGTCATAAAGGAATCGCCGAAAATTGCGGGCAGCGCTGCTGCTGCGCTGCACGCTGCATTTACTTTGTGATCATTGCTTAGATGACTGCGCACTTCGGCGCTCTCTGCGGTTGAACTTCTTCGAGTGCGAAAGTTGTGCGGTGGCTATTTTTAATTGAGCGTAAAATTGGCGTGAAGATTACAGCTATTTTTAATGGCGTTTGCGGTCGTTGTTGTTCTTGTTGCTGGTCATAGGACAAAGAAGAGACGAGAGACGAGAGAGCTAGTGCATCGCAAATTAGTTTTCGCGCGCGCTCCCTGCTGTGTACACGCGATCTAAATTGGTCGGGCCGGTAGTTGTAGAAAATTCGAGTGCATTTGCAATAAAACCAATTTGGATTATTGCACAGTTTTTTTGTTTTTGTTATGTTTGGCATAATTGTTATTTGGAAGTGTATTGTGTTAACGGCTAAACGAAAGAAGCCATAAGCGTGCACGTGTTTGTCAAGCTACCGTTATAATTGTGTGCGCGTTTTGTGGTTTCATTTGTGAAAAGAGTGTTTCTAGTGAGTGTGAGCAAGAAAGAGCAAGTGCCTGCAACCGGTAAGTACTGTGGTACTAAACGCATGATTTACATATGTAGACAAATTTGTTGCGCAGATAAAAACGCTGAAAGCTGATTTCTATATGAATATTTGTAAATTTATAACATGAAGATGTTGTTTGTGAAAAATGTTTCAGGGTATATTATTTCCCATAGTAATATATGTATATATATATATATATATTGATTATATATATTGATATACACTTATCAAAATTATACAGGGTATTTTGAGCTCGGTCAGCTTCGGTAAGAAAAGTTCTTCTTCATTGACTTTCTTTGCCCATTCTCTGTTCCGTTGCTTTGTCACTGCGCAAATTAAAAGCTCTCTAACGGTTCTTTTTGCGTTTTTGCGTTCTACCGCATAATACTGAAAAACAAAAGACAAAAATTTTCAATTCCAAAACCAAATTGTCTTTTATTTCAAGCTCATTAGCTTTTAATGCAATTTCATGCGGCTCAACGCGCCTCAATTTGAGGCACGCGTAAATGTGCCAAGAGCGAGAGGGCGTTAATGCAGAACGGGACGCACATACAGACATACATACATACGAATCTGTATATGTATGTGTGTGCTTCTATATACATACATACATACGCACATCGTTATGCATTATATTTTCATGTGTGCATTTGTTGTTGCTGTTGTTGTTGTGCCATATGTTTTTCTGACTTGGAGAACATCGACTTTTGTCGTCATGAATTAAATTCTTTGCTCCATATTGTAAATTTTTTTTATTTCATTTTTTTGAAGTAGCTGAGAAGACGTTTTAACATTTTATGCAAATTTTCTTAAATATTTATGGAAATGTAGCATATTGTGAGAGACTGCGTCAAAATGGCAGCCAAGTAAATACATTTGCATGTGTGCGTGAGCGTGTGAGTGAGTGGCGCTGCCCGCAAATGTTACACGAATACACACTCACATACACACACGCATGCCAAAGAGCACAGACATCAGCATAAATTTTAAATAAATGCTACAGAAAGAGAATATTAAATGCTGTTTTGCTGTTGCCTTCCTCAAGAAATCCGCTTTACACTCGATCTCTCTCTCTGTCTCTCTTGAGCTAAACGCCCAACTCAACGGCTGAGCTCTTTGGCTAATGTACCTCAAGACATTGCAAGAACAGCAACAACAAAAACGAAAACGAAAGAAACGGAGCCCGAAAAATCCCAAACTCAAATTGCCTCCAGGTTGAAAGGTTAAAGGCATTTCAGCAGCAGATCAGAGTTGAGACGCTTTTCATAAGCTTTTCATGTTTTAGTTTTGCTTGTTGTTGTTGCTTGATGACGTTTGCATATTCCATTCATATGCTGCCAACACACTCACACTCTTAAAAGGGAGAGAACGTCTGACAAACAGTTATTTGAGCTGATGTTGCAATTTTTTGTTTCTTTTGCTTTGTTCAAGCAAATGCTAGTCTATGCTCGGAGTAAGACAGGGAGAGGGAAAGCAGCCCTAACGAAGTAGCTGTATGCAAATGTATTTGCCAAGTGCCAAGGCGACAGTTTTATTGAGCTTATCTCAGCTGCTGCATTGTGTCGTGGGCGTGCAAGCGAGATGCCAACGGACAATTGACGGACGTGCTGATAAAGTGTGAGCGGCATGCATAACTGACACACACAAGGGAACATGGGCATGAACTCAAACTGTCGATCAGCAGAGATTTCACTCAACGTTGAGCGTAATAATGTTAAAAGCGAGGTTGAGTGTCTGAGCAAATTAGTTGTGATATGGAGAATGTACGAGTGATGAAAAGAGATAGATGGCAAGTACACCTTTTGACTCGCATATTATGTGAGTGACAAGGAAAGACAGAATATATATTGTAAGTGAGTAATGCGAGTAAAATTAAGATATTGTGAGAGTAAAAAGAACAGACAGAAAAGAGAATGTACTAATATGTAAATGTGTTATGCACGTGTACTGAAGTTATTGTGAGTGCAACAAGGGTAGAATGCTTGCTCATAATATAATATATTAGTGAAAGCCACAAACTCAACTAAACTCAACTAGAAACAGATTTCTCTAAGTGTATTCAGGTGAATTGCTTTATAAACTCAAGTTATAATAGTTTGCCATTATTTTACATTTTTTCAGCTACTTTGTGGACTATGTTTATTTCAATTGCTTTTTCGTGTCCTTTTCTCAGTTTTTTCCTTAGCCAATTTTCCCAGCCCTTCATTCTGCCAGTCAATTGCGGGTCTTAAAATACATCTAAAATGTATTTGACTTTACTTCCAGCAGCTCCTTCAGCAGTTGGTTCCTCTTTGCATACAATTTTCCAAGCTCAGCCCCAACTTTTATGGTAAAGATACACTTTGTGCTATGTTAATATTTCTCACATCTAATAAAGTTTTCGCATGCCATCAAAAGTTATTCAACGTTGGCACGCCCTTTGCTACCTGTATACTACATTCAGGTACATGGCAGGTACCCCTTCGCAGCAACTGTACTTGGCATCCATCTAATGCGCTTAATCAAATGTTTATCTTTACGCTAGCAGCTCCCTTACGTTTACCCATCCCCCATCCGCCCTTCTCCCCTTTGCCTTTCCTGGTTTTTGTGATTTTTCTCATTTATTTTCGAGCGCATAGATTATGTAAATTTTACTACTTTCACTTCGACATTTTCATTATGTCGAGCCAGCGGAAGACAACGTCTTGCTTCAGCTCTGCCCTACCCTCCCCTCCCACCCTCCCTTCCCTTCTCAGGCTGTCTCTGAAAAATTGCGTTCTCATTTCGGATAAAAAAAAAACGAAGTCAGAATTCGTATTTAAAATACTTGCACATAATTTATTTTCTCGCGAATACAAATCATTTCATTTTCGTGCAAGTCACGACGGCGCAAAAGTGTAGCATATCTTCCAGCGCCATTAAAGCGGGACTACCCCAACCCCAACTCCAAGCCCCAGCAGGCACGGAGCCTCTGATGATGGTTATATTACATTAACTGCAGCCAGCAACAAAATAGTTCCGTGTGCCAAAAGTAAAATGAAAATAAAATGTTGCCTACCAAAAAAACGTATGGCTAAGGAGCCAGAGGGAGAGCCATGGGGGCATGGAGCACATAGCGCAATGAATATGTAACTAGAGCGGGGGCTGCGTGGGAGTCAAGGGTGCTCGAATGCTTGATGCGCTGCATTTAATGTCTGAAGGAATTTGGCTAAAAATGGAAAAATGCCATAAAATCCATAAAGCGGATATGATATTCTAATAAGCATGCTGGCATGGCGCCATCTGTTGTTTAATATTGGCAACAAGTGATGGAATTTATGGGAAATACGATAAGGGAATGTCTATAAATATCTGTGTATTTACTTAAGATATTGTATTAGCCTGTTTAATTATAATTAAAATTGGTAATTTGATTGATTGATTGATTAATTCACTCACTGTCTGACATGATTAGCTGTTGATTGACTGATTGACTTATAAAAATACTAAAAATATACCAAAAATTGTACTTCAATCTCTAATCTCCATCACATAGCTAATATGCCCACTCGCAGCTAGCGACTGCAGCCACACAGATGAAATTCAGTCAAGTGTGACACGCCCATTACTGCGTTTATGGGGGCGTCAGAGAGATGTATATGTGGGCTGGTGTTAAGCTAGGTAAACAGAGTTATGTTAGACTGTCACTTCGCTCATTAGTCTGCTGCGCGTTAAGTGCATATATATTTTGAATGCTGGCGACTCGGCGTATGCGTAATTAAATTTCATGTGCGCCACAAATGAAACCAGGTTGTCGCCAAGACAAAGAGAGAGAGAGAGAGAGAGAGAGAGAGAGAGAGGGAGAGGGAGCTGTTCAGGTAAATTGTTTTTTTCGTAACATGCGGGCGTTGGTAGCTGCTGCTGCGGCTCATCCACTGTTTGCAATTTAAATTCTGTAAAGTTAACTGCTTGGAAAGAGCTCTAACGCACATGCCTCAACGGCGGAGTTAAGTTTCTGTAATGGAAGGAAGTCTGGCTGAGAGTTAAGCGAGGCAGACTGCGAGATACCCTAGTAGAGATATATTGAACTCTTTGTCGTCTAAGGGATTCCCTAAGCTATAAATCCTCTTCATTGCCATTTGCTTTCTTTCAGCTTTCAAATACTTTCTCAGATTTTCCAATAACCCACTTCACTGCCTTTTGCCAGGGTATGCTGTGGGCCCTTCAACGCTGTGACTGACAGTTTTGCGTACAGGTCAAAGTTCAAACAAGCATGCAAGCCGAGCCATCAGCTCACGTTTATTTGCATAAATTTCGAGAGCTGCCAGCTAAAGCTAAATCCTATAGCCGAAATTCAAGAGGAGCTCGCTGCAATCCTCTCCACAGTTATCTTGTCAAGCGCAAAGCTGCTGCTGTTGTTGCTGTTGTTGTTGTTGTTGCTGGCAAATATCAACAACTGTCTGTCCGTTTATCCGTTTCTCTGTCTGTCTGTCTGACCTGTCCTGTCTCAGTCTGACTATCTGTCTCGCCTGACAGACGTTTGGTTTTCCACCAGATCAACACTTAATTGCTTGACCTTTTTTCAGTTTTTTCCCTCCAGTCGACCCCTGCTTGGCGCCCCTTGCGGTTGTCGCCACTGTTGACCTTTGACTGCGCTTCAAGCTTTGCATGCGTCAACGCTGACTGACTCGCTCCTGCTGTCGGGCCAACCATTGACATGGATAACCACTTGGAGTCAAGTGCAAACAGGCGCAAGGCCTCAACAATGCCCAACAACAGCGCCAAGCCACATGCAAAATTCACTTCAAATGAACAATTTGAAAAATTTCGAAACTGCAAAGAGTTGAGTTGTTCCTTGAAGCGGCTAAAGGTCATGTGTCATAGAGTTGAGCTCGCAAATCGGAGTGTGCAGATTGATAGTTGCTTAGCTTAGCAGATGGCAAATGAAGCAATTTATATGGCGACTACTTTGAAGAGCCAAAAAACTGAAATTGATGAATGATTAAATAGTTTTCGAAAAGGAAATATGAACTAGTTCATATGCTGCAGTAAATATCTATCATTATGTTTATCTGACTTTTGATTGATATGTTCAAGTCCAAGCTGAGTCTTTATGAAAAGTTTATACACCATTAATACCTACGCTTACCCCTCAATCACTGTCAGTCAAAACAGTTCCATTTGCTGCTGCTCAGGAACTAGTTCAATTGATATGTTCAATTCAGAGCGCAACAAATCGTTTGACAGAGCATTGAAAACCAATTGACAACCCCAACCCAACCGAAACCAACCCGACGCAACCCATTTGCTAACCCCTGATGCCTTGCCCCATTGGGTTTAGTTCACTCCGACAACTGTCAGCAGCCTCAATCAGCATTTTGTCATGCATTGTCTCGTTGAACATTCATTTGTCGCACCTGAATACCTGAGAGCTAGCAACTGCAGCAGGTTTGCTTCTCTTGTTTTTGCTGCCCATTTGCATATTTATTCTTAACCAAAATCTAATAAAAACATTGCAGCACAGCAAATGCATAAATCAAGAGTAAGTGTAAAGGGGGTGTGGCTGCGAGGGGGGGCGTTGAGGTTAGATTTTAGGGTATTTCTTCCTCTTTTTTTTTTTTTTTTACATCAAATTGCAAAACCAAGTGCCATGTAAAATCCCACAAGTGCATAAATTTTAAGCGTTCACCTAGTGTTATGATGGCCACAAAGTCTACGCACACAGGCAGAGACAGAGACACACACACACACACGGCATGCACATCCGACCACACACACCTGCTGTGTGCCTGCCGCAAGCTGACATTGTGCGGGGGGCAGAGCAACAACAACGAGCGAAGAAACAACTTTAATGTGCAGTTGCAGCGGCTATGAAAACAACTTCAAGATGCAACATGTGTGCATAAGTGTGTGTGTGTGTGTGTTTGCCTGCAGAGATTTTTGGACATGTGCCGCATAGCTCAACGCAAACATATGGCCACATTTTTTGCCCGTTTTTATGCAGCATTTTTTGGCTGTTTTTCGTTTTTCGCTGAGATTTCTAGCGGCATAAAAAAACCACAAAAAAAGTGGAAGAAGAAACTGAAGCTGCTGCTAAACTTTCGCTTGAGCAAATAAAAATTGTGCTGCGGCAGCTGCAAGACGTTTAATACACTTGCCGCGGGTATAGCAGCTATGAGGAGGAGGCGGGCGCAGCTCAGGTCTCAGATCTGAATATAGATCTAACAGTGAGAGTGAAAGAGAGGAAAATAGAGAGAGAGAGAGAGACAGATGGAGAAAAAAAGGGAGACAGGAAAGTGCAGGTCACAGATACATGGAGAGTTAGAGAGGGAGAGAGACAGGTAGGTAGGGACAGCGTGAAAGAGACAGACTGAGAAAGTGTGAGATATATAGAATGAGAGACAGAGAAATAAAGATAGAGAGGGAAACAGAGAGATAAAGGTAGAGAGATATGGACAGATAGAGAGAGAAATAGCTAGAGAGATAGAGAGAGATAAAGAGTGAGACATAGTGAGAGAGTGAGAGATTTTAAGTAGATATCAACTCTGACTAGTACAGACCAATAGCAGAATTGTACCTACAGCTTTCATCATTCATCCATATCTCTCTTATTCTCTCTTCGCATCTCTCCTCTAAATACAAGTGCATTCCACATTCGACTAAACTTCACCATCTCCTCACATATTTGCGTTCTCTTTATTTGGGCGTGGCGTGGCGTGCCCTGCCTTGCCCTACTCTCTGCTACACCTCTCTCACCTGCCCCAGCCATTAGCCTGTTCCGCATGTCAACTGGAGCGGCAATAAGTGCCATGCATATTGTCGCAACCAGGTGACGCCGCAAGAGCTGGCTGACAGCATAAACTGCAACTTGGCTGCTAACTTGGCTTATTGGCATTGCCAGGTAAAAGTCGCAACGATAGTAGAGGAGTAAATGGCACGCAACAAACTGAAAGAGGGAAAACAACAACTCTGGCTTGGCTTAAACCTCAGCGCCAGGCAAAACTTTCTTTTATGGCGCAGCTTCAAAAATTGTTGAATGCGCAATCATATTGAATGCAGTTTGATTAAGGCCAATAAAGCTGCAAAAGCTATTAAAAAGAGTTGCTTAACAAACATAAAAGAAAAATTTAATGTAAAAAATAACAAAGACTACTTGAATAACTGTATATTGTCCTCCTGTATCTCTATCGACAACAGTTATATTTTATAGCTCGCTTTGCCAAAACCTAAACTAACAAAGAGAAGGTTGCAGTTGGCCGTTACCGACTGCAGAATACTCATTCAAGGCCCAGCTGCCAAGATATAGATTTGCGGATTTGCCACGCTCTCATTTGATATATAAATAATTTGAGGCAAGTCAATGGATGAGCTCAACAGTGAGTTCATAGCTGCAAAACTGTAGAAAACACAGGGATGCACACTGCACAAAACCAATATACTCCTCTCATTTTCGTAACTGAGTATAAAAATGGTCTCTTAAATAAAAATTGAGTTCGAGTTTTATCGTATGCCCAATATCTATGCACATGTTCTACAATAGCTGAAGAGAAATGCATTTGGTTGCTCCCCTCGTTCGCCCCTGTTCGCTCATCAACAATACATGGCCAATTCACACTAGTTTCCCCCCTATTTTCCACCTCGCGATTTTATTTCGTATTTTTTTCTGTACTTCTTTCCACAACCCTTGAAGCAATTTACGCGCTGGTAACGATTGCATTGCAATTGCTTGACCCACATGTCATAAACAATAAAATATATTAAAATATATACGCGGCATATGCGAGTGGTCCCATTTAAAACAGGACGAACAACGGCACGAACAACAGCACGAACAATGGCCAATGGCCAATGGGCAATGGGCAGTGGCCAATGCACCACAGACTGACTCGCTGTAAAATTTAAACAAATTTTTGCACATTTCCTGTTACCCATTGTTGTTCATTCTCTGCGCTCTCTCCACTCCACTTGAATGCGTGCACTTGCAGCTTGACACAGTTTTTAACCACACCCATTTATTTGCAATGTCAACGAGGCTGTTTCCAAAATAACAGAACAAAAATGAAATGAAATATGAAAATATTCGCTTCGTTGTAGTTGAAAATGCCCAACGGAATGATATGCTGTAGCAGACTTCAAATTAAAGAAAAACTTCTGATTACGATCGATATAAATCTTGGGAATTATTATACTTGTATTTTAAATTAAATTGCATTATAAATTCCAGATTTGATTAGAGATTTAACTATTATCATAATGCTGCTTAATATCTGTAGGGTATTCAACAAACCTATCCATTATGCTGCTCTGTCCCAGTTTATTTGTTAGTGCCTACTGTTAATGGCCACGACATGCAGCAGGCCATGAAATTTGCATGTAATAATACGAACAGCAGCCAGAGTGGAATGGCTTTATCATGTTTATATGATGTGACCGAATGCTTAGCTACTCGAGACACGACCTTGTCGCAAGGACCTTGAACCAAGCCACAACTAATGCAACAGGATGACGCCTCTTTGCTGTCGAGGCGATAAGAGAGGCAATTGGCAGTTGGCTTAGCAGCTAATTAGCCATTGGCTGGGGCGTGGGCCATGGCGGCACTTTAAATGAATTTCAAGTGAGCCAATTAAAGCCGAACTTAAGTTTATTTTGTGGCTTTATTGGGTTTTAATTTCCGTTCTTGAAGGAATGTGCATGTGGAAGCAACCGCAAGAGCGTGTGTGAAAATTGAAATGTCAACTCTGGCAAGTCGACTTGCCTGACTACCCTCCCTCTCACTCTCTCGCCCTCTGTCCCTCTCACTCTCTCTCTACGATTTTTACTCTGAATTTGCTGGAATCCCTTGCTGCAGTCAGTGCAAGCCATGTCGTGGCTCGCTTTTGCTGCCGTTGACAGTCATTGACAGCGACGAGGACAAAAACGAGTACCATATCGAACGGGTAACCAAGGGACATGACTGCTGCTGGGTAGAGAGAGGACTCTCGCATAACATGCAGGCAATGTTGCATGCTGGGCTGCACTTAATGCTGACTCAACGCTATATAAGTTCTTATTTGCCAGGCGACTTGGCTTCTCAGCTCCCTCTCTCTCTCTCTCTCTCTCTCTCTGTCTTTGTCATGTTTCGATACTTTCGCTTGGCTTGACAACGTGCGGTACTTAATTTGTGCTCTACATCGGCCATAGACGACACTTGAGTGTGGCTTGCCGAGGCGAATAATAATTTATGGAAATTAGAAAAGTCTTTGAGATTAAAGATGAAGTTAGGTTGAAGAGCTGATAATGCCATGTTTTTTCTTGGCCATAAAAGTTGAGTTTTGGTAAATATGAAGTTGGGAAAATGATATTTAAAATATATATAAATAATATAAATACATTTTTAATTTTTTTCTAATTTCTTTATAAACCCTTTCTTTACTAAAATATATTTAAATATATTTAAAAATTGTATAAATTTATTTTCTCATTTTCTTTTTTAATATTCAATCTATAGCTCACTTTTTAATTTTTTTCTAATTTCTTTATAAACCCTTTCTTTACTAAAATATATTTAAATATATTTAAAAATTGTATATATTTATTTTCTCATTTTCTTTTTTAATTTTCAATCTATAGCTCACTTAGTATTCGTTGAAATTTAACTTTTTTTTTAAATATTTCATTTATTTTTTAAACCAAGCTACTTGAGCTGTGTTTTATTTGCCACAGCAACGCTTGGCCTCGCTGCACCCCTGCCTGCGCTCCGCCCACAACATTTACCCCGCTGTCTAGCTGAAAAAATCTTTAGCTGCTTTTTAGCACAAATCCTTTTTTGTAGTTTAAAACGCTTTGGACAGGATTTAGTTGCATGACTTTTTGCTTTTAACATTTTGCAAGCCCACATTTCTAGTGTGCTGGTCAGTTGGCAGCCACAAACTCTCCCCTCTCCCCCTCTCTCTCTCTCGCTCTCCCACTGTATGTCAAATACCCACGCATCTCCCTTTAGCGCTTAACTGCTGACTGGCCTGAAGCTGTGCTGTGATCCTTATTCGGTTTCTGCACCAGACACGTAGCTCCATGGCCAAACGTGCGCGGCATTTTCAAATACAAATACATGTTCGCATTTTGTAGCTGCCACCCACTTACTTAGCAGCGGTCCCAATATAGCTCGTAACCCCTAAAGTCTAACCCGATTTAACCCCTTACTTTCAATAAATTGTATTTGAGTTTTATTTCATTTTTTCTTCGTCCTCCTTTTTGTGTGTCGATCGCATCTTTATTTCCACGTTACAATTTGTTGTGGGAAATTCTTGTGGTCTAGTTAAGATCAGAGTGCTCTAGCTGCTGCGAAAACAGTTATTATGTCTGGGCTAATTGGTAGCCCTGTTGACAGTAGGAGTAGCCCAGTTTTAAGGCTGGCAACTGCAGCGCTTTGGTTGCGGCAAAAACTTTGTTCAGATACCCTATAACTTAAAGAGTTTTTAAAGAGGGTATATTTATTGTTGGGAATATATGTCTGATCTTGGAAAGGATAAAAAACTGATCTGTATTAAAGATCTCATAAAATTATAGAGTAAACTACTTCAAGTTAATTAATTTACTTGATTAAGTTTCTCTTCAACTTATAGAAGCTTTCCCCAGATTTCAATACGACAAGAATATAAAGAATATTTAATTTTTACTTTAGCTATATTTCATCTAAACGGAACATAGAACATCTCCTAGTCTATCATACCCGTTGTCTAGTTGTTTTGTTTTCAGTTTTGTTAATTCGGTCAATATTTGCGGACGCACGAAATAAAAATGGAAAACTCAGCGGAAAAGTTTTCGCAGCGCTGTCGCAGTGGCTAGCAAGTTGAGGAAAAATAATGAAAAAATCTATTTAACCCCTTAATGGCTCTTGGGCTAAAGTTTTGTGTGGTCTGTTTTTCTTCATTTTTCTCTCTGCTTCTGCTTCTTCTTCTGCTTTTTGGACTGTGTGGTCTGTAGTTTGTTTTGGTCAAGAGAGAGAGGAGCTGAAAGCAGCTAACTTTTGAACTATTTGTAAATGCTGAACACTAAAGTAATAGCGTATATATATGTATATAAACTTTATATATACTTTATATAAAATATATATTTATTTATATGTATATGAGCAACAGTTGTAGCAGCTGCCAAAGGGAAAGCAATTTAAAACGATTCGTTTAAAGTTTTTGCCCAAAAAGTGCTCTGAGCTAAATATTCATTTGGGCTTTCATTATTATTATGATTATTATTATTATTTGTGTATTATTATTGTTGATTTTTATTTTAGCGCTAGGCTGAAGCGTTTGCTCTTAGCGCTAATTATAAGTCGAGTTGTTTGCACAATTTACCTGCTGTTTAGTTTGGCTGCCACGCTCCACGCTCCAGTTCTTCAGTTCACTTGGATTCAGTTCTGCAAAGCATGAAGCAAACAATTTTTTTTATTTTATTAGTTTTCTTTTATTTTTATTTATTTCTGCTTCTTTTGTTTAGATTTTGCTGGCAGCGAGCTAAAGTTAATTAGCTTGAGCTGCCTTTAAAAGTTATAGTTGAGAAATTCTGCAGTTTAATTAGCATTGACGGGGCTGTGGCTCGAGATGAAAACAAATACATATACAATAAGCGAGCCATTAATTGGAATTAAAATTTAAGGGAAATTTTCTGCAGAAATAGTTGTTTTTTTTTTACATTTTAATTGCAAGCGTGTTCCATCTTAAGTCTATCGATTTGTTAGACGTCTTCTTCCCTAGGGGCATATTGAAGGTCTAACGAGGCAAGTTTGATGTCATAAGTATATACATATATATAGATAAATGCACATATATTTCAAACCTAATACCTCTAATATATCTCACATTAGCGTGCACTTCTGTGCCACATAAAACATGGCTTAAAGATACAAAAAAATATTCAACGTAGCAGCCGCAAAGGACAAACAGCTGACCATAAATAATCAAATCTTGTACACAATCTGCAAACAGATTTTGCGTTTCTAATAAATTTCACTTTGCAAGCGACCGAAAAGCCGGCAAAAAAAAGTAAATAATCTTTAGTATATATACTACATAGTATATATATATTTATCTAATAAAAAGGAAGATTGGCCCTTAAGGCTGTCCGAGCAAAAAGCCAAAAGCTTTTTGCCAGACAAGAATATATAAAAATTTATATTTATATTTATGTCAGGGCGATATATGGAATTTGTTGGCGTGGCGATTTTTCGATAGTGAACACCATGGGAAAAAAGTATATATATATAGTTACATATATATATGATGTGTAGCAGAGACAAGCAGTGATAACAGACAGGGAGAAGCGACAACAAATTATGGCTCACTGATTTTATAAGCAATTCCTAATGCCCTCACATGTGGAGTATTTTGAGTTTGCAATGAAATTTGGAACACGTTGAGAGGCATAGAACTGATTATATAATCTAGAAGAGGTAGTTCTAAAGGCAATCGTATAGAATTTAGGTAATATGGATTTATCAAAGAATATAAAAATAAAATACATTTTCTAGTGTTTTTGTAATATTAAAAATAGGAAAAAAAATATATAATACAAAAAATATATAAAAATATAATTATTAAAAAAATTAAATTAAATATATTGAAAGAAAATATAAAATAAAAGTCAAGAAAGAGCATCACATCATAGCCCTGTCGAAGTAACTCAATCTTTTTTTTCGATCAAGTTTGGTTATTTTGCTGCGTCTGTTGTCAAGGGCTAGGCCTCTCGAATATGCGGTGTGAAAATGTGGTTAGAAGTCAAGAACATAATAAATGCGTTCACGCTGGGCTCGCTGAAGGTCGCACGACGCATCAGTTGAACAGCTGCTGGAATGGAGCGCCCAGCGTTTGTTCTAGCTCAGCTGCGAGTTTCGCCAGCGAAATTGGAGATTTTTTGTTGTCTATGCCGTAGGCCCTAAGGCCAGTTGGCTCCTGTTGGGCTATTCACGTTATTTGTTTTTGCTTTATTTTTGTTATTTTTCGGTGGCAGAAGAACAATGTGAAAACAAAACTTTCATTGCATAACAATAGGCGCAATGGCGTGCCACAAGCAGCATTTAAATATAAATACCTGCAGCTCGGGCAGAAAAACCACCAGCAAAAGCCGCCGCTGGCTAAAAAGTGAAAAGTTTTCTGCGTTTTACAGGTAATTTTGCAGCTCAAAAGCTCTCTCTCTCTCTCTCTGTCGGTCTCTGTCTCTCTGGGTCTCAGTCTTTAGTCACTGGCACGTGAAAGAAAAAGTGCAGGTGGCTTTTGGTCTATCCCCGTGGCCAGCAGAATAAATAAACTTCAACTTTTTGCTGGCCACAGCAAAAGGACGAGAGGCGCGAGAGAGAACCCTAAAAAAATCTACGAATCTGGAAAATATATATCTAAAAATATGGAACAATAACAAATGAGAAACAGAAACGGGCACAAAATTTCAAATAATAAACAAAAACGAAAACGAAAAAAAAAAGTTGAACAAAAATCGTACAAGAAAAGTTTTATTTATTATTTTGGTTGCAGGCAAAGCGTGAAAAATTTGTTAAGCTTAAAATTGTGTTTTTTTACGGATTTCGCTTTTGTTTTTTATGGTTTTAAGGTAGCAAATCATTGCGAACAAATACATACAAGCTGTTATTTACAGAGAGAAGAGAGAAGAGGTAGAAACGGAGGTAATGCCAGCTGCAGCAGTTGAGTGTAATGCTTAGGGTAGTGTAAGGAGGCACAAAATGGGTCAACAGCGAACAATGCAACACAAACAAATAAAAAACGAGAGCAGTTACGATATGGATTAAAAAGAAAACTTGCTTAAATGCTTGAGCTACGTTCACGATGTTTCTTATTTACAAATGGCAAATTTTCTGCTACAAAAAATCCCACGCATTGTTGGGTTAGAGTGTTTATAAATAAATAGTTTTTTGAGATGTCATTTAAATAATAAAAAATTTAGTTTTAAAATATTTTTAGGGCTTTTTATTTAATTTTTATTGCACAAGATTATTATTTAAATATATTGAATATCCAAATTTTTCAAGAAAAATTGATTTAATTTAAAAGTATATCCGAAATTTAATTTAGTTCAAGAAATTTAAAAAAATAATATTTAAATATTTATTTAATTATTAATTACTTCATAAACTTAATTTATAAATATATTTAATTTTTTAAATATTCGTTAGATAGTTTTTCGTTCATCCAGTCACATTTGCACGAATTTTCCCATTGACTTTCTGTTGTGTTTCCATTGAAAACCCATCTGTATGTTCATCAATTATCGTTATGTCCATGCCCGTCCCACAGCTGTCTAGTTAAATTTTCTGCTGGCCACTTCTCTGCGCCTGCTTCGGCTCAACCCTTGCCTCGTGGCCACTCAACCTGCATTTTCTCATTATTTTATGCCCAGCTTTTCGGTTCAACCTTTCGGCTCGCTGTGATGCGCCACAAAATAATTGCCTACTTTTCAGGGCGCGAGGTACAGAAAACTTCATTTGAATGCAGGGATTTCCCCGTGGGAGCAAATTCAGTTGCCTATAACAGTTTTTTTTTTTATGTTGCCTCCACAAGCTTCCATTTTATTTTTGCAAAATTATACAAATTAATTTGGGAGCGACAATTGCGGAGTTTTGAGCCCCATGGCCAGCCCACGTCGGTTCATCTTCACCTCTCTTTGTGCTTCGGCTGTGGAGCTGTGCCCATTTCGCGGGCAGCGCATTAATTATGCTCAAGTGTCCGCTGGGAATGTGGCCAACACTTGTTATGTAATGACTTTTGTAGCGCGTGGTAGGCGTTAGAGGGGCGTGATCATGATGGTTTAGCGTGGGCGGTGCCGAGAGGATGAGGGAGCGTGGGAATAGGGGAAACGTGGCTTTTTGTCATCAGCGCGTCGCGTTGTTAGACAAGTTTGTGATTTGATTTAACAAACTGAGTTGGATGACTGTGGGAATTCCCATTTGAAGAGCCTTAACTTGTTAGCGAAGGAGAGGAGATAAAGAGAGAGAGAGAGAGAGAAAGTTGAAAGCCTTTTGCTAAATAAAACTAAAGCGTTCGCTGGCAGCCGTGGTAAAAATTTATCGGCTCCGACAGCTGCATGGCAATATATCACAGATTTATGTCAGCATCATGAAAATACCATACGCAGATACAGAAATAAATACACACACACACAAGCAAACACAATACAACTATGAAAACACAACGAACGTAAATAGAGTGAAAAAAAAAACAATGCCAAAACAGCAGCAAACAATAAAAACAACTGCAAATGTTTTTACGAAATCGAGCCGAAAGCGGAAACGAAAATGTTAAAGCTCAAAAGCAGCGAAAAGCGTAAAAACAATAAAAAAGAGAATACACAATCGTGACTTGTTGGTATTGTGGGTGTATGGGTGCGTGTGTCAGTGTGCGTGGATGTGTGCGTTGACTTTTAGCAAATGGTAAACAAATTGTAAACCTTATCAGCGATTGTGCATAGGCGTTATGCGGCATGAGTGAATGGAAGTAAATGAAACCAGCTGAAATATGCACGCGATGTGGTTAAAGTTTAAGTGTATGGAAAATTTATAAAGTTCTTTATAAACTTTAGAAATTGGCTGTTGTTGGTATCGAAATTTTAAATCTTATCTTGTTATTGCTGCTTGAATTTTTTGTAAATGAAAATGAATTGCGTTTGAGTTGTACAAAATTATACTTATGCTATGATTGATGCATAGACAATGGATCTATCAGATCTATCACCCTGACTATTCTGTTTTAATTACCCATTGAAAACTTTACCCCAGGGCAGACTCCTTTTGTGAGAATGTATGTAACAGTCAGAAGAAAGCGTTGCACACCCCATTAAGTATATAAATTCTTGATCAGCACGACCTGCTAAGTCGATCTATTCTATCTATCTATCCGCAAAGATCTCGTAGACTGCTAAAGTTAAAAACCAAAAATTTGAAATATGTGCGTTCTTATATACTATAAGCAGTAAGAGCTTATCATTTTGAAGGATATCTCCCAGTCGTGTAGACTCTTTAGTATATCAATCAGCAAATTGATATTGCAATTAACATTTTATTAAGTTAGAGAAATTTGCTCTCACTTGAGCAGCATTTGATGCTCTTACAATACATATAAATTAGAGTCCAGACAGCTTTTCACGCTGATAAAATAAATGTTATATAATTCTCTAGGGCCAGCAGCTGCTGTCGAGCAGCACTTGAAGCACCTCCCCTGCCCGACCTGCCTCCCCTACCTCCATCAGGTTTGTCAGGCATTAATTTGCGCAAATGACAAAAGCATGTTGCAAATGGAAATTCTGTCTGTCAAAATTTACGTAAGTGGGTTAAAATCATTTACAACTGTTTTTCTTTTGCCAACTGCTGCTGCTGCTGCTGCTGTAGCTGTTGTTGTGCTTTCTGTTTGTTGTTCACCTGACATGAAGTTTAATAATGACCCTTGCATAATTAGTGAATTTTGCTGTTGCATTCTGTCTGTCCGGGTTTGAGGTATTGAAACTCGCTTGTGCGCCTCACGCCTGCATTTGACACAAACAATAAATTTAAAGCCAGTCTGTCGCACACACACAATTAGTTGGGGTTAGTGCACAGCACACTTCAACCAGAGCAGCCAGTTTACAGCAAGTGATTTATGTGCTCAAAGTTCTAGAGAACTAAAAAAAAAAAAATACGATCAAAGCGGGAAAAGGCTATGCAAAACTTCAAAAACAACTGTCGAGTCGAGTTGCCAAAGCCGCAGCAATAAAAAATTGTCGCAGAAGATATACCGATTCGGTTTCAAGCAAATATATATATATAAAGATATAGCTATAGATGTATGTACTGGAGGCAGTCACATGTGCTCCAATCCAATCGAAAGTGTCGTAAATTGGGTCAGACGCGCCTTCGCCTAACGGCTAAATTCTTAAATCAAAGGCAGCTGAGAAAAACGAAGCAAAGGCTGAAGCGACTAAGAGATATCCTATAGATGCTGGAGAGTAAAAAACCAGGAATAGCTTTGACTTATATCTCAGCTTGCGGTGAAGATATGGATATGACTATATAAGATATATTGAAAGTTGCTTTAAATAGTAAAAATATCAAAAGAAATTAGTTTTAATTGAATTCCTATAAAAATTCCTTATATACTTGGCTCTAAACAGATACAGTATACAGATCTGCCTACCCCACTTCCCTTCAACAATTACAGGGTATTCAAAACCCAACATCCGTCTTTAGCCTCAACTCGAACAGCCATGCTACATATCCATGGCACGCCTACGCGGCATTTCGTGGCGCAACAAATTGCCGAGCCGTGGCAAGCATTGAGTGTTGCCTACAAATTGTATTTGTGTGGCAAGCAGAGCGCAGAGCGCAGAGTATGGCAGTGTGAGAGTGTGTGTGTGTGTGGCAAGCAATCGTGTGGCACGTTGGCCGCAAGACGAACTCGGCTGCAAATCAATTTATCAATTTGCAATTTGTAAGTTTCGCAGGCGGCAGACAAAAGAAAAATCACATGAAATTACGTTTCATTGCAAGTAAAATGGAGAGTGAAACCAAGGAGAGGGTTAGGTAAATGGATAAAGGTGCAGAAAAGGGCTAAGCCAAGGCACGTAAGAGCTGAGTAGGCGGGCGTAAGTGACTGCATAATGCTTGTTACCTAAGCAAACAAGAGCTGAGAGCGAGCTAGCACCTCCATCTCTCTTACGTGGACTAAATATAATAGAAAATATGTCTCAGTGCCTGCCAATATACTCTACTTCACTTCAGTGAGCGAGCATAAAAAAAGAGAGAATGAGCGTTAAACCAGATCGCATTAAATTACTAAACACACACGTGTAAGGCTGCTGAGTTGCAGGTTTGAGCACGCTTTCTATTTTCAACTTTACGTTGAGGCTGCAAAGTTCTTAAGGAATTGCTTTCAGCTCTAAACTTGGCCAAAGTCGTTGAAAACTTGCAGCAGCAGCAGCTAGCAGCTATGCCAAAAAATAAATGTGCTGTGAAAGTCAATCAAGTGTTGCAATTTGGCGAGTGCAGCAGCAGCAGCAGCAGCAACCAAGTTCTTCACGTGGCCTGGTTGGTTAGCTGGGTTAGCTAGCTATCAAAGTGGCTGGCGGTAAGTGCTGCAGATGCTGCATCTGCATGTGGCGCCACAACCAACTGGCAACATTACAATTGACAGCTAACCAAGGGCGGCGTCGAGGCACAGGCAGCGCAGCCAACCAAATTAATGGCCAGCTCGATAGCACAAGTTGTTGGCAGTCAAGTGCAATAGGTAATTGAAGGCATCTTGCCCAAAAGACAACCAACTGAGTTTTCTGCGAGGGAGTTTTTAAGTTTTCTTTAAAGGGAAGTTAAGCAGTTGGTGGATAAAGCTGGAAGCTATGGTTAGGCGATTGGAGATATAGATATGTATGATATATATATAGAGCTGGTTCCTGTCTCTATTATAGTATCTTAAATCATTAAAAGCTACTATTAAAATAAGAAGTTATATAGTATAAATAAATTAAATATATAAAAAAAAGTATTTAATTTATATTTATTTATTTATATTTATATTTTATAATTAATATTAAAATATAATTTATTAATATCAAATTTTTATTTGTATATTTTTGTTTATTTAATTAAAATTTTTTGTATTATTCCTATACACTCCATTCTCTTCTACATCTCACTCAAAAGCTTAAAGAGTTTGTTCTTTCATTTGCCTACTTTTCGGGGCGTATCTGCGGCATGCCAATGGGTATTGTAGCCTGGGTTAAACCGATTTGGCTACGGCTTTTGGTTTTTGTGCCCACAGCTGGCATTCAATTATAAATCAAGCATCAACCATAATTGAAAGATCAAACGCACAAAAACTGAAACATGTGTAGAGGAGGCTGGCTGCGTGGGTGTGTTGTGTGTGTGCGATGTGTGTGTGCTGGTATATTTGCTACGCATTTGTCGCAGCTTTCATTCATGTGTTGATAAAAATACACACACACACACACACATACAGAGCCACGAATGGGGCGTAAGCGAAAAATGTTGTGTGCGCTAATAAATTACAACAATAATGACGCCAAACATGATAACAACATGCCTGATAGATGGTAACGGGGCCAGCAGCAAGCGAGCTATAATGTGGCTGCGACTCTGATTTGAAGGGGGTGTGGGTGTGTGTGTGTATGGTGTGTGTGTGGTGTGTGTGTGCGGCAACCGTTTGTTATTGATCATCGCAATATTTTGCGCATTAAGCAGACGCAAGTCAAGCCAAACATATGCAGCCAGCTACAGGCTGAGAGAGGGCGGGCGGGCAGTCAGGCTCTGGCCAGAACTGTGTGGCCAGCCTTTTATCCATTTGACTTGTTTGCGCAGCGAAGGCAAAAAGGATAACATTGTCCTGTGTCACAGCGGGGCAGGGTAAGCAGGCAGGCAGGCAGGCGGTCGGCCAGGCATTCAGACTGCTGAAAGCAGCCATTCAAAGTGCTGAAAGTCTAAGCCATTAAAGCATATTAGTTTTCCGCCATTGTTGTTGCTGTGTGAGCCCACGCACACACATACACATTTATATTACTCTCTCTGTGTGTGTTTTTATTTATTTCGCTACATATTTGTTTATGCTCGAATGAACAATAAAAGTTTTAAAGGATTGACATGATTGTCGTCGTATCTGTAAGGCTTGTTGTTGTTGCTGCTCTTGTGACTGTTGATGTTCGCCGACGCCATTTTGTATTGGGCTTAACATAAGCGAAGAGACATATGCAACAGTTTTTTCTTAAGCAAAAATATTTCAGAGAAACTTTGAAAATAAAAAAAAATTACTAAAAATTATTGAAAATATTTATTGATGTTTTTACTATCCAAATTAATATTTACAAAATTATTTTACAATGCCAATTTAAGAGCTAATATTGAAACCGAAGAACAAGACATTTAATGGCTTTAGTGCAAGTCGTTAAACGTCTAATCAAAGCAGAAATGAGCAGATAATTATATGTGTGTACATATGTATGTATGTTTAATCCCGTGGAGAAGAACAATAAATTCACATTACGCATACGCCGCATTGGCCATTAGGTAATTAACAATATAAGCAATAGATTTCAACTACATTGAGCATTAATTAGCGGAGTAATTAATATTTATGTTTATTATTTGTGTATTTAGCTCACTTGATTATGTTTAATCAACATAACTCAGTGCAAAACTATTTGCAATAGATTGAATTTGAATTTGATGTCAATGAACATTTCAGCTAATTTATTATGCACTTTAAATTTCGGGCAGCGTTCACACTTTTTTTTCCCGAAAATGCCAGTGCAGCAACTCGACAATGGTGGGAAAAAGGAAAGGAAAAACATCACCAGCTGCATTCAATGCAATTTATTTTCGTAATAAAAATGCATTTTTACTACAAACTCATCATAGCCGGGCAAAAAACTAGCGCACGAAGCGCCAACGAATTTATGTGGCATTCATTATGCGCTGAGGTTTATATCTTTATATATATAAAAATACATGTATATATGTATATATTATATAGGTGTTCAAGTATATAGTATACAGCGTTTTTAATACCCTTTAGAGCAATTGTAGCGTAATATTAAAATATATAAATTTATGGAAATCGCAAAAAAAATAAAGGAATGGGCATAGAAGTAGACATAAATTTTGTGTGCTATGATGGATGGTTCTTCATAATGGGATAGGTGGGCTATATGAATTGAGGCAGATGTTTTTTATAGTTAAGAGCATTATACCTTATAATTTGTATGGAAAATGTATAGCATGAGTCATAGTAGGCTTTAATTGAGTATAACTGAATGAGTAAAATTGTTGACTACTCATATTATTATTTAATTGCCAAATTTCAGATATATAGAAAAGTATTCCATATAAACTAGGTTAGTTTACAATATTAATCAACCATATATTTGCCAGAGCTAAGCCCTACAGGGCATCGCTAAGTCTATCACTGCCTGCTCAGCCTGCTCAATCTTGTTTATTGTGCAGTTTGTTTGAAAATTTGTTCGGTCAGTGCAAAATTTTATTAAGCTATTTACATTCCAGACGCTTTTTCTGCTTTTGTGTGTGGGAATGAATGGGCAGGAGTCTGTATGTGTGTGGGTGGGTGCAGCTGCAGCTGCAACGCGTTCGCTCAGAAATTTATGTTTTTAATATAGAGAGCAACGCCAATAAATACGATAAACTGACCCGCGGGCGGCAAACAAATCCCAGAGCGACGGCCACCTGCAGCTTTTTGCTTATTTTTGGCCATTAAATAGGCGCGCGCTCGCGCCGCTTTTAATCCAATGGGTCCATAATAATTTGTGTACATTTTATTTGCAACTTGCTTAGGCCATGTTACGCATACGCCACGGCAGCCAGTTGGTGTGTACCCACTCTGATAGCGGGCAAATAAAATAAATTGCAATAAATAATCGGGCTGTGTGCCATAAATCTCAGTTAAATGGACATTTGCATCTTGACATAGTCGACAGTCACAGCAGGAAAGGAAAAAAAAAAGAATTAGGAGAGAGGAACTATACAAGAAATAAAATGGGAAAAACAACTTGAAACAAAGCAGGAAAATGATAAAATGCCTAAAGAGAAAGAAGAGGAAAGAAGAAAAAATCGAAAATGCTAAGAATTAAATACGCTGGCCAAGGTCGCTTGAATGGGCCTAAACTATATTTATTTCTTGTTGAGTAATACAGCTGAGACTTAATAAAGCTGGCTCTCCTATTAAAGCCAAGTCTCTGAGCTGAAACTTATTTAAATTTTCATTTGTGAATTTATTTATATATATTTTTGAAAAAATATGATATATTTTATATTCTTAAACTTTTCAATTACTTTTCACATCATAATATTTTGCTCTAGAAAAAGTATAAGGCGCTCCCTCAACTTGGCTTTTAAATGTATTGCAAAAGTAAAGCAGTTGCCATTTCTCACTCTTCCATCGCTGTCTCTGCCCTGTGGAACGCCAGCCCCAGGGCCACAGACTTAAGTACGTGTTGATTATGGCTTGGATTTAGTTATTGCTGTTGCTGCTGCTGCTGCTGCTGCTGCTGTTGCTGCTGGTGTTAATGGCGACAGAAACTACAACTGCAAGGCAAAAGCAGATGCAGATGCGGATGCGGATGTGGCTGCAGCAGCAAAAGATGCTGAATGCGCCGCCAACATGAGGCAAACTTCTAGACCATTTACCATATTCCACAATATAAGCAAACGTAGTTTTTTATGCAAATATTTAAGAGCATCATCGAAGCAAAGGCGAAGAGTGCACAGCCAGCTCTATGCAGTTGCAATAATGTTAGATATGCATGTGTGTGGGTGTATGTATGGTGTCTTCTGCTGTCTGAAGAGCCTGAGAGCTGTAAGCCATATGTAGAATATAGAACTGCGTGTGTGTGTGTGTGTGTGCGTGTGCACACAACACTCGACGATAAAATCGTCATGTAGTCGTAATGTCTGCATCAAATTGCATTTGCCAACGCCCCCTAACAAACGCCTCATGCCAGCCACGCCTCAAGTGCCTCAAGGAAAGGAAAGAGGGTACGGAGGGGGGCATATGTGACGATGTCGTCGCCGTCATCGCAATGTGTATTTATGCATAGTTTAATGCGGTTCAATGTCTGGTAAGGACATCAAAACACGACACAGGGCAACGACGCGCTGCTAAAGCCATAATCATAAACGTAATCATAATCAAAGTCAGCGCCGGGAATCAGAGAGCATAATCAACAGGCGCTCAGCTGAATGGAAACACACATACACTGACACACACACAGACAGAGCTAGACATCCACATATAGAGCATTTTTCTTTCCTTTATTATTTTCAAATTGAATTGACATGTCGTTGCTAGCGCATCAGACAAATCGGATTTTATTTAAAGAAATATCATACGGAATTTGCATTCAATTTCGCTGCATTCGTTGGCAAAATGTTACGACACGAAGTTAAGCATAGATTAAGTGCTAGGATTAGACTGATTTATGTAATGTTTTAGTGTGAGTGCGCATGAGGTTCCAATGAAAGCAAAAGAGCTTAAGCAGATGAAGGTGGTGAATCGAAAAGAGGTGTTAGGGTAATGGTGGTAAGAATTTGAGGTACATTTTATGAGATTGTAAAGATTTTTATGATCTCATGAAATCTACAAAAACTTTCCTATATTTGGGTTTGGGTGGACTAATAAAAGATGTATATAAAAGACAGCGCTGAGCCCCGAACCATAGCATATAGATACATATATACATATAAATATATATAGTATAAACTATATAGTAAAAAGATACACTAAAGAAATATATATTTGAATGCCTTCAAATTGCAAATAAGATTAATCAGCTCAATTAAATTACCTCATACAATTTTTAAGCTCCTTCCAAGCACAGCTCAAATTATTACCAAGAATAAACTTATCTCTATTACTTGCCGCGCACAATTCAATTTCTGTACATGATTGGTTATCCACTTACTGAAATTGCATCTATTCACTTAGCGCTCACACACACCTTCTTCTACAACCAATACCTAGAGCAACAACAGCAGCAGCTCATTGAGAGCATTTTTGATATGGAGCAGCACTTCATTTGGCAATCAGGATCAGCACATGCAAATTGCATGGCTCAAGCATACCAGTTGCCATATTTCATTTCGTTAAACAATAAACGATTTGCTGCTGCAATATCAAGCTATCAATAACAAAACACGCACACAAGCCACACATACAACTGTCACTTGAAGTAGAAGTAAGCCAAGGCACATGGCTAGAAACAATTGATTATTGTGTGTCATAAACACTGGAAGCAGCAGCAGCAGCAGCAGCAGCAGTGGCAGAGAGCATCCATCTATGGTCAAATGGAAATAAAAAGAAAATTTTGGTGGCCAAATCATACACACACACACACACACACTCATACACACACATACTCACGAAACTGTCAAACGCAGCAGCTGAAACGACCCCGTCTGGGGGCTTGCTCCCAAAACCAAATTTAAATGTTAATCAACTGCCAAAAAGAAAAAAAAAAAGAAAATAATAAAAGCGAGAAAAAAATTGTCGAAATTGAAGAGAAGCGAAATGAAATTCGCATGCATGCACATGAAAATGAATTTGACATGGGTGGACCATGGCGGAGAAGCGAATCGTTCAGAGCTCATTCGAAATGTAATTGACAGCTCCAAGTGGCAAGAGGCCGTGGGGTAGCTACTTAGCATTATTGCATGCATATGCCAAAGGGTTCGCTGTGCCCCCAAAAAGTGAGACAATAAAACCAAAGCCAGCCGGCGCAGAGTAATTAATAAAATTACGTTATTGTTGAATGGAGCTGCCAATGGGTTGAATTGAGTGAGTGGCGAGAAGAGATGAAGCTGTGAGCGATAAGGTCTATCTTTGACTGTGCCAAGGAATGACTATGAAAGTAGAAGATAGATATGACTTAGTCAATTTATCGTTCTTTATTTTATACAGATCTATGAATGTATGTTTTTTATATTTTATTATAATTATATATATTAAAAATTTACCTGGCCCATTTTAAGAAAGCATTTGCATCAAAGTTATTTATATAAATAATATAATAAAATAAATTTTGTAATTTTATTTTATTTTTAAATATTATTATATATTAAATTTAATTCTCATTTGTTATAGATTATTATTATTATATTTTGATTATTATTGTATAGGGTATCTCTCTGTTCATATTGTAAATATTTCATTTGTCTGTCTACCTTGAAATTGCAATATTTTTCACGTTGCGGTTGACTTCATAGCGAGTGACATGGCTAAGCGATTTATTCGCTCAGTTTTAAGCTTGAAATTGTGTGCAGCTCCAATTGAATTCATAAATACGTTTGCTGCTTTGCCGTGAAAGATTGTGGCGAACTAAAAATTTTTGAAAACTAATTAAGTTATATATAAATAATTTAATTAATTACTAAGTAAATTATGATAAGGCACACAGTTATTGGTTTCTAAATAGATACTTTCTCTTAAAATAAAATTCAAATTAAATGTTATATTTTTCTTCAATTAGCTTACTATCTCACTGTAAATATGACCAGCACAGCTATATTGATAAATATTTGAAATACATGTCATAACACGTCAGTTTCATACCGTCTCATACCATCTCTTCATTCTCATATTCCATACCATTGTCTGCCGCCTCTCTACGCGCTTCTCACACACAGTTGACTTTTATTGATTCTGCAGTCGTTTCCCGTAGCCAATTTATTGAATGTTCGCTCATTATTTGCTCTTTAATTGCAACAATTTTCTGATTTGATGGCATTTGCAGTGCTCGTTGGCCCCCCAGTCCGCCCAGTGTCCATTATCTCCTAACTCATGTGTGTGCTGGGTCATAAAAAACTGAAGCAAAGAGAGCTGAAACACTGAAGGCCCATAAAGTGTGCCGCATCAAGTCGTGCATTGCGAGTGTTTCAGTTTTATGCTCCATGTGCGCTGAAAACAATCCCCAAGGCTTGCACATCGGGGCCCCCAGCTCCCAGCCCCCTAGCTTGCCAGTGCCCGCCAGTCAAATCAATTGGCGGAAAATAAAAAAGAAGAAAAAAAACACACACACAGAGAGAGAGACACACTCTACAAATACAAATAAATCGCAGCATTTCCGCAACGGTCATGTTCTGCAGCTTTTATGATTATTATATAAATTCGCCCAGTCTAACTGCCGCCCGCCACGCCCCTGGCGCTGCCATAAACAAAATAAAATAACGGCGTTGGCAAATAAAAAATCCCAAGTCCTGGCCGGATAATGTTGATGCTGACGCAAACTGCACGCTTCATTCGCCTGCCATCAGCGAAAGCTGTTCCGAGTGGACATTCCAACCAGCCCCCGCCCATTGTCAGTGTTACGGTCAATATTCAAATGTTGAAATGGTCGGTCAGTGGCGCATTTATTAAGTTGTTAAAACATAATTTTCTGTTTGCCAACTCCAAGTGTAGTCAGCTGCAACTTAGTCGCAATTGAGAGAGTGTATGTGTGTCTGTGTGTGTGGCACGGTCTCTGTGCCTGTGCCTCTGCTGCGTCGCACTGCTTATGAATTATGAAAGTTTTTTTGGTTTAGTCTGCCACGCGTGTTGGCCATAAACGCCCGGCTTTATGACCCACAGAGCTATGGAAATTGAAAGTGAAATGTTGAGTGCACTGCGACTGTGGCACGACCGCATTTCGGCTGGCCTATTGTGGCATATAAAACAGCGCAAATTGAGGTGCAAATTAAATAATCAACCAGACGCCGATTTTGGCCCAAAATGTGAGCTGAAAGTGGCAATTTGTTAGACATCATGAAGCTTGGATTAAACGAGGTGTTTAATGTAAATTAAAGAGTTTTTTTTATTGTTTTTTTAAGTACAAAACCTCTTCATGCGCTTCTTATAAATATGAAAAGTCTGTTATCTTAACCTTTAAATGTTGTCTAAACAAATAAGTGATTTGTTCAGACTTTTTGATATTTTTCTATTACAGCCTTTATACGTGATTCTCATGTAACTTATATCCAAACAAAAGTCAGTTTAACGAAATTTGGTTGCTTAACCTTTCTAAGCGCTGCTCAAACTCTTCACCCACAATTTCTGCAATTTCAAATTGTATTTTGATGAAGCTCTGTTATAAATTATCGTATCTCTTTACGATTCTCAATCTAATAAAAAACGTTGCTTTATCCATTTGATCAGCATATTCCACAATTTTTTATTCATATCTCCCTCATGCAGTTAAATGCCCAACACTTGATCTCTTCACCAATGCCTTTCATGGCGGCTTCTTTCTGACGCTGAAAATCAACTCAACTTAAGCTCGTCCACGCGCTTGGCCAGCTGCACTTAATACCCGAAGACAATGAAATCTCAGTGCAATTATCAACTCCCGCAACATAAACCAATGTCAGATGATACATACACACACACACACACACACACACACTCCCTCTTATTTATTCATTTGTTGATGACAGCCGTGGGAGAGCAACGCAAATGAATTAAACGTTGCTTCTGCTTTTTATTTATTTTTTCTTCCATTTCATTTGTGTTTTTTCAGTTCGGTGTTATTTCTTGCAATTAAATTTCATTTGGAAAATATCCAAATGACAAGCGGCAAATGAGGGAGCGCCAAAGATGCTTGGCGCTCCCAAAAGCAAAGAGAGCCTGAGTGTCAGTGTGGGCGGGGCCAAAAATAATAATGGCGTTGATTTCATTTCATTTCTTCAATGGCTGCCATCATTTGTTCTTGCGCCCCCTTCTTTTACTTTGTTTGTCTACTTGTTAGCAGTTGCCTCGACATTAACACGTTAAAAATTCGCTCAAGCACATTCTCTTTATTTTCATCTTTGCCTTCCTTCGTTTTGCTGCTCACTATTTCCGTTTTCTCTTATAAGTGAGATATAAAAAAAGAGAAATATTTTTTGCTACTTCTGTTTGCATCATTATTTGTTTGGAGAAAACAAACATTTCCTAGATCTTGGCGAGCTCTAATGAATTGATAAGAAATTTGCAGACAATATATATTATTTTTGAATGTAATGTAGAGCAAAGAGTAATTTTACAATTTTTCATTTCATTTGATTACATTGAGTAATAATTTGTAAAAAGCGACGTGATTTAATTTAAATATAAATTATTGCAGTATTATAGTTATGGCAAACGCAAACCTCATTCAATGCTTGAAATCTAAAGCACTAAATAGTAGACCACAAGCAAATGCCTTTCAATACGCTGAGATAGTTACACTTCTTTGAAACTAATGTTATAATTTTGTTCCTTTATTTTTAAGTGTTAAAATATTTTTTTTTTAAGTGCTACAATCTAGAGGAATATAAAACAGTGGACTTAACTTTGGCTTTGGTGAGTTTAATATTATATTAACTTTTAATGTGTATCAAATATATTATTATATATGTGTAAACTCGAAATATATAAATATAAAATTTAAATAAATTAATATATGAGAAATTGATATATAAATAATGTGTATAATTTTTAATATATTTTATTTGCTTATTTATATTCGAAATATTTATATGCAATACAATTTCGAATACAAATAAGTAAATTAAATAAATAATAAACTATATACATTATTTTTACGTAGCATTTATTTCTTAATAGCAAAGTAAAAAATTCCTTTTCTAAGAATTGTAGAAGAAAAATTTTGAGTTTTTAAAAATTTGCCTCTCTGTCTTCTTTAACAAGCATAATTTAGTTGAGGCTGTAATTTATATATTTTATAAATAATTTATATGATAAATATATATTTAATTGCTTCAACGACATACAAGATCACAAAAAGCACCATTCATACAACAAAAACTTTATAAAAAGAGGCCATAGAAAACAGTTTCTATATTCCATTATACATATGTTTTCTATAGCGTTTGCATATGTTTTTTATATGCTTTGTTGATAGAAAAGAAGTATACATATAAAATGTATGTAAAAATATTTGTGTTCCCTAATCTCTATTGATTATTGAAGCTATACTTCACTATTAAGTTCTATAGCCAATTATTGGTATAGCTTCCACAGTTTGGGCCATACACTTGGAAATCAATTAGGCGAAGCCATCAAATTATAATTATGTGCAACCGCGATATTAGCACTTTACGAGTTTCATTTTTGCCAAAACAAATAGTCAGAAATATGAGATATGTGTGGGCACACACAAACAAGTGTCTCTGTGTGTGTATCTAATTACGCGTACATATGTGTGAGTGTTGGCTGTGCATTACGCATACGCCGCGTTGGCTGCGGGCCAAACCAAATGCGAAATGCCAAAACGCGTAACATATTTTGAGCCAACAAATTTTGTGCAACAATTCTCGCTACGAATTGAAATTGGGTTGCCACGCCCACGCCCACATTACGTTGAAATCAATGCGTGATGGACATTTATGGAACATTTTTGCCGAGCTGCAGAGCTCGCAACTCCGATTTCTACTGCTGGCAAGTGGCTAGTGCAAGTAAAAAGTTTAGCTGCCAGCGGAATAAAAATTGCACATATTTTTTTGGACTTTCTCTTTGTTTTTCTCCCTTGCTGCTGCTGTTTCCTTAAATGCCGAGTGAAAATAAAATGTTGGTTATAAAATTTGATGTCAATTGAAACATTCAGTGCGCGAGCATATTTCCTTTATGGCTATATACATATATATTTTATTTACCTACTCGAAGATGCAGTTTGCAGTTGCAGCAGGCGCATGGCACCACTACTTGCTGCATTTCCGCATTGCGCACCAAGGACATTATTCATTGTGTGCCTTGGCAGAGAGCTGAGCAGGCAGCCGGCAGGCCATGCAGCACTCTAGAGTGCAATAGCAGTTAATAATGCCTCCTCTTACATGTCGCCGAGTTCTTGGCCGCCGCTGCTTCTGCTGCTTTTCGCCAGTTTCCTTATCAAGCTACACGCCCGAGCACTTCCGGCGGACAGCCAGAGAGTGCGAGTGAATGATGAAGGGCGAGTGGGCCACTGTGGTCTAGTGTCCTGCGTCCTGTGTTCTGTTCTGTTCTTGTTATCAACAAACGTTGTCATTGCTGCTCAAGTGTCGTGGCTTGTAGTTTTCTTTCTTTCTTGCTCGCTTTTTTTTTTTTGTTCTTGTATTATTTTCTTGTTTTTTTGCTCGGCTTTTGTCTTTTGCGTCTTTTGTCTTTCACTTATGCATGTCCCGTTTCCTTTTGCGTTGGCAAGTTCTGGAGATTTTATGACGCGCCAACTTGCCGAGTCTCACTCCAGCCCGGGCAGGCCTGCCATATGAGCCCCCAAGGCATTTGGCAAAGACAACGGCCCTCATAAAGTGCGCAAAGTTACAGTCAAAGCTCAGCTACAGCTACAGCAGCATCTTCTGCTCCAGTCAGGGCTCTAATACTTTGATAATCCTCGAATCCTTGGCTACAGCTATGACTGTGCGCCGACTTCACATGTCGAATATGTGCTGGCACAATAACTTTTGATACGCCAGCGTACTCGTTATCCCGCTCATCCTTAGACTCGATATGGATATGGATATGAAGACAGCCGCCAGTCAGCTTTGTTACTTGAGCTTTATCGCATACACAAACGAGTACAAATATAGCGCAATGTGTCTATGTCTAAGTGTGTGTGTGTGTGTGTGCGTATGTTTGTTGCAAATTATATAAGTATGATAATGTTGCATAACACACAGCTCCAGCTCCAGCTCGAGCTGTAGAACTATAATGGCTTACAGTTCGTGCTGGCTGGCTGCGCTTTTTGCAGTTTGTCTAGTTTCAATTTCAATTTCATTTTGATTTCCCTTATTGTCTACTGACTTTCGCAGTCAGCGTCTTTTATCTTGCTCCACATTGCAAATGCATCGCTTCTGTGACCACTGTTTATCAGGGATTTATGATTGTGTTTGGCCCGGACTTAACTTACGTATTGCACTAGCTCAATAATAAAGCCAATTGTAGTCCATCCTATGCCTATTAAAGCACATATAGATGACAATTATTGTGCATTTAAAGGCAATTCTAAAATATATGCAGCTTAAATTTACATTTGCCAACAAGTTGTTGTTGTTGTTCATATTGTGTAAGTGTAAATTGTAAATGCATCAATGAAATTCGTAAATTGACAAATTTATTTGCCAGCAACTACTGCGTGCACAGAGAGAGTCAGAGTGGATCCTAAAGAAGAATTTTGTATAAAATAATTGCAAGAGAAATTAAATTTGAAGAATTTTTTTAAACAGAAAACTTAATGAAAAATAATTTCCTTATCAATTAATTCCAAAAAAAAAAATTAATTTTTTTGAATTTAGAATATTAATGAAAAAATAATTTCTTTATAAAAAAATTCCACAAGAAATACAATTTTTAGAATATTAAGAAAAAATATCAGGAAATTAAATTGATAAATTAATTAAAGCCTGAAAGCAACATTAAGCTGCTTTTAATATATGCTTAATTGCCGTCCAACTCTCAGCAAGTAAATTTCATGGAAATTCCTTCGGACAGCCAGCTGCTTGCACATAACTTATAAGCCAGGCGTGTGTAGGGTATTGGCAGCCACATGCCAGACACAAGTCGGCGTGGCAGGGCAGCAGCTGGTGGAAGAAACCGCAGCGAAATGCGCCGCTTAACCGCAGATGCTTTTTGTGCATCAGTCAGACAAGCGCCAGGCTGCCTAATTGCATATTGATAACAATTTCGAGCGCTAATCAGTTATGATGGCGGCAAGCGCAAGGAGCGCTAGCACGGAAATGCACAACTTGTGTTTAATTTGTGCGAGCCAAATACAAATATGTGTGTGTATGTGTGTGTGTGCTAAGCCCATTTGCTTGCTGATTTCCGAATGATTAAACTATTACATTTACAACATTTATAACATTGCCTGCAATCGACTGCATTAGACCGTGCCATGCCGTGCCGTGTGAGGCGGGCACATGAATTAAATTGATAATATTGTTGACAGTCGTACATAGTGTGGAGTTTGTCGAACCTAAACCGAACATCAATATTTGTACACACATATTTGGCGAGCAAATATGGCTGCAATATAACTTGGCTGCGCGTCTATTTGGCAATTAAATATTTGGCCAAGGCTTATAAATGCCATATGCGTGCTACTTTATATATCTATAAATATATATATTTGTGTATTTGTATAGCTGACACTTAAATTCTGTGATAGAATGCGTAAGAGCAAGAGGACTATAAAATATATTTATAAATATATATATGTATATATATTTATATATATCATCTAACTTTACATAGACAATTATTTAGAAGAGCATTCGTAGCACAAATCTTAACATCTGCATATATGTATGTGTGTGTGAGTGGCAAAGACTTGAGCTTAAGTGACACTAACAGCTCAGCGAGCAGAGTGGAAGCTGGATTTGGTATTCAGAAATGTGGAGTATGAGATTTCCGCCTTGGCTGTTATGTTTTGGCTGCTGAGAGGCAACTCAATCTAAATGCGGTACAATGACATCTAAAGTGTTTGGGCTGAGCCCCACGCCGGCTACTCCCAGTTACCCTCACTGAGAGAACAAGCCTTGCCAGGCTATGACATTAGTTCTGCTTTCTTTTAAATGTGTCACGTAATTTCAGTGTGCGAATCTCTCAGTCTCCCCGTCTCTCTCTCTCCATGCCACAAACTATGCGCGAGCAACACATCGGGGTCTGGCAGGACAAACACAGACACAGACACCGAGTCGAGTCGAGATGTCACGGAGGGGGGGAGAGCGCAGAGAACGATTGTATATGGCTGGCATTTAAGTGAAATGTATGTAGCGCATTTTGGCAGTCAGCTGTACTGTTGTGAATGCAGAAGAGCCAGTTGAACAGCACGCGGGGCCACTCGAAATGTGTGCCAGTTGACATTTAAAGATAGTTAACAGTTTGCAATACGCGTCGGAGCTCAACGGCTTCAACAGCTCCAGCTGAATGCAATAATTTTAAGGCAAATGTTGTCGCCGACAAATAATTGCGCAAATTTCGCAGCGAGTGTTTAATTGTTACCAAAATGAAATGTGCAACAAGAGCGAGCTTGCTAATAAATTGCGCGTTTAATGGCGCAAACTGGTTAAGAGTTAAGCAGAGCAAACAATTTGGCTAAATTTAAGCGGGAAAACTAAACTTTGTCTATATTTGGATTTGATTTAGTACACAATTGTTTTTAATATTGAAATATAGTCAATTTTTGCAGTTTAATTATCTGTTGTTATGCTGGGTTTTATAATAGTTATAGGGGTTTTATAATATATATAGTAAATAGTATGCTAAGAGAGCTAAACAGCTAATGAGCTAATAGAGACATGAGAAGAGAAGCTATCAATCCTCGTTCTGTGATCGAATTTCCATTGTCTAGTCATTAACTCGTATTCTTGATTCTTGATTCTGATTGATTCAATTCTCTACTTAACCTTCAATTAAATCATAGCAAATTCAGAGATATCATTATTTCATCTATATCCAAACCATAACCAATTATCACACAGTCCACTGGTGCCAACTGCAACATTCATATTTGTGTTAAAATCGTGTTTGCTTTCGATTCAGCACAAGAGCACTAAAAGGGATTTCAAATCTCAAACAGTTTTTGCCAATTTCGTTTCGAAAAAAAAAAAACTACCCTAAAATATCTCTAAAAGCTGCACAAATAATAAAGCGTGAATTCTATATGGCTCTTATTTTCTTTTCTCCCATTTGGCTCTCGGCCCATTGACAGCTGGCACTAAATGCAAATTGATATTGATTTAATTTTCATTTTTTTAGCATTAATTTGATGCATTTCAACACGCGTCTATTATTTTACATGCCTTTTTTCTGTTTTGAACGCAGATAATCCATTGGCATTGCATTAACAACTCGAACAAATTGCAGCGCTAAATAAAACTTGAAAATTAGCATAAAGAGAGAAAGAGAAAAAAAAAAAAACAAAACGTGACTGTTAGTGCATTTATAAGCTTTCAATGTGCTATTAACATGAAGTCCATTCATGCACTAAAAACAGTGAATAAATCTCACAAATCAGCACTTAATGTTAATTACACTATTTTTATATCCTGTGCTAATTGAATCTGTCTATGTAGGGTATATTGATTTGATTGGAATTTATGTGACTGGTGGAAAAGGGCAAGATAGAAAATATAATATATATTAAAAACATTTTTTTTTTTATATTTTAAAATGTGTAAAAACAGAAGCAATTATTTTTAAATAATTGAAAATATATATACAAAATTTAAAAATTAAAGGAAAATTATTTTTGTAATTTTGTAATATTAAAAAATAATTTTTGTAAGATTTATCGTATTAAAAAATATTTTTGATAAAATTATTTCATATTAGAAAATTATATATAAAAATATAAAAAATATATACAAATATATATAAAGTAGATAAATATAGATTTAAGACAAAATGCATTTCAAAGCAAAAAATTGCTCAGTCTCACATTATCAAGTCATCTCTGTCCTAAAATTTACTATAAGATCAATAAGATTAAATGTTAAGCATCAAAGTAATTCAAGTTAGCTCTTTAGCTATTTTCCTTGCCCTTGAGGTAACTGCCAATCGACCAATCTCTAGCTCACTCACTTTCATTTTTTCTCCGCTGTCAACTTTAATGCAAGCTGAAACCTGCAAAAATACAGATTAATGTAGTAACGCACAGGGCACACACGGTTTTGCATAAGGATTTGCTACAATTTGTTGGCAATTGAGGACAGCTGCAGCTAAGTGCCTGCATTTGACATTAAATGCGCCAACTTGAGCTCTAAACTCGAAAACTTTTTGCTAAACCAACGCACGTTAGATTCTAAAAAAAAAAAAACTAAACTAAACTGCGCTACATGCAAAATGTTGCGTATGCAAATTAGTATGAGCGGAAAAAAAATGAGAAAATGTAGATGAAGTTAACTAGCAGCCGAGTCGAGAGCCCTACTCTAAGCTAAGCTAGAAACGGGAGCAACTGACGGGGGCGCCGGCTAAGTGGAGTGCTTGTCGCTGTTGTTGAATTAATTGTGCACACATTAAAATTGCTTAACTGAAAGCCACTTCAAACTGCCAAACCAACAATTTTTAGCCCCTAAACTGTGCTTCGCTTTTGTGCGTTGCCAACAACACAGAAATTTGTTTGTGTGTGTGTGTGTGTGTGTGTGTGTGTGTGTGGGTGGCGGCCAACAAACTTAAAGTTTCATGAAAAATACTCTAACTCTGTGGCGTCGAGGGATTAATTGCTTAAACAGAAATGAATAGGCAGGGATAAAGGAACATAACTGGCATATCCTGCCGACCCTGTGTGAAAGGTTAAACATCACTTTTTCAGTTTGAATGCATTAATTAAGGGCAGTTGAGTTAGGTGATGGAATTTGTAGTTGATTAAAGTGATATGGAACGTATCTAAGAATGCCAACAATGAATCCAGCGTGATCTTTGTTTATTTGTGTTGCTCTTACTATAACTCTATTTTGTGCCAATCTATTTCCTATTTAAGAGCTATTGAATAAATATAAATTTATTTGATTTTCAAAGTATAATTTCTGTCACATATTAGAGTATTTCAGCTTCGTTCAGCTTTCAATATTAATTCAATTACCTTTCAACTCAATTTGTCGAAGTTTTGCGCATGTGTCTGGCAGCCTTGGCTAGCCCTGTTGTTGCTTAATACATATGTGTGCCAGTGTCTTGGGTTTCCTTTTTCGTTTTCTATTCAAAATTCGCTCACTTTTCCTATTGCCATTGTTGTTGTTGTTGCTGTTGTTGCTGCTGTTTCTATTGTTATTTTCATTTCCACTTTACATCAAAACGACTGTCTATGTCTGACTCGCTGGGCGCCGCTTTTTCCTGCTCATCATTACATTTCATTAAGTTTGAAAAGGCAGACGCTAGGTCGGGCCTTGTTTCGTGTTATAGTTGTAGTTGCTATTGTTGTTGTTGTTGTTGTTGTCGCTGCTGCTGCTTTTTGTGTTTATTAAACGCTTTCGGGGCGCGTGTTCATTCAATTTGTTGTTGGCTATGCTGCTTGCTGTAAATGTTATGTATACATGCCTGCGTCTAAATAAACAACAAAACCCAGCAACAACAGCAGCAAAAACAACGACAACGTCGCCTCGCAGCACAAACGCAAACAACACATGCAAAAGCTCATGCCGTGCTGTTGTTGTAGGCGTATTGCTCCTTCTTCTTCTTCATTTTTTTCTAGCTGCTGTGTGTGTTTCTGAGAAAGCGCTGGGAAAATCATTTTAATTGTTTTGTTTAAATAACAGAACGAGCTGCCAGAATCTAGGGCCACAGAGCGTAACATGCAGAGTTTGTCTTCTAGGCGTATACTTAATAAATTGCGCGTGTGTCACGTGCTTGTGAGTGTGAGTTCTGTGTGTGTGTTCTTTAATTTTCCATGTCTGTACGTTAAACGTGTCGCCTAACAAGCTCAAGTGAGCAAAGCATATAAACTATGTGATTTAGTGTGCTTAGATTAGTTGAATTTATGCGCACTTTAATCTAATTTATATTTGAAGGTAGATTTATTAAGGAGATTGGCGTAGAACAGGTACTTGAGCTAAACGCTTATTAGATTAGCTAAAGATAAAGAGAAAATCTTTGGATTTTCTTTTTATTATATATCAGAAAAATATGTAAATATTTATAAACCTTTTTTAAAAATATTTTTGTAATAATTATATAACAAAAAGATTTTTTTTTAGTATTTACTAATATATATTTTGAAGTTTATAAAAAAATAAATATCCTTTCATTATTGACAAGTTTTGAGTATTTGACAGAGACTCTCACACATTCCATATTCTCACATATTTATTCTCCTTTTGTTTTGAAGGGGAAACTTGAGCTGAGGCAGCCTTTAAGTTTAGTATGTGAAAGTATTATGCTCTCGTCTATGTCTGGCTCAAATTGTGAAATGAAATACGATAATATTTAAAATGGAGCATGGCTAATGTTGAGCGGCACAAGTTTATTGTTTGACCTTTGACCGGGCAAGGCCAAGTGCTTGCTAAAGTTTATCAATGCCCCCGGGGCTGAGATGGAGAGCAACCCAAAGACGTTTATTGAAAATGCTTTGAGCGCGGACACGTACGAAAAGTAAAAGGAATAAAACTTTTTTACCACGACATTGCCGCGTACGTGAGTGCACTGAAAAGCTGTGTAATTAAAAGTAGAACCCATATATATCCACCCACGCATAGATATATATATGAAATGTTTAATATATATATTTGAAGACAACTTTCTGGTTGATATGATAAATCCACTTAAGCCAATTCGGCAAATAAAATTGAAACGTGCGTGGCAGAAAAAAGTCAATGCCGAAGACGTCGAGGCAACAAAATTGCCAACTTTTAATTGTGAAAGTTTTAGTGTGGATGAAATTGTGAATTGCGAGGGCCAAACCACGCGCATATACGGAGCTGAGCGCAGCTTTGCCACACAGCAGGTGTGTCAAATTGTTGCCGCTCGCATTAAGGGGCCAATGGGAAATGGCCGGAGGCAAAGTTTCTTACTTACGTACGTCCTGCTCATAGGATCTGCTGTCATTTCGTGTTACTTGTCATCAGCTTCATGCGTTTTGACATTTTTATTAGTCGAATACTCCTTAACAGCACGCTCCATTGCTCCAACGCTTTGGGGGCTCTGTCAGCTGCCCGCTTGCCTCATCTCTCTCTCAGTCTGTTTTCTATATATATCTTTTTGTATTCGTCTGTATTTCCCTTGCTCTCCTGCGCTCATTCAGAACTTGTGACATCTAATAAGTGTTTACTACCCAACAAGCATGCTTTGCCAGTGCTTTAAAACATCGGGGGGAGTTTAAGTGTGTGTGTCTGTTACAATTTGCTGCCCTGCTGGGTGCTGCACGCTCCTTACCTCCTTATACCGACCCCACTGATACTCCCGGTCGATGAAGAACGAACAAATTGAGCACAAAACACTTTTTTCACTTCAAACTTCTAGCTTGAATTGTTTTTATTTATTTTTATACATTTCTCTATGAGCTTTAAGCTAAGACGTAATTGGATGCTTGATTGATTGATGTCAGAAGCAGGCTAATATAAATAAAATAAAAATAGAAAATATATTGACAAATTTGATAAATGTAAAGTCTTTCATCACGAATTCTGATAAATGCTGCAGCATTCGGAGTAAATATTAATAAAAATAAATAAAACATCAATTTAAATCACATATAAACTGGCATTGCATGAAAATACGCTAATTAGGGCTCTGTGAATTGTTTGTAGGCAGTTGTAAAAAGCTTTCGCATGTTTATTTGCTCAACGCGTATGCGATGAAAATTCAACAGCAGCAACAGACATATGTAGCTTTAATTTATGCCATTAAACTGCTTTAATTAGTTAAGCAACGACTGCAAGAATAACAACGACAACAATGAAGAAAAAACAACAGCTGTTGCATAAATAAGTATGTACATTTGGACAATGAAAATAAAAGAGAGAAACCGCATTAAAACAAATACATATATATGTATATATATCTATATATATATATGAGTTTATATGTGTATTTTAACCATTCACAATTTCGTTTATTTTGCAAAAACCAAAAACCAATTTCATTTGCGTACAAAATGCAGAAAAAATAATGAAAACAAAATACGTTAAATTCTTGGAAAGGCAACATAAAACAGCTGCGTGAGCACAAAAACTTTAATTATATTAAATTTGTAGGTAATGAAAAAATCCCTAATATAACATCAAAAATTAATTTATATTCATTTCAAATATTTATGGATAAAATATAGGCACTAAATATTAGGAGATAAATATAAATGAATAAAATGAAAAAATGAAAAAAAAAATATAAATAATATAATAAATAAAAATATTTTAAAGACCCAAATATCGAAAGCATACAATATAACAAATTTATATATACATATAAAATTATGATATAAAAGAATAATAAATAAATGTATAATTATTTTAATATATTTTCTATATTATTTCTTTATATTTTTTCCTAATAGTCTTTAAAGCACACAAATCAAATGATTATTTATTTGCAGTTACATTATATATTTTGTTATATATATTTATTTATTTATTTATTTTACACCAAATCATGCCAAACATTTAATCATATACAACCAATTCCAACAAGTCGCTTAAATAATAAATAAATATTAAATATTTTTACCACAAATTTTTGCAAATTTAAATAACTAAATGAGCGTGATAAAATATTTGTACATAATTGATATTTGTAAAAGAATTAGATAAAGTGCATAATTAAAAGTTTGTAGCACAAAACAACATAAGTGCTGTAAAATATTTTAATTGCAAATCGAAAATATGAAATTCTGCACGAGCAAGTATATGAAATTCCGAATGCAAGCAAATTAAGCAAATAAAAGAGCAAAATTGTGAAGTGCACTTCTCAGAGATACCCTAAAAATGTTATGAAATATGAAAGCTATTTTCAACTTGGTTTTAACTAAATTTTATGCATGTATCGAATGAAATTATTTTTAGAGTTTCTCTGATCAAATATCATATAATTCCCCTCAGTCCCCGATTCAATTTTGTAATAGCTTTGAGTTCACAGAGTTCAAAGTTGAGCGGCGCCAATGGGTCCCATTTGGGCGGATCGTTGAGATTGTGTAAATGTTTATGATGCGCCAAAAGAGAAACCAAAGCCATGCAGCCAACGTCACTGTCCATTTGCAAAAGTTGTCCCAAGAAACGAAAGGCAATTGGCTAGCGGGCTGGCGGGGGCCGAAGTGTGGGCAACTTTTAAGCAGCTGGCGTACGTTCCAACTTGACCCAGGAGAGTGTAAGAGGGCGGGAGAAGGGCAGGTTGACAGGGGTGTCCAGTTCCGGTTCCAGTGCCAGCGCCAAGCCTCAGCGAAACTTTTAAATGAAATTTTTGCCTTAAAGTTTTGTCAGGTAAGTTGCGCACCAATGCGAGCAAGCTGGCTTAGGTCACCCAGCAAAGTCTGCGGTCTACCGCAGTCACACGGCAGCGCACACCCACATAATGCTGTATTGTCACGTAGCTTGGTGACAGATTCCAAAAGGCAGGCAAATAGCATTAAAACAACAAACGGCAGCTAAGCAGCAGCGCATTATGGCTACTAAGGATGGTAAGAATGCTGATGGCCTGTTGCTGGTATGACACTCCTCCCCTGGCCCCCCTTTGGCCCTTTCGCTGCCTTGTCTCGTTACAAAAGTTTTGTTTTAATGTCTCAGCAAGTGTTGCCGTCGTGTAGTCTCTTTGTTTGCCATGCGAGAGCCAAAAAAGAGAATGAAATTAGCAACATATGCGAGTGCTTGCCAAAAAATAGAAACATATGGCCAGAGTGACCAACTAGCAGTTACCCTAGAGATTTAAAGCTAAATAGCTTTCCTACGAGACTCATATGAAACTTTTTGCATTTACAGATATTATTCACCCACCATTAAATATATTCAAAATCTTTAACTCCTTCAAGCGTAGCTTGAATATGCATAACAAATGTTATATACTAAGTTTATTCAAACTTTTGAGCATCAACTCTCGGTTACACACATTTGCAATTTGTTTTTATTTTTACAAAGGATATAAAAAGGATCACATACAGCCTTTTAGCTAAGCTCCTGCTGCTGTTGCTGCTGCAGCAGCATTTGAAGTAATTACAACATTTCTTTTGCACACTCGCATATATATGGATATAATTCTAACGTTTTATATAGCATTAGCGTTAATGTTTTTCTTTTTTAAGTCCTTGTCCAAATGTTTTTTGTTGTTACCCAAAAATTATGACACTCTGATTCAGATTCCGGCGCTCTCGCTCAGTTTGCATTGCGGCCCTAAAGCCGAAAGCTAATGCGTTTTTAAATATGCTGCAGCGGATGCTGGGTTAGCATTAATTAACAGGCGCTCAGGCCCAGCCGCAGCATGGCTTATTGTGGTTACAAAAAGAGGAGGGAGATGGCAATGGCAGAGATAGGCGTGGCTGGTTTTGCAAGGACATTAGCTGAATGTGTTGCGGAATGTGTTTGATAAGCTGACGAGTTGCGTTTCGTCTTTTTGTCAATTAAAATGATGATGCAACATGGCTGCAGATATTTAGTGACTTTAGAATTGAATAAAAATTTTTTTAAAATTTGTAATGTATTTCAAAGGTAACTCTTTTTCAAACTCGATTCGAACTTATTTGACAATAAAAGTCTGTTAAGAATCATTAAATTGCTTTCTCTAATCAGTCTGCTTCTTTATTTATTTTTATGTACTTTTGTATATCTATTATACATATATTTTTTCCCATCCAACACCTTCATTTTGCCGCCGTCATTTTCAAGCATTTTTTTTTTTATTTATACATATATAAAAGCTTGCTTACTCACCTGTTGCTTTAGCGCTGGGTTCTGTCTCGGCTGCCACGGGGCGTATGCTTAATGTTTTAATTAAATCTTTTACGTTTCTTTGCTTTTCGTATTATTTCCTTTCTTCTCGTGGACACACGCGACACTTGCCAAAGGACACTCGAAACACTGTGCAATAAAAATGGCGCTTGTTACTTGATTTCAATTTCTAACGGGCTTATGTTTGCTTTAGTTGGGGCAGCTACACAAAAAATACTTGCACAAGACATCGTGTAATAAGCCGCACTTGTACACACAAACACACACACACACAGAGAGAGAGACGCAACTAGCACATGTATTTGTTGTTGTCCATGTCCTTTTTGTTGTCGTCGTAGACGTCGTCCTTTGGGCTTGTCGTGAAAGGCAACAGCTTGAAATGCTATTAAAATATAATCTGCTGATAATCTGCACTTAATTTCGTGCTTTGCTCAATGCAGGACACACACACTCGCGCAGTCTTGATGAGAAAAAAAAAGAAAGGAAAGTGTGTGTAATGTCCTTGCCACAAGGCAATCGTCGTCAGCTGTGCGCTGTCGTTAGTTGTCCTAAGCCTTGAGCAACTCCTGCCCCAGATTAAGCTCTACTAAATAATATTTGTGCCTTTTAATTTTTGTTACTTAGTTTTCCTTTACATTTTGTTGGATTCTACTTTGGGTTTTTCGTTTTCTTTTAATTTTTTTTTTAACTCGTTCACTTGGTTACTCTTTTTATAAATTTTATTGCGGCTGTCTTTCTTTTATTCGTCTTCTGCTTCTGCTTTTTGTTCACGTTTGTTGTCAACCTTTTTGGCGCTTACTTTTTTCGGCGAGCTTTACGCTTCGTTGCTTTTTAATGTTTGTTGCGTTTGTTGCTCTGTTTTCACTTTGTTATCCTTGCACAACTACAAATGCGCTCATGTGCGTGCGTGTTGATTTCCTTTGCTGTTACCTTTTTGATACACTCGCACTTTTCTTTGCTGCTCTCGTCTTTTTTCGGGTGTTCGGCTATTGAGTTTTGAAATTTATAAAATTTTTTTCCCTTTCTTTTCTTTAATCAAATTTCCACTTGATTGGAGTGACGACAATTTCGTTGATTTCCGGTTGCTGCCGTTACTGTGGGAGTGTTGGTGCGGGTGTGGGCGTGCGTGTGAGCGTCGTTATGTGGATGAGTGGGAGTGTTTGAATGACAGAGAAGAGCATAAAGTTTTTTATTAGTTGGACTGTTAATAGTGGGTATTGTACAACATAATAAAGAAAAACTTGATTTTATAAAAATATAAATATATTTATTACGTTTTGATTCAAAATATGGTTCGTGGAGTATAAATTAAAGTAGTTTAAAGAAAAGATATATGAGTCAAAATTCTGAGAATCGAAAATTTTTATTTTTAAACTTGTTATCTTAGGTATCTTTGACGCTCTCTACATTCGATATTATGCTAAAACTACTGAAAGATGAAATTATGTTAAACTTTAACAGCAATGTAAATATATAAATGTTGAACTCTGTTAACTATTTATTTATATATTTAAATCTTTTATTGACTGTTTTAACATAACTGTTAATAGCAGTTGCCGATATGTTACACACACATGCAACATAAAACCTCTCGCAGGCGAAGCTCGTTCAGTCTGAAAAGTGTTTTTTGATTGAATATAAAAGTTTTGCCAACTTTTGCGAATTGCACTGCATTTAAACAATTTGTAAAGTCAGAGTCTTAACATAACGTTGTTGCGCGTCGCATTACATTGTCGACAATCGCTTTTTATATATTTTATTCATTTGGAGCTTTTGCCAATCTCGCTGCGAGGAGGCTGCGGCTATAATCAAAAACCACTAAGACGCCTCTTTGGGAAATGGAAATGGGCTTAAAGCAATTTCATTTCCTGCAACTGTTTCCATTTTGTTTTTTATTTTATTCCTGGTTTTTTTAATTTTATTCGGCGCAATTTTTTGTTCGTTGCGCACTCACTTAATTTTCTTCTTTTGCTTGTGTAAATGTTTTTTAAAAAATAATTTGCCTTTTTTTCTTATTTTTTTCTCTTTACCAAGCCAACTTCCAGATCCTCTTAGCGTGGCCTTTTTGTGCCTTTTGCTGAGGCGTGTGTACATAATACCCCAAAATGCAACACCGCGGCATTAACACGCACACACACACGCACGCACGCACACACGCACACACAGACTCACGTAGACATTTACAGACTTAAAATAAAATTCGTTTTCTCAACTTCTTTTTTTTTTTCATTTTTGTAGTCATTTAGTCTCTCGCGTGTCGACACTCAGAAATATAATAATCATTTTCTTTTTTTCGCTTGCTTCGCTGCCGCAGACTATAAAATATTTAATTTCCTCCACGCATCTGAGGTTTATAATAATTCCTTCCGGTTATTTTTGCCGCAGAGTGTCTAATTCCCTCAAAAGCTATTTGGACGCAAAACATCCGCATGGCCGCCAATACAGCCTAGCCCGCAACAATTTTCATCAATTTCCACGCCGCTAGAAAAGAAAATTTAAATCACTTTTTCTTTCACACGATTTTCCTTTTGGCTTCTGCCATGCCCCGGCCCCGTCCCCGGCCCTTTTCCGCCTTCTGTATGTTTCTGGCATTTATGCTTCATTTACTTTTGATGGTTTTTTCTCAGTCAGCCATGTTTTTCACGTTTTTTTTTCTTCTGGCGTTTAATGGTTTATTGTTGACGTTAGCTTAAATTATTATATTTACTTGCACTCAAATGTTAAATGAATTATAGCCCGAATGAAAGAAAAATATAGCCATGCCATAAACCTATTGGCTTAAGCATATCATATCAAAATGCAATACATTTGTATAGCTTTCAATTTTTTTTTTATACCAAATTAGCTTTTGCTTTTTTTATGAAAATTAATTGTAGTTTCAGTCGTAAATCATAGCAAGGCGTGTTGAATAACAGCTTGGAAAGCTTGTAGATATATGCTCAGATATTGCACAATATATTCATTATATTATTTCCCACCCAAAGGAGTTTTTTTTTTAAATATTTGTTGTGAATCTATTGTTTTAATTTGAAATATGCAGAGCTAGGAGAAGACTTATTTCATATATTTTTTTTAATTTTTCTAAAATTTTGTTACTTATAGTTTATTAGTTTATTATTATTATTATATTAAGCTTTTTTAAATTATTTTCTTGATTAATTTACATATAACCAAAAACCTCATTTATTTAATATCTTTATTAAATATTTTTAATTTATAATAAATTTTCACAAATAAATTCTTGGAAGAATAATATGAATTAATTCCAAGTTATTCTTTCAAGTATTATAATAATTACAACGAATAAAATAAAGTAATTACGTTTTGCAAAATAAAATAAATGAAATAAAGTAATTAAATTATGGACTCATGAAAGTTTTAATTGATTAAATAAAATATATTGTATAGCAGAGAAAAAAACTTCTAATCAAAATATTTTCATAGTTTCCCATCTTTTGCTTCTATAGAATCAACGTACTTAAATCTGAAAATACTATATACCGTCCAACAAAAAATTTAAGAGATAAGTATGTACAATTCCAACTTTAATATATATAAAAAAGCATAGAATATATATTGCACTACTTCATAGAAATATTCTCGACAATTTGAAAATATACCTACAAAAAAAAAAAAAAAACATTAAAATACATTGCAAAATTCATAAACAGACAAGTGAATAAAAGTTTCCATTCATCAAAAGCTTATGCATTTCAGTTTACTAATCCAATTAGATGCCACCAGTATTGTAAGCTGGCAAAAGGCGTCAATTAATTTTCTCTAACAGCTTTTCCATTTTCGAAGCTTTTCACAGATTTTCAATAGAGTTTTTGAAGCAATAAATGAATTTCTCATTTCAATGGGTCATTTCCATTCTTTGTTTCACCGAACTTATTGAAATTGACTTTTATTAATAGAAATTTATTTCAGTTCAGCACAACTGTGTTGAGTATATTTTCGCAGCTAAAGCTGTTGGCTACTCAAGTTGGCTTTTATGAGCTGACTAATTAGTTTTATTTGGACATATTTTATTAGCCGAACTCCAAAGCGCGTGGTAATTAAATTAATTAGAAACCTGTCGAGAGACGTTCGCAAAATAAACCGTGAGCCATCATAAACTCGTTTTATATTTTCATTTAAATACACACGTAGCACACACACACACACACTTTTCATGGCCTTTTAATGAGGTGTTTGACGGTTGGCAAGCGGACAAGCAGTGCATTAATTAAAAAGGGGTTTTCTTTCCTTTGAGGCAGCATCCAAAAATTGTCGCTCAGCTGTTGAGCCGCACAAAAAAGTTGCAAGGGGATGAGAAAACCTAAGCAAACGCTTTAAAAATAGCTTAAAGCAGACGACGCATCGCACGTTTTCGAAGTTGTCCTTTTTTTTGCTCCTCCTTGACTCACTTTTTTATTGTTTTTCTTGTCAATCTCAGGCCTAGGGACACATTTTCAATTGAGTTCATCGCACTTGCCCTCAGCGCCCATCGAATTGCTCTTGCTCACACGCGGCCGCTAGGCCGCTCTCTTACATATCGCTTTAATTTCCGCTTGAATGCAAAGCAAAAGGTTTCCCTTTTGCCGAAGCCGGCAAAAAAAAGGTTCCCTTCACTTGCATGTTGACTGCTCGACCTCAACGACCAAGGAAAACAAAACAAAAGCCATTCATACATTCTTGGCCCCAAACTGTGCCAAAACTGAGACGCAAGAAAAAATGGCTTCTAGCCGTGGCCAACCTTTTCAACTTGATTAATTTTCACAATTTAAGTTGATGAGCGCAAAATTTCCCAGCTAAACAATGGCCAACAATGCCAGTCGGAGCCATTGAATAGGTGTCAGTCAGTCGGTCAGTGAGCTGGTTGGTCGCTCATCCGGTCAGTCTGTCAATCAGACTGATTTAACTTTTTTATTGCATTGGATACTTTTCTTTATGTACATCACTTTTCAGATAACTTTGGCAAATGTGCTGCGATTAGAAAGCGGCGCAAAAAGTAGACCCACAATTTGATTTATACACGAAAATCTGGCGACATTTGAGCTAATGGCTATGAAAGGGCGAACACATAAAGTTCTCTTTATGCGATCGCCTATCAAACTTTAATTTAAGGTTGCCAAGAAAAGCGCACACAAATTTATGATTTAAATTGTGGTAGCCCAAAGGCATTAAAAACTAAATTTATTGACTTTTTGCTTAGAATCAATAGAAAAGTGTGTCTTAGCCTTTGGGGCAATTCTTATGATATTTTATGGAAGCCCGAGATATAATAAAAATATGATTTGAAAGTGTTGAGAGCAAAATATGCACTGGGACTTTAGCTTATAATTTACATAAACTATTTATTTTATTTTTATAAATTATTCTCCAAGGCAAATGTGATTTCACTTCCACATTGAGATAGCTAATGGAAATTTATATACAAGAATCTTATATTGTATCAATGCAAGCCATAAACAGTGGCAAATCACTTAGTGTAATTTGATTTTTCACAAATATAAAAATATTTGCAGCCAAATTATTTTAGAATATTTCTTTGGCAAACGAAGTCATTGAAATAATATATTATTTTTAAAGAATATATATATCAAAAGATTTTACAAATATTTCTTATACCAAACAAATAAAGTCATTTAAATTACATATATTTTTTTATTGAATATATTTGTATAAATGTATAAATAATTTATATTTTTATATAAGTCATATAAATAATTTACTTTCCCCAATTTCCCCAGAATTTCTTCAACTTTGTAAATTCTTTTGTTACTGCACGCAGCACACAGTCAGCAATATTTTTTTGTATTTCTTATTTATTCCTATATATCAATTACCACAATTCCCAACTCTATTTCTCAGTACATTTACAAAGAAAAAGTATAAATAAATTATATCACTTTTGGCTATACATTTTTTGAAACAAAAAAAAAAAAACATATTTCTTATAGCCAATGTTCTGCCAGACTTCGCACCAATATAAAAATATAAATATTTCAAAGAAAACTATTTATTATATTTCACAGCTGTAACTGAGCTGAACTATTTGTAAAGCATTACTCATACGACCGACCAGTTGCTGTGGAATATGGAAAAACTATGGCAAAACACTTTAAGCACTGTTTTACAGTTTACAGTTCACAGTTGTGCTAGCAAGTTGGCCGCATGATTTATTGGTCTAGTTAAAGTTTGTTTTCGATTTTTGTTCAGTTTGCCTTCTTTCCAGTAGGTAAAAGGCAAAAGAACTTTCGCAACCAATATATGATTTGCTTTTATCAATTTATTGATATACGAATTGTGGCTGACAAGTTGAGAGGAATATTTGCAAAGGTTTAGTTGTATGTAATTGGAAATTTTTGCAAATTTCTTTTTAATTTATTTTGCATTTCATTAATTTCTTTGGCAGTATTTTTATTCCAAATTTTGACTCTAATTTTCTCTTTTAATTCAACTTAAATTTTAGTTAAACAAAAAAAAAAATAAATCAAAAATATTTTAAGTCATCAACAATATTGTGTGAAGCTTACATTTTTTGGAAACACGGCTCAAACTAGCTGCGACTGGCTAGCAAAGTTCTACCAGTAAAGTTTTCCTTTTTGAATTTTGTTCACTTTGGTTTTGGTTAAGTTGCGTTATGAAATGCTGCCAAGTGTAAAGGTTAGCAAAGAGGCGAGTTTTAGCTTGAACCGGTTCGCGTTCGCTCCACCTGTCACTTGGGGGCCTCTGTTTCTGTTTGCTTTGGCTTTGCCCAAAAATTTACACACACCAATGCACACACACGCGTCGCGGCGCGGAACGTCTCAAACGCACGCACGCACGCACTGGCACACACACACACGTACGCACATAGACAACTACAGGACGAACAGGACGCGCTCTGTGTGTGTGCGCGCGCTTGATATAACGGGAACGCGTGCGAAAGGCTGCTCCCGGTTTGAACGGATGCTGGAGCTTGACTGAAATAACGTTCACCTTAGCCCGAGCATCAGCGCCAACAGCAGACCAGAACCTAGCACAATGCTAGGCGTTCGCAATGTCCACATCGAATCCGAAAGGCAGCGCGAACGAATACACTGTCACGAGATACGAGCCAAGGATGCGACCTGTGCGACGAGTGCTCGGCAGACTCTTTGTGATATTACAGCATCCCTGCGAGAGCTTTTGTGTGCAGCTTTCCTTAAAGAGCGCGTGTCGAGCTTAAGAGCACGAGAAAGCTTCGCCGAGCTTGCAATACACATTCAGCAAGTAGGGGAAAGAGTGCCAGAGAGCGAGCTTTCAAAAGCTTTTTAGCAGTTGTTTACTTGTTTTTTGTCCCCTTTTTTACACTTTCTTTTTTTGATTGTAAAAGGCTTGTTTTGTTTTTGCTTATTTTGGGCAACAGACACAGTTGTAAAATTTGAAGCTTTGTAGTCTTTCATTGTGTGTGTGAGTATTTGGGTGTGCGTGTGTGTGGGCGGGACTTTTTGCGGTGCCGGCAATCAATTTAGACAATTTAACAGGTGGTCTCGGCATTTGACTAGGCTTTTAAAGGTTTTTAGTTGATTGTGTAGAAATAAGGCATGAAAATATGTAGGAAGAGCTTGACAGAGAATTCGAAATACTCTTAGAATTTTATGAAATTAATAGTTGGGAGTGTATTTCAAATATATTTAAATTATATACATATTATTAAAGCTGTTTATAATGAAGCTGGATGTACCTGAGTCTTGGTAATATGCGAAAGTTTAAAATAAAGAAATGTTTCCTTTTGATAACTGAATGAAGCATAGGCAAGAAACCTATAAATTAGTTTTAAATTTTATTATATCATTCAAACAGTTCTGCCCGTTGTCAGAGTAGAAAAAAAAGCTAATGCTTAGCATACTTTTTGGGGCACAGAAAAGGCTTTAGTTGGCCAGGCAGTTTGACGGCTGTCAATAGCTGGACAAACGATAGCCAAAGCCTAATCACAAATACCTCGCATGGCACCCTCACACGCACACACGGACGCACATCTGGAAGCCAATCAATACGAACACGAGCTGATGCAGAGTAGTGTTAGAGGCTGGGGGTCTCGGTTACATTTATCGGCTAAATGGTCAATGCTGGTCAGCGACCAAATTTGTCCACTTGGCTGAGTGGCAGCAAACGCTAATTAAACAGCTGGACAGGAGCAGCAGCAGCAGCAGCAGTAGCAGCACCTGTTCCAAGTGATACAAGCCCTGAGATAATCAACATGCCAGAGCCACCTTGTTGCCCCATTAACTGCTTTGTTTGGCGGCATAGAACACCGGAGGTGGGGACCAACGGGATCAGAAATGATTGTATAATTCCAAGGGAAAACGCTGCCTAAATGCCTAGCCTGCTCATGTCCTGTGATTGACACGTAGAGACAATCGAATTGTGATTTGCACCCAAACTGTAACACAAACTAAATGAACAGCTGGCAACGTCGGACAGCATTTTGCTAGGCAGGCCAGCACCGAATCGATCTGGTTGCACCCAGCCCAAGTAGACGACGCTCTGCTCGCTACTCTGTTATTTGGCCATTAAGTGGAGAGCGGCCGACAGATGTCCGTCAACTGAAACTGAAACACAGTCGAAATCTAGCGAAAAATCCTGCTGAATTTGTGAATAATTTCAATGCCCATTAGCTGTGACATGAGCAATGGCCAAATTATTAATTTTGAAATGTGAAAATGTGCGCAGAATGTTTAAATAATTGCGGCTGTAATCACGTTGAAAATATGCAAAGACCTTGGCAGTGCTCAGAGGCATTCCAAAGTGCGAAATCTTTTATTATTTGGCTGAATTTTTGTGAAGCCAATAAAAATATTTAAAAATTTTTGCCAATGATATATATCATTGAATGTGAGAAATAATATTTATTTAAAATTAATTAAATATATTTTTATATAAAAATATTAAAGTTTTTTTTATTAAAATTAATTTTACATATATATTACTTTGTATAAAAAAAATAACAATAAATTTGTGTAATAATAAAAATAATTTTAATTATTTTACAAGTATATAAAATAATAAAAAAAAATTTAAAATATATATATATATATAAAAATTAAATATATATAAAATTTTAGTTTAATTTCAATATCAAATAAATTGAAAAATATTTCATTAAAATTTCATTCCAAGTAAATAAGCTTTCAAGATTTTCGCTTCTTGGAATAACCTCTTGAACGTCTGTTCGCCAAGCACAACAAAAACAAGAAACCTCAAGCAAACATATGTGCATATTTAATGCAAAACATTTGATGTCTTCTTATTTTTTCTCTTTTATATTTTTTTTCAAGATTTTTTTTAATCGTCTTCAATTGAATTATTTACTGTACATTGAACTCTTGTTTTTGCAAGTTAAAATGAAAAAATAAAGAAGAAGAAAATAAATAAATAAGAGCCGAGCAGCCGGCAACAGTAAGCAGGGATACGCCGAAGGACATTGACGGTTGAGGCTGGGGGAACTTAAGAGATTTTCTTGGAGCACTCGGCAGATTATTAAAGCATGATATATGAAGCTGAAGAACGCTCGCGCTCACTTACCTGCGCCTCTGACTGTCTGAATTCAGGAATAATAAAATAAGCAAGAACAACAAATGTGAAGGCGAAGGCAGGCACACCCAGACACACACACACACACACACATATTCAGAGTTGTCCTGGCGGCTGATGCGCTGCTCTGTCATATATCATAGATTTTTGTTTGTTATGAATGTGTGAGTGTGTTTAAGTGTGAGCGTGGGTGTGTGTGAGCATGTGTGTGTGTGTGAGTGTGTGTGTGAGTGTGTGTGTGTGTGTGTTTGAGAGTGCGTGCCCCAAGGCCCAAAATATTCTTCTTTTCGCTTCTTTTACTTATGTTGCTTTTGTTGGCATTGTTTTTGCAGTTGTTGTTGTTGTTGATATTGTCGCTTGCGAGTAATACTCGTAAACTTAAATTGTTATTTCACCTTGAAAGCACCACAAAAAAGATTTACGGTCACCCTGGCACCTCGCAAGGCCCCTCAGACACTCTCTCTCTCTCTCTCTCACTCGCTCTGTCTCTTTCGCTTTCTGGTGTTCTGTCATTTTTATGCTCATTACTTCGCATTTGCTGCTGCTTTAGCCACAGTTTCTCTCGAATATACAACAACAACAATAATCAGAGTTTGCCATTTTCTTTTTTCGCTGAGGTTATTTTGATTTCTATTTTGTTGTTTTGTTCTTCCACTGCTTTGTCTTCTGTTTGCAGTCGCCTGTTCGCATATTTATTACACTTCGTATTATGATGTCTAGAAATTCGGCGAGACAATTTATGGTCCACACATAAGTACCAAAAAAAAAAAAAAACGAAAATACACCATAGGCGAACAGGTGCTTGCGGGGCGTACAGAACAAATGGTCGCCCCATTAAGGCAATATTTACCTGTTAATGCTTTTGGAAGCCATTGATAATGTTCTTAGCATATTGGGCATTCAAGTGGCTCGAGAAGGAATCTCTTTTTTTTTTGTTAATTTTAAAAAGTTTAGTATTTTTGGTAGAAATTTTGTAGATATATATAATGGGAAGACTTCATATAATATATAATGGATGTCAATATGCAGGAACTAATGACAATGAATGAGAAACTATGGCAATGTGCTAAAGAATCGAGGGAGCAATGTTACGCTATGTTATGCTAACTTTATATACAGCTCTACAGCTCGGATACTTTATAAATCTCTCTTTAATCTCTGTCATTGACTCTGTCAATACCTGAGTCTCTGGCTGAGTTTTAACTCAACTCTTGCTCTGCCATTGGCTCTGCTTCTGAGTCTGTTTTTAGCTCTGCTTTGGCTCTGCTATTGGCTCTGCTTCTGCCATTGGCTCTGATCTAACTCAACTGTGTTCGCTCAGCTTAACTGTTACTGACCTCTGCCTCTGCCATTGACTCTGCTTCTCTGCTTTTTGCTCTGCTTTGGCTCTGCCTCTGCCATTGGCTCTGCTTTACCTCGACTGTTTTTGCTCAGCTCCTGATCTAGCTCAACTGTTACTGACCTCTGCCAATAGCTCTGCATCTGCCTCTGCCATTGGCTCTGCTTCTGGGTCTGCTTTTTGCTCTGCTTTGGCTCTGCTTTGGCTTTGCTTCGGCTCTGCCTCTGCCATTGGCTCTGATCTAACTCAACTGTTTTCGCTCAGCTCCTGATCTGGCTCAACTGTTACTGACCTCTGCCCCTGCTATTGGCTCTGTTTCTGAGTCTGCTTTTTGCTCTGCTTTGCCTCTGCTTTAGCTCTGCCTCTGCCATTGGCTCTGATCTAACTCAACTGTGTTCGCTCAGCTCAACTGTTGCTGACCTCTGCCTCTGCCATTGACTCTGCTTTTTGTTCTGCTTTGGCTCTGCCTCTGCCATTGGCTCTGATCTAACTCAACTGTGTTCGCTCAGCTCAACTATTACTGACCTCTGCCTCTGCCATTGACTCTGCTTCTCTGCTTTTTGTTCTGCTTTGGCTCTGCTTTGGCTCTGCCTCTGCCATCTGATCTAACTCAACTGTGTTCGCTCAGCTCAACTGTTGCTGACCTCTGCCTCTGCCATTGACTCTGCTTCTCTGCTTTTTGTTCTGCTTTGGCTCTGCTTTGGCTCTGCCTCTGCCATTGGCTCTGATCTAACTCAACTGTGTTCGCTCAGCTCAACTGTTACTGACCTCTGCCTCTGCCATTGACTCTGCTTCTCTGCTTTTTGTTCTGCTTTGGCTCTGCCTCTGCCATTGGCTCTGATCTAACTCAACTGTGTTCGCTCAGCTCAACTGTTGCTGACCTCTGCCTCTGCCATTGACTCTGCTTCTCTGCTTTTTGTTCTGCTTTGGCTCTGCTTTGGCTCTGCCTCTGCCATTGGCTCTGATCTAACTCAACTGTGTTCGCTCAGCTCAACTGTTGCTGACCTCTGCCTCTGCCATTGACTCTGCTTTTTGTTCTGCTTTGGCTCTGCCTCTGCCATTGGCTCTGATCTAACTCAACTGTGTTCGCTCAGCTCAACTATTACTGACCTCTGCCTCTGCCATTGACTCTGCTTCTCTGCTTTTTGTTCTGCTTTGGCTCTGCTTTGGCTCTGCCTCTGCCATCTGATCTAACTCAACTGTGTTCGCTCAGCTCAACTATTACTGACCTCTGCCTCTGCCATTGACTCTGCTTCTCTGCTTTTTGTTCTGCTTTGGCTCTGCTTTGGCTCTGCTTTGGCTCTGCCTCTGCCATTGGCTCTGATCTAACTCAACTGTGTTCGCTCAGCTCAACTGTTACTGACCTCTGCCTCTGCCATTGACTCTGCTTCTCTGCTTTTTGTTCTGCTTTGGCTCTGCTTTGGCTCTGCCTCTGCCATTGGCTCTGATCTAACTCAACTGTGTTCGCTCAGCTCAACTGTTGCTGACCTCTGCCTCTGCCATTGACTCTGCTTCTCTGCTTTTTGCTCTGCTTTGGCTCTGCCTCTGCCATTGGCTCTGCTTTACCTCGACTGTTTTCGCTCAGCTCCTGATCTGGCTCAACTGTTACTGACCTCTGCCAATAGCTCTGCATCTGCCTCTGCTATTGGCTCTGTTTCTGAGTCTGCTTTTTGCTCTGCTTTGCCTCTGCTTTAGCTCTGCCTCTGCCATTGGCTCTGATCTAACTCAACTGTGTTCGCTCAGCTCAACTGTTGCTGACCTCTGCCTCTGCCATTGACTCTGCTTCTCTGCTTTTTGTTCTGCTTTGGCTCTGCTTTGGCTCTGCCTCTGCCATTGGCTCTGATCTAACTCAACTGTGTTCGCTCAGCTCAACTGTTGCTGACCTCTGCCTCTGCCATTGACTCTGCTTCTCTGCTTTTTGCTCTGCTTTGGCTCTGCCTCTGCCATTGGCTCTGCTTTACCTCGACTGTTTTCGCTCAGCTCCTGATCTAGCTCAACTGTTACTGACCTCTGCCAATAGCTCTGCATCTGCCTCTGCCATTGGCTCTGCTTCTGGGTTTGCTTTTTGCTCTGCTTTGGCTCTGCTTTGGCTTTGCTTCGGCTCTGCCTCTGCCATTGGCTCTGATCTAACTCAACTGTTTTCGCTCAGCTCCTGATCTGGCTCAACTGTTACTGACCTCTGCCAATAGCTCTGCATCTGCCTCTGCTATTGGCTCTGTTTCTGAGTCTGCTTTTTGCTCTGCTTTGCCTCTGCTTTAGCTCTGCCTCTGCCATTGGCTCTGATCTAACTCAACTGTGTTCGCTCAGCTCAACTGTTGCTGACCTCTGCCTCTGCCATTGACTCTGCTTCTCTGCTTTTTGTTCTGCTTTGGCTCTGCCTCTGCCATTGGCTCTGCTTCTCTGCTTTTTGTTCTGCTTTGGCTCTGCTTTGGCTCTGCTTTGGCTCTGCTTTGGCTCTGCCTCTGCCAGTGGCTCTGCTCTACCTCAACTGTTTTCGCTCAGCTCCTGATCTGGCTCAACTGTTACTGACCTCTGCCTCTACCATTGACTCTGCTTCTCTGCTTTTTGTTCTGCTTTGGCTCTGCCTCTGCCATTGGCTCTGCTTCTCTGCTTTTTGTTCTGCTTTGGCTCTGCTTTGGCTCTGCTTTGGCTCTGCCTCTGCCAGTGGCTCTGCTCTACCTCAACTGTTTTCGCTCAGCTCCTGATCTGGCTCAACTGTTACTGACCTCTGCCTCTGCTATTGGCTCTGTTTCTGAGTCTGCTTTTTGCTCTGCTTTGCCTCTGCTTTAGCTCTGCCTCTGCCATTGGCTCTGATCTAACTCAATTGTTTTCGCTCAGCTCCTGATCTGGCTCAACTGTTACTGACCTCTGCCTGTACCATTGACTCTGCTTCTCTGCTTTTTGTTCTGCTTTGGCTCTGCCTCTGCCTTTGGCTCTGCTTCTCTGCTTTTTGTTCTGCTTTGGCTCTGCTTTGGCTCTGCTTTGGCTCTGCTTTGGCTCTGCTTTGGCTCTGCCTCTGCCAGTGGCTCTGCTCTACCTCAACTGTTTTCGCTCAGCTCCTGATCTGGCTCAACTGTTACTGACCTCTGCCTCTGCTATTGGCTCTGTTTCTGAGTCTGCTTTTTGCTCTGCTTTGCCTCTGCTTTGGCTCTGCCTCTGCCAGTGGCTCTGCTCTACCTCAACTGTTTTCGCTCAGCTCCTGATCTGGCTCAACTGTTACTGACCTCTGCCTCTACCATTGACTCTGCTTCTCTGCTTTTTGTTCTGCTTTGGCTCTGCCTCTGCCATTGGCTCTGCTTCTCTGCTTTCTGTTCTGCTTTGGCTCTGCTTTGGCTCTGCCTCTGCCATCTGATCTAACTCAACTGTGTTCGCTCAGCTCAACTGTTACTGACCTCTGCCTCTGCCATTGACTCTGCTTCTCTGCTTTTTGTTCTGCTTTGGCTCTGCCTCTGCCATTGGCTCTGATCTAACTCAACTGTTTTCGCTCAGCTCAACTGTTACTGACCTCTGCCTCTGCCATTGGCTCTGCTTCTCTGCTTTCTGTTCTGCTTTGGCTCTGCTTTGGCTCTGCCTCTGCCATCTGATCTAACTCAACTGTGTTCGCTCAGCTCAACTGTTACTGACCTCTGCCTCTGCCATTGACTCTGCTTCTCTGCTTTCTGTTCTGCTTTGGCTCTGCTTTGGCTCTGCTTTGGCTCTGCCTCTGCCATCTGATCTAACTCAACTGTGTTCGCTCAGCTCAACTGTTACTGACCTCTGCCTCTGCCATTGACTCTGCTTCTCTGCTTTTTGTTCTGCTTTGGCTCTGCTTTGGCTCTGCCTCTGCCATTGGCTCTGATCTAACTCAACTGTTTTCGCTCAGCTCAACTGTTACTGACCTCTGCCTCTGCCATTGGCTCTGCTTCTCTGCTTTCTGTTCTGCTTTGGCTCTGCTTTGGCTCTGCCTCTGCCATCTGATCTAACTCAACTGTGTTCGCTCAGCTCAACTGTTACTGACCTCTGCCTCTGCCATTGACTCTGCTTCTCTGCTTTTTGCTCTGCTTTGGCTCAGTCTCTGCCATTGGCTCTGATCTAACTCAACTGTTTTCACTCAGCTCAACTGCTACTGACCTCTGCCTCTGCTTTGGCTCTGCTTTGGCTCTGCTTTGGCTCTGCTTTGGCTTTGCTTTGGCTCTGCCTCTGCCATTGGCTCTGCCTCTGCCATTGGCTCTGATCTAACTCAACTGTGTTCGCTCAGCTCAACTGTTACTGATCTCTGCCTCTGCCATTGGCTCTGCTTCTGGCTCTACCATTGGCTCTACTTTCCATATGCTCTGGAACTGCCTCGATCTGTTGACATCCTCTATTGACTTGCCCAATTGTTTCTATAAATACCAATTGGCGGCGTGGCGCGAATAAGTATTCTGAAGTCAGTAGGGCCCGACTGAAACGTTCTTTCTCCAACCTTAAAAACATTATCCTTTTTTACGCTTGTCAAATTAATTCACGATTCAATTCAGACTGCCTTTATCTATACCATCAACGCGTATTACCTACTTCTGTTTTATCATTCCGAATGTTTTGATTCATTTCGCATAATCCGCTGCAATTTGTACCAAGTGTCATTTATTATGTGGCCCACATTTGTATTTGCAGTGCACAGCTTTGCTGTCTGTGCTGGCCATAAATAACATACATCATTATTATCGCATTACACCGGGGCCAGGCGAGAAGCCCAAGTTAACTATATATACATATATATATATATAATTGAATATAAGTAAATTTGAGTCGAACTAATACCACGCCAAAAGCTAATGGTAACGTTGATGTGATTTTTTAAAGACGAAGTCACGATTTGTATTTTACTTGACAACTTGCTTTATTCACAAACAACTTAAGACTAAAGAACATTTTTATCCCAGGCTTATTTATATGCTGTTGAAACTACGCAGCAGCAACATGACGCGTTGATGCAATGGTTCTTTCTAGATGATTCTGGATTCGGGTGGTCGGGCGCGTTAGCAACATGACGCGTTGATGCAACGGTTAATTCTGGATTCGGGTAGTCGGGCGCGTTAGCAACATGACGCGTTGATTCAGCTGAGCTAGCACGTTGCTATGGGAACAGTTTTTTATGTATTGTGAACATAATTATTATGATTATGTTACTTCCCTCTCCTCAAGAGGCGAGCCTGCGAGTCAAGGTGACACAGAAGAATTATATTTGATCGTGTCATCTCGATAACTGTATGTTTTTCTTAATATTATGGGGTCACAAGATAAGTAAAGTATAAGATTACAACTATGAATATGACTATTGTGATTATAATGATTGTATATGTGAGGATAATAGTTTGTGATAAAATTTTACAATATTATTATGCTTTATAAGTTTGATTTTAATAATTTCTATTGGGAAATACAATGGTGTAAGATCGACTTCTGGTTAAAAATAGTTATTGCTTATAATTTAAGATTAACATTATTATTATTATTATTTTTTTTTTTTTTTTTTTTTTTTTTTTTTTGCAATTTTGTTTTTTAATTTATGTTTCAAGTAATATATTTTATTATTTCTTTGTATCTTTTTCATAATAGAAATGTAATGTAATCAGGTTGAGTTGTGATCGGGATATGGGATAATTTTGATTGTGTTAGTGGATTGAAAATCAATTGGGATATAAATTCAAGTAGAAGGTTTGATTGAAGTATGCTTATGAAGTAGAAACCTGTGGATTTTGAATTTGGTTAATTTTCTTTAATTTTTTAAACTGTGTTTTATAGTAACGTGTAACTCTGTTTCTGTCAGTAATTTGGTAATGATCTGGATTTATTTTTTCAACGTTTTTATTGGCTTTAAAGGGATTTTCTAATTTTCCTTTTTGTAATGGTCCTTTTCGATATCTGGTATCGACTTCGTATTCTTGTCGGTCACTGTTGATTTTATTTATAACTTTTTCTTTTTTTCTTGAGTGTCTAACTTTGGTTGTCCACCATATAAGAATATGTGTGCAGGAGTTTGTCCAGTTGTGTCATGTTTTGTTTTGTGATTGTAAATGTAAAGAATGGTTTCTATTTTACTGAGTTTATTTTCTTCGTCATTTAAAGTATTGATTATTCTAATTTTTTCGTTTATTGTTTTGTGTAGTCGTTCGATGTCTGCTATTCCTGTTTTTGTAGTATTTAGTTGTATTTCTACTCCTTCATTTTCAAGCCATTTCTTGAGTGCTAAGCTGGAAAATGCGCCATCTCGGTCAGCTTTTAATAATATTGGCTTTCCTAACTGATTAAATATACGCATTAATGCGTTCTTGCATTCTATCCAATCTTTTGTTTTAATGTTTTCAAGAGTAGCGAATTTTGAATAAATGTCTATGCAACTAAGATAGTGTTTGCCTTCGGATGAATAAATGTCTATTACAAATTTATCGCGACAATGTTCGGGCCTGGGGGTAATTTTCATCGGCATGTTTGTTTTTCTGTGTTCAGTTTTTGCTAAGTTACAAATGTTACATTCATTTATTATGTTTTGTGTTAGTAATTGGCTGTTAGGGAAATAGTAAGTTTCACAAAAGAGTTTATTTGTTTTTTGAATTCCGGGGTGTAAGAGTTTTTCATGATTCTTCAAGATAAGTTCTTTAAATTCAGCATATGAATTTATATTTTTTAAATGAATGAGACTTCGTAGAATTTTAGTATGGTTAGTGTTGATAATTTCTTTGTGTGCGTTTTGAATGATCTCGAAATCTGCATCACTGTCTATAAACATTACACTAGTCTTTGTACAAAAATAGTCAATTAAATATTTTTCGGCTTTGTCTTTAGTCATGCTATCATATGTAATGTGAATTATTAATTTTTTGAAGTAATTCTGTTTTTTAATATTTGGAATGCCTTTAGAAAATATAATTTGTCTCTTGAATGTGTTTATTGGTTTCTCTGTAATGCAAATTAAATTACTATTGTCTTCGTCAGCGCTATGTTGTGTTTCAGGATTGGCTAAGAAATGATTTTGGTTTGTGATCGTAATATTGTTGACTAAGTTATACTTTCTATTGTATAAAATTACAGTTTGTGATTTATAATCTATAACGGCTTGAGCTTCTGAAAGCAGTTTTCTACCAATTAATAAATCGTAATCTACTGAAAACTGATGTAGAAAGAATTCATTATTACTCTTGAACAAGTTGTTGGAAAGGACATTTACTTTTTGTGTGATTGTTAAAGGTCCATTACTGGTGTGAATAAGACAATCGGTATTATGAATTGGTAAATTAAAAATATTAGATGTCATCATATTAACAGTAGATCCTGTGTCTATTAAACATTTTAAATTTTTGCCCTTATAAGTGATAGTTATGTATTGTTGGTTTCCGAGGCTGGCAGCTGAAAAATTTTCGGCTTTCTCGATTTCTATTTCATTTAATTGTTCTGTCTCATGTTCGGCTGTGGCTGTTTGTATGTATGTGTCATTTGAGCTTTGTGGGTAACTTTGTTCTTGGTAATATTGAGGATAGTGTTCAGAATAAGGAGCTACTTGATTATAATATTCTTGTTTCATATAATTGTGATAGTTAATTTCTTCTTGATTTCTAGTTTCTTCGTCTATGCTCATTTTACTTTGTCCACTTTCTGCAGGTCTAACACGTTTTGTTGGTTGGGTATTGAAAGGGGCTTGTTGTGGAGTTACTTGTGCATGTTGTCCGAAACGATTATTGTCAAATTGGCTCGGTCTTAGAATTGATCTTTGTGTAGGGTATAATGGTCTGACCGTGTTAGGTGTTAATTGCATTGGTCGAGGTGAATAATGATTAGGTGGAAAAACGTTATTGTTAGTATTATTAGGTGTTGGTGTTGATATTGGTGGAAGATATGGTTGCTGAAAGTAAGGTCGATATGGGACATAAGGATGGTTTGGTTGAAGGAATGTGGGAAATCTTTGAGTATAAGGATTTGGGTATGACGGCTTAAAATTTTTATCTTGTTTTGCTTTGATTTGATTTGAATTTAGACTGGGTTCATCATAAAGATTTTTTTCTTGTAATATGTTTATTAAAGATCTTAAATCGGGAATTTCGCAATTTATAATTCGAATGCAAATATCTGTAGGTAGTTTTTGGATTAGGTCGTCAATACTAGTTTTAATTAGTCGTGCATACAATATTTTTTCATCTACATTATTTTCTAGTTCTAGCTTACTCATTAATGTCTGCCTACGGTGTTCTGCTTCTTCTAAGAAAGCTCGTACATTTCCCTTAAATGGGGTACTCCTGAATTCTTCTAACAAGACATGATTTTTGGTTTGTGTCTTGTAGTTTAATATGAGTTGCTTGCGAAGATCCGACCATGTTGTGAGATTGTTTATGCCAAGAGATAGCATAACTTCACTGCTGATGCAGCTTTCGACAAGTCCAAAAAGTATTAACCTCTGCCTCGCATCATTGGTGGTGTAGAGGGACAATATGTAATCGATCCGTTTGATGAACGTGTATAAATGGTTCTTGTTTCCAGTGAATTTTTCAACAATTTTTAGTTGATTGATTACTTGCGTCATACTTGTGTCAGATAGGGGTGTTGTTGCGTTTCCTTCCATTTTGTTTGTTTAATATATTATTATAGTTTTTTTTTTTTCTTAATTTTAAGTTCAGTTTTTTCTTTTTCTTTTTGAATTTATTATTATTAATATTCACTTAAATTTTTTGTTCAGTTCAGTTTTTCTTTTTTGAATTTATTATTATTCACTTAATTTTTAGTTCAGTTTTTATATTCACTTAATTTTAAGTTCAGTTTTTCTTTTTCTTTTTGAATTTATTATTATTAATATTCACTTAATTTTTTGTTCAGTTTTTATATTCACATAATTTTTTTGTTCAGTTTTTTCTTTTTCTTTTTAAATTTATTAATATTCACTTAATTTTTTGTTCAGTTTTTATATTCACATAATTTTTTTGTTCAGTTTTTTCTTTTTCTTTTTAAATTTATTAATATTCACTTAATTTTTTGTTCAGTTTTTATATTCACATAATTTTTAGTTCAGTTTTTATCTTTTTTTAATTTATTATTATTAATACTTAATTTTCTATAGTTTTGATTGTTTGGTTTGCACAGATAGCTCTTTCGAATTTTGTGAGATAACCAGAAGTTTCTGGAATTATAGTCTCTTCGAATTCTATCGCGTCTTCTTGAATTAATTTCAAGTTTTATTTGCACAATCTGTGGCTTTGGCAATATGCGAAATTTGGTGTACACGTCACTGTCGAGGTTTTTATTTTTTAAAAACTTGACGCGATATTGACCGTCGCGTGGGTTGCCTTTGCGTCAGTTGTTTAGCGGATAGCAGTAACCAGGCATAAGAATTAATAACTTAGTTATTGCATCAAGATGCTCTTTATTGCTATCCTACCGGCTGCGCCAATTGAATATAAGTAAATTTGAGTCGAACTAATACCACGCCAAAAGCTAATGGTAACGTTGATGTGATTTTTTAAAGACGAAGTCACGATTTGTATTTTACTTGACAACTTGCTTTATTCACAAACAACTTAAGACTAAAGAACATTTTTATCCCAGGCTTATTTATATGCTGTTGAAACTACGCAGCAGCAACATGACGCGTTGATGCAATGGTTCTTTCTAGATGATTCTGGATTCGGGTGGTCGGGCGCGTTAGCAACATGACGCGTTGATGCAACGGTTAATTCTGGATTCGGGTAGTCGGGCGCGTTAGCAACATGACGCGTTGATTCAGCTGAGCTAGCACGTTGCTATGGGAACAGTTTTTTATGTATTGTGAACATAATTATTATGATTATGTTACTATATATATATAAATTGACTATCGCGACAGAAAATTGCGTTGCATACTTTTGCGCGCTGCGTTGTCAACGCTGCCCAGTTTACGACGATGGCGGCTGCTGCTGCTGCTGCTGCAGCTTCATATTAATTAAATACAAAATGTTTACACTAATAATTTCAACATAAATTCGCGCTGCCCTCGGTCGTTCCCCGTTCCCGTTTTCGCGCAGGCGGAAACATCATAAATTTCGCGTTTCGTTGCAAGTTGCAAGATGGCAAGAGGCAGCGCGTGCACGCAGCGGCCACAAATTGTGAGTTATCTTTGTGCGGGTCGATGCTGTGGCAACTTCCACTGCACCATGCCCAGCCACTGCAATCGCATCGTTTGTTGCCTTTTGTCGCCATTGCATGCAAACACATTAAATTAAATTATTGTCGCACAGGGTGGCTGGCTGGCAGCATTCTCGTTAGTTGTGCCACGTCTTAGTTCGGCTTTTGGTCTTCAACATTCGGGGCCGGGTCTTAAATGCGCGCTAAATAGCTCCCCAGTTGCCGGCATAAAAACCCTTTTGCGCTGCCTAAGTATGCCGCACAATTTGGCTTTGGCAACACGTTTCATTAGGCACGCCAAAGGCGCAACGCGGCGTATACGTATTATTGTCAACCGGGCTGCCTTTCAGCTGGTTATTGCTGTGGCCATTGCTGCTATGCTGCTGGCCTAGGCTTAAAGCGAACAACGTTGTCCTGGCTGCGCCAGCCATTAAATAATGTGCCAAGGCTTTACAATTGCTGAAATATTGCCAGGCAGTTGGTATAAATATTGAAATAGAGTGAAGCTTAGACCAACGATTTATGTTACAAATATGAGCATTAATATGGAGATATTGTTGTCTATTGTTATCTATTTTTAGTATAAATATTGTTATTTATAAGTGTATAAGTGTGTGTGCTAATTACAGGACATCTGCAAGTCGTTCATGTAATTAAAAGTTTTTGTGCGCTATACTCTGTCGACTTTGGCTTGTGGCTCAAATTTTTAGTGAAAACAGCAATACAGACACAATGGACTAAACACACAGAGAGAGAGAGAGAGAGAGAGAGACACACACACACACACTAACACAGCTGCACACACAAACTGCGTTCAGTCGTGCGCTTCGCTGCTCTGCCTTTGGCTGTGGTCAGTCAACTTGTCGCTGCTGCTGCTGCTGTTGTTGCCAATGCAATTTTTTTGTTGATGCTTAATACCCTGTATATATCATAGATATTGTTTGGCAAGGCATATATTTTTTTAAACAGCGTAGTCGACCTACTCGCTAAATATCTTAAAACGTTGAGATAAGAGAATATTCCTTTCAAAAACAAGTTAGATCTTCACCTGTCAATCACTTTACATCTAAACCTAAACGAATACATAGAGTATCTATAAGCACATCATACTCCATTCATGTTTAGCTTTACTGTTGCTAGGTAATTCGTTAGAAACGCTTGCCTTTGACGCCTGCATTAGCAGTTACTCCAATATACACTCTTGCTGCGCTGCCCTGGCTGCCCTCGAGGCCCGCCCCGCTGTGCCGCCCCCCTTCCGTTGCTTTGGACTTTTTATGATGCAGCCATTAACGCAGCGTCGACGCATAAAGCGTGAGCGGAAGCGAAGGCGTCGCTGCTTTGGCTTTTTGTTTTCAACGAAGGAGCTTCTCTCTCTCTCCCTCACTCTTTCTCCTTTTGACGGTGGCATTTTAATGAGCGACTGGCCCGCAGTTTGTTTTGCCAGCCAATTTTTAGGCCACATGCAAATTTGGTGGCCATTGCAATTCGCATATTAATAGCAAAAAAATATGGCAGCATCGCCGGCACCAGCGACAGCGACAGCGATGGCAAAAAATTTGCATATTCGCAGGTAAAGTCAATATTAAAATGGGGGCCAGCACGGAACAACGCACTCCGACAGCTGCCCGATAAGCACGTGCCCACACAGCATGGACAAGAGTAAATATTATTAATGGAACGCCCCTAATGGTATCCACCTGAAGAGTAGGGGCCACAATTAGCCCAATGTCCAGGCGTATTTGAAAGTTGGCCAACTGGCTAGTAAAAGCCGTTTCATTGATAAGTTTAAACAATGGGGTAAATCGCATTAAAACCAAACAAAAGCTTGCCAATTCCCCCCAAAAAAACAAAAAAAAAAAAGAGCTGTGCTGATGGTAGCCTGATGGTTAGCCAGAAAAGCTTTGCAAAAGAAAATTGTGCAATGCATTTTCCATTAAGCCGAATGAGAAATTTTCACTTTTCGCATTTAACAAGCAGAGCCCGAAGAACGAGGCGGCAAATGTGGGTTAATTTGCAAAAATCTGCAGGTACGAAATATGTAAGTGAATGTCTGTGTGTGCGTGTTAGACTACCAATAGCAATACCCACACACACACACACACATGAACACTTTGGTAATGGCAAAGCGTGCAAAAGTTTCATTGTTATGAGCTGCCTTTTGCTCTAGCAAAAGTTAGAAGCGATAGAAGTTGAGGCAGTTGTGTGTGTGTGGCTCGATAGCAAAGAGCTTTTTGTAGTTTAAAGCGTTACGCTTCTGTGCAACTGGCTTTAACTATTGTAATGACCATGGCCACATGAAACTGCCATAAAATGCATAATATCAGCAAAATATGCTTTTGACCCCAAATGCGATAAGACATTGCGGCGGCAGACGAGAACTACACGAATAATCAACTAAGACAATGTGAAAGAAATGCGAGAAAGTTCACTTTAGGTAAATAAAAATTTTTTAAAATAAATTTACTATATATAAATGGAGCTGTGTGCTGCAGAGAGAGGTTCAAAGAAACTGAGAAGCCTGTCATATTTTAATATAATTATATATTTAAAGGTCTGCAAAACTGAATAGAGACAAGTCTTTTGAGACTCAGAAAGTAGAACTGTCAAGACAGAGTAACTTTATATTTACAATCTGAATCTGAATCTGAATAATCATGAATTTAAATCATTTGTTTTATTCCTCTAACTATTCTCAGTTAGATGCCAAAGGTTAATAATATATAAACATATATTTACATTGTTTAGCCTCAGCTTATCTAATTGCTTAATTTTAGCTTTAAAGCTTATTTTTTTTCCCAATTTCAAACATTCTTCATTACACATGAGCCTTTAATATTTATTTACGCCTTCAGGCACTGCACACTCAGCGCTTTCTCTACATTCAAGTCAAAAGTTTCGAGTGCTGGGCTACCAATTCTTGCTGGCAGTGTATTTCATGGGCCATCTAATTATTAATTTATTTTAAGCATATTTAATTTTAGCACAAAAATGAATTCATGTTGGCAGCAGTCGCAAAAGCCAGTTAAACTGAGGGCAGCTGTGGGCAGGAACAGAAGGCTGACTTCGGAGCCAGCTGGGCCAGCCGACATGCAATTAATTGTGTCATTGTAGCCATTAACCAGACAGTTGAGCAGTAACCCAATTTGTTCGCTTGATTGTTGCTCTCAGTCTGTGTGGAAGTGGGAAGTCGGAAAGTGGGCCGGACGGGCGGACTCCGCCTGACCGCATCTAATGGCTTCGCAATGGCGACCAAGACGGCAGCTGCTGCTGCCCGAACCCAAACCTATTCCCACTGTCCAGTTGGCCATTGTGTGCCAGTTTGCAATTAAAACGCCCCCAAAATAAAAGAAACTGATGCTGCCCCTACACACACACACACACACACACATAGTAGGAGTCTGAGAGTGAGGCGACCGGAAACGTGTAAGTGTTAAAGTTTTCGTTCCATCTAACCAACTGTGGTCATATGTCTTTATATGCCAGTCGTCATACATAAATAAACAAGTTCTGTGCGAATACCAGGCGCACGGCCTGCATTCTTAATGATAATGTCTTGTCTCGAGTCAGTAGGTTACACAATGTCCGATGCGCCAGGTGAAATTAACGTTACATATTATAGTATACGTTGGGCAGTGAAGGAACTCAAACGTGTGACTACCTGTGATAAGGACAAACTCCATTAACTTTAAAGCAGCTTTGACTTGATGACTTTACTGTTACTGTTTCCCGTAATCTTTTGTTTTGATAGCATCTGCGGAATTTGATTGAAATGACGATTTAGTTACTGAGTCAAGTAGCTGTTGGGTGTCCAGAGAGTTTGTTTTTTCTATTGATTAAACGATGCATCCAAAATATAAATAATAATATTATTTAAAATATATATATAAATATATATATATATATGAAATTTAATATTGTAAATGAAGAAAAATTAATAACTAAAACTTAAAAACTAATTCCTCCAATTATATATACAAACTAGCTTGGTTTTCATTTAAAAAATATCAAAATAAATTATTATTCTTATTCTTATAATTATTATCCTTAGTATTCAGGCTGTTCATTCAGCTATGACTACATAAGTACTAAGCTCAGGGTAACAAACTTAATGGTTATGATAGTAAAAAAAAGTCAGTCATAGACATAATTTTGCCACCCAGGCGGATATGACTAGATTTATTCTATGTGCTTTCTATTTCACTCAATTTGCAGTTTAGTTTATTCTTTGATTAGTATATTTTTTGTTAAGAAGAGCTGAGTTAAGAGTTTTACCATTGAGATTTTCTCTAAAAGTCAACAACCAATCTTTAAGGTAAAGGTATATAAGAAAATATATATAAATATATGATAAAGTATATAAATTGCTAAATAATAAAACCAAAAAAAGGATTTCGGAAGCACTAGAAATGTACAAAATGCTCGCAAAATAATATAAGCATGAATTCACAAACACAATAAGCATTTGAATATCTAATATAAATAGCTTTCTATTATGCATGCCAAGCACTCTGGCAGCGCTAGCTGGTCTGTCTCTCTCTCTCTCTCTCTCTCTCTCTCTCTCTCTCTGCTTCATTGTATATTCGGGTATGTGTATGAATATGTACATTGAATAGCATCAAAGTTAATAACGAACACAGATGAAAGTTGATGTCTGAAGATTGCAGCCATAAGCTGAGGGCTTTACAAATGCATTTGCGGCTTCGCATTTCAATGCTCACTGTCTCTGTCTCTGTCTCTCACTTCTGTGGGCTGCACACGTGACTGTATAAAGCTTTATATAGAGGTGAAAGATAAATGTAGGTTGACTCGAGCGTGACGAGCTTATCATAGCCATATGACAATGGCACACAAATTGAAAATTGAGTGTTTGACACGAGGATATGCCATTTTATATACATAACAAAAATATATATAAATATATGTACATACACATACATCAATGCGAAATAGTACTTTGTAAAATGGCATAAAGAAAGCAATTTAATTTGATAAATATTTAATTACAATTTGAAATTCTTTAGTGACGAAATGTAAAAGCTTATCCCTAATTGCCATTCATTATTCATTATTATCAATAAATGATAAATTAACTAAGCAGCTTATACAGTTCTCAACAAATTATGCCAGATTTCTCAACACTGGCTTTAGAGACAGCGTATAAAATTGAGTGAGAGAAGATAAGTTAGAAAAGAGACTTGTAGTTGAGCTTTTAGCGACAATAAGGTTGCCTTGTTATTGATACTATTGTGACAGACAGATTCTTGATTTGTTAAATACGAAAAGCGAACATCTCGATTTGGCTGTAATCCCTTAAAATAGTCGTAAATACGCATTTAAGAAGTGCAATTACAATTACTCAGAGCCGAATGCGAATGGGAAAACGTAATTTTATCCGCAGTCAAATTAAATTTTCGTTGCGTCTTCGTTTTAAGTTTAAAAGCCGCTTTGCTCATTACGGACAGCAGCACGTTCAAGCCTGGTGCATACTACTCGACGACAGATGGCGCCATATTAATGCATCAGACTGAGCTGGATATGGGCTGGCTGGCTGGCTGACCGGCCGGCCGGCAGGCTGCCCGCGGGGACGACGACGCATTATCGGGCCGAACATGCGTTGACAAACGATAAAAATGGCAGACCGAGGGCGCAACGGAACTGCACTGACTTCTTGGGGCGCCTTTGCGTTGTCTTTCCTATATATAATATCGCAGCAATAATTTGATCGTTAAAATGGACACTGCTTTTTAATGGTTTGTGTGTGAAGCAGCCTCCGCCGCCCACCCGTACGCCCACCTATCGCTAGCCGTGACTTTCCCTCCCAATGGTTTTGGCTCCCAGCTGCAATTAAATGTATTTTTACGATTGTGCAGCATTTGCAGTGAACGTCCCCTGGCCCGCCTGCCTGCTCCGTCCCGCCCCTCCGGAGTAATGAAATTAACAGCCTGCGCTGGAGCGAACGACTCCACATTTGTGCGCTGTTGTCCTCTGGCCATGTCCTGTGATAAACGATCGCCATTGCCAGCTTTAAAATGCCACTTACGAGTAACTGCTGTGAAATGCTTGTTAAGCGTTAAATGGCCAAGAAAATATTTTTTGTTCTTGCTTTTCTTTTCTGCTCATCTTTGTTTTTTTTTTTTTGGCCAGAATGCGTGAGTGCCTGGGCGTGGCAGTGCCCGATGGCAGCCATAACTGCCAGCAGCGACGGTCGCCATTTTGATATTATCTCTTGGGCAAACACACACACACACACACACACAAGGAACACACGAGCCCACTTGCCTGTCCACAGGTGGCGCTTTAATTTGCAACTTTCACGCGCCCGGGAGCCCTGTCAACACGCCTCGTTCGACACACCACACCGGTTCGCTCTAAGTGAGCCACTATGTCAGACATGGCGCGGCCCAGTGAGAGCTGAAAAAAAGGAATGAGCTGAGCAGGGGGCGGGGGTATGTTGCTGGGCACCTTGGCAAAGGCTCAGGCCAGGACGCTGGGGAGTAATTAACACTGCGTCGTTTCTACCGCTGAGCAAACAATGAGAAACTGATGCACTTGTTAATTACGCCGCCAACTGCAGCTGCCACGGGGCGTGGCAACGCCTGCTAACAGCTCTATAAAATTATATATAAAGAAGGAGAGAATAGTGTGGTTGCCAGTGCCGGTGCATAAGAACTATAGAATTCTTAGGCTACTTTATATGTATTTATATATTGTTTTTAGTATTTCTTTTTGATTGACTTTAAATAACTGAAAGTTGTGTGAAAGTCTAGACTTTTGTGAATTGAATATTCATTTATGCTGAGCATTCAGCTTGCCCTAGCTTGTCCAGCAAAGTGTTTGACAATGTTTGAGGACCATTAACAAGGGTTGAGCTCTGGCAGCTGTGAACGCATTTGACCTTGTCAAGCACCTATTTGACAGTGTTTGACAAGGATTGAACACATCTGGACACAAGCCGAGCCAAGTTCAATGCCTAAGTAGAATGGGCTTTAAATTGGTTTTAATCAGAATTTTGCTGGGATATGCTATATATATATCTCAAAATAAACAAAACAGACTAAAGTCAGACATAGCATGGCTCAAGTGCCCAATCTCTTATGAAGACCTTGTTGGCCGTTCAATATTATTATTATATATTAGCTAAACTTTCCCAGCAACTTTTCTCATGATGTCCATAGAGCATTTCCCAATTGAACTGTTTACAAACACCTAAAACTCTCCCAGAAAAAGTAAATCATTTCAGCTATCAATTTTCCTAATTTCATAAATGTGAATTGGCTGTCTTGCTGACATGCCACTACCTGTACCTGTGCCGCCGCTTTTGCATCTCATGTGCCTCAGGCAAACAATCAACTAAAGCAATACACACACACACACAGTGGTGGGGGGGGGGGGGTGAGAGGGGGCTTGTGAGGGCTCCCACATTTCACGGCATGTGCAAAACTTGGCGCCCAGTTACAAGAGCCACAGCATTGAGCTCGCTAGCCCTTGCTCCCAGTTGGCTCACATCAAGTTGCCACCTGGCAGCTGCCACATGGCGACGGCGACGGCGACATCGACCCCGACAAACATTCTCATACCCTGTAGAAATACACATGGTATGTTAGAGAGTGTGATAGACTTTTACCGCGCGTATGTAAAAAATGGGTTAAAAAAGGGTATCTGCTAGTCAAAGCCTGTTTAGCCTGAAGTAATATATCATATTAAATAATTTGTATAATTGATTTAAGTTTAAGATTAAGTTTATTATGAAAGCTTTATTAACTTACATGGAATGTAGTCATGTTGTTGATTTATTCCTGCCAACTACTTAGAACTACATTACAGGGTATCTATTAGTCAAAGACTGTGAGCTACTTCTCACTTAAAAAATAAAGCGACAAATGTTATAGGTACTTGGAAGAGTGAAAGCAGCATACTTCGCCCACCATTACAGGGTATATGCCAGTCTATCACTCTCCTTTGGCTGCCATTTCCACATGTTTTTTTTTTGGTCTCGTTATTTGCAGCTTTCATGCATCGACTGCGTATTTCAGCCAAAGGCAGCGACGCCGACGCAACTTTGTGCCCTTTTCTAAAAGGGGGCGTTCGGGGGCGTGGCTCGCTGGTTGCACGCCATTTTTTTTCTCGTTTTTGTTTAAAGTAAATAACCAAACTGAAGTGCAGCGCGACGGTTGAAATTTTTATGCACAGCCAACAACACGAAGAGCAACAAAAAATAAGCAAAAGCAGAAAAAATGTAGAAAACTCAAAACTAAACTATAAAAAAAATGTTGTGCAAAACCGCTGCACACGTGGGCAAACAAAACCATGTGTGTGCGGGTGCGTGTGTGTGTGTGTTGGGTTTGTGTGCGTGTCTATTTGCAAAGTTTCTTTTGGGCAAACGCGGCTTTTGCCGGCGTCGTCGTCGTCGTCGCCAACAGTTTTGAGCCACATCAAAAAAAAAAAATGGCTGAAAGAAATATATATAGGTACGCCCACTTGCCAGTTACTTGCCACGCCCACTCGCGAGACATGCAACTGCCACAGCAGCCGCCACAGCAGCGGCAGCAGCCCAGCATAAATTTCCATTACCGTTGACAAATATTTACACATCGACCTCAATTCATATTCTTTTTGATGCAGTTGCTTTTAGCTGCTGCTGCACTCGGTCTGTGTTGCACAGGGCGGCGTGAAGGCGTGGCGGTGCAGGTGCTAGATATGACTGCGCAAATGTATGCTATTTATACCCTGTAAACACTGAATATGTATAAGTGAATGAGGTATGATGAAGGTGAGGTGGGAGTGTAGGAGTCGCTAGTTGGCCACAGCTGAACAGAGAGAAAGAGGGAGACAGAGACAGAGAGAGAAAGAGAGAGAGAGAGGAAGAGGAAGAATTGGGTCTAAAGTATTAGCTGTCTGATAAGCTATTATTTTTGATAATTCTTGAAGATCGACAAATATGTTATATTTTATGATAGTTGGCTGATTTGAAAGCTCTTTAAACCTATAATCTTTATGTTCTTTATGCCTCTTTATATTTAAGATTTAAGCAACATAAATTATCTAGTTTATTTATTATGCACTCATAAAACTCTTTGAAGCAGTAAAATACAAATTTATTTAATAATTTAGTTATTATTTAAATTTCTTGAAGATCAATAAATTTATGCTATAAATATATAATAATATATAAATATTCAAATTTTTTTTTTATGCACTCACAAAACTCCTTAAAGCAGTAAAATAATAATTTATTTAATAAATCTAATTAATAAGTCTGACATGCTGTTATTTTTTAAATTTCTTGAAGATCAATAAATTTATTCTATAAATATATAAATATTCAAATTTATTTTTTGTGCACTCACAAAACTCTTTAAAGCAGTAAAATAAATATTTATTTAATAAATAATTTATTACGCCATTTACCTGGTATCTCGCAGTCGAGCATGCCCCACAAATGCACCCCGACTTGTTTATATTGGGGCAGTTACTGCCAGCAGTCACTGAGCTATTACTTAAGAGCCGCGCCACACAGTAGGCGTTGCTTGAGTGGGCAGCCCAGCGAGCTGCCAGATTGCCAAGCTAGACGAATTGACAATCGTTGAAACGATTTTCCGTTTACGCTTACAAAATAACATATATCAAACTAAAAAAAAATAATGTTCCAAATCACAGGCTGCTCATTGTGGCTGTCGTTGCTGCTGCTGGCTTTGGTGCGCGGCGGTGGGGCGGAGGTGTTTCGGCACCGCTTGACCATCTTTGCGGAGGCGGGTCGCATGGAGTGCTACCATCAGCCCGTGGCTGCCACCGAGATTATCATACTGGAATATCAGGTGATATACGGTGGCCAGGGCGAGACGCACATCAATTTCGCTCTGATGGATCCGCATCGCCGCCTGCTCGCCTCGGATCACAAGTTGCAGAGTCAGAAGTACAGGCTGGTGGCCAATGAGACGGGCGTCTACAAACTGTGCTTTGACAATACGATCAGCACGTTCAATCAGAAAATTGTTGTCTTCAATTTGGAGGTGGCGGCGGCCAATCACGAGGAGCTCGAGCGCCAGCTGCTCATCAAGGAGATGACCACAGACTATCATTTCGACCGTACCTACACCCACATGCACGACTATGTCACCAAAATCGGGGTGAACATGATGCGTTCGCGCCAGACCCAGGACTATATACGCACGCTGGAGGCCAGGGATCGCAAACTGGCCGAATCGAGCTTCACCATGGTCAACAATTGGTCCTGTGGCCAGTTCATAGCCATGATAGTTGTGGGCATGCTGCAGGTCTTTATGTTGCGCAGCATTTTCAGCACCGACGGCCGGTTTTACAAGTTGTGGAAGAAATTTTGAATTGAAGTCGAAGTTTAATTAAAATTTTAAACACTTTGTGTAATGAAGTTAAAAGTATTAAAGAGATATTTAAAGGGAGAGTTAGAGAGATAGCTTGTAGTACCTAAGATATATATAGAGAGAGATATATATAATAAGTATTTCAGTATTTTATTTGATTTTTTATTTATTTATTAATTTTTTTTATTTATTTTTTTTTTTTTTTGTTTATATATTTTTTTTTTTTTTTTTTTTTTTTTTGTATTTATTTATTTATTTTTTTGTTATTTATTTATTTTTTTTTTAGTTCAATTTATTTACGCTTATCTTAAACTTTCGCGACTTTAACTAAATTATATATTTACAAAATTTATTTTGGCTAAAGTGTCATATAATTTACTTAAACTGATCTGCTAAGTTACCTATGTCTGCTGTTCAATGCCTAGCAACAAATTCAGCCTTTATCAACAGCTTGACTCTGGCCATTCGTACACAAAGTGAACACATGTTCTGTCTATTGCCAGGAACCATGCGCCCTCGCTCAGTTCGCAGCGCTGTCCTCTGCTGTCCAGCCTCAATCAGTCACTGTTCTTTTCGATAGGCCACAAAATTTGTCAGGACTTGAAATAAAATCTGTGTACCACATTCTGACATATATATATATAAAGTACCCACGCCTCTAAACCATTGAGCTACGCCCACCATTTGACATCAAGCTTGAGCCAGGCGTGTGTCTCAGCTTTAAGTGTAGCAAAGTTGTGGCAGCTGCCACAATAAGAATTAAGCCCAAAATGGTGAAGGTCAGCCACAGAAATGGCTCATGAATTATTAAGAACGAGGCAAAAGTGTGGCCAAAGCGCCCACTACTTGACCCAAAGCGAAGGCGCTGCTTGCTACGAACAATGATTGCAAAATGCTAAGCCAAATGGAGGACGTCGCATCACTGCCCCATCCGCCCACCCCTTAACCGCAAGACCCGAAAGATGTTTTGACATGCCAACAATGCAGACAACTGTAGGCAATTGCTTGCCCACAGCTGACCGGGCAGGAGTGGGCCTACTTCAACTACTACTACACTACTACTACACCCCAGCTGTCCCCTCCCCCCATCTCCTCACGCCCTGCTCCAAGTAGCACTTTAAATTAATGAACTGAGATTAAGCAAGACAAATTGTTGTTGCTCAACAAATTCTCTATAAAGGCAAATTGTTTTTCGGGCAACAGCAAAAAATTTATTATTTTTGCTTGGCCTGAAAAGAAAATTTACAATTTATTGTTATTGATATTTTGTGGTAGGCAGCAGGCAGCAGCCAGGGCAAGAGCCGAGTGTAACAAGAATTGCAATTAAGAATTTAAGCGCAAAACGTGGCCACAGACTGCTGCAGCATCGATTGGCTTTCAGGCCAGTTGTCAACGCCCATGGAAACAAATTTACAGCTGTTTGGAGACAAAAATAAATTTTGCATTACATTTGGCTGCCCAAAACGCCAGTGCAGCTCTTTTCAGCTCCTCTACTTTCACTGCGATACGAATCTCATGTGTGCTGCATGCAATGCAGCCAATTGTAAAGTTTTCACTTGCTGCTGCTGCTTTGTCACAGGAACTGTGTCGGATTCTTTTTCCCTTTTTTTTTGGCTACTGCAGAAAATATTCATTGAATTTCCTAGTGACAAACGACAAGTTGTCAGTCACTGGCGCAAAGGAGCTAGGTGGAGTGAAACGACGCTTAAATACCCTGTAGAGGGAATGTAGATAAGAGTTTGTAGGAAAGAGTTTGCGAAATTAATATTAACATATGTAAGTACTGAGAGATAGATAGTGACAGAGAGATACATAGAAAGAGAGAGAGAGAGAGAGAAGGACAGAGATAGTGCAATATATCAAAATTGAGTGAGAGAGACAGGGAGTAAGAGAGTTAGAGACTGAGTTCGTTAAAGATAAAATTATAGAGAGAGAGAGAGAGAGAGAGGGGAAGAAATAAATAATGAAAGAGGAAGGAAGAGAGTAAGAGAAAGAGAGTAGGAGATTGAGTCTGAGAGAGCGAGGGACAGAGACAGAGAGAGAGAGAGAGAGAGAGAGAGAGAGAGACTGGAGACAAACTGAGAGGATGACACATAAATATAGAAAGAGAGAGAGAGAGAGAGAAAGTGAGAGATATATCGAGAGAGACAGAGACAGAGATAGAAAGAGTTATAGAGAGATAGATCCAGAGAGAAATGGAGAAAAAAAAGAGAGGCAAAGACAAACTAACAAAGAATTCTAGAGATAAAGGGAAAGATAGATATAGATGGAGGGGCGTGAGAGAAAGGGGCCAAAGAGAGACATGCACGAAAAGTAAAGTAAGAATTCGGTTATATTATATAAATGCATGTGCATCATCTTGCCATCATCTAAAGTTCTTATACAACCATCAGAAACATTTCGTCGCTCACTTAATGCACTCGACTACCCCATCTGGCCGGCGTTATATATTGAGCGATTAAGCTGTGCCACACTTGATAGTCGGAGCTAAAGAAAAAACGAACAAAAATATAGCAACAGAATTTTCAAGTTGTTGAACGGCAAACAAATTTATTACCTTATGCGGCATGCATGAGCTGCTGTTAATATAAATTCCAATCAAATGCTGAGCGAGAGAGCGAAGAACAATGCGGAGTTGAGCGGACATTACGATTGCGCCATAAGACAGGGAACTCAAAGTTCGACTGTCGCGCTGCAATATAAATAAGCAATTTGCAACAGCAACAACAACACAGCGGCAGCCACATAAAACGCAATGAAGCAACAATTTCTTCTTCTTGGTTTTTTTTTGTGGCAGCAAATTACACGACAAATAAAAGTGGAGTCTGCATGGGGCAGCAGCAGCAGCAGCAACTGCCACTGGTTGCAAGGACATTTTGCGCAGCTTTAGCCAAAGCACTTCAAAGTGCTTCTTAACGAAGCTTAAAAGCAATGCCAACAGCAACAGCAACAGCAGCAACAACAACAACTGTTGCAGCTCCGAAATTGCTGTTGCTCGCTGCTGCCCAGGCGCACAGTCAACAGACCACGCCCACAGCAGCTTGACAAGTTTACAGCAAAGCTGCTGCTGCTGCTGCTGCTACTACTGCTGTTGTTGTTGTTGTTGTTGTTGTTAATAATGCTGTTGCTGATGCTCAGTGAAGCATGCCAAAGTTGTCGTGGCCGTTGCGGCTATTAAATAGGTTTACGCAGGCTCCTCAAAGGATGCCACACGAAATTCAACTGGATTTGGTTAATGTGTAACGGCTACTTATGGTTAACTGGCGTCTTATCCTCGCAACGGCCTCCAAAGCCCAAACATATTTGCCTAGGGCAAGGCGCAGTTGAGTGATGCTTGACGATGTTTATGGCAAGAAGTGTGATTGAAGATTAAGATGAGCTCGGTTATTAAGTCAAACTACTTTTGAATATATTTTTAAATTAAATGTTTATTAATGATAGTAGAAGTATATGTGAAGCTTGTGAAAGCTGTGGATTTAATCAAAAAAGAAACTATAGCATATATATCTTCCATGAAATAGTTGAGCTCTTTAACAATTCGTCTTTGTGAGGGAGTAATTTTTGCAGCCCACGCCTTCTTCATCTATTTAAAAGCAGCTCCACGCCCGCTCGACAAAGCGACAGAAATTTAATCAAAACGGAAGGGGAACTAATTTAATAAGCCAGCAAACGTTGCTTACAAATGAACCCATAAAGACTTCCGCTAGCCTCGAGCGCCCTAGCACAAGGACTAAGCGCAGGATATTCACTATTTTGGCGGTGGAAACACAAGAATTCCGGCATACGCTAAGCGCATTGTATTGGGGCGCACACCACACCGCACACCAGCTCACTGTGCTCGCCTTAACCCACTCAGATAGTCAACCACTCAGCAATTCCATTTCGAAAAACGTAAATGGAATGCTTTTCACCTGGCCGCAATCTGGGCATCTTCGATGAGTGTGGCAAAGTCCTGCCATTAGATACGCCGCGACACGACTCTACTCGACTTTACCTTCATTTGCGGTTAATTTTGTCTTAGTGCGCTGCGCGTTATCCTTGCAATCCTTGCTACGAAAAGTCCTTGCCAACTGTCACGAGTAAGCGGCAGTGGTGCGTGGCAATTGAAGTGCAACCTCCATGGGCCAAAGTTGTTTGGCTTAGTCCTTGTTGCTGTCCCTGTCTGGCATTTAGCTTTTATTCGCCTAATTTCCGCTGCGCCACCCGCATCCCGGCGCTAATTGACGCCGCTTAGCGTCAACCGAAAATCTATAAACATGAAACACAGCGCAGCCACTGAGACGCGTCCTTGTGACCTGCGACGCCCCCCTCTCTACGCTGCAGCTACTTGTTTTATGTGCGCGTCCTTAAGCATAATAAATCTGTTTATCTCTGTGTGCTTAATGGCTGCCAATGTCCTGGCATTGTCCTCGGCCCGCTTAAAAGTTGCTGCTGTTGCTGTTGCTGTTGCTGCTGCCTTACCTGCCAGGACGATAAAAACTTTGCGTGCGCCTTTTGTGCCTGCCGTCGCTTGATACTCTCGCCAAGGGAAGACATTTTCATTTTCTCATTAAATATGTAAAAATCTTTTATTGCTCTTAATTGCACTTCATTTATTTTATGAATATTTTGTTAGTATTATGTTTGTATTAATCATTTTTATGAGCCCGTTTGCATATTCTGCTTAGACATTTTGTTGCTTTAAGGTTGGCCCTGTTTGGATTAAAGGGAATGGATGAGATGTCTTTCCGCTTTGACTGAGAATTTATTGTATTATTATCATGTCGCATCATTAAGTTAAATATACTTAAGATATCTTAATCATGCTGTATTGATCGTACTCCTTGACTCTCTCTAGTCTCTAAAGTATCTGAGCTATATATATGTATATAACAAAGGGATAGACTACATGCATAGCTCTAATCAATAGACTCAGCCATAGCAAACCAAGCGCATTTCAACTTCGTCTGCTTTCCTTTTCAACTTTCTTTGGGCAGGCCAAAATTTGTCGCTTCTGTTTATATTTAAAAAATTTGTCAGTCAAATTTGTGCGCTATTTGCCCAGATTATGCCATACTGAAGTTGGCAAAGATAAAGATTTACTCTCTGAAATCTTTAGAGTCTGAATGGAATTTCAAGCAGCCTCAAAGTGAAAAAACTCGACTTGTGCATATCCTTTGAGGCTTTAGCGACCAGCAGACAGTAGCGAGCAAAGCAGGACAACATCGCGTGACCACCTACAACTTCACAACTTCTTCTTTCAACCGATTCCATTTCAGTCCTCTGCAATCGCATCCAATTCAATCCGTTCGCCCTGTCTGTGGTCGAGCCACTGGACACCGCAAACAACTCCCAAGTTTCGCGTCCAAACTCGAAGGAAACCGCAAAATGGCAAAACAATCAACATGCCACGACTCGAGTGTTGGAATATGTAGTCATGTGTATATATATGTATATATCATGTGCATATGTGTGTGTATATATTTACTCGACTCGACAGGATGTGTGCACTGGCTGGCGGCAAAGAGTGTGAACGCTGAACAAAGGAAGTAGGTGGCAATTGTTTGGATTGACAAGCGAATCCTCCGACTGCAGTTGCCAAAAGAAAATCGAATCGGTAGTCAAATTTCCACCGGAGAGTGTGGCCACAACTTGATCAGATGTTGTTTTAACTGGATTTACTCTTGGTTTACATGGGTGTCCAGGGAGTGGGCGCGCAGAGTTTATCTGCTGAATGCTTTAAAGATGGGATCTAGTTACGATTATTTTTTAACATTTAATATTTATATATTTAATTTAATATTTATTCAATTTTAATATATTTATACCCTGAGCCCATTGAAAATGCGAAATCAGGGTATAATGTTTTTGTGAAAATGTATGTAACAGGCAGAAGGAGACGTCTCAGACCATACAAAATATATATTCTTGATCAGCTCGATGAGCGGAGTTGATATAGCCCTGTCCGTCCGTCCGTCTGTGTGAACGCAGCGATCTCGTAAACCACAGAAGCTAGAGAGCTGAAATTTGACATGTATACTCGTAAATATCATACGCTATACGAGTTTTTTTCAAAAATTCGATAACTCTTCCCGTTCTCTTTTTATCGATAAATTTCGATAACTTTTCGTCTCTTTTACGTACCGTAAGAGCTGTATATATGTATATGGAAACTAAGCATAGAATATTTGAAGTATCGGCACTTCGCAGGGCTCAGGGTATCTCCTAGTCGAGCCGCCTCGACTAGAGCATTCTTACTTGTTCTAAATAACAGTAAAGTTATGAGTTATCAGTATGGTATATCAATAGATATATCCGAATGATAGTGCTTGAATACGTAATAGATAAATTCTTTTCTTATTTATGCTAAAATATTTATGTTATGATAGTTATATAATTAAATAAAATAAAAAAAAAACTAAATATAGCTTTAGTTCTCCATAACAAATGCCAAATTTGAGGCAATCCCAAAAGTAGTTTAACGAAAATGAAATCAAACATTTTTAAAGTTCATTCTATGCGTTTCAACAAATCCAATTACAATGCTCAAAGTCTTTCTGGCTAATACAAGTTGGCCTAAGCTTATTAAAGCGCTTAAATAGAAATAAAGCAAAACAAGCGCAAACTTTGCGTGTTGGCCATGTGCTGGAGTCCGTGCCTGTGCCCCTGCCACGCCACGCCTTCTACCCACTTCCGTTGCCTCTGCAACTGTGTTGCCCACCTCCCTTGCCGCCCTCCCCCGGCCCCATCGCCCCACATCAACTGCGAGTCTAGCTAATTCATTTTGTACTTAATTGTATTTCTAGTTTCTCAATTTGGGCAAGTCGAGTGTCTGTTGTACAAATCCAATTCACAATTGGCCGAAAAACTTTGTGTGTCTACGAGTTCGCGCCGTTTGGCTGTTACCACGAAGAGGCCAAGGAAATTTTCGGTCAGAAGACTTTGATGAAGTTTGCCAACGGCCAACGGAAGTGGCAGCCAAAAGTCGAGAGTCAAGTGCTCCGCCGTATTCTGTTGCCTGCCAATTGCCAATTGTTTTCCGCCAAAGTGGGTAAGTAGTAAAATCTGACAGTTAAAGCCTTAAACTAGGCAACAATATCGAATGTCGTAATTTGAGGCAAAGCTGCAATTGGCACTTGAAACTAGCAACTGGAAACTTTTATAATAAGCGCATTGAATTTCGATTAATATGGGCATCATATTTGAGGGAACATGAAGTGATATACCAGGAAATACCCTGTAATAATAATCCTTTATCTATCTCAGCTACTTCTATTGAGAGAGCTCTGAAGTTCTCTCAGTCTCATCTAGCTACTTTCGTGCACATAAGTATCAAACCCCAATATACCCCTCTTTAATTGAGTATATAGAGTATCAGGCATTGATTTATATCAATTTAATAATGCGCCCAGCCTGAGTTTTTTGTTGTTTCCCTGTATCGCTTGAAGTGTTGAGAGCTTTCGGCTCGCACCTTTTTGGCGTGCAGCAAGTTTTATGCAAACGATATTTAAATATATTCATTGCATCAAACTTTTTTGGTAAAATGAAAACTAAAAGATGTTGCTGCCACGTTGGGGCTGCCCCAAAGAATCGATGGGCGTGGCAAACAATGGCAGCTGTTGCCGCATGGCGAAACTTTGGACATCAAATGAAAAAGAAGTGGACTGGAGGCAGCTGATGTTGACAAGGCCCAGGGGAGGGCGCGATAGCATGGGCTGGCTGGGTGGTAAATGGTGACAGTTTAAGTGTCGACTGTGTAACGGTAAATCGCATGCAAAAAGTTAACGCTAGATGGCGCCAGTCGTGCCGTTACAAAACTAGCATCAGCTGTGCCGCTTGTGCCATTTAATAGAGCTAGCTGTGTGTGTGAGGGTGTGTGTGTGAGTGTGTGTGGATATGTGTGTGTGTATATATAAATTCTTGTAAAGAGTTGATATAGGCTGATTGTTGATTTAATAATTTATATGAATTTTATTAGAGCAGCAATGAATGTTCAATAATAAAGTGAAATAATTATAATTATTTGGAATATATATAAATATAAATAAATATATATAAATATATACAAATATATATTTTTAAGGGTACAAAATTAGAAAAATTATTTTATATTATTTTATATTGATATTAGTTTGAGTGATCTGAAAAGAATTTGCTCCAGCATGAGGGGCAACTCTTGAGGCCTTCAAGTAGATTGCGAGAGAGCTTTGAGCTCTTTACGGCACATATCTGATTCCGGCATATATAGCAGTTCTCTCTCATGCAGTATTACTTCTACTACAACTGTCGTCAACTATCGATTCCTCTTAAATAACTATCTTACCTGTTCCACCTCTAATTACTATTGGCCTGTCACATAAGCTAAATATAATTTTTGTATACATTTTTTGGTGAATGCATTTCTCTTATAAAACTCTTAATTTACTTAATTAATTTAATTTAATTAATAAACCTTTAATTCAAAATTACTTTTAATTGAAAATTAAAAAGCAGATATATTATCAGAAAAGATTATTATGCATTTTAGTAAATAATTAAATCATGTTTACTTTGACTGGAAACGGAAATATAATTGGCAGCAATATTTCCGAAATACTGATAGTGTTCCCTAGCTGTTTCAGTGAAATAGTTGATATCGTGGCTTTTATTGTCAAAATCAGAAAGTTTAGTATTTGTTTCTGAATAGTCTTTGATCATTTTAAAAAACTCGACATTTTCTAGCACAAAATTCAAACACAAATTCCGTACGAAATTATTGTGTTTTTGTGGTAAGCGCCAAGTTGCTTAGCGCCTTACGCAAAGCATCCACAAAACAAAAAAAAATCATCTCCTTGCCGTTCCCCATACCAAAGAAGTAAACCCTATTCCCTTGCCGGAGCGATCGGACTCTGCATAGTCTCGACAAACGTATCCTTATCATAGGGGGACGCAGCTGTAAATGGAACGTGCAAATGTTTACTAAATTTTTAATGGATAGAATGGACAAAAAATTACAACAGCAACAGCAGCAGCAGCAGCAGCAACAACAGCAGCAGCACCACCTACGCCAGCATATGCACGCGCAGTCGCACTCGCATATGCATTCACACTCGCATTCGCATCAGCATTTGCATACACATCAAAATCAGCAGCAACAGCAGCAGCAGCAACAGAATCAGCATCAGCATCAACATCACGCGCACTCGCATACCCATTCCCATTCCCATTCCCATTCCCATTCCTATCACTGCAATCAGACGCAGAAGTCGCTGACGCATCCCTTGCAGGCCAAGCTAGTGGCTCTCGAGGCGAAGCTGAAGCAAAGCTCTGGGTCGAATCTAACAGCTGGACTGGGAGGAACCTCGGCAACTACAGGAATGGCAGCAGCAGCAGCCACATCAGCGACAGCGGCAGTAGGCAACACCAAGAAGACGTCCAACCAGCACTTTGGCACTCGTTCGGCCGGCCTGAAGGAGTCGCCGGCCAAGGAGCGGGAGCGGGAGCGGGCCAACTGCAAATATGAGGCCAGCATGGGCATGCTAGGACGTTACTCTGTGACAAATGCTGTTGGCGGTGGCGGAGGCGGTGGTGGCGCTACTCAACAACAGGGGGCGCAGCAGCAGGTGATGCCGGTGCTGCCGCTGCTGACGCAGGTGCAGCGTGTGAACAACGATTTGACGGATAAATTGTCTCGCATGGCGCGCCGCAATACGATCAAGTTCAGAGAGCTCGCCGCTCTCCAGGTGCAGGACAAGAACGCGGAGGCACTGCAAGAGCTGCAGACATCCATACCGGAGATCACGAAGATCTTCGATGTGCATTGCCGCATCGGCAGCGGCACCTTCTCCACCGTGCTCCTGGGCACCCTGCAGCGCGAACGCCAGCTACCCGAGTCGCAGCGGCGTCGCTTCGCGATCAAGCATCACAATCCCACCAACCATCCGGAGCGCATCCTGCGCGAGCTGGAGTGCATGTTCCGCATGGGCGGCGACCACAACGTGATCGGCATCAACTGCTGCATACGCTACAACGACAACGTGGCCTTCGTGATGCCCTTCATGAGCCACGATCGCTTCCACGACGTCTACCGCAACCTGAGCCTGTTCGAGGTGAAGGACTACCTGCGCAATCTGCTGATTGCGCTGCGGCACGTCCACAAGTTCAACGTGATCCATCGGGACGTGAAGCCGAGTAATATTCTGTATAATCGTCGGACGGGTAAGTTCCTGCTGTGCGACTTCGGACTGGCGCAGCGGCTGGCCGACGATGGCAGCCTGATTCAGGCGTCCGATCTGAGCGGTGCGGCCGCGTTGCTGCGCGACATGGATGCGGCCCAGCAGCAGCTGCTGCGGCACGAAGGCTACAGCGTGCAGGCCGAGGATGATGCGGCCGCGGCGCATCGCCTGCAGGCCGATTCGGAGCGGCGGATGCGTGCGGCTGGCGGCGGCACCACCGCTTTCGGCGAGTCAACCAATCTGCTGCTGCAGGAGCCGACCAAGAAGGATTTGGCTGCACAGAAGGCGGACACACAGCGCTTGATCAACCGTTTGCGCTACACGAATGCCAACGTGGATCCCAACAACTATGTGGTCTCCACGAATAATACACGCAAAGAGATGCACGCCTCGCGGGCCGGCACTCCGGGCTACCGGCCGCCGGAGGTGCTGCTGCGCTATCCGCACCAGACGACAGCGGTGGATGTGTGGGCTGCTGGTGTGATAATGCTATCGATGCTGTCCTCGCTGCATCCGTTCTTTAAGGCGCCCAACGATTGTGCCGCCCTCTCGGAGATCATGAATCTGTTTGGCGACCTGCAGGTGCGCAAGACGGCCTTCATGCTGGACCGCCTCGTCCTGATCACACAAAAGGTGGCCGCCTTGGATCTGCGTCGCGTCTGCATGCGTTTCCGCTACGCCAGCCACTTCCTGTCGCCGGAAATGCAGCGACGCCATCGACGCGCCGATGGCAATACGGAGCTGTGCCGTCACTGCGAGCAGCCGACGTTCAATTGCATCTGCAAGCACAGCAGCCATGCGCTGGAGACATATGAGGGCCTGGATATGTTCCCGCTGCAGGCGTATGATCTGCTCGCCCGCCTGCTCGAGGTGAATCCACAGAAGCGCATCACCGCCGACGAGGCCCTGAAGCATCCGTTCTTCAGCGAGCACCATCGCATCATTACGGGCGTGCCGTTCAGCCAGCTGACGGCGCCCCTTGCCGCTCTGCGGTCGAGGGAAACGCTGCAGGCAACCGGATCGCGCACCCTAACGCCATACATCGCCTACCCGCAGGGCATCAAGCAGCTGAGCAACGTGGACCTGGGCGGCAACAGTCGTACGGCAGCCACATCGACCACCCATGTTTGAGAGTCTGTCGCATATATAAAGTTCTCTTCTCTTCGCGTTTTTGTACGGCCATCGCCCTTCAACGGGTGCTAGCAAATTTTCAATTGAAAAGTCTTTAAAAAACTGCCAAAAAACTGAAAAAAAATGCACGATTGCGCATCCGAAATCAACCGCGTGGAGTCGAGTCGTGTTCCGAAATTTGATATGTTCCAAAGCTTCGAAATTTCCACAAGCAATTAAAAAGAGTTTTGGTGTTTTGTTCTTTTTACCGGTTTTCGAATTTCTAGTTTGTTTTTTCTTTCTTTACTTCTTTTGTTGCCGGCTAGAGTTTTGGGTAGATATATAAGGTTAAATATATAGAGAGAGAGAGAGAGGGAAAGTGGAGTAGTTTAGACTGATGATCTATATTGGGTATAGTCAATTAAAATGCAGGAAATTGCCCAACAGTTGCAGCATATATGATATATATGCAAGATCTTGTTCCATTAGCATCAGCTAATAATAAGAATAGTTTAGCTTATTCACTTTATATATCTGCAAACTTTTGCTGCTGCTCTAAGGCCAAGGCAGTCACCGCTCAGCCGCCAGGTGAACATTCCCATTCACGGTCAGTTGGCTGGGCGTAATGATAGACCTAATTTGTGACTTATCCCTTGCCCAAAGCTCCATTCTAAATTGAGCTTTGACTACAACTGCTCGCTTTTGGTTTTAGTTTAACAAAATCTTTATTCATAGCGTGCTGGGCAGAGCCACACGAAGCTGGCCCTTCCGGCTACTCTCTATGGCATTAGCTGATCCGTGTATAAATTTCGACTCACTTCTATACCTGCCTTGTCCCATAAGTCTTTTCCCTAATCAATAACATATAAACTTTTTTTTTTATTAATTCATTTTTATTTGCGATCTGTCTTAAGACAATAAACAAATTTTATGATAAATAAGAAAAGCAGGAATTGCTATCTTTCACTAAAAACGGCATATATATAAACTTAACATTTTCTTAACATTTTTATTTACAGTTCATTTTTAGTCTAACATATAAACTGAAAAAGGAAAATATTCTTTATTTACTTATATATTCAATTGCACACTTCCTGCATCTCTACCTCTACCTCTATATCTCTCTATCCCTACCTCTAACTCCATCTCTTACTATCTCTCAGTCTTTCCCTCCATCTCTACCTCTCTATCTGCCGCTTCCTTTATCTTTTGTGTAAATACTTTTAAAATAATTTCTTTAGCTCACCTGCATTGTTTTTTATGCACTCTAATCTTTGATATTTGCCTTTGGCTCTGCATTTATCATATTTCCAGACATCAATTGCCAATATTTTTTTTGCCTGCAGCCATTTTACTTAATTGGTTTGCGCTCAGCTTGACAACAACAAATATTCGTAGCTTTTTCTTATCGATTTAGCATTTATTGACAGCAAACAAGTCGTATTTTTTGGCTTCCTCTTTGTTCTTATGGCCGCCGCAGAAAACCACAATCAGCACAAAATTTATTGGCTTGACTTGTTGACAGTATCAACAAAATCTCGGCCACCTGCATTCCAGGAGCGAGAATCTTTACATATTATTGAACGAAGTTTATTAAGGTAACAGAGAGGGGTGGCTAGATTGTAGTTTAAAACCCTTTATCATTGCTACTATTAGCTGACATTCTATAAACTGAAGTTCGAGACACAAAAGTAGTGCATACTTTTAGGCTGTTGCTCAAAATAATGCTGCTTGACATGAATGCATAAAAACTATTGCATACTTTTAAGCTGCGGCTTAAAACAAATGTTACTTAACATTACCGCTTACATTTAACAGCGGCTTAGCATTTTGCGCACTGTTGCCGCCCTTGTCCGAATTGTGTTCACAAGGATTTTAACACACACACACACACACACAGACATAAAAGGCTTTTAGCGGCTCGTTTGGGGCTTAGTCCAGTTACCATTACAGCCAGCTGCCATTCGCCTCATAGCAGCCACGTACTCCAACAGCTTTCAACTTCAGCTTTGCATTCCTTTGCAGCATCTGTGCAGCTGAACTCCACGGCTTGCTGCCAGCCCCCCGGGAGCCATAAACATCTCTCACACTAACCGTCATCGTCGGCGTCGTCCTGGACGTTGCTGCTGCCACAAAAGCCGCGTGCGCAGCTCGCCGGACACAATGCGGCTTATCAGGCCAAGCGCACCGAGTAACAGTAAAAAAGAGGAGAAGAACAAGAAAAAAACAAATATGCTGTAGTCAGTGTGCATCCGCCCACACACATACTGTGGCGCCCTCTGCCTTTGCTCTGTTCGCAGCGCTTTTTCGGCTGCGGCTGCAAATGGCCGCCGACACCGTCGGGCGCCGCTTTATGGCACATGATAGATTAGTCTGGCCACAGGTGTGTCTGTGTCTCTCTCTGTGTGTGTGTGTGTGAGGCTTACGCCAACCCAACTTCGTGGTCTTGTTTTTGCCCTGCTTTTGTTTTTTAATTTTTTTTGGTGCGGCTTTCTCAGACATTTACTGGCAGATAACAGTAATTATGTAATTAGGCTGGCGCTCAAATGTAGGCAACACTTAAAGGCTGTGTAGCGAAGCTCTTTAACTCTATGTGTATGTAGTAGTATGTATCTGTATGTAGTAGATATATGGCATGAAACCAAACCAATATACTCACTTCAATGTGTGAAAGAGCATAAGATTCGCTAAGAAGCAATAACTTCAATCAACATTCTCAATAGCTACACCAATTCGTAGTTAGAAGAATACAAATAATATTTTTTTTTTTGTAAAAATGTGTATATTTCATTTAAACTTTTTTTCTACTACCTAATATGGTAACTTAATCTTGTTTTAAATTCAAATAATGTTAAACAATCATAGTTTCATTTCTTTTTCATTTTTCCAACACTACTTCTATTTGCTTCAGGCCTTAAGCAACACTGTTAAATACCTAACTTATGTTGTTCATTAAAACTTTCTTAATTTACAATATTTAGTTAACAGAACAGTTTTAAATTTTTCCAAATCATCTCATCTCTTGCTTATCGAACTTCATTATACAATTATGCAGTTATGCAACACTGCTTATTAAGCAGATCTCAAATGCTACTACAATAGCTGCACATCACACAATCGAGCAGCTCATAAACATATTTGACAACAGCTTTAAGCACAGCTGGGCTTAGCAGCGCTGACACGCTCTACAGATTTGCCCTTTTGGCGTTTTGCAACACTTGAGCTGTGCTTAAAAGCCTTTGCACAGCCAACGGCGCGGATGAATGCGCCAAATGTTGCATGCGGTGCAATGTCCTGACCCCAAGCAAACGCTGAAATTGTTGACTTATCCATGGCTCATGTCTGTCCCGCTGTCTAACTGTACATCTATCTGGCTCTCTGACTGTCTGACTGTCTGAATGTCCCCTCATTCCGTCTGTCGCTGTCTTTCTGTCATTTTGTTTGTTTGCTCGCCTGTCGCGCTTTGTTTGCCATTCGCATGCGTTGCCACGTTAAGGCAAGTTAATGCGTCATGGTTATCTTTGCACGCTCATCATGAGCATCCAGGGATTGGGGCGCAGTCATAGTAACCAAGGCAACAACAAGAACAGACGCATCCATATCCACATCGATGATGATCATCGTCAGGATGATGATGATGTTGTTTGCTTCTGCTGCCATTGCCAGCTGCTGACAACGCTGCTGGTGTCGGGTCAGTAAATGAAGAATGATGGACCAGCCAAGCACAAACACATATCATCCACACCCACCCACCCACGCTGCACTGGCAATAGCCATATGACGTTGAATATTTTGTCATCTTCAACGTGAGCCGCTGCAAATGGGATTTATGCAAGTTTTGTCTATAGCAACTCGCAAAAGGTGACAGCAACTAGAGCTGCTGCTGCTGCTGTTCTGCTTCTTGAACTTGAAAGTTAATTGGAAAATTTTAGCAATTTGCTAGCTTCCCACGTGTTGAACGAACCTCTGCTGCTATTGTTGTTGTGGCCAATCGTGAAATTTGCTGAACAAAATATGGATTTATGTCAACAGCAACAGCAACAGCAACACCAACAGCAGCAGCAGCAGCACTGGACAACAACAGCAATGTCATGTTTGGAACATTGCAGTCATTTTTCGCGCTTTTCCTGCATCGTTGTTGTCGACATTGTCAGCTGCGAGCTGTTGGCAATGCATCACTGATTATGAAAAGCTGGCTAAAAGCTGGACTCATGATATATTGCTTTGTTGTCGCTGCTGCTGTTGCTGCTGCTGTTGCTGCTTTTTTTTTTGTGGTATCATTGCTGCTGCGCGACGCTTCTATTGCCATCATCAGCAGCATCATCATCGTCATCAACAACAGCAACAGCAGCAGCAACACATGGCAGCCCTTGAGCCAAGGCGACACAGATGAAGTTTTATGCTTTGGCACCTGCAGCAGCCGTTGCACAGTGTCCGTGTGTGTGTGCTACAGATTTGCTGCCAGATTGTTGTTGAAAGCAACAACAGCAATGAAATGGAAACGTTGGCGATTTCTGCTTGGTTCTTTTATTTATATTAATATGCCCTGAATGAGTTCAGGGTGTTATGGCTTTGCGGTATTATATGTAAGAGGCTAAAGAAGGCGTGGCACAGCCCTTAAAATCTGACACTGAATGAATAAGCATTCTGACACGAGTGAGAATGATATCAGAACTCTCCTCTTTATAATAGATAACAGAAAGCAGAGCTAAGAGCAGTCCAAGGTTGTCTTTTTATTATTATATAATATTATATATATTATATTATATTATATTATATATTATATAATATTATATATATTATATTATTATATTATATTATATTATATTATGCAATATTATTAGCAATTTTTACAATTTCTAAAGATTCTAAAATATAATTATATGGCATATTTTAAATGACAAATTAATGCTTAATTTTTAAAACAACAAAGCAAAAACAAGCCCAAAAAAAAAAAAAATATATATGACAAGAAGAAGCGTCCATAAAAATGAATCCCTTTATTACTTTCGCAACCTTTTCAATTTCACTTCACATGTGAATTGTTTGCTCTTCAGTTTTTATTTAGTCCTTTCATTTGTTTGCTGAATGCGAACAATCAAAATGATGTCAGTGAAGGGTGCGAACCGCAAAGCAAATGACGTCAACTGCTATTAAACGGCAACAACAACATCGTAAAATGTAATCCTGGAGTGGAAAGCGTCGCACACGACAAGCAGCATGATTAATTAGCAGACAGACAAAGACCTCTCCAAAAACACAAAGCAACATATAATGTGGAAAAGGACGAGCGAGTGGGGCAAATCACATTACCCAGCGGAATGTCACAGTTGCCATAATACTTGTCCTGCTGGGTGTCAGTTGTGCGGAATACCCTGTAAAACATGAGTTGCAGACGACTATTATATGTTCATATCTGACTATATTGAATGTTATCTAAGACATTTATTCAATACAGCTGATTACAGGGTATATTCAAGTAGTGCACTTTCAGTATTCACTTATATTGACACTTGGGCATAACTTTACTTAAAGATAGTAGTCGTTGAAGCTCAATAACTTCATATGTAAAATATTACATGTAATTACAGGGTATATTCTAGTCATATTTACATTTACTAATCTAAGAACACCTAAGCTCAGGGTTTACTTAACAGCAATGATTATTAGTACTCAAGCTCTTACATTCCTTAACGTGCATTTACAGGGTATATACTAGCCGCGCTATTATACATAATATGTTTGTACAGGTCCTAGTCTTATGCTTTACTTAAAATTATAATACTTCCAAGTATTTACAATTCAAAAGTCTTGAAAATTACAATCACAGGGTATCTTCTAGTCCATTAGTTGTATAAAGACTAAGCCTTAGCATTACCCAGAGAGAATTATATCCAATTTCAAAAGCTATTTAATGTCAAACAACTATTTAGCCTATTCATTTTCTCGTACAGGGTATTTGTGAGTCGAGCACTGCCCGCACTCACTTGATTTACAATTAGCCGTTGGCCTTTCTAATTTTAATTCACCGCAAAAGACAAAAACGCCACACGTCCAGCCGGAGTGTTAAAATTTTTAATTTTTGTCACATTTGACCCAGCGAACGCAATGGGAAACGAAATGGAAATGGAACACAGAGACTAAGCTGTGCCCCAGCTACGCAGGCCTACAGGTGCGTGTGGTGGCTCGCATTTATGAACTCGTTACACGTAATTAGGGTCAGTGTGTGCGTGTGCGTGTGCTTATGTGTGTTTGTCTCCAAACGGATATCTCTAGTTACATATCAGAGCAAGCCCACAAACATATTTCCCTCTCTGTCTGCAGCCGGCTTCTGTGAGCTGACAATTAATTAGAGTTGGGCGAAACGTTAGCAACAACAACAACAACAACTGCAGCTAGGCGTAATGCCCAGTGGATCTGGCCAAATTGGGCGAACTATTGAAATACAAAACGGTTTTTGGCCAACAGCGCCACAAAAGTCATAAAGCTTCTTTGGCCGCTTTAATTAGGCAGCCATGTAAATTAGCCAGCAGCGGAGCCTAAAGCCAATGGCTCAGGTGTAACGCACATGCTGCACACACACTATTTATTATCGGCGTTTCATGTATGCGTGGCATATGTGGGTGTGGCACATGCCACAGGACTCAGCAGCCAGCGGAGCCAGCCGAGCCAGGCTACACCCTTCTCCGCCTTCTTTATAGTCGCATTAATTGGCAGTGGGCATTCCATTTTAATTACTTTTTGCAACGGTTCAAGAGCCCTCGGGCGCCAGTGCCTAGTGAACAGCGTGAATTATTATGCCCAGCGTAATATATTTTATAAAACGCTGACTTCTGCTGTAAGAGAGTGTGTGTGAGTGTGTGTGAGTGTGCGTGAGTGTGCGTGCTGCCTTCTGAAATTATGCAAGAGCCCACACATACACATATATTTATATATATATAACATAGTTTGTTATATATGTTTCTATATATATATATATGTATATACATGACATCGCTGCCAATGCCGTCGAATTTAATTGAGTTGCATTGTGGCGGCTGCTCTGGAATTTTGGCGGATTGCAGCTGCCAACCGAACGTAGCCGGCGCTCGTTTATCAGCCAGTCAGGTGGGGTGGGGGTGGTGGCTGTGCTGTGGTTAGGTGGGCGTGGCTTGCATAATGGTCATAGCGCTGTCTAATTATATGCTTGCTATTTGAAATTAACAGTTCAAATAGCAATCGAAACTCAAATAATTGCTAGCTACAAATGCCTGGCAGGCGTAAGGGTCAAGGGTCAACATGGCAGTTGAATATGAGTGAGAGTGAGCCATAGCCAAAAGTTGTTGAATGGAAGCTAAGTAAATGGCAATGGAATATGGAAAGTGTAGATGGAAGAAAATGCATGAAATTTTCTAAATTTAATTTTGAATGCAAAGTTTTTAGACTCAAAAATATTAAGAAATCATAAACTGTAGAAAAACTGAATTCAAACTGAATTTGGTTTGTAAATATATCAAAAGATGAAATATAGATTTATTTATATATTTCCTTTCTCTTTTTTTAAGAAAAACTTATCAAATATTTGAGATTTCTTCATATAACAAATTGAAGTCAGCAAGTTCATAACTTTCTAGTTTAGGACCAGACTCAAGACTCTTGCACATTAATGAAAACTACATTTTGAACAATTTCCACAAGCATTTGTCGGTTCACTTTCCTCAGACCACCACAGGCGACTCTCTCGACGATTAGGAAGCCCATCAAAAAAAAAATTGGAAAATTGTAACAAACGAAAAGCCACAGAAATGCAGCTAGAAAGTGGCCTAATAAAGAGCTCCGTCTCATAAATAGAGCTCAGTGATCACGAAAGGAAAAGAAAGGCAAGGAAAGGTCAATGAATTTAGAGATCGGACTTCTGTGCTCAAGAGGCAGCCCCTAGCTCAAGCGTAATAAATAGCTCGCTCAACGTGAAGACCCTCGATGGCACGATGAGCATAATCGTGTGAACCGTACAACACCTGTAAATGGTTGAACAACCCCCACTTGACTAAGCCCAGTTGGGTAAAAGGATATTACATACGCACGCATACAGTCATCGAAGTCAATTGTAGAATGAAGTTGTTTTGATGCTGCCAGCGACAGCTGCCAGCGACTGACAGCTCCCTTCGCCCTCTGCTCGATACCCTACAATTTTCAGTTGAATGTAAAACTATATATTAATCAATATTTATGGCAGCTTCGGGCATAATAACACAAAACCGAAGCCATCTATCAAGTGGCGGCAAGACGAACAGCACAAATTGAGCAGACCCGAATTGAGAGGAAACCTGTTATGTGAGCCAAGTGCAAGGCAAACAAAGCCGGCTAGTAATAGAGAAACAGGTAGTGGCAGGGCCAGGGACAGGGGCGGGGGCATGACTAAAGGTAAAGGCAAAGGCAAAACCAAAGGCAAAGGCATAGCTACTACTACAGTTGGATTCATGCTTGTATGCACTTTGACCACAAAAAGGTCAAGACGCTTTCAAACAGACACAGAGAGATAGCTAACGAGTGCGTGAAAGATATACCCTGTAAGTGTTGGCAGAATGGGTAGTCAAATTTGAGAAGAAGCTCAGTTAGCTGAGACAAATTGTGTCAATTGCATGCAGAGTAAGAGTATGTAAGAATATGTGAAGATATTTTACGATTTCACTATCATATATCCTTTTCTTAAGCCAACGGTATATGAACTCAGCTCCAGCCAGGCCCAGAGCATGGAAAATTGGTATAGCTAGCTGTGTTTGTGGTAGCTAATATATATTATAAGATCTGGCTGATTGAAGCAATATATTTTATAATATAACATAATATATTAAGTATAATTCTCGAAATTTACTCTTAAATTGAAGTTAAGACTTCCATAAAATTTCTAAAATACTTTTCTGCTTCATTAGATAGTTGCCTTATAGAATTTTATTCATCTAAGACTAGGGAATATCTTAGATAATCTATATCTATCTAAAACTTACGCAATTGAGGGTATCTTAGCTTCAGCAGTTCCACTGCCACACTCTACTAACTTACTCTCAAATATTGCTCTTTTCCCAGGCACAAGTCGCTCTGAGGGGCCGCAGCAGTCCAACAGTCCGTAACCAAATAGAGAGACGATATACGAACGGCCGGCCGTTCGACTGACAACCGTAAAAGTGTTGCCTGTTGCCTTTGCAACGGAATGTAAAGTCATCTTCATGCATAAATAAGCGTGCGCTCGCTCCCCCGTATCTCCGCATTGTTGGCCGGCAAAGCCAGTTCACATATATTCCATATCAATTTCCATATTAAAATAGTTGAAGGCAAGTGGATAAGGTATGCTGCCCGAGTGCCAGAGTTTTCTTTGATTTGTTTGCACGAGCAGCAGGCACCACTTGCTCGCATTTTCTTTCCCACATCGTTTTGCCACCGCAGACGTCGTCCAGAAATATATTTCTAATTGAATGCACAGCAAAAAAAGGAGGAAGAAGCAACAAAAATGTGAAATAGTCATTCAGTTTTTCAGTGCTACGGAAAAACTTTGGGAAATGCTTAATTTCATTAAATTTCATGAGATGTGCTTTTTTTGTCTTTCTCTTAAATGGAGTGAGAGAGGGCGGGCGGGGGAGTCAGGTGTGAACTTTGATATTTATTTGGGTTCTACAATTGAAGCTTCATAATTGATTGTTATTCTTCGTTCATTGGGGAAGACCTTAGAATTTTGTCTGCTGATGCAGCAGTTTTTTTTTTTTCTTTCCAAAATTAAAATTGGTCTGGGAATCAAAATGATTTGACTACGAGTGAGTTTTGTGAGAATACCAAATGCAAATGTCTGCAACGTGTTGCCATGCTTAATTGTTGAAATATTTATGCGAAATTCGCTTTGCAATCCTTGCTTTAAGCTAACTGCGACAATTCGTTTAACACAAAATCAAAGTTTTCAAAAGAGAGTAAAAACAAAACACGTAGAAGAGATAATTTAGCTAGACAAACTTTTATTGCACAGTTGCTGCTGTTGTTTATGGAATGCTCTTGCTGAGGGTATTTGAGTTTAGTCTGGGCATAGAGTAGACTGTACTGGGAGACAAGTGTGGGCTTGTTAAGGTCTCTTGATAGACTTTAACTTAAGGCAATCCAGAAGGAAATGCAAAATGAAATAGGTGTGCTTTCAGCTGCACTTTACACAGACAATTCAGAAGAGTCTAGTAATGGAAAACTAATAGAAATATTATTATTATTATTTTTTTTTTTTTTTAGTCTATAACGAATTTATCACTAGACCTTAAATCTAAATCTAAATTTTTGGGCAAGTATGCCAATATGTGTATAGAAATATATATATATATAAATATTCATATATAACCACATATATTTCTCCCATTTCCAAGCCCTTGGCTAGTGCACTCACTATTCGTTCAGTTAGTCAAATTCCCTTTGTCTGCTGCCTGCAGCTAACCCTGAGCTAGCGTTAACTGCTGCAGATTATTTGAAATGCAAGTGTCATTAAGTCGAGTTGCTGTGTTATGGCTGTGGGCATGGCCGGGCATATGGGCAGCCAGTGCTCTGGCTAGTGCGCGCAACAATTTATGTGCATTTATAATTGAAAGGGACAAAGACACACAGCAAAAAAGAAGGGAAGAGGATGAGGAAGAGGAAGAGAAACCAAAGCAGCAGCAGAAAACAAACGTCGCAGACAACGGACACAAATTGAATTGGCTAAAAAGTTTTAATTAATTTATTGTTACTTCAGCTGGACTCAGCTACTCAGCCACGCCCCCTCACACACACACACACAGTGCGCCCACCCACAGGCTGCTCATTTAAATTGTTGTGAGCTTCTTTTGTTTGGGACACTTTTCATTTTCATTTCACATGTTGTTGCTGCTGTCGAGTTAATGCATGGCTGCAAAAGTTGGCTAATTGTCTAGTGTGTTGGTCCATCCAGCATCCCCCAAGCCAGAAGACAACTCAATTTGCAGGGTGTTCAAATGTTCATGTCAAGTCCTGGAGCTGGGTCTCTGCCTGGGTCGAGGTCTGGCTAATGGTCAGCCATGAGTCAGCAACTTTTTGGGTAAAAGACAATCGAATCGAAATCTTTGGGTTCGCAGCATTTTAGTTGCAAAACAACAAAGTTTCGTAATTGAAATGTATCCTAATTAGAGCAGAAGGTAGGCTTAACTGAATGCTAAAATCCAGCATTAGCATATTGTCGGCCCTCCAGTGAGATGTCTCTTAAAGCTAGGTTAAGCTTTACTATGTCTGAAAGCGAAATACTAATAGAACAAGCTGCAAGTGCAATAAAAGAAGAAAGAGCTGAAAGGGATGGGAGTAAACATTTATTGAAGTTGAAAATTTGTTGAAAGTAAGTGAGGTAAGAAATGCAGGAGATACATCAATAGCAAAAATTAGATAATAGAAATCAGATACATAGATTTATTGAAAAGAGAAAAATCTATATATACATTTTGATATATATTGATATTATACATATGTATATTATATTATATTATATATATTATATATATATTATATTCACTTATAGATAGAATGAATGGGAGAATATTTAAAATATTTTTAGATCATATATACAAGATCTATTCGAGATCTTATCTATCGTATCTTAAAATATATTCAGTTTTCAATTCTCTGCACTTATACTCATATCTATCATTTAATTCAAGAAGCTCGCATACTCTTAGAGCAAATCCCTAATACTAATACCCTAATAATAACAAAAAATACATAGATAAATAAAATAATATTTAGAAAGAAATCAAAATAATTATTTCACAATTTTTTACATATAAAACATAAAACAGCATATATTTTGGAAGCTTTTAAGCAATAAATAAATTCTATAAAATTTCATATTTATTCCTTTTCCTAACTTTTGATCGTCTGTTAAAGTTCTCTACTAAAATTGATTTCTTAATATGAAAATTGGCAAATCAAACAGAATTTGTGCTGTTTAAAGTTGAGTGCCGCAGCTGCTCAGCCAAGCTCAAGTCAACAGCTTAGCTCTTAGGAAATTTTAGAATCAAATTTTCATAGTTTTACTCTGAATTTATTATCAATAAATGTTTTAGGCAACTACCGCCAGCTCAGCCACTCTCCCTCTCTCTCTCTCTCTTTCTTTCTATGCACATAAATAGTGTTGTTGCAACAGCCTCTCTGACCGCAGCTTAAATCAAAATGCTGCAATTGCTGTAGCCTTTGCCTTTGCCTTGCCTTTGCCTTGGCCTCGGCCAACAAGCAGGCAGAAATACACTGAATTTGTTTGCTGTGACATTTTTATTGAATTTTAATTTATGCTTTTGAGTAGAGTTTGATGGGGCAGGCAAACGCACTCACACACACACACACATAGTGAGTGCTGCAGCAAGCGCCATCTCGAGGGTTTGCTCAAATCAAAACCCGAAGAAACAAAATCAATGTCAATAACCTGGCCAAGAGCTCCGGCGGCTGCTCTTGTTGCAGTCAACTTGAGAAAACTGAAACACACACATACCAAAAAATAAATATAAACAGCATCAAGAAAACAAAAACCAATTTTTAGTTTTTGAAGCGTGACAACAAACGACATTTTCCAACCTGGGACCAATGGCTCGGGTCCATTGGACCAAAAGGTCGCCCTGTTTTGATTACCTGAGCGGCCGAGAGAGGCTGAGAGGCCCGTTGGCTGTGCTGTGCTGTGCTGGGAATACACTTTAGGACAGGACATTATGAATATGTCTTTGATGTGATGATATGTGAGATGAGTTTATATATATATAAAATATATATAATTTGTACATATATATTTGATTGATCAGATGCATAGCACTCAAATATTTTACTATATTTTTTACGAGTCTTTAGTTTAGTTTTTTTGCAAAAGTGTATTAAATATTCGAGTCGATTCCTCAATCTCTATTCTCCTGTTCATTGCTATTGTCGCGCTGCTCTTGGCCAAGATCTTGCAATTGGGTTCATTGACTGGGCGTTGTCAGCGCATACAAAGCACCTCTAAATGCAGCTAGAGAGATTCTGTGATATGATATCCAAATTTATGGCTACTTGAATGCGGCACATTAGCCTGAGCTGCAGGCAGTCCCATTAAACATGATGTCGTTTGATTTGTATGGATTTATGTAAATCTTTTGCTATATATGCTGGGGATAAGCGCAGCTGACGTGGTTCACCGAACTCCATACTCGATCTGTCTCTCTCTCTCTCTCTCTCTCTCTCTTTCTCTCTCTTTTAACTATGACAAACAACTAGCTGAACTGATAATCCACAAGTGTTGGCAGTTGGCGCGTTGCATGCATCAACAAGTTGTGGCCACAGCTTTGACTTTGTTTTTGCCTCATCATCAGACAAAAACTACACACACACACACACACACACACATACACAATTTTCACACTCTGCGCGCAAAGCAAACATGGCATTGGCTAATAACATAAGCGGGCAAGCAAACAAACTGTGCTCGCCCCTGTCACCACCCCCTTTCCCTCTCTCTTAGCCAATCCACCCGCGACTAAGCACTGGCTGTGACAGCGGCCTGAGAGATATGGAGCGAGTGCAAAAACTAATAAAGACAAGTGGCAAGTCAGAAGCAATTGCCCCAGCTACCAAAAACCCAGCCCCAGCTACGGCTACAGCTACAGCTTCAGCTTCAGCTTCAGTTTTCAGTACCCTAGCATAGTTCCAAGCAAGGTCCATTTCCAGCTTTAGTCCAATCTCTGCCACATCTTTCACTTTGCTGCTGCTGCTGCTGCTGCACTTGTGCTGCCAGCCAAAGCCTTTCAGCAAACACATGGCTCAAGGCTGTGTGTGTGAGTGTGAGTGTGTGTCTCTGTCAGTGTGTGCGGTTGGTTGGGTGTCCCATTAGTGCCGTGCGCTAATCGCCATTGTCCACCCTTGTCAAAGTCGGACTAACAACTGGACTTGGTCTCTGACTTGGACTTCTTTCTCTGCTTGCCTTGCATTTATACCCTGTTTGCTAAGTGAGTGGGGTATATATATTATTATATTTTTAAAAATATATTTTCTTATATTTTAGATACCGAAATATTATTAATGACAGTCATATTCTTAGTCTAGCATGCATCGCTAACTTTATCAACCTTCAAAAGGTTCCACATCTAAAACTTACATTACAGGGTATCACTGAGTCACGCCATCCCACTTGAAGCACTTTCACTTATGCTTTTTTCGGGGTAACTGCAAATTGCCAACATTGGAGCATTTTATCGCAAGAAAAGGCTCAGCTAAAAGCGCAAATAAATAATCAGCAACAGTTGCCAAATAGATCAACACTTATCACACACACACACACACATGCACACACCCTTAGTGTGCGGTTGGGTGGTGCTGGGCGTGGCTGTGGTGTTAAATCCGTTTTCGGGCTGCTGGCATTTGGAGACATTTGCTGGTCCTCGCTCGCCTAATAAATTGCAATAGATTATTGTCAGCGCGGGGGCGGCGCAGTTGTCGCATTTGTTAGTGTCCTTATTATGATCCTTATTATTATTGGCCTGGCGCACATAACTGTAATCTATAAGCGGCAAGAGCACTCGAATTCGGCACTCGCTGGATTGCAGCAGATGTAAATCGTCACGATTCGGTTAAATCGCGTGTAAACATAACCAAAATGAGCCAACTAATGACCAAATCCTTGACTATCTCGCTGGCTCAGTGCTGGCAGTGGAGTGGAGCTTGCACCACAGCTCGCAGTCAACTGCTGTGCATGCGGTTGCTACGGCTTACACAGCGGGATGAGGGCGGCGGTGGCGGCGTAAACCCACAAAAGTTTCAGTTAATTGAAAGTCATCTGATAAGCGTTCCACAACAAATAATAGAAGAAAATCAATTCTAATTGATTTTTTTTTTTTCGCTTTGCTTTGCTTTCTCAATTTAATTGATTGTGGGTGGCGAAGGGAAATTGACACGTTTTCTGATTAGATCAAATGGTTTTTATTGTGCTTTAGTGGTTTGGATTTCTGCATTGAAGTGAATCATGTAATCATGGGTGGGAGAATTGCTTTAAGATTGCAGAATGTAGATATAGATATAAAATGATATAGATTTAGTAGGAAATGTGGGAAAAAAAATTATAGATTGTGCCTGACATAGTTGGGAAAAAAATCAGGGCTTGCTTCTTTTGCATCTTCTCTTAAAAATAAAATATAAATTGCCTATGATAGGTAAAATATAAAATTTATAAACTATATTTTGAGATCTCAATGTGGAGTTTGGGGTACAAGTCATAAAACCTTAACCTAAAGGTCTCTAACAGGCAGAGGAAGGCCTGGGCTGGATCTTGAAGTGAATGCTAGAAGCCCAAGCTGAAAGCCAGTTCAGCCAATCAAGCCATCTATGTTTATCTATATGATTAGTCAACTTTGAGCAATTTCCATTTCACCAACGTGGATATTTTATCTTTAATCTAGGCTTAAATCATAACTAAACAGCCTGTTAAGCTAGAGATGCCAAATGAAGTTGGTAGTACGAACTTTTCAATAGTTTTTAAAGTATTTTTTCATAATTAATTTTCAATTTTTATAAATTTTCTATGCTCATGCCTCTCCTGAATGTTCAACATATAAATAAATTAAACAAAATCATTTTAAGTCTAGACACAATAAGAAGGAATCCAGGCGTGATTGAATACAGACATATCCCCCAGTTAGGCATTCAATGACTCACGAACAGCACTCTTATAAATATTTTATATATATTTATCAAATGTATATATATTATATATTTAATGGCAAACTCTTTTCTAAGTTTTCTTTTTCATTTTCATTCTTCTCTTATACTTAAATCAATTGCATTTTTAGCCAAGTGCAAAAACCAAATCCATTTTATTACTTTTAATCACGTTCTTATGCTCAATTATGGCTATAACTATGCTGGAGCGTGTTTTATACTTTTCCATTTTGAAGTTAAAGTTGAAAAGTTTGTACATTCAGCGAGAGCCTAATTATATGCAGATTTTCTTTGAAAACCTTTTCAACTTTGGCAACACGCAAAATGGCCGAAGGCCTTGTTCACTTGCTACTTTTAAGTAGATTCCGTTGTGTTTGGCAACTGTTTGCTTAAAGCTAAACCCGACTGTGGTAGCTCGGCTGGTCGGTCGTTGGGTTGGATGGACGCTGAAGGACTGACGCATCGACCACTGCCAGTGGCCATTGAATTTCCAATATTGCTGCACATGACATGGACCCTTGCCGAGCAGCAACTTTTAATTGCAGCCACGGATTTGCAGTAGTTGTTGCAGCAGGAGGAGTGGAACGAGGTTTAACATCATCCTCTGCTATCCATGGCCAATACAATGGGCAAACATGGCACGGACATGATGCAGAGAGAGGCAGGGAGTGGGCCACTGGGCGCTGAGGCAGCAAAAGTTGCTGCAGCTGCTGTGCAGCGTTTCGTACGTCGCATAGACAAAACTACTAAATGTCAAAAGTGTCAAAATTTCTTAGAATTATGTCTTGAGAACATCAAAAGTTGCCCAGCAAAGCTTTTTCCAGCTCAAGACTCTGCGGTTCACAGCTGCCCCATGTTACTGCCGTTGCCTCGAGTCTCGGGCTCAGCTTGGTTTTGGTTTGGTTTGGTTTGGTTTGGCTTGGTCTCGTTTCGGTTTGCTTTTCTTTAGCAGGCAGCTTACAAGCCGCAAGTTTCTGCTTGTAACATTTTCGACACATTAACAGATGGTATGGCTGGTAAGGTGCCAGTGGTGGGGAAGTTGGGGCAGGCGGCGCTGGCGCTGCTGCTGTTGCTGGTGGTTCAGGTAGCAAAGTGGAAACGACTCGAAACCCTTTTCACTGGCCATACACTCAAACTAGGTATATTTGCACTTTGTCCTGCAACATGTGACGCTTTGCTGAGGTCAGTGAGTAGCTGAGGATGAGCATGGACAGTTTTGGAGTAGATGGCCATATATATCGGAAAGGAATAAGTCTGTAGTTTATTCCTGGGCTAACTCATTTCATGCATGCTGAATGTGTATTCATATTCTTGCTTGTCTGCATAGCTCTACATCTGCCTCTCCAGCAAAACAATTCCAACTATTTTAATAACTTTTAATCAAATAAAAGGAAAATTAAAATAGAAAATAGAATGAAAATATAAAATAAAATATAAAACAAAAGAAAAATATAAAATAAAATAGAAATATAAAATAAATATTAATTAAAATATCAAATAAAATAATAAAATAAATAGGAATATAAAATAAATATCAATTTAAATATAAAATAAAATAAAATTGTAAAATAAATATTAAATATAATATGAAATAAAAAAAATACAAAATATAATTTAAAATAATATAAATATAAACAAAATTTCCAAAATAATACATTTTCATTTCATTTTAAATTAAATAAAACATAAATTAAAAGTAATATTACAAAAAAAAAAAAAAAAAATAGAAAAAATTTGACAAATTTTATATAACTATAATTTAAACCCAAATAATAACTTTTGTACTCAATTTTCAATATAATAAAAAAATAATAATAATATAATATAATAATAATAAAAATAAAAATATAATAATAATAATATTAATAAAATGTAATAAAATAAAGCTAAATTTAAATATTTAAATATAAAGGCAAATAAATTAATTAATTTTTAATCTATAAATAAATTTGTAATAAATAATTCAATAGTTTTATTCGATATTATATTTGTTATATTCTGTTATATTTATATTTTCTTTGATTATCAAAGAAAAAGTACACATAGAGCATTCAAGTATTCGATAGCTGAAAGTCAACTGTCCGCTGTCTTGTGTATTCCTAGACATAGCAAAGCAGAAGCAAAGAGCTGTAAGCACACCTCAGTGTAGTATGTTTGCTATGTCTTGTGTGTGTATGTTGGTGATAGTTGGGCATGCGATATGTGAAATTGAGAACTGTAATGCTGTTGTCAACGAAACGTAATGCCAACTGACAGCAATGCCAAGAAGCAGCAGCAGCAGCAGCAACATTAACAGCAGCCACATAGCTAAGTCACGTACCGCAAAATGCTGCAGCAACTGCAGCGGCAACTGCAAACAGCAACTGCAGAATTGTTACACGAAGCTGTTTAATTTAGTTTTGTAACTGTTTTCCTTTGGCTAGCAGATTGTTTGGAGTCAATGCAATTAAGTTAAGCTGCAGCAACATTTGATGCGCCTAGCAACATGTTGCCGGCACAATGTTGAGAAGTGCGAGGGTGCCAACAGACGCTGCCGGCTAAATGAGACAGCAAAGCAATTACAAAGACAGAGTTGGGCAAAAGAGGTTTACCAAATAGAATAGAGCGCTAAGCCAAAGCGCAGCGCACAATATGTGGCCAAGAGCAAACGAGAGGAGAAACCGAAGCAGGCCAAAAGCATTGAAAGCGAAGACTTGAATACAAGAGATGCGGGTGCCAAGGCGGCCCTAAGGGCAGCGGCGTGAGCAGGGGCAGGCTGGCGTTGCAGCCAAACTGGGTGCGTCTTGCAACAGTAGACGATGTAGCAAACCTGTTTGCCCCAATGCGTGATGATGACCATGGCTCAAAAGCAACAGCAACAAAAGTAACAAAAGCAACACGAATTGAAGTCTTAGCCTGACTTTTTTAGTGACGACACAAACCGGCTTTACAGCTTGACAACTGGCTGGTAACCGAGCAGGGGGCGCTAGGGGGGCGGGGGCTGCTGCTGTGCATGTCTAGAGGGAGCTGCGACGCCGACTGCTAAAGTAAACTTCACATTTGCCGTCTACTTATTGTTATGTTTTATAATATTTTAGAGACAAAAGACAGAAACACGGCGCGAGAGAGAGAGAGAGAGGAGGGAGAGAGGGGGAGGGAGACAGTTAGACTGCATAGTCGAGGCGACACTTTAGTTATTTTCCACTTCTTCCCCAGTTGCACTTCACATTTCAAAGGCGCATTAAAATGCATGATGATAAAAACGCAGGCAGAGGAAAGGATGCGAGCGTTTGCCTTGAGGCGCAAATGTTGCAACTGGTTGGCATGTGTAGCATGCAGCATGCAGCATGCCAGCATGTGTGGGTGTGGGTGGTGTCTGTCCGTCTGTCTGTCTGTCTGTCTGTGTGGGTGTGGCTCCACTGCAATATGATACATTTTAAATTTCAGCATTTCAGCCTCGGTGTGGGCGTGGGCGTTGACGCACGTCTGCTGTGGCAGGCAGTGGGAGGCGTTGGCAGACTCTTGTTGCGCGGCGGGTTAATGTCAGAGCTGACTAACTGCTCTGGCCAGGCCAGGCTGGGCCAGGACAAGCTGTGTGTGCTCCTTAAGCTCCAGCTAAAGGTTAAGTAGTTTGGACTAGACTTCAGGGCTCGACGTCTGCCGCCCACGCCTATGTCCACCCGCCCGTCTGTCCTTAGCCTTGAACGAGCGCCAGCGGCGGGCGCGCTGCTTGTTACTTCTGCTGAAGTCACTTTTGTTTAGCTTAATTATAATGCATTTAATCCAGCCAAGCGTTCTTATTGGCCTGCCTAATGCCCGCACTCGCAGTCGGCCTCGGCTCGGGTCACGCAGCACATCAAACAAAGCTAAAAACAATGACAGGCAACAAGAGCAAGAGCAGCTTTAGCCCCTGTGGCCATAAAAATGATTTGACCTTTTTATTCGCCACCAAATCAAAACCAAAAACAAACCCAAATAAACCAAAACTGTAACACACTCTTGGACCGAAAGCGCTGTCGTGTCAGCGCACATAAAAGAGAGATGAGCGCAGCCGAGAGGCTGTCCTTCGGCCTGGCGAATATGAAATGCCCTTACTAGCTGATCATTTGAGAGAAACTTCATTTAATATGCGGAAGACTGTGAATATATCTAAGAGAAATCCCTTACTATATAGCTATAGACTAGATGAGATAAGATTGTAAACATATCTGAAACAAATGGAGATAAAAGACCATCGAGAAGGCAGCGCAGTGGCATGCATTTAAATATATAGAAAATTTATAAATATGAAAAAAATATATAGAAATAATTATAAATAAATACATAAACATATAGTAAATATATAGAAATATGGGAGATATATGTATATAAATAAATTTATAAAAATATGGAATATATAGAAATATATAAATTAATATATAGAAATGTTGCAGAAATAAATATAAAAATATATATAGAAACATGGAAAATATATAGAAATATTTATAAATAAATATAAATAAATATGTAGAAATATTTATAAATAAATATAAAAATATATATAGAAATATGGAAAATATATAGAAATATTTATAAATAAATATATAGAAATATTTCAGAAATATATAGAATAATTATATATAAATATTACAAATATATGGGAGACATGTATAAAAAAATATATGGAAATATGGAAAATATATGGAAATACACAAAAATAAATATATAATCTGAATAATATGTTATAATAATATATAGTAAAAATATACACTGAATGAAATACATATTGGGTCATGCCAAAATAACAATAAAAAAAATAAAAAATAAAATTAATAAAACAAAAATAAAAATACAAAATATTAAAACAAAAAAAATTAAAATTAAGAATAAATAAATAATAAAATAAAAATTTAAAAAAGTAAATTTAAAGAAATTAATAAATAAAAAAAATAAATAAATAATTAAAAATAAATAAATAATTAAAAATAAAAAATTATTTTCCTATAATATCTTCATTGGACCACCACAGAATAGCTTAGAGATTTAGTTAAACAGTTCGATGTAGTGATACAGTTATACTATAGTAACAAACTGAGACATTCATATAAAATATCAATGAAATTCCTTAAAGTGCCAGCAAATGGACAAGAATGGGCAAATTTTTAGTAAACTATATATTTTTTATATTCCATTAGAGTTAAAGAGAGCGCTGTTATGCAATTACTAGCGAAATGAGAATACCCGCGGGCAGCGTATAAATAAAAACACAGTAAAAGCAGGCAAATGGCAATTGGCAAAGGCAATGGCAGAGCTAAAGCCGGGGCCAAAAGCTGAAACCAAGCCAAGCAGAGCAAAGCAAAGCAATTGAATTCGAATTTGTGTATCTGTATCTAATCTAGCGTGGAGCCAGCCAACAAACGGCCAACAAACGTCGCGTTCTCTGTGGCAGCCACTCGACAGTAGGACATGGTGGGGCTGTGGAAGGGGCATGGGGGGGCTGTTTGGTGGCTAAAAGATGCACGTAGCAGTGGCAGCAGCAGCAGCAGCAAACAGAAAAGGAGAGTAAACGCAGTAAATAAATAAAACTAAGAGACGGATGTACAGTGGAAATTCGTTTCAGTTCGCTTTAGTTTCGTGTGTGTTTCTATTTGGGTTTTTGTTGCTTGTTTTCTTTTTTGGCTTAGGCATTGACCGTTTTTCAAAAGAAGAAGCTGAAAGAAAAACGTGAGGCGCAGCCAGCAAACGAGCAAATAAAAACAAAAGCCAGAAAAGCAACAGCAACAGCAACAGCAACATCTATAGATGCGAAAGATACAAATAAATACAGTTCTGCACGAGCACACAGACGGCTCAGTGTGTGTGTGTGAGTGTGTGGCTTTGTGTGTATTAAAAGCGCGCGCAAAGAGCATTCAAAAAGCCAACAAAGCAGACAACAGGTACAAAAGGTACAGTCAACATTAACAGCCGCATAAAGCTGGGCATTAACAGTGCTCTGTTAAGTGCTAACAATTGGCAACTGTTAACTGTGGGGGGATACACAAAAAGAGAGAGAGAGAGGGAGAGAGTGACAGCGCTACGATTGGAAATGGAACAGCAGTGCTAGTGCTTGAGTAGCTGAGGGTGAGTGAGAGAGAAGGTTGTTAATAGCTGCACTCTCACTGTTTTACTAGCAACACTTTAACATTAGCTCGGCATGTTGCGCTGGCCTCAGTCTCGATCACTGCTGTAGGCAACATGTATGATAGATATCAAGACTGAGACTCGAGCAACATGTTGTGCTTATGTTAAAGTGTTGCTTGTGGCTACGACAAACGCAGTTAACATTGTTTTGGCTTAATATTAGCTTACAGCTACATGACGAACAACTGTTGAGAAGTTGTTTGTAGCAATTCTGTGTATAGAAGGCATAGTAGTAAGTTAACAATAGTTTTAATTGAAATTATTAAATACAGCAGCATGTTGGTCAGCTACAAGCTGATACATCTTAAGTGTAAGCAAAGTTATAAGCAACATGAATTGCCTGAGGTGCTGAGTAGCTGTTAACATTTCAGTCTCTTTGAATCTACAGAAGTTTACTAGCAACATGTAACTTGCTTCAACTCTGAACTAGTTTGATGTTCACCAACATGCTGTGTCCATTCAAACATGTTGCCTTCAATAATCACCAGCAACATGCTGAGCTACTGCCAACATGCTGACCTACAAGAAGTTTCTTACAGCAACATGCTCACTTGAATCTGTGGAAATTTACTAGCAACATGTAACTAAGTATAGCTCTGATCTAGCCTGATGCACAACATGTTGAGCTTATGCAAACATGTTGCGTACAATGATCTGCAGCAACATGCTGAGCTAACATGTTGACCTGCAAGAAGTTTCTTACAGCAACATGTTGAGTAGCTGTTAACATGCCAGCCCCTCTGCGGAAATTTACTAGCAACATGTAACTACAGCTCTGATCTTAATTGATGCACAACATGTTGCGCTCATATAAAATCTGCAGCAACATGTTGAGTGAGCTGCTAACATATCAGCCTCTCTCTATGCTCATGCCAACATGTTGCGTTCAATGATCTGCAGCAACATGCTGAGCAACTCCTATGCTTGTTCACAACAAACTTTCGGGGACCAACATGTTGAGCCACGCAAATTGAATTTGCTTACAACATATCCAACTTCAACAATGATCTGAACTTGCCCCACAGCTCTCAGCTGTAGTTCTTCACTTCATGCTAACAACATGCCGCTCAATTAAGCACTCGCAACTTGTTGCCTTGCGCTAAGTGTAATTTATTTTGGCAACTTTGGCAACTTTGGCAATCATCTTCTCGAGGAAAACATTTGCATTACTTTGCGCATTTTAGTTGCTTGTTAACTGCCAAAAACTGTGCAAGTGCCACGAAGTAAATAAGCCAAGTAGCAAACTAAATCCCCAGCGCCCTTAACCTTTGCCATCCTCAAACTTGCAAACCAGCATATGTCAGCGGGGCCGAGATTGTTGCGCCCTGCAGGACCGAAGCTAATGTTGCAGCGGCGACAACTTTGCGAACTTTTGCCAGTTTGCTGTTGTTTTAGCTCTTTCCGCAGCGAGACCCATTTTTGCCATTTGCCATATTTCGCCCATGCCACAACGGTCACCAGGCCACACACACACACACTCACACACGCACACACAATTGGCTGAGGTTGCGCAACTTTTTACACAAACCTTTCGCACATAAATCTCAATTTGTTGCCACGCTCCGAGTGCGAATAGTTTTGCGGATACTGCGCCATCTACTCGCATGAGTCACACAGCGCTACACACACACACACACACACACACACACACACAAAGACACACTTGCATAAGTATGAGTCCCACTGCTTGGCGTGCAGCACATTTGAATTTATGCTCACTCGAGTCCCAATTGGAGCCACCCAACCGCAACATGTTGCACGTTGCGCGCTGCACGTTGCACGCTGCTGCGTCAGCTTCAGCGTCATCAACGCTAACAATGCCCAAAAGTCGAGACGCCCTATGCTAGTTTTTTTTTAGCAATAAATATACCCTGTATTTGGCATGTGGGCTGGCGTGAGGGAGGTCAAAGGCAACCCAATTCATGATATTCATAATGAGGGTATCTCTCAGTCGTGCACGCCCCACTCACTGCCCATTCCAGGGTATTTCAGCTCCTCTTCAATTGACTTTCAAATGCGCCCATCTAAGTTCGCTCGTTTTTTTTTTCATGTGCCGCTTACTAATGACGTTTTTGGTTGTGATAAACGCGTGCCACGCCCACATGTGCCGCCCTTGGGCGGACAGAGCCACAGCCGAAGAGAAACAAAGAAATAAAAAACATTCGCTGATGCGTTGCACGTGCTGACGTTGCGGGTTACATTTCTAGCTGCAACAATTGCAACAAGCGTCGCCTGCAGCAGCAGCTGCACTCACACCCACACAACAACAACAACAACAACAACAACAACTGTTGAAAAATTCTCATTACAAGCGAAGTTTAATCTGCTGCCAACGCAGCGCCCACGGCCTAAAAGTCATTGCAGTTGTACCCAGGCCCGGAATGGGGGGCGTGGCGCAGAGACCAAGCGCCGTCAAATATATGAGTGTGTGTGCCCCTCCAACCACGCCCCCTTTGCTTGTTGTTCTTGTGTTAAGGCAAAATAAAAGAGGCGAAAAAAATATGTTTTAGAAAAAATCCATGTAAATTCATTGTTTTGCACAATATGAGCGAGCTGGGATGCTCCTCTGCCACCCCCCTAAGCCCCTGCCTCTGTAATAATCGCAAACAGAGAGAAAACAGCAAACTAAAAACTGAACTGTAACTCGATTGTAATGCAAGATCTTCTTCCTACTGCCTCGCATCGCATCGCCATTCACATTCTGGCTGGCTGACAGCTTAACGCTGTCGCCCACGCATCACGCCCACCTCAGCGCCCCCCTAGGCACTGCCGCCCTTTGGCTAAATTTGCATGTTTTGGTAACTTTATACATATAGTTGTAGCTCTCGCTTCTAGTACTTACTTGCCAGCTTCCTAGGCGATTTTCATTTCATTATGTTGCAGGTTATTGTTTTTATCTGCCCTCTCTTTCACACACACACACTCTCTCTCTCTTTCTCTCTCTCTCTGTCGCTCTGTCATATGCGTTGCGCTATCGAAAAACACTATGGAAATGACTTGCTATGAAATTATAATGAGTTTGACTTGGGCTTTGTGGGTGGGCGTTGACATTGCCGGCAGGGGCGTGACATGATTGGATACCATATTTGGTTTAGCATAAAATGCATATGAGAGAACTGTTCTAATATATGTTTATATATAGAGAGAGTTCCGTACATAATGAAGAGTTTTCATAGAGCGCAGTAGCCGCTGACAGTTGCAGTGGAGTTGAAAGTGAAAAAACTTTAGAGCGAGAGCCGGAGTGGGCATAATGGGGTTGAGTGTTTGAAGCTGACCACATTGGCCAAGTTGGATATATATATATATATATATATATATATATATATATATATATATATATATATATATATATATATATATATAAATTAGTAAGCTAAACTTTTTGTTAACTAAAATATATTCTAATGAAAAGAAAGGAAGAACTTTAAAGCCTCTGCATGTTCGAGCAATGGCAAAGAGAATAAAAAATAGAAGAGAGTGTTAGAAGGCAGAGGTCGTGCAGGCATAAGCATGACGAAAATTATGTGGCAGAAGTTCAAAAATATATACATTAAAAGAGAATGCTAAATTAAAAAAAAAAAATATTTTATAAGAAAATCGAAAATTGAAAAACAATAAATATAAATTTGCTTTGCCACATTAACGATCCGATAAACCCGATCTTTGTCGAGTATTCTTCAACTGTTCTTTGAGAGCTCTGCATAAATCTAATGCAAAGAACCTAAACTAAGCATAAAACAATTACCAATGGCCTGACTTTACATGCTCAACAAGTTATTAAAAATATATAGTGCGTTTTAGAAAATTGATTCTGGGAAATTCATAAATCGGAATCGTACATATAATATAATACATATGTGTAAAAATAGTTAAGCTGTTAGTTTTGGAATGATGATTACTTATTTCCTTATCAATTATTTAAAATTATATAAATTTTAAAACATTTTTATTATGCTCTATATTGATATTGGGCTCTCTTGTTTTAATGTAGTAAAAACTTAGGCTGTAAACTAAGTCGAAAGTAGAAATTATGAAAATTTTAAAATAAGCAAGCGCTGAGTATAATATACTGGAAATGAAATCATATAAAAAAGACTGTTATGCTTAATGTTAATGTTAATGTTAATGTTAATGTTAATGTTAATGTTAATGTTAATGTTAATGTTAATGTTAATGTTAATGTTAATGTTAATGTTAATGTTAATGTTAATGTTAATGTTAATGTTAATGTTAATGTTAATGTTAATGTTAATGTTAATGTTAATGTTAATGTTAATGTTAAAGTTAATGTTAATGGTAATGTTAATGTTAATGTTAATGGTAATGTTAAAGCTATTATTAATGTTAATCCTAATGTTAATCAGCATATAATGTAATATATTATATTTATTGTATATAATTCATAACATAATCTAATCAAACACACCACATAAATGATCACAAGCACATAATACCCTGCCAGCCCATTTTCAATGAGCATAACAAGTTTTAGCCCTGACAATTTCTTGGTAGCAATTCTTGGCTATATACGAAAGCCAGATGCCATCGAGATCTGCTAGCGAACATTTTTTGCGCTGCTTGTTTACAGCTGAAAATCTTTTGCGTAATTAATTTAAAAGAGAGAGGGAGAGAAAGGGAGAGAGAGGGAGACAGAGAGTAGGTGGAAAGTGCGAGAACAAGTAATTAAGTAAAATGATATTTGTATGTAGGAACTAAAGGTTGAAAACTCTTTTGGTTAGACTCAAAGAATGCTCTGGCTTATTTAGCTGGCATTTATATTGTGCCTTTTGAGTTGGTTTTCAGCTGTAGCTGCAAATCCAGTGAGTTCCTTGGCGAAAGCTGCAAAACACTTGCAATTACAATAGCTACAACGTGGCCGACTGCTTTGTATCCTTCGCTTTGGCCAGTTGCTGTTTCGCCGCCTCTATTCAGTCGGGCAGCCGACATTGTTTTTCTATATATATATATATATCTATATATATACTTATATATGTATTTATTTGCTAACTGTTTGCTAGCCCCGGCAGATGCTCGTCGTCGTCGTGTCGCCAGACGGGCTGCCTTGTGGCTGTTGCTTCTGCTGCTGCTGCTGCTGCTTCTGCTGCTGCAACCACACACGCAAAATTGAGCTGGCTGCAGTTGTCCATTGGCTGGCAACGCCTGTTAGCTTTTGCCTGGCTGCTTGCCGCTTTTTCCGGCTGCTTTTCCGGAGCTTTGCCTCAAGCGCCTCAAACCCTTCGCTTTCTAGCCCTATATATCTGCCAGCCTCGGTCTCAGCCTCAGTCTCAGCCCCCTTCATTTACACATTACGTGTAATCATCATTTTCTGGCTGGCAATAAACACATGCTGCCTGTTCGCAACTAGCTTTCTCGCCCTCTCTCTCTCTCTTTCTCTCTCCCGCTCTCTCAATTGCCCCAAGTAACTGGACTACATTTTGCAGCGACGCCTTCGCCCAAGTGACGAACCCCCTATAACAACATACCCTAGGCATCGCTCCCTCTACCCTTCGCACTCCCTCTCCCTCTCCCTCCCTCGGCCCTCGCCCTCTGCTCGCACATTTCCATAGTGCCGTCGCCTGGCCATAACATGAATTTACAATTTCCAGTGCACTGCACACTGCTCACATTCTTTACAGCATGCGATATTTTTATTGCATGCAAAATGCACAACCATCGACAACAAAAAACCAGTAGCCGACGCAATTGAACGACTGAGAGATGCCCTGGAAATGTGAAAATTTGTAGATGGGTGAAAAATTGATTAAATATATTAGAGAAGTTATTGCTTTGCTGGAATGTCAAGTAAATATAGGGGAAATCTCTTAAAAAGGCATCAATTGAGATATATATGTATTAATGAAAATGAGTTTAATTATTTTTAAATATTTTTAACAAAAAAAAAAATGCAAAAAAAAATATATTTTTTTTTAATAATTAAAATAATAAAAAATATATATATAAATAAATATAATATAAAAAGTATAATTAGTAAATACTAATAAAAATTAAAATGATAAAAAAAATACTCAAATCTTCAATATTTATTTTTATATTTTTATTTCTCAATATTTTTACATACAACTCAAATTTGTATTTATTTTTTAAAACAGTTTAATATTAAACTTGACTTTTCCAGTTGTTATTTAATCTTCTATATATACTTTTCTTGGATCCTTTAAGACTTTCATGATTTTATTTATTTTTATTTATTTATTTTAATATTTTTTAACTATATATATTTTTTTTCTTTTCATTTCAGCTAAATTTTAAATATTACACCCTCACTTGCCAGCTCTGCAGGGTATATATTTTTGCCAATGCTTTGGTTTGGTTAAGCGTATGCAAAAATATGGCCAAAGGGCATTCAAAGCGCGCGCGCGTTTTGTTGAAAAAATAGAAGCTTCGATTAAATTTAAAAGGTTGCTAATGTTATTGGCCACGTGTGCTGCAGGATGGCGCTGGCTGGGCGCTGAGCAAAATGAATATGTTATGTAGCACAATAAATATCTCGGTGGCGCCACAGATGCCCGCAGAGAACTCGGCATACAATATGCATATTTCGATTGCTGCTCATAATTGATTTAGGTGTGTGTGCGAGTGTGTGTGTGTATGTGTGTGTGTGCTCGATTTGTGATGCAGCTAATCATGTAGGTCAGTTCGCGATTTGTTTTGCCAGTGGACCGAACGCACACAGCGGGTGGCAGCAAACAAAAAGCAGAGATTATCATGCGACATGTAGATAGAAATGCGGCTGCAAACAAACGAACAAACAAACAAACAACAACGGCAGCAGCAGCAGCAATGCACAAGACACAAACAAATTCAATTCAATCGGACAAAAGATGGCACAGTCGATGCCGCAGCTAAAGTGGAACACGACACGCAGCAGCAGCAGCAACATGCTAGGGCCCTGGCAACATCGACAAATGTTGCTAGCTTGGTGCGCATGTTGCCAAGCGCGCACAAAATATGTTGCTGGGGTGCGCTGCGCTGCCTGCATATGCGTGTGTATGAGCGCTGCATATGTGTGCAATCAAAGCGGCGTCGCTCATGTATAGCTGTGTGTGTGTGTGTTGTTGCTGCTGCCGCTGCGTGGCCGTTTGGCAACTTCATAGAAACAGATACACTCAGTCTGTTGGTAACTGTTGCATTCAACGCTTCGTTCGCTCTCCAGCCGAATTCCCATTTGAACATTCGAAACGCCATATCGTTCGTGTGCGCTGTGCGACTCGTGTTCGTGTTTCGTTTCGCACGTTCGTTTATTTTGGTTTGGCTTGGGCTTGACTCGGGCACGTCGGTTCGTTCGATTTCGTCGTTTCACCCACACACACACACGCATACAAACAGAGAACAGACGCGCGTATTGGTGAGCAGTGCGTGTGCGTGTATATATTTTACCGGTAAAGCCGAATACTTAACGTTCCATGCTCAACGTCATCAAATTCATAACGTCATTTCGTTTTGGTAGCGTGCGCTGTGCGTGTGTATCTGTAGAGGAGCTGTTGCTGTCGCTGTATCTGTGCGTAACTTGGCCAACTAGTCAGCCGGACTTGCGTTCTTTCGCGTCAGTTGTGCCAATTGTCCAAATGCATATTTGAATATATACATACATATACATAAAATAATATTTTGTGCCAGAATTTTGGTTAAAAACGAGAAACCCGCAAAAATTTCATCAAATTTTTGCTGTCGACAGTGCGCGCTAAAAGTAAACACATATAAAATATATGCACACATACACACACACACACACACACACATACAAAGAAAGGCTGCAGCCAGGCCATAAAGTGTTCAGTGCTCTGCTTCAGCTCAGCTAAAGCGACACATTTAATGCTTGAGAAGCTAAAGCAAAACAACAACAACAACGGCAAAAATCACTAAGCTCTTTGCCAAATACGCGAGAGTGAAAAAAGCCAACAACAAAAAAAAAAAAAAACACAAAACATAAAAATCATAATAATAAAAAAACGCCTTTGGCAGGGCAAAAGTCACATAAAATACTTATAAAAGTGCACACGTAAGGATTACAGGAGCAGCAAAAAGAAGAAGCAGAATCTACAACAACAACAAAATGTCACGGATCGTTTTTGTATTTCTGGCAGCCATCTTAGCAGGTAAGCTGAACTCAAAAAGTTAAGAGCGAGGGAGAGAGAGAGAGCGAGTGAGAGTGAGAGAGCTCTAGATGATATCACGAGGCAGTCGACGTTTATTTTTAAGCGCTGATTGATACACACACACACACACACATACACACAGCTTTTACTGTTCAATATGCATGTGCCGTGTTTTTATAGAAAACTTGTTCTATAAAACATCTTGGCTCATTGTAATAATATTTCCAATATGATTGATTAACATAGAAGTGCTAGAAAAACTATTAGAAAAAGCTGCTGCCTGTTTAGCATCAGTTTCTTTTCACAGTTTACAGTTTGGCGGCTTTTTCCGATTATTTCGGATACTTTGCGCATGCTCGTAGGCTCCATAGCCGAAAGACTTCGGCTTGGCACTAACGAAGGCGCCAGGCGAACGCCCTGTGACCTTTGGCGGGCAACAGCTTGAGCTTCGGTTCGTCTCCGTATGCTTCGCTTTTAAGCCGGAAAGGTCAAATGTGCCCAAGTAACTCGGCTTTTAATGAAGCCATTGTGTTGCGAGTTGGCTGCTTATGTCGGCATTCAGCCATAATTAATGAATGCAATGCGAGAGAAGAAAGACTCTGATGCGGTTTGATTATATGCTTAAATGGCTAGCTGGATAGATTAGATTAGATTAGAGATAGATTGAGTTAAATGGGAAAGAAATTTGGTTTATTAACCTTTTTTTTTATTTAAAAAAATTTTTTTTTATTGAGAATCTTTTTAAAAATATTTTTTATATTTTAAAAAATATTCTTTCAACATTTTTAGGAATATCTAAAAAATGTTTAATTAAATATCGGTATTAATAATATAATAATATTTTTTATTTTTCAAATTTTTATTTTAAGAAAGTCAAGAATTTATTTTTATTTTTCTCAGTTCATTTGCAAAGAATTCTAGAATATTTTTCTCAGTTTGTTTTCAAGAATCTCTAGAATTTTTTAATTTTCTCTCATTCCGTTTTTATTGAAATTAAATATTTTTATATAGAATTTTTTATATTTCCTCAGTTTTTTTTTTTTTTCAAGAAAACGGAATTTTTCTAATTTTTCTTGAAGTCTAAACTCTTTATTTCTAATTATGTGAAGTCTAATTTCTTAATTTCCAATTATGTGGGTCTTTAAAAACAGGTTTTTCTCCCCCACATAAATCACCTGAGCTGCAATTTACTTTTCTGTTTGCTCGCTGAGTAGCTTGCATGCTTAGCTCAGCTCTTGGCATTCCACAATCTTCAATATTCCGTACGTAATGAAAGGCTCAAAGAGTTATGTGTACAATAAAGGTGCTCATGATACATCCTAGCAATAAAAAGACGAAAGCCTCTTCCTCTTACTCTTGTATGTGTGTGTGGGCCTTAAAGTGCCCCATCCACTTTTGGCTGGGTTAAATTTACAACTTGCCAGCGCCTAGCAGCCTATTTAATTAAAATCCTTCAATGTTTTTCAGTTTTTCCACGTTTTTTTTTGTGTTTTTGGTTTGCTTCTTATTACGCCACACAAAATTTTGTGAGCCCATGCAGCGAGGGCCGCACATGGCGGCTCCCATTCTCATTAGCTCAAAAGAAGCTGCTGTTGATGCTGATGCTATTTATGCTGTTGCTGCTGCCTCTGCCTAACAACATTAACAGAGTTGGGCGGCAGCAGCAGCTGTCTCATTACAGTTAACCCCCATCCCCATGCCCATGCCGATGCTCGGCCCCCAACCACACGCTCAAGGCAAAAACCCCATGAAACATACGAACATGACGTGACTTTAAGACAGACACTTTTTGTTCACGTCGTGCTTAGCCTGGCCCGCAGGCAAAACCTTTCAAATGGCGCCCAACGTGTGTCGAAAGCTGACAACTCCCAACTCCCCATCCCCTTTGTCCGCTGCCTTGCAATATGCAAAGCAAAGAATCCGCCGTAAAAGCAAGCCAAAAAATGCAACAGCTAAAGCTTCTGATTCAAATTCTGATTCGGTTTCAGTTGCCTCTGCTACGGCTGCCGCTGCTGCTGCTGCAACTTGATGCAGCTTAACGCAATGCAGACGCTGCTCTCTGGCACTTTACACTGAATACTTTAACATTGTTTTGTTGCTTTCTCTTCATTTATTTTCCTTTTTTTATGGCCAAACACACACACATCAGAGCTGGCAACTTGTAATTATAAATGTTTAATGGGCAGCTGGACGCAGTTCTATAGAGAGAGTGGGAGTGGGAGAGAGAGGGTGGGTGTGTATGTGTCCAGGCTGTAGTTTTCATAGCCCATCTTTTCTTGAAAAAAAACTTGCTGCATACGCGGCGTATTAGTTACGGCACAAAATAACCAAATGTCAAATGCAAAAACTAAAAAAAAAATAACTGCTTGCAGCTTATGCATTTTAATGGCCGCAAATTGAGGCATGCCTCTCTCTCTAACTCGCGCTCTCTCTCGCTCTCTGTCTCTTTCCCTATAATAAATAAAATGGCAAACAAAAAGCATGCATAGAAATAAATATTTGATATTTTGGTTTGGCAATGCAAAACGAGCTGCATTTGCGCTCAGCCCCTGCTTTTGGCAGCTCGGCTGAGCTGACTTTTGCATGCATTACTTGGTAAGTGATGGCGCAGCCAGGTTGGGGCTTGTGCTGATATCGATATTGTGTTATAGATACGATTTAACATGCCTGAACATCGGTGGTTCAACTCTGCAAGTAACTGAAACTTGCGGAAGACCCAAAAGAATTTCTGAAAATTCATACAAAATACATATATATTGAGTCTTATATTCCCAAAGTTTTTTTGTTTCCTAAAAAAGAGAGAAAAATATGAATTTCAGTTTACAAAAATAAAAAAATAAATAAATATGTAAAATAAACGGAAATTATTTTTAAAGTGAAGAAACACACAATAAAAATTTTAAAAATATGAGAATCATTTAATAAAAAATCCTTTTTTTAATAATAAAATTTAATAACAATAAAAAAAAGAAAAAAAGAATATTAATAATATAAATTTTTGATTATGAGAAAAATATTGAAAAGAAAAAAGTTTAAACTTAGTTTGATTTGAATTTTTTGAACTGCAAAATTATTTTCATATATATATATATATTATTTTTTTTTTTTGTAATTCGAAAATTGGTTTCAAATATTATTTAAAAATTTTTATAAATTATTATAAGAATATACAAGTAATTTTTAGATAAAATACAACCAGCCTATAAGAAAAATCTCTTCTAAGAACTTTTGTAATCTCAGCCTATATATATTTCAGTATTATATATATTTATGAAAAATACTATAAATATGCGCTAAATTATTTTTGTATATATAATATGTATTTCTATACTTAAATTTCTATATTCTATGTTCTGCATACGATATTCTATATTCTTCTATATATGATAGCGCATTTCTAGAGCCTCTGCAGCCGGCTTAGGAAATTCTCTCAGCATTTCGTCGTATGGTAATTGCACGTACATGCAGCATATAAGAAGCAGCACAACTGAGAGACAGAACTCTCATTCATATTCATAACATCCTCGTTTCGTTAGAGTTTTTGCCTTGCTCTGTGCCCCGGCTTGGACTTGGACTCAACGTTTTTTGTGTTTTTTTGTTGTATTTCTTTTTTTATCGGGCTTAGAAAACAAAAATTTTTGTAACTGAAACTGAAACTGGGCGAGTGAGGAACTGCTGTTGGCCCAAAGCAATTCGCAGGTGAATGGGCTCAAGACAAAGGCTTAAGCGCGCCTCCAGCTACGCAGCGAGCACAGTTTGCCCAGTTACTTGTTCTTAACTTTTTTGTTTCCCTTTCTACTGCTGCCGCTGCCGCTGCTGTTGCTGCTGCTTTTGCTTTATTCAATTTCCGCTTTTTAATTGCTTGCCGCCCACTTTTTTTCAGTTTCTTTTTTTTGACGCCTTTTAAATTTGCAGCTCATTTTGTCGGTCGCTTTGGGTCTGTTTGGGATGCCTTCGGTCAGATTGGCAGCGCGGCAATAGCTCTCGCTATTGATTTTCTCTTTCAAATTCACTCACACATTTTGCGGATTATGTGGCACAAATTGGTGTCGTTTTGCCTCCTCGGCCATTTCCCCTGACACTTTGGCGCGCATTAACGGCCAGCGGAGTTTTGCGGCAAATAAAATAAACAAATTCATGACTAATTTGCTGCAAAATGACGGAACAATGTCACCGGCAGCAGCAGCAGCAACAAGAACAACAATTCCGAAAGACAACTTTTTTAACATGCATAAAATGCAGCTTTGTGTAGCGCTTTGTATGTCACTGTGTCGATGTGTGTGGCGCACAGGAAGTTGGCAATGGTTTGGGCCATGTTGAAATTTTGGCCAAAACGCACACACAGAGAGCGAGGGAGAGGGCAGTATATGGTGCGATATTGACAAAGCGTATGCCAGCCAAATTAAATATAATAGCAGAGACAAGCTCCGCTCACCCTTAAGTATATATGTAACAAACAATGAAACATTTGCGAGACAATAAAGAAAAGTTGGGAGCTTATATAGAAGTTTGCCAAGGGTGTGCGTGTGCGTGTGTGTGTGTGTGTGTGCTAGCTTGTACTTCCTTAAGTAGAGCACAGTTTACAGTTGACAGCTTACAGTGAGACAAACTTTTGATCGATTTGTACGCATTGTCTATATGAGCACGTACAGCAGCAGTACTTTGAATAAGATGCGAATGAAAGAGAAAAGTTACTTTTAAGTACATCAATTGATGAGAAATACAAGACCTGCGCTACAGTTAGAACTGTAGGCAAAACATGTGTATTTATAGCGTCTCTAAGTGGGAGTGGCTGGGCTGAGGGCAGCTGGATTTGTGAGTGAAATTGAAATTTGTATTTCTCTTGAATTATATTTGTAATATGCATATAAACACTCTTCGGCTACTCATTACACTTACTACCTCAAGTTATACTAATATTTCGAGTACAAAAGTACTCTCTCCACTCGTTTATCTAATCGTGTAGTACTAAATATTATGTATAATACTTGCAAAGCCCTTCTAATACTATAATGCTCACTTATCTAGTCAAGTAGTTTCACGGTGCGTACTCATCTGATGACATCGTCTGCTGTGTATGCTAGCTACTGTAACTTTTACTCAACTCTTATACTCATGCGCACATTGACTTCAGCCTCTGGCAGTTGATTATCTGCTCTTAGTTGAATCTCTGCCTTATCTATCAGTAAGTTTAGACTACTCAATAATTCCTCATCTGAATCAGCTGCAATAATTAGTTATACTTATATAAGCCTTCCTCATATGACCCAATTTCGTCTCTCTCAGCGCTTACTTATTTATATTTTCCACGAAATGCCGTCAATTCCTATAACACGCTACACTTGATAGCTACTATAATTACATATCAATATATATATAAACCATATATATATATATAATATAAAAGTAGTATAAGTACATATATCAATGATTCACTAGTTCATATTCGATTCACAATTCAAGTCGAGTCGCCGCTCGTAATTAGTCACGCAGAGAAAACCGTTGTTCTCTCGCTCTCTCTCTCTCTCTCTATCAGTTATTGGCTAGAAGTTTTTCATTTGGCAAACGGAATATTAGAAGAAGAAAAAAATCAAACGTGTTGTTAGTCATGGGCACGGTCTGTGTTTTCAGTGTGAATGCATTCACAAATGCCATTCACAATCGAATGTATTTGTTTGTGCTATTTTGTTGGCTTTGATTTAGGCCACGTTTACCTGATAACACAATGCACCTGTGCAGCAACAATTTGTAATTTCCATTATTGTTGGACGCTTCTCGTTTTTGGGGCAGACACACACACACACACACATGTATGTATATATACATATATCTGACATATTTGTGTACATTGATTTTGTTGTGGTCGCATTGGGTAAATGCGATTAGATAAGCTTTCTGCTAGTGGAGCTCTTATCAACAACAACACACACACACACATGCACATTGTGTGCTGGCAGGTTACAGATAAGGCCACTTTATTGTGTCATATATATGCGTATATCTGGCATTATTCACATGTGGCCAATGCAATTTGCTTTGTGCGGCGGAACAACAACAGAATTTCAACTTGTCTTCATCTAATCGAAACTGTGTTGCTGCTGCTGCGGCAATTGTTTGTGGCAAACAAGCAGCTCTCTCTCTCGCTCTCTCTCTCTCTCTCTTTCTCTCTCTTTGGCCAATAACTATTCTAATTAGTTAGTATAAATAATTTCGCATTGGCTGGCCAAAAGCTCATTTCTCAGGCCGAGTTATGGCACATTTGATTCGGAAAGCTGCTTAAAAATGTAATTAAATTTTAATAGAAGCCCGCAATGCCACATGCCACTTGATGCTTTTGTAATTGTTGCAAATGTCAAATTGATTAAATTTTAATCAATATAGACAGAATTTTATTATTTTTCTATCTAGTCTGTGACATGACTTGCTAAATGAATCATTCAGCCGTGCGGCTCCATAAAATTGTTATTCCACTGTGTGGGCGTGGGCGTGGGCGTGGGCATGGCTTGTGGCAGTGATATGTGGCATGCAGCATGCTGCATGTAGCATTTCGAATGCATTTTTGGCATATTATAACATAATTAGATGTGCAATTTTAATTAAATTTACATGCCCAAATGAGCATATATGCATTAGAGCCCTCCGCCGACCCCTCCCATACCCATCGAGCCCTGTTTACCTGAAATAATTGAAAATAATGCAAGTGCAACGCTGTGAATTATAATTAATAATTATTTCAAAACAAAATGCATTTGTCCAAACAATGAATGGCAGAGATAATAAATACAATTGTGCAAATAGCCGAACATAACTTAAAATAAATATTAATAAATATATGGAAAAAATCACAAATATATAGTCAAATGCCACAAATAAAAGAAATAATACTATACGCCATAGCAGTGGGTTGAGCAGTTCTCTATAATCCCTTGTAATTAATTTAATTATTGAATCTAACAGGAAATGCTCGCATACCTAGCTGACCTATTAGTGAAAATTGACGAAGGGCGAAAATATGAATTAAAGTTATCTAAATAATTTTGTTTTAATGCAAATGGATGTACTAATGAGTGAAGAGTAATAAGTCATGTGTAATGAGGGGTGAGTAATGAGCAATTCGCAAATAATGTAGTATGCAATGAGTAATACAATGAATAATAAGTTCTAAGTATTCAATATTGAGTCAAAACTAATAAACAATGAATGATGAGTAATGAATAATGAATGATGAATAATGAATAACGAATCATAAGTAATTTATAATTTATTTAAATAATTTATAATGAATAATGAACTACGAATAATGAATAAAATTTAATACGAATAATGAATATTAAATAATTAATAATGAATGATTAATAATAAATAATAAATAATTAATAACTAATACTTAATAATAAATGATGAATAATGAATTATAAATAATAATCAATCAATAATAAGAGCAAAATTAATAAGGAATATTACATAATAAATTAATAATAATAATTTATATGTAATAAATTAACTGTAATAAATCAAAAATAATTAATATAAAATAATACAAAAATTAAATTCAGACAAAAATTATTTGATTAAAATAAACCAAGCCATGAAAATTAAAAAATAGAACTGTTACTGTACAAAAAGTGAGAATTACAATTAAAGTTAAAGTTAAACTGACAAATAGCTCTTGCCCAATAACATTTTCTTTTCCAAAGAAAAGAAAAAAAACCTTGGGTAAAACGTGTTCTCGAGCTTTGCAAGACATTTCCACATACAGTTTATGTATCTATATATCATATCACACCTTCTTCGGCCGTTGCTGTTGCTAGGTATGCAACCGCAGCTTGGATCGCCTTGTTCAAAGTTCAAAGACTCTCGCCCTCACTCTCTCTCTTTCTCTCTCTCACTCTCAGCCTCTCGCCCTTATGGAGTTATGGCTTGTTCTTCTCTAGTATATTTTATTATATTTTATTTTTCTGTTCAGCCTCACCCAAGCACATGTTTACAACTTGTACGCGAACAAAGCTTCTGCGTGGCACCCCCCGCAAGACGCAGCTGCTATCTTTCATATCTAAATGTTAAACTTTTGTGTAGCTCATAGATACACACACACACACACAGACACATACACGCTCGAACAGCAACTTGTATACAGAGCCAAACAGTTGCCAAGTTGTTGCTCACGAACCGGTTCCTCGATTCTGCTCGACTAGTTTCCATTTTTGTTCATTATAAGTTGACGCTTGTTCTCTTTCTACAACTTCTGCTGTTTCTTCTGCCTCTTCTTCTGCCTCTCGTTATTTCTTAACATTTCTAAAGCTATTTTCAGTTGTGGTTTCTTCGGTTTAAGTTTTTTTAATTTCCCACAAAATGTTATTAGACCTATATTTTGTTTGTTTTCTGCTGCTCGCTCTGAAGCGTGAAAAGCGTAGCAAAAGCACGCACACATGCGCAATGATTGCCACATCTGACATGGCTGTGTCTGTGTGTGTGAGTGTTAATCATTTTAACTGTTATTGCCAGTGCTCTTTACTGCTGCTGCACTTATTATTATTACTGTCCATTATGTTTTGTTATTTTTCCATACATATTTTTTCGAGCTCCTATGCAACTCACTCTATTTGTTCTATGGGTGTTGCCACCTCAATCAGAGAGAGGGAGAGAACGAGAGAGAGAGAGAGGGAGAAAAACTCGCTTGAAATTGTTAAAAGTTAATTATTTGTGTTTGTATTGCTTGCACGTTGTATTTGTACAACTTTTTCGCTGGTATTTTTTTTCCTCTGTTCTGTTTCGACTTTTTGTTTTCTGTGTGACTTTTGGTACAAAATAAAAACCCAAAAAAAAAAAAAAGAGAAAACCCAAACCATCAGGGAGTCAATTTCAAAGTTTCGACAGTTTGGACAGCCGCACACACACTTGTTTTTCATGCACTGTAAATGGGTTGGAAATGGGGTATATTTGTTGTAGGGAGTGAAGTCAAGGAAGCTCTTAGGTTACAGAAACCTTTACAATAAATGAAAAGGCAATCCAAATGTCATCCTGATGACATCCTACTGTTATTTTAAATATCACCAAAGAAATCTGTTGTGAGACTTCTCTTGTGATGTTCCATTGATCAAGTTTAACAGAATTTTGATAGCGAGTCAACAACTGCCTAACTTCACTTCAATTGCAACTCAAAACAGCGCATTGCGCAGTCTATCACACCCTGCTGTAATGCTCTAACTTACTATTATTATTTGATATATAGATATTTGTCTGCAGCATGCTGTAACACCATTTTCCAACCATGACCCGACTCTGACCCACACACAGACATTTTTTTGTTGGCTATTTATCCAGTTATTGTGCTCAGTTTCTTCCTCTTCTTTCACACACGGAGTCAACTAAAAGACATCCACATAATTAAAACCTTTGTAACTGGCACTTGAGCTGCGGCTTTGGACTCAACTGCTAATGTCTAAATTGTTGGGATCGCTGTTTGTCCTGCAATTAAGGGGACGGTGACAATTTTGCTATGACATGACAGCAGCTCGTTAACTCTCGCTTGTGCCACACACAAACACACCAACACAACACACACACACACAGAGAAAAATTGACAATTTAGCACCAGCTCGGACAGCGTGTAAGGGTTGCCTGCTGCTGTGTCCGCAAGTGTGCAACAAAAACTGAGCATGTCCGCTGCCGCTGCAATCACTGCAATCTCAGCGCCTTCGAGCCGAGACTGGGCCACTGTTTAATTTGATAAATGTGCCAGGTTCGTGCGAGAAAACAGTTGTCAGCTGGCGTGTTGCTGCCACTGCCACTGCCGCAGCAGCAGCAGCAGCCACTGGGCACAGCTACTGCGACTCCCATTGCTGCTGCTGCTGCTGTCGCACTTACTCATTTATTGGCCAGACAATGAGCCCAGTTGTTCATTAGCAAAATGTCTAGCTGACTGAGCGAACGACTTTTGCCTCAACAGCACCTCTGCCCCCCACCTCTCCCACTCAATGTTGCCATCAATGTGCCGCTCGTTCAGATTAGGATTGATGTGGGCATATTAACGTGCCTGACACTTTGCATGCAATTTTGAAGTGTTTGGAAAATTGTGCAAAATAAACGAAATGAGGTGGAAACTGGCTTGGCTAATGGAATGCCTGCACCAACCAGGCTAATGAAGTCAATTAGAAAAGACAGCAAATAGAGAGAGAGAAGGAAGGAAGGTAGTGAAGAGAATTTGAATTGTTATCAAGGGAATGTTGGAAGTGGATCATGGAAGATGAGCTATGGAAATGGAACAATTGAAATTGAGAAATTAACAGAAGAATATGCAGTATGAAAACGTGTGTGAGGAATGCTAGGAATGAAACATAGGGAATGAAACATACCGTATATATATAAAGTGGAACAAATGGTATGGAACACATGCAAATTAAATAGGCACACTTATTGAAACTTGTTATAGCTGCATAGTGGAACGATTGGAATGGAACATCAAAATCTTGAAACATTGAAAACGAAACAATTCAAAATTCTGTTCACAAATGCATTAAGATTTCAATCAGCACAGTCAACACACCTGTGTTCCGTTACTTTTCCCTTGTCAAGATACGCAAAATGTGCATTAGTAAAGCCTTTCTCGCAACGCTTATCCCTTATCTAACCCACAAAGCAGTCAGCTCAGCGTCAGCGAAGGTAAGCCCCAAACCAATCAGAAAACCTTCTGTGCGTGACTAGTCCAATACATTCCGAATGCAAATGCCAAAACTGACCAGCCCACGAACACCGACGCCAGCGCCATTAAGAGTGAAAAGCCGTGGCCATAAAAAAAAAGAGTTTATCCCCCCGTCCGCCCCCTAAATACAAAACATTACGGCCTAAACGAGCAATAGTAGAGTAAACTTTCAAGGAAAAACGTATAAAGTACATAGAATTAAAATTAAATTTAAATAAATTTCACGACGCACGCACGCCGAAAGTGAGAGAGCGAAGAGTGGAGAACGAGAGAGATTTCCCCTGACATAGACATACGATTTTTTATTCTACGAGAGAGGTGGCGAGCGGGGGTCTGTTGTATTTTTTATGTAATTACTTTCTAAGTGAGCGAGTGCGTGAGTCAGGCAAGAAAGTTTTTTAGCTTTATGGCGTTGTGTTTTATGTTTATTTTGCTTTGTTATAAGCCTGGCGCAGCAAACAGCTGAAAGTTTTCTAGCCCCTTCTAGCTAACGCGCGCCCGGAATGCCGCTCTTAACTTATCGCACTCGGAATATGTATATGTCTAGATATTTCTAAGGCCAGACAAGTATTTGCTTTTCGCTGATAGCGCGGCCGACCAGCTTTGTTACCAACCTGAAAATAAACAAGAAGCGAAGCAAGAACCACATAGTTTGTGCTAAAAATCAGGTGAAAACTTTAAGCTTCCTCTCTGATTAATTAGCGCTGGGCGTGGCAGCAGATAAAATTTAATTTAATTTATGTAATTCCATGAATAATGATAACGAGGGACCGCAATTTAGCAGAGGTCTATTGACATCTATGCTGAATTCTTGGAATTTTAATTTAAGAATTTTAATTTAAGAATTTTTATTTAGCATATAAAATTTCTCTTTTAGATTTGACACCATCTCAAGCTCTTCGTCTAACAACTTTTACTCACAGCTTCAACTTTTAATGAAGCTAATTCTTGAGCGCTTCTTCAAGTTCAAAGTTTGCTAAACTAACAGAAATCGATCCCTTAATCAGCCTCATCAACTATTTCCAGGATGTGCAACTATTTGAGCTGCTCTAAGGCATTCACTCTGCTTTTCACTCTTCACACCTAACTTTGTTGCTCCAACAATTTTTCAATTGCTTCAGCATTTCCACTTGTAAGGTTACCCAACAGCTAACAACAGCTCAGCCCGTTTAATTGCTTTAATATAAATTTGAGACTTCAATTTCGTTTTCGTTTTCATTTTCATTTAGAGCGTTCGCCCTTCAAGCACTTTCACTTCATAGAATCGCACTCACAGCGAGTTCTCATATTTCTGTAGCTCAAAGCGCAGCGGTTTATCATCTAACTAATTTCCGCATTTAATTAAGTAATTAAACGTAGAAAATTATCGTGCACAGTAAGAGAGACCCAGCCACAGTAAACACAACAGAAAAAGAGGTAGAAAAAGCATAAAAAGCCCTTCAAAAATATATAAAATACAGAAAAACTTTCACCTCAACGGCGATGCCTGGAGAGAGAGAGAGAGAGAGAGAGACAAAGATAGACTTTTACAGCTTGAGTTTTGTTGTGAAAATTACATAAAAATATTAAATAATAAAAGCGAGTAAACAACAATGCGACAATCTGTTGGCAACTGCAAAGCGAACATTCAGCAAAGCAAACAAACAAACAGAATCAACATTTACAACAATTTCGTCGAGCAGACAATGAGGGCAGCGCAAATAAAAGTAATTAAAATGTTTACAAATTAAATACATTAAATGCAAATTAAGTGCAGCTAAAGCGATTTTCCTTTTTTCCACTTTTACACATTTTCCACTTTTTATTAATATTTGCTTATGCCCAGCGGCCTCTTTAAAATTTATTGCAGAAGTCAACATATGGCGAACATTTAATGCTCGCTGCCCAATTCGAATTGTCTTTTCATTAAGAATTATTATTTATATTAATTGTTTTCTGTGTGTTCTTGTAATAATAAATAATAAAACTCTAATCAACAAATAATTGAAAAATGATTTCACAATCAAATTATGAAAATTATTTAACACATATTTCGGGGCAACACAAATCTGTTTATATATATATAAATTTGCAGATATTGTCATTACCGCAATGCAACGCAAATTATTTCGTAAATTTGTGAATAGATTGCCGGGCAAATTTGATTAAAATTATAATTGCCCAATGTAAAACAATGCGAATGCGGAATGTGGCCCAACTTAATTAGGCTCCAAATGGGGCTTTGCTCGAAAATATTCGCCCAAAATATGCGCAATGCACAATTTGCCAATAATTTTAATTATGCTATAAATGTCTGCAAAAGCAGTGATTACGCTTTGGAATACATATTCAGGGGGGGTCTACTATCATATGTTAGTCTCTAACTTAGCGAAGGAACAAGTAAACTGTTGGAAGGTAAATCTACTATCAAATAGACAACGAAGTATAAAAAAAATATTTATATATATAAATAAATTTGTTTAAAATATTAGTTTTCGATTTAAATATATTATTCTAAGGAAAAACTTGAAATAAGAAAATTATTTTTAAAAAAATATTTTCTTTTCAAAATAATAAAAATACTAAAAAAAAAAGAAAATTATTTTTTTTTAATATATTTTCTTTTCAATAATCAATAAAAATATTTAATATAACAATATTAAAATAATTTACATACAAAAATCAATACGTAAAATTATAAATTTTTCTGAAAAATATTTTTATTTAAATTTTGTTTTCGCAAATTAAAAAAAAAATTTAATTTGTTAAATCATTTAAACAATATTTATATCAAAATTAAAAAAAATATATCTATGTATATTTTTTTCTTTTATTTAAATATATATATTTGTATACATATTATACATTACTTCTAGACTTATATAAATTTAGATTTTTCACATTTTTATTAAATTTATTTAAAACTTTCAAACTTGCTTTGCTGAGGAGCCAACAAACACTTTCAAATAACAAACTTAAATGATTTGAAAAGATAATACGAGTTTACGAGCAAATCCCTTGAGCTACTCTTGTTGTTTTTCCAACTCACAGCCCTAATGCGCGCTGTGGCAGGCCGCGCTATTAGTGTTGCAAAATATATGCACTCCACAAGTTGCACGCACACACACAGTTGAGGCGCTGTCAAGTCAACAACTCGAATGGCAACAGCAACGGCAACAAGAAGAAACAACAACAAACAAACATTCAACAACGACTCGCAAATGGTTTACAACTTTTCCGCTTAACTAACTTAAAATCGAATAAAGTGAGAGGTGACTCGACTGTTTGGCTAAAAAAAGCGCCGACGAGGTCGCCATGGAGGGGGCGTGTGCCTTGTACACGGCCAGCCCTCGCAAATGGTACTAAGTATCTAAATTCGATTTGGCTGCACTTAAGAGCGCTGCAGCGCGGCGCTTAAAGTTAAAGCGGCAACAGCAGCAGCAACAACAACTGTAACTGCCGACCCACTTTGGCCGCTCAGCCAGCCCACTTGAGTGGGTCAAGTAAAACCTTTTTGTCAGCGATAAAAAATGCGCCAGCTACAGCAGCTGCAGCAGCAACCACGGCAACCAAGTCCAATTAAACGGTTGCCATTGCCCATAAAGCGACTTACTTGAGGCCCGAACGCGACTTCTGGCAACGAGTTCTCCAAGTGGCTTTTTGGCGGTTTTCTTGGTTTTCCTTGCATTTCTGGTTTTGAATACCCTCTACGCATTGCAAAGGCTCGAGACAGAAAGGTAGTTGCAGCTGATGTACGTGTAAATCGGAAATGAATTAGGATTCGGGAGATGAGTTAGCATTACAGAGACTGCTTGAGAATTTTAGAAAATTTACAAATTATTCAAAATGAGATTTCTTCCACTAAAATAAAAATTTGTTTATCAACTTAAAAATAGGAAATTAATATAAAGAAAGAAGAAAATATATATATATATATATATATATATATTTTTTTTTTTTTTTTTTTTAATTTTTACAACAAAATTTATTGAAATTAAAAATATAAATGTATTAAATATATTTTTATATTATTTATTTAATTATTTCTTATTTTATATTTATTTATTATTATAATTATAATTATCATTATTTGTATTATCATTACTACAGACTAGTTTTATTGTGTGTTTTTTTTTATATAAATAATTTAATTTAGCTATTTACGTATATTCATAACTTTTTATACCAAATTGCTCGAGGGCAACTTCTAGTCGCAACAGTCGCAGCGGCTCGTGGCGGCACTTTTACGTGACTCGATTCTTTGGCTGTTGCCTACGCCGCGCCGCGCCACGCCCATTTTGGCAGTTTTCATTCTCATAGTTACAACACGACGCTCGCCATAAAAATGCATAAATATTGCGGTCGTTAGTTTGGGTCAACGCCATTAAGTATTTTTTTCATCTTTTTTCGGTAGTTCGCCTTTTGTGTGTGTCTCGCTCACTCGTCTGTTCGTCTCTCGTCCGCCGCCTGTCGCCTGTCGTCTGGCATTCAGTTTTTGGCTTCTCATCTCTGGCATTAGTGTAGTAGCAGGGAGCTCCACTTTAATTGCCACTGCATGCAAATTGCGCAATCCACTTGGCCATTCAAATATCAAAGCCGCAAAATCGCTGATATGGGAGCTAACGAATTTCCACTTCCATGCGCATTTCGCTGACATTGAAATTGTCGAATCATATTTATGAATGAAATATATTTCGGGTGATTCACAGTGTAAACACTCATCGCCATAGTCGAACAATGTATTCATGAATACGTGAGGTCCCGGTTCGGGGCTGTGGCTCAATTGCACTAATTGAACATGATTCAGTGAGTGCCCCTGCCCACTCTCTCTCTCTCTCTCTCTCACTCTGTCTCTAATTAAGCTGAATATTCAAATGAGTCGCTATTAAAGTGTTTCTGCCGATGACGTTGCCTTTGGCCTCACAGTGCTGCATAGAAGTTGTGGTACGCTTAAGCCGAACAGTTTTTGCCATAAATAACCTATCAGCGTTAGCACTCTCCATGTGTGTGTGTGTGTTTCAAGTGTGAAAATGATTGTGTGTGTGTATGTGTGCTGCTTTGGGGTTTTGGCTATGTGCAGGTCATAACTGAGCCGAGACAGTTTTTGCATGTGTGCTAATGGCATAATGAATCGACGAAATTGAATAGGTGAGAGTTATTTGTTGTGATACCCAGAGGTATATGTGATAAACAGCTAATTTGTGGCGTTTTCGAAAAGTGTGGGAAGAGTCGTTGACAGCGCTTGAGTGTGAAGCAGGACAAAGGAAGAGCGAAAACAAAGCAGCTTGCAGCTAAGAGCTATTAATTGCATGTGCTTAAGGATGAGGCAAAAGGAATAATGGCGAAAGAGAAAAGAGAGCAGGAGGAGAGACAAAACAGGTTTCCATTTATAGAACATTTAATTAGCAGGAAATTGGCTGTAAGCTAATCATTGCAAGTACTCGAGAGTGAGACGGCAAAATGAAGTGCGAAAAACTAGTTTCCTGCTGCAGACAATTAATTGTAGGCGGTTGGGGATAAGCCGGGGCAGAGGGAGAAGAAGGAGATAGTAAATAAGGAGTTGCTGACTCTGAAATAACTGCGACTAGTTTCAGTTTATGTAGAGGCAACCGAAGATTACGAAATAAATAAGTGTAAATAAATTAATAAAAAATAAGAATAAAATCTATATAAAAAAGAATGTAATCAAAATAATAATCCAAATTATTTTTAAAAATATTCAAAATATTAAAAATTGAAAATAATTTTATTAAAAATTTAATGAACATTTAAGATAAAAATTTTTTTTATATATAAATTTTAAAATTTTAATAACAATTTTTGAATATTATAAAATTTAAAAAATATATATATTATAGTTTTAATACTATAAAAATTAATAATTATAAAAAATAATATAAAAATAATTATAATAAATTTAGTAATAAAAATTATAATAATAATAATAATGATGATAATTATTCACTGTATACAAATAAAATTTTTTTTTACCATACACAAAAAATAAATTTCAATTGAATTTTATAATCTTTTCTTATATTTAATAAGAAAAGAATCTATATATATTTATCTATTATATATTTAGCTCTATTTAGTATAAGCCCAAGCCTTAACTAATTGCTTAGCTAATTCTAATTCCCCTTTCTCTGTCTCTCTCTTTCCAGGTAAATAACCCAAAAATGTGCCACACAACGAAATGAACTTTGAAGGCTCACGTAAGCCAGGGCGATCTCATTTCTGCCCGAAACGTTAAAACTCTCAAGAAATACGCCAAACAATTTATTTATTTGAACCGTGAACCCGGCCAAGCGAAAGTTGCCATGGCCCGCGCAGAGCCCACAAATCTTTTCTGATAGCTGCCGGGAATTTCGATGCGAGGCACGCCTCGCACTGCCAGCCAATAAATGTCACTTGTTGGCGCGCTACCGGAAAACTATTAAAAAAGAATTATCACCAGGTGTAGCAGAGGGGGCAGCTCGAACAAAAGGCAGAAGTAGGCGTCGTGCGCCAACATTCGTATGCAACTGCCGCAATTAGAAGATGCCACGCACTCGAAATTTCAAAAGAGAAAAGAAAGCCGAAGCGAAAGAAACACAAACAAAACAAATTTTTGTTTTATTTTTGTTGACACTCGCGCGTCAAAACGGAAGCAAATTTGTAAACAAAAGAGAGACAGAGAGAGAGAGAGAGAGAATGAGATTTGAGGAAAAGTTTACGCTTTCATGATTTTTGAATAATTTTTTACGTCATTTTTTGATTGTTGTTTAAGTTGATGGCGTTGACAGGCTCAAATGTTCCGCCTGCTGACAGCTGCTGCTGCTGCTGCGGGCGAGCAGCGGGAACGTTTGGCAATGGAACACGCGCGCGCTACATGCGTGCCACAGCATTTGTTTATGCTGCAACGCATGCAACAGCTCAGGCAGCGTGCAACGTAAACAATGCGTACGACAATAGGTGGGGGGCAACGCGATGCACATGTGCGTGGGTGTGTGCCCTGAGTGTGTGTGCGTGCACTGTTAAAGAAAAACAAAAACAATTGCACGTCCATAATTAAAGCAAAACAAACGCATAAATTGTGGCGGGTGTTAAATGGGCAAAGGAAAGGTTAGGCCATAAAAATCAGATCACGGATGTCTTCAAAGCCAGAGCAACTCGTACGGTAAACACCTTGAAATTGTTGTTCATTAACAGGAAACGGTGTGTGGGCAATTAACGCCCTCCGCCCTCCGCCCGCCGCCCGCTGCTGAGCACCAAAAATAGTTTCGACTAAACGAAATGCCATTCAATGGGATTTACGGCAAGCATTCGCTCTTCACATAGCCCAATTGCAATTCGATTACAATCAACTGCAATCAATGGCAGCAAAAACAACAAGTGCAACAGACACACACACACGCACACACGCAAATGTCAATGGCCTCACTTGAACTGGTGAGCGTGTGTGTTTGGGGGGCGTTGCCGTGCGCCTCGATGCGGCTGCCCGCCCTTGTCGAGCCGTCAAATTGTTTTCCGGCTTTTGTTTTTCACTTGGTTTGTTTTTCTTCATTTTTTGAAGTTTTTCTGTTTGCGGTTTTTGAGTTTTGCTTTGATATGGCAAAAGCGTTTTTTTTTTCGCCTCTTTTTTGGCTTAAGCGTGTGAGCCTCGAATTGCCATAGCAATGTGTGGGCGTGGCACAACTGCATTCCATTCTGATTTCCTTTCTTTTTTCTGGTCTACTTTGCGCCAAGCTAAAAAAGTTCAATTAAATTTGCCAGCGCACGGCTTAAAGACAAAATAAATCTATCAAAAGTCTACTGATTGAATATTTGGGGCAGAGGCAGCGGCAGCAGCTCGGGCAGGGACTGGGGGCAGGGCTGCGGCCGAGTGAAAGCGAGCTGCAAAATCAATTGACTTGCAGCGAAAGAGCCCCAATTGAAATCAAATGTTTTGCGGCTGGAATCAAATCCACAAAATATATTGTTTACATATTTGTTGTTGTTTTAGTTGTCTCTTTTTTGTTGTTGTTTTTTTGTGTGTGACACTGGAATAACAACGTGCAGCCTATAACAACAGTGCGAGCTAACAAGTGTGTGCGGTGCAGGCAACTGCTCGACTAGCAAATGCCCTCGAATGTGGGAGGAGTTGATGGGGAAGTTGGGGTATTGATGGGGTAGAAGGAGCATAAAATGTGAAATATTATAAATTTTATATTCTGCAGATTATAAATCAAATTCTATATAGTATAATTTCTATAGCTTTAGCTAGAAAATCTTGAGAGTGAAATCCTTTCATAAATATTTATATATAACAATTTTCTCTTAAGATTTTATGAACAGCTGCAGCCATATATACTTAGCGACAGGTACGTCGGCTTATCGCTTCAGACTATAACGTCTAATGGATGCATATCTATAACTCTTTAGTCAGCCTCGATCCATACTTCATTTAGACTCGGCTTCAGTCTAGCCTTCTACTCTCTCTCTCTCTCTCTCTCTCTGTTGCATATTTACATTCACTTAGCTGCATTTCTGATTGGTAACAGGGTATGGCCAAGAGCAGCACACATTTGGCATTATTATTGCTGTTTGTTGCTGTTGTCAGTTGTTGCCTGTTGTTGTCTGTTGTCCAGCTGGTTTGGTCAGAGGCCAACCACAATCTGTTGCACACATGATTTCATTTTTATTTCCTATTAAAATCACATAAAAATCTAACACATAAACTCGCAACAAAAGCAACAACAACAACAACGAGCAGAAATATGTCAGGCATGGAAATTGATTCTAGATTCGCAATTTTTCGGCCAAATCCCTCAATAAGCCACACACCCTCCACCTACGAGCACTAAATTCGATTTGCGGCTTGTTGTTGCTTTAATTGATATATGTGATTTCCAATTAATATCAAATGCAAATACAAATGTAGTTTGAGCTCTTGCTGTTGTTGTTGTTGCTGTTGTTATTGTTGTTTGTGGCTTTAGTATCTGGTAAATATTGCCCACAATTGATTAGTTATATATGTGCTATAAATTCATTTGCTAGTTTTTAGAGCTCAGAGAGTGTCATTGGGTTTTGTTGTGAGAGAAGGGAGAGAGTGTGTTGTGTGGTTTGCTTATTAGGATCAAAGACTCGAAACGCAGCTGTTGTTGGGGTCATAAGCTGGCAGCATTCGTTCGGTAATTTAAATTATGGGGGAGCTCTGAATGTTGTAATGTAATCAGCAAGGGTTGAGTAGAGGAAAGATTTAGCATATTATATATGCAATTTTAATATGATTATAATATTACAATTATACAAAAAATATATTATATTAAAATTTATATTTAATTAATTTTAATATAATTATAATATAATAATTATTTTAAAAATATGATATATTAAAATTTTAATTGAATTAATTTTAATATTATTTTAATATAAAATAAATATATATAAAAACTATTATATTATATTAAAATTTTCATTTAATTAATTTTAATAAAATTATAATAAAAAAAATATATATGTATAAAAATATTATATTATATTAAAATTTTAATATACATACAATATAAAATAAATATATAAAAAATATTATATGATATTAACATGATATATAATATATTATAATTATATACAATGTATATAAAATGCCAAACAAATTAAATTTCAAACATTTCATCTAGCAAATTAGCAATGAGCTGACATTGCCTACTGTAGATCGCAGATCTCCTGCTGCTAATGAAGTACATCAGCAAGATCATTCCAATCTCACAGATCTTAAATATCTGCTCAGCCATGACTTGTCTTGCTTTTTGCGTGCCCTTCAACTGTTTCCACTCCCACTTGACTCACTCAACCCATTACCTGATCTCAGCTGCATTTTTCATAGCTGTAAATTCCACGAAGCACTCTTGATTAAATATTGCGCATTTCTTACTCCATTTTCATTGATCACCAGCTCTTTGGCCATTGATAATCCCTCCGGCGTGCTGCCATGCTGTCGCGGCTAAAAATACAATGAATTGTGTCCGCCCGCGCGTCCACCCGCGCGCTACGAAATCAAAAGCATCTTAAGCTGTGGCATTTGTAGCAGCCGTAAAGCTTCCAAGTATAAACATGCCACATACTGTAGAGAGAGACTCCGCAGGCGGCAGCCTCCATCTGGCGGTGCTTGCAACCAATTTGTTGGCCCTTTGTGTTCATTATTCTTCATTATTTGTATTTTGATTGTGTTTTTCATTATTTTTTTTTTGTATTTCTTTCTTTTCACTTGCTGTTATAGTGCAGCCCTCACGAAGGGCTGCCTCAAGAGTTGTATATTTATTGATCGAATGCGTTAGACATTCGAGAGGCATGCCACTTGGCTGTTGCAGCAAGCTGACTATCCACTATTGCCAAACTATTTATTATGCCCTAATTAGTCATCTAGCTAGGGGCTAGAGGGGGGCGTACGAGTGACAATTGTATAAAGCGTATATGTGGCTCTGGCTGTATCTCTGCTGTCGCTGAGCACACGCCCCGGCTCTTATCAGACAACGTCAGCCTCAACGTCAGTCTCCGTTAACAGTTCCGCTCTGGAACTGCCGGAATTGTTGCTTCGATAGACAGACACAGCGGGGGCACCGGCTGTGCTGTTTGCCTGGATTCTCATAGCACTCGGGCAGCCCTCTCTCTCGCTCTCCCTCTCTCTGTGAGTCTCTCTAGCTCTGGCTGCTCTGGTATGTTTCATTTGTTTCACAAGTGGCTTCAAGTGCTGCTGCTGCTGCTGTTACTTCTGCTTCTTTTGCTGCTGCTCAGTTGTTGTTGTTGTTGTTGTTTGTACTTTTTGTTGCATTCTGTTTATGCATCTTTGTCGTCTGTCGTTGCATAGTTTCGCTCGCTTTGTTTACCCATCAATGAGAGCTGACAAGAAACATGCGACGACGCCCACAACAAACGAGCATCCAGTTGTGATTGTTTTTGTTCTCTTGCATTGCTGTTGCTGTTGCTGTTGCTGTGGTAACTCAGCTGCCAGCTCAATTGGATTTACTTTAACATTCATTCCTGTTTACGTCTGTGAACCGCTCTCTTCAGCTCAATACTCGTTTCGTTTCGTTTTGGATTTTTATGAATATGTTTATAAAATATATCCGTTTTGATTTGACAACGCGCTGATTGAAATGGGTTAACCAGATTCATTAGTCCGTTTTGCATTATTCAGAAACCAATTGGGTTCCGCGCGCTCAATCAACAAAAGTTGTTTCGGGCAACGGAAACAGCGGACTGTGAATGATATAGGTAGAGATTTTTATGAAGGTGTTAAGGAAATCTTGAAAAATTAAAAGAATAAATTGTTCAAGAACTTGAAAAACTAATTTCTATAATTAAAGTTTTAATTTCGGACAGAGAGGAGAGTGTTAAGTGATCAAATCTATCAAATATAGATTAGTTTTTCAATCAAAATAATTAAGGAACTCAAAAATTGATTTTATAAAATAAAAATATTAATATTGGGTATAGATGAAAGTGTTGAAAGAGGAAGAAACTAGAGAGCACCTTTGGCTATATACAATTTTATGAAAATATACAAAAATAAATTATTTTATATTTTATTTGGGATAATTTAAAATGAATATAACAATTTTATGTATTCATATAAAAAATGAATTCATTTCCATTTCAAATAAACTTCATAGGAAATCACAGAAATTTCAGGAAAAATTCTTTAAAAATCTAGAAAAAAATCAACCAATCCCAAGCACTCCAATCAGACTTCTCTGTCTTTGACTACCAATTCTTAAGACTGAACCAAAGAAGCCCCATAAAAAGCAACGCGTTAGATGACTAATCAAATTCGCTGCGCAACTCACAAATACAAACGATTCTTGATTAACAAAAAATGCTCTGTCAGGAAAAAAAAAAAACAAAGTACAGTTAAAGCAAACCTCAAATTCCGGTCAAATTGAGTTCAAGTTGTTTATTTACGCTTTCCCAAAAAAAATACAGCAAAAGACAAAAACAACAAAAGAAAATATAATTGTGTTCACTTGGTGGTTCACTTTGCTTGCGTGAGTTCATAATTAAGACATTTTCTTTCAATATTTTTTCAAAAATTTGAAACAAGATTACAAAAACAGAAAAAAAACAGCAAACGTCCAAGGTTCAAACTAGACACAACAACAGCAATAACTTGGGCGGAAAAACAAAGTTAATTGTTTGGGAAGCAACAGCAGCAACAACAACAACAACATAAGCAACTGCGCTAAAAACAATAATAAAGCATAAAGCAAAAAGGTAAAATACGCTGCATAATAATTGTGAGAAAACATAAAAGTAACTAAAAAGCTGAATTAATTATGAGGAAGAGCGGGAAGAAAAAAAAGCACTGAACAAAAAAAACAACAATCACAAAATGTGCAGAAAAATGTCAAATAAAAAAGAAGTACGAATGCTGCAATGGGGCGTAAGCGACGACGTAATACACAGTCATTGGTGGAGAAAAGTTTTTATGAAGGCGTGAATAGTGGCTTATTGGCAACCGAAGAGGCGATCCACTGTGAACTGATCTGCATAAGTTGATAATTCAGACATAGATAGAGACATGCCATGCTCATATCCAAAGATTTCCAATTGCCTACCCTCAATACAGTTAGACGAAATATCAGTCAAAGATAATTCATATATCACACAAAGCCAATATGCCCCTCTCACTTCATACAGCAAGGCATCAGCAGAATTTAAGAGTACAAACAGAAGGCATTTCTGACGCTTTTCTTTGAGATATTTTCTATATTCGGTTTTTTCCGAAACAGTGCCAGCCAAAAGTTTACAGTTTTCATTGGCATTAATCAAGTCGCAATTAGCAGCTGCCAAAAGTTGACACACCCACTCTCTCAAGCACACTGCCTCGCTCTCTCTCTCTCTCTCTCTCTCTCTCTCTCTGTCGCTCTTTCTATTCCACTTTTGTGTGGCTTAAATTGTCGCTGAAGGGCACTCAGAGCCTGACAGTTTGATTGGGGCTTGAGACACATGTGTCTTACGCACACTTTGTGGCATTCTTATAACTCGAAGCCCGAAAGTTCATTTAGATATCGATTAGGCTAAAAATAAATGGAACAAAGTGAAGCGCTTGTGGTAACACAATTTGACAGCTAATTTATATAAGTTGAATATGTCTTTAATTACGTTTTCAGTTAGTTGTCTCTGATTCGTAACTTACTGTCTTTGATTTAATTAATAAGTGATTGAGTAACTGACTGATTGACTGATTGACTGACTGACTTACTGATGGATTGGCTAGTGATAGATTGGACAGTGATTCACTTAAAGTCACTAAATTACTAGCTATTTGGATGGCTGATGAGAGTAGAGATTGATTGGCTGATTGAATGATTGAATGAGTGAGTTAATGATTAATTGAGCTAGTGGTTGATTGAGTGACTGTTGGACTGGTTGACTACTTGATTGAATGACTGATTAACTAACTGATTGACTGACTGATTCACTGACTAATTCATGAAGTGATTGATTGACGCAGCTAGTAACTGATTGAATTGTCTGGCTGATTGATTCATGCCTGAGCAAGTGATTGATTGACGTAGTAGTAGCTGTCTAATAAGGATGATTGAATGGTTGATTGCCAGATTGAGTGAAAGATGGGCTTAGTTAATGAGATTGATTGACTGATTGATTGATTGAATAACGCAACGCTTGACTGACTAGACCAAAGGCTTACTTGATTAAATGGCTGATTGAATGGTCCAGTGACTGATTGACTGACTGTTATATAAGCAGATTGAATCTGACTGATTAATTGATTGACTATCATTTCTTATTGAAATTAGCATATTTCATCAACTCTTATTGAATTATCCCAACTAAAGTAGACCAATCAACCTGATTGAACTCACTGAACTCCGCTCTACATCAAACTATTTATCTACCTTCGATTATTTTCTCAAAAAGCGTATTCGCAATTCGATTCAAGCCCAAATTCGTAACTTAACTCTTTAAATTGGCACAAATTAAATTGTTTGTCAATCGTTGATTTAGTTGTGTAGGCGTCTGTCTCACATGTCTCGCAGAGCTCGCTGGCGGAGCTCTCACCTATTAAGCCCGTATTCAAGGTGGAACCGTCTGTCTGGCTGCGAGTCTTTAAGCAATTTCCTGCAATTTGCTGTTGCTCAGCTTTCGTCGCACTTGACAAATCAAGCTGAAGCGTGAAACGTCGTTCTTTCCAGTTAATATGGCACATGTATTTCTCTAGTTTCAAGAAACTGTTTGTTTGGCTGGCTAAATTTTTGTAAATACGACAAAACAATTAGAATTTAACTGGAGTGTGGAGGCACGCCCGTGGACGGGACGGGACAGGAAACTTGGGCCATGTGCGCAATTCTCATGTGAAGAAAGAGAGAGAAGCAAAAAAAAACAATTTATAGCAATTTTTTTCTCTTTTTTGATTTCTTTTCTCATTTTTGCTGGCCGTTAGCATTTGCTTTTGTGTTGCTTTTGTAATTGCAACATAATTTGCCATAACACGCAACTTGTTGTTGCTGTTGCTTAGCTTTGTAGGTCTCTGGGTCTCGCAGCTGCTGCGCATTGCGAAAGCGAAGCATGAGAGCAGACTGTGTGTGGGGAGGGGTCATGGGGCTCGCAACTGGGGCCTGCTCTGGCAGAGGCTGACGAAGACAATTACAAGCAATTAGAAATGAATTGCTTGAAAATGGCAACTTTAGAAACAATGCAAACAAAACTAAAGTTTGTGGGTGTCTCTGTGTGTGTGTGTTACTTTTGAAAACTTTGGTGTGGCCAAAGTCAAGGGTTCTGCATAAATTGGGTTTAAGTTTTAAATATCCCAATTAATGCAGCAAAAGCAAAAATCTAATAAATGCATTAAAGGAAAGTTGAGCTGGGAAATAGCTAAATCCATTTTAATTTGTTGCAATAATAAGTTAGCACATATGTTAAATGATCAAATGATGTTATAATTGTTGCATGTTAACAGCTCAATTATGTTAAACGGAAGTGCAGATGGTAATGCATGCCACAGCTAAGCCAGGCATGTTAGCTTGAGCTAAACATAAAGCTGTTAACATTATGTTAATGTGAAGTTAACATTATGTTAATGCAAACTGTAACATGTTAATATTCAAAATATATATGAAAACTGATGGAAAAATATTTTTTTTTAAATTTATAATAAAAACCAAAAAAAATTTAAATTATATGTGATAATATTTTTGAGATTTTTCTCATAAATTCAAAGTCTTTCAGCCTCATCCAACTCCATTTAGCAACATCATTTCTCCATCTCTCAGCGCCTAGCCAAGCCAACATCAAATAAAGATAAGCAACATGCCGCAGGACATGGAATAGTTTAGTATTCTAGCAGCCTTTTCGGGCAACTGTTTCGTTTACACTAGTCAACAAAAGGGAACAAAAACTGTGCCGGGATAAGCTGCAATTAGTTGCAAAATTTTGTGGCACATATTGGACATGGCCCAGCGGCCAGGCTGCTAAGCTATGGGTTCCCGAGGGCAAGTGTTTTTGGTGCAACTGCAGCTGCAGCGCCCACTCACCCCCACACTCTCGCCCTCTCCCATTTAGAGATGTAGATACAGATACAGATACAAATGTGAATACGGAAGACAAAAGGCAGCAGCAGCACGAAAAAAAGCTGCAAACTGTTAAATGGCAATGCGTGTTGCATTCGTGTTTGCTGCTCGTTGTGTGCACAATGAATGGCAACTTGTTGTTGTAGCTGTGTGGAACAACAGCAACAATAACGACAGCAACAAATGAGCCGCAAATTCTGCATTTCTTTTCCTTTTGCGCTTAGCTATTTTGTGCATTTTCAACATTTTGCACATTTTTAAACTGGGCAAGCGTGCGCGCACTTTTTGCACCGACTGTTGCTCGCTCGCTGGCTGCAAGCTATCAAATTGCTGCTGAAACTTTAGCTATTGTTGTTCTTGTTGTGTATGAAAACGTAATTAACAACATTTTCCAGTTTGTTTTTTTTTTTTATTTTTATTTTATGCCCTCTCAAGGGAGTTGCTGCGTTGGCTGGGCGGGCAGACTCTAGCCGCATGCCAACACAAAATGGCATAACCTATGGCCCCGTTTGTAGGGTTGTTGTTGTTGCTGCTGCCAGCAATTAAGTCACTTAAAATGCTTTTGCTCTAGACTCGTTTTTAATGATTAAGTTGTTGCAGCTCTTTTGCATATATAGAAATAAAGATGAATAAAAAAGCGAGCCAAGTGAGGCGTATTGGACTAGCAGTTGCTCTGCATATACACAAAGAGTTCCATAAGTAGTCCAGATTAGAACTGAGTCATAGTTAGAGTTCTGATAAGATTCACAAAAATTATGATCGATATATAGAACAGCAAAACCAATATACCCCATCGGCGCACAGCCAACGCGCACATAAACTCAATTGAAGTGGATTGTCGGCTCTGCTGGGACTTTTTCTGGGCAGCTCTGATTGCACATCGAGTTAATAATAATTAATAAAAACAAAGCCGCAGCCCCGGCCAATTTTTTGTTGTGTGCCCCAACTTGAGTTCAACTACAAAAGTGTAGGAAACATAAAAAACACTCGAATGAAACGAATGAAAAGCGAACACAATTTCAATGCTCAATTGGCAGAGTTCAGGCCCGGGCTACTTAAAGGGGAACTGGCCACTTGAACCCCTCAATGACTGGCAGCGGCTACAAATTAATCTGCATAAAGCTCCAAATTGCCGTACGCATTCAATATGTGCCGTTATGTGCCATTACGACTCGGGCAGGGTCAACCCCATGAGTACTCGGAAGGGAGTAGAATGAGCCGACGTGAAGCGAGGCCATTATAAAGATGAGAATATAGCTAGGGATACAATTAGGAAAAAGCAACATATGACTAGAGATATTGTTGTAGCTGTAGTATTGGCTAGATAAGAGAAAAAGTAGTAGCAGTAGTGGATGAAGTAGTAGTTGTATTAACAAAAGTAGGGGCAAAAGTAGTAGCAGTACTGGCAGTGTTATAAATAGTAGTAGTAATAGTTGGTATAGTTAAGTTAGTAGCAAATAGTAGTAGGAATATTTAACTTAGTAGCCAAAATAGTAGTAGTACTGGGAGTGTTATAAATAGTAGTAGTAATTGTAGGTATAGTTAAGTTAGTAGCAAATGTAGTAGGAAATTTTAATTAAGCAAAATAGTAGCAGTAATAGTAGCAGTAATAGTGGCAGTAATAGTAGCACAAGTAGCAGTACTGGGAGTGTTATAAATAGTAGTAGTAATAATAGGGATAGTTAACTAAGCAGCAAATATAGTAGGAATATTTAACGTCCTAGCAAAAATAGTAGTAGAAATATTTAACTTAGTAGCAAAAACAGTAGCAGTAATAGTAGCACAAGTAGAATGCTAAGTAGTTGTAGCAAAAAGGAGTAGGAATAGTAGTAGGCATAACAAAAGAACTAGTCATGCGCTCTCCTAATGAGGTAAGTGCAGCATAAGTAGTAGCAAGGGTTGGCAAATTAGTAGCAGAAATAGTAGTAAGAGTTGCACCAGAAACATAAGAAGTAGGCACAGTAGTAGCAAGACTAGTGGAACTGCAAGAATGTGTAGTAGTCATAGTAGAAGAAGTAGTTGCAGAAATAGTAGTAGCTCTAATATACATAGAGAGTAGTAGTAGATAGTAGATAGATAGTACTAGTATTGGTCATAGTAGCAGCGACAATTAACTCAATTTGCGTACTCGTAGATATATTATTATAACAGTATATAATTATAATAAAAAACTGAAATACATCATTATTTTTTCCCATCAATCATATATCCAAGATTATGCCTATTAAACTATATTCAGCATATTTTAGGTAGCACCAAAAAGCTAATAATTCTCAGTTTCTTTCGCATTCTGTTCTGCTGGCAGGGAACGCCCTTATCTCACGCTACGCATACATATGCAGCTTAAGCGCTCGTAAATACCTTTTCAGATGTTACACAACTCTCTCTTTCAGTGCTTAGCCAGCTCTTATCTCTTTGCCCAGCTCATAAATTCATTTGGCTTATTGTCAGTTGCTACTGCTTCTCTCTCGCTCTCTCGCTCTTTCACTCTTTCTCTCATTCACTTAGATCGCTTATCTGTCTATCTTTATGTCTTATGTGTGGAGCACGCTTTGTTTTCAGCGCTCTCAGTCTGCCCCCCTCTAGCTGTCTCTCTTAAGCCCGCTATACGCCTGCCGCACGCTTCACATGGCGTATGCGTAATTGTCTCAATTATTCACCAAAATGAGCCGCCATGTAATGTGCATGCTTGCATGCGTGTGTGTTTGTATGTTTGCATGTGATTTCATATGCGCCTTGTCTGCAGCAATGCCAACATCTACGCCTCCGTCAGCCCCTCTCTACGCCCCCTCCCTCTTCACTCAACCACTTGCCGCTGTTTGCATTTGGAGCGCTGTGCACAAATTACATTTGTATGCGTTTTGTGCACCACGCATTGCAATTGCAATCGCTGCATATAAATTGCGCCACAAATGCAAAGCCACAACAATTGTGAGGCAGCCAGCCCAGCTAACCCAGCCCAGCCACCCAACCACCCCACCACCCTCAGCTCAGTCTGTTCTGTGAGTCATTAATGCGCTCGCCTTGCTGATGACTATCTCTGCTTATGCATGTTGCTCGACTGCCTCCAGGCCGCAGCTAAAGACGGAGCCCAAGCCGTCAACCCGCTCGCAGCAGACAGTCGATTTGACATGCTGACGTTGTCAACGGCCAACGTCGGCCGATCTGCACGATTTATTAGTCGAGCTGTGCTTTACATTAAGCTGAAACGCTAAATGCAGCCAGACACACTAACTACATATTCATGAGTGTGTCTGTGTGTGTTTGTGTTTGTGTGTGTGTCTCGATTTTGTTGGCAATTTGTTGCATGCAACGCCTGCAGCCGCTGACCACCAGCTGCTGGCCCGTAATTAGAGCTACCAATTGGTATTGGCCTGGTCAAAATCATAACTAAACCTCTGCTCCGATTTCGCATTTGATTTGTGCGGTGTTTGAGTTGATTGTTGTGGCTAATAAGCCACGTACCTCGCCCTCCCCAACAATCAAGCCACAACTCAAGCCACAATTGCCTCTCGTGTCTCGTCTGCGGCATGCAATTGATGAATTTTGTACAATTTCCGCTGTGAATTTACGGTGCAAACACTAATAGGAATTTCGGACAGGAAGTTATAGATTAATATTGAAAACTATTACGGAATAAGTATAAGATTTTGGATACAAAATGTGTTGTTGTTGTGTGTGTGTGTGTGTGTGACTCGTGTGTTAAGCTGTAGAACATATGTCATGTCCAGCCTGAGACTGTGGCTTATTGTTGTTCAGCCGTTGAGTGAAATCTTGGGCAATCTTGCTCATAAATTTCAGATAGTAAATAGCTAGATTGTCAGTTTCAGCTATAATTATGCCAGTTTTATGAAGTTGATGTGGGTTGAGTAACTAATTTAACATGAAGTTGAAGTTAAATGTTGGCTACGCAGCCTAAATTGAACAAAGAAGTGGAGATATAACTGAAGTAAAGCAGTTGGGTTGCATATTTGATATAATAGAAAAGTTAACATATTGATTAACAGAAATGTTAACTGATTTGCAGATTGATTTTTTAAAGCAAAAGTTAAAAAACGCATGAGACTTTTGTAACTATTGTAGTCTAAGGCAATTATCGTAGACTATGAATAGTTATAAATCTTAACATTACCATTAACATTAACATTGTCATGCACATTAACAGGCAATTTAAAAATTTTGACTCTCGTACCTATTTCAATTTTAGAATTTGCATTAACATTAACATGACCATTAACATTATCATTAACATTATCATGCACATTAACAGGCAATTAAAAAATGTGGACTCTCGCAGTTATTTAAATCTTAACATTTGCATTAACATTAACATTAACATTAACATTAACATTAACATTACCATTAACATTAACATTAACATTAACATTAACATTAACATTAACATTAACAATAACCTTAACACTAACATTAACATTATCTTTATCATTAACATTAACATTACCATTAACATGCACATTAACAGACAATTCAAAATGTTGACTCTCGCAACTATTTAATTGAACAAAAATAGTTTTATAACTTACACTCTTTATCGAATCACAATGTGTCAAAGTGTTTTATTATGATTGATAATTAATTGATTTTTATAGAAATCAAAACAAACGTGCTTCACATTTTCATTGCCAGTTGATATGACCTCGGGACAGCAGCAATTATAACGAGTATGAAAACAAATAACAATCCAACAATAACAAAATGTAATAATTAAAAGCTAATTAAATGGGGCCTCTAACAAAAAAAGGCAACTCCATAAACCTGTCAACGCTGTCAGGCTGTCGCGCAGGAGAGTTTATAAAACTTTCACAAGACGCGCCTTGGCGTGAGGCATGGAGGCGCGGCCAATAATTAAAATTAAATATGAAATTATTATTACGCGCCGCTTCTAACAGCAAACAAGAAAAAACGTAAGCGAATGTCAACACTGTAAAAAAAAAGAGCGGAAATTACTTTCGCTGAGAAGTGGCCAACTGCAATTTGCATGTTCGAGCAGCTGACAGACGCTAGATGGCGCTGCCGCAATCAATCTAATTACTGTCAATGGCGCCTTCGCGGAGGTGCAGCTCCTCTATAAAACAAAATGAAAATGAAAATGAAATCGACAAGGCGAGCTGCGACGAGCAAGCTTGCGCACTCACTTCACTTAGCCAGCCACGCCCACTGGCTGTCGCGTTATTATGGCTAGTGGCATTCATGTTATTGGGTCGCTGCGTCTGCTCTGCGAGTGCATTCAACTGGCGGCTGTCAACTAAAATGGAAAGCCCACATCAACTAAGCCAGCTGCAAGAGTCGCCTTAAAAAGCCTCCGAGATCCGCCCGGACTCCACGCCGGGGAGGCCATTGGCCATTCACTCGCTGGCCGCGACTGCAGCTTGGCTCTGGCAATTAATTTATGAGCTCAGCCGCAGCTCAGCTTTCACATCTGGCCGTAGATAAGCCAGTCCCAGAGCCTAGTCGCATCGCATTTGAATTCGTATCTAAAGTCTGCTAAGCTCGTTCGAGCTGTCGTTTCTGCTCTCAGTCACTTTTATGGCCTTTAGTTGCTTTGCTTTTTATGATGATGCCCGCAGCCCGCGCAGGGTGGCAGCTGGTAACTTGGCTAACTGCAATTGCAACTGCATTTGTGCAGCTGTAAGCCATGCTAATCCCATCCAGTAGTTTGGCAGCAGTGACCAGCGCTCGGCTGGCACATCAAAGTGAAAGGGTTTTTCTGGCCACTCGCCAGTGGGCAGCAACAGCAATATGAACAACCCCACCCACCCTCACACACACACACCACTCACTGCCACTCACACCTCTGTATATGTATAGCCACATTTTGGTGTTCGCTTTGCGTTTGTTTGTTTATTTGCGTTAACCTATTACACGTTGAGCAGCCCCCTGCTCCCTATCCAGTGCATCTATCTTTATGGGGATCGTTTTGAATGTTTTGCTATAGCTGTCTAATCCTCTGCAATTTTGACCGAAGCTGCAAAAACATAAACAGCTAACCAAGCTGGCGCAGTGCCTAAGCCCTTGACGGCCAGGCCGAATTATAGATACGCTTTTGCATGGCTGGCTGATTTGTGTTTCAATTCCAGTGTTTCTATAGGCGTATACAATACATGTGATTGAACATGTTTCATTTTATTTCATTCCAAAAATGAATTACTCTTGGGCTGATTTAATTTTGCGATGAGTAGTGTGTTTCATTCCATTGTTTCATAGACAATACAAATCTTAGAATCGCGTAAATAACTCCCCCAAATGTCAAGCCGTTATTCCAAAGAATTTCATTTTATTACGTTCCATTCCATATTGTTCCAAGTACTGTTAATTGAGTTTTTTCCTTATATTAAATTATAGTATTTCATAATTTATAATAATATTTCATTAGTACAAAAAAACATGTTCCATTCCACTTGTTTCTTCATAAAAAACTCTCAAAACTTGTTTGCATTTCTTAGCTAATCGGAACACCTTAAGTTCCAGCTCAAATAGCATTTCGTGTTCCATTCATCTTGTGCCTTGACAACTATTAGCCATCTGGGAATGTGATACAAAATATTTAGGCATTTTTATTGTAAATCCGAAAATCGTTAGCCGTTTCCGAGCTTTGCTCTGCATTCTCTATCTGAAATCTGGCTAGTTTTATTTTGTATATTTTTTATTTTATTTTTTTTGTCTATTTGAACATCCTGTTCAGTGCAGGCGGCATGAGAAGCCCATAAAGCTCGCTGCGAAATGCAATTCAAGCCAACACGCCAGGTGGCGCTGCTGCTGCTGCAAGTCGAGGCTGGGCGTGGCACAGGTGTAGAAGTGGCTACCTTTTGTTTTGCCACTGGCACGTCAGCCAAATGTAGTTCCCTCTCTCTCCCTCTCTGTTTTTATACCAAAAGCAACACGGCCTGGCAACACTTTTTGGTGTGGCTTTCAATTTGGCTGCCTTTGCAGTTGCTTCCGTTTTTGCAGCCGTTGTTGTTGCTGTAAAGTTTGCCATTTCCGGCGCGCTCATGCGTATAATTTTTGCTTGAGGCTGTCGCTGAGCACGAAACAATACGTCCAAAAAAAAAAAAAAAAAAAAAAAATGGGGGCCAGCAAACAAAGGCAAAAGAAAGCCAAAAAAAAAGCGAAGCGAAGTAAAGCCAACGTGACGTATGCGCAATGTACATAAAAAGAACTCAAAAAAAAAAAAGAAAAATAAACAACAACAACGACAACTGGGAGTGGATTTTCGCCCAGTTTGAAGTCCGAAATGTGCGGCTGATATTTGGGGCAGGTTGTAATTTTATGCAATGCAATTGAGTTTTTGTTTCAGCTTGGCCAAAAAAAGCCAGAGGCAGTGGGAGAGAGGGGGGTGGGTGGCGCGTGGGCCGATTACATTTTCCTGCTGTCAGTGGACATTTGGCTTAAAGCTTAAATTATGGCTTACACACTGACAATCGTCACATGGTCACAGAGAGAGAGAGAGAGAGAGAGAGAGAGAGAGGGAGAGAGGGGGTGGGAGCGGGGGGCGTGAGTCTGGCAGTTGGCAGTACAATGAAGGCGCAGGACACAGGACACAAGACTCGCAATCACACTCGGACTCAGCTCAATTTTTATGGCCACGGCCATGGCCAGGTTGGCTGCTTGCTGCATTGTTGTTCTGCGCTTTTGTTCGTGCCCATTTGGCAAAAACGGCTACAATGCACTCAGCCCACTACACCGCCCTACACTTGCTACGTGTTAAAAATGTGCATTTAATCAGGCGGGATGGCAACAGCGCTCGGACCAGAGATTAAGCTCCCACGCTGTGAAGGCAAAGTGCGTTTCAACAATTTGTTTCCCCCTTTTTTTTATATTTTTCCTTTGTGCAGAGACTTGAAGTTTATTTATCTAACTTTTGCATCAACACGCAGCACAACAAACTACCGAAACCTCAATGCAATCAAGTCGCACAGACTGCGTCCAGCCATGCCACGCCACCTGCTGCCGTGCACATGCTACAACAACAACAACAGGTGGCACGTACAGCTCGTTATGAGCTCGCACTTTGCTCCTGGCCCTGCTCACGGTCATAGCTGCTTGGAGGTCTCATATGCCTCGTAGCCATTGCTTATTGTTAGATTATCCCGCGGCGCACTTTTGCGGCTGCCATGCCCATTTCGCATAACTATAACCGAGCCCAGGCGCAGCGCCAGCCGCAGTCCCACTCAACTCAATCCCTCGGATAGCTACCGAGCGTCTGCGCATTAGGCAATTTCTTGCAGGCACATTACACGATTTACTTTTCCATTTCGAATTCGAATCTCAAGCTATGCAAATTGCTGTGCGGCACAGGGAGCCCGGTCTCTGGCGCTGGAAAACACAGAGCCAACCACCAAAAAAAAAAAAAAATTATGTAAAGAACGAAACAAATAAGACGCCGACACGGCCACAATGAGGCCAATGATGAGCTACAATCACGTACAATGGTTGTCATTGGGCATTGCCTTCAATAAAATCTGAGTGTGTATTATGGATATCGATAAGTAATCGATATTTGAAAAATTTAATTTACATAAATTTGCATAGATAAGTAATCGATTTTAAAAAAATGTAATTTACATAAATTTGCATAGATTCATAACCCTTTAAATTGTAGTTGTCATCGATTTCAATGTATATATCGATCATTTATAAAAGGTATATAAATCTTGATATCTGTTATCAAAAAAATATCGAATATGTTTTTGATTGATATAAATTTGTTATATACTTTGTATAGTATATTTAAAGATATTTCTAGTTATGGATTATAAGAAAGAGATTATCGATTAGGCTTAACTTGTAATCGATTAATGTGTTGGTAATCGATTTATATACATAGATATGTTATCGATAAACTATTATATTTAATTTCAATTATTTCATTGATTTAAATTTGCATTAAATTGCGTTATCGGTCATTTTATTTTGTGTAATCGATTGTGTAATCGATAAGCTGTCGATAATTATCGATATGTTATTTTGATTCGTTATTTGGCTATTGATTGATTTTTGTTATATTATATAATCTCTATCACACATTGCATCTACTTCTTGTTTCTAATCCCACTGTATATCTACACACACACACACACACACACACACACATACCTTCACTCACCTGCACACACCCATAGAGACATTCGCAATACATTGAGTTGGCTTCCTTCGCTGCACTTAATGCACACGCTTCAGGGAGTTTATTGAAAACTTTGTCGTGCCAGAAGCAAGTGGCTGGCATTGTAGTAGGCCGGAAGGGGGTGGCCCGGGGGCGTGTGAGGGTGTGAAGGAGTGGATACAGGAATAGCACACACAAAAGACAGGTATTATATGTACGTTGAGCATATTTGGTTGCGCGCCTGAGCAGGTTGTCGGCATCGGCATTGGCAGCGGCAGCGGCGTTGCCGCTTGAATGCTGACACAATGCAGCGCGGACCACGATTGCCTCCGCTCTATTGTGTCTGCAGCGGCTCTAGCTCCACTCAGCTACCCCCAGCAGGTTATGGCTGCCGCGCGTCTTAAGTAGCTCAGCGCTGGGGCTGTACCCCGAGATACCGTGAAACGATTCGGTTTAGAGATCTTATGAATGCGAGGCATGTTGATAGCGCGTTTGCAGCCCGTTCCATCCGTTCGCTTGGGGATGCGCGGTACGTGTTCAGGACACGTTATGGTCATGCCAAACGGATGATGATGGCGATTATGAAGATAGCTGCAGATGCCAGAGATGCAGATAAAACGCCCGCGCATGTGACTGCCAAAGGAGTTCCTTTATTTTTTCATCTCTCCATTTTCCCATTGATTTCGTGTAAAGTTCTCGACTCGGGCTAAAAGCAAGCGAAAAAATTGCAGCCCATTTTGGCATTGTTAGCCAAACGGAATGCTACAGCCTCTCTCTCCCTCTCTCTCTCTCTCTCTATCTCTTAGGACAGAAAGTCGCAAGTCTGAGCTCTGAAGTGATTGCCTGCGTATGGGAATTGAGCGCGAAAATAGCTTCATTATTTAAAGTACTTAGAAGGATGTGTGCAGCCAGAATTGAGCTGTGCATTGTGCCGGGCGAGAGTGAAAAACTGAAATGGAAATTGCCTAAATAATTTGTATGCCCTGGAGACAGACAGACAGACAAACTGAATTGGTTAAGTGCGAAGGCGACAAAAGAAAATATGAAGCAGCAGAGAAGTTTTTGCTTGTTGAACTTTAAGGCAGCGACAGTTATGCGAATTGTCAGCTTAGTGTTGGTAAGCGGTTTAAAATAGTCCATACGAATTCTGTAGAAGTCTTCCGTATTAAAGTATTGAAATGTGTGGGGATTGGAGTTTAAATGAATTGAGATTAACAGTATAAATCTAAATGTGTCTGCTTCCAATGTTAAGCTGATGTTAAGGAAACTGTTACTGTTAATCAGCTGTTGCTGCACTTCAGCTCTGCTGTTACTGTCATACTGCCATATCTTCTCTTACTGTTAACTCTACTGTTACTGCACTCTGTAAGGCTACTAATGTATCTGCTAGTACTGAAAAATCTGTCATTACTGTACTGTCTTCTACTACTGTAATCTCTGTTATTACTGTTAACACTGCCCACACTTTACTGGCACTATTACAATAACAAATCCTCTCCTAAATATACCTAATATCGCTATCAACCTTAAATGTTTCTGTGCATTTCACATCGCATTCCGCACAGCTTCCTGAAGTCCATCAATGTTTACAGATATGCAAAGCCCGATAGCATATTTATTAACAGTTTTTTTGCTTTGTTTTTCCTATGGTATTTGCCCATAAACATGCACAATACCCAAGCAGCACACAATTGTCACGGTGCATTATTAAACTTCATAACATTGCATTTGCCATAGAGGGCGAGAGAAGCAAAAAAAAAACAAAAAAATGCATGTAAATCGAATGCATGACGAAATATGGCGGCAGACGACAGACCAGAACCAGCACCAGAAACCGAACCAGAACCAGAAACACAGCCAAAACTCAAACCAAGCACAGGCTCCAGCACACACAGCTCAAATCCGATCATAGTCTGTAAAAATGGGCGAGTTCAGAGCTGAGAGACTGTGAGATGCCCTGTAAGGCTTTCCTAATGAAACTGTTAGAGTGATGTTAAGGAAATGTTATTGGGAATGTTAATATTATATCTTTCTCTAATTATTTCGTATAGATTATTACGGATTTACGGCTCTTAATCCCATTTAAGCAGCATACCCCTGGTATGTTTCTCTATAGGGTATTCGAAATAAAAAGCTTGAACAAAATACTGGCTAGCTGAGAATTTGTCAACGCTGCAGGAAACCGGAAACTAGCAACAGTTGTTGTTGTCGTTGCTGTTATCGTTGTTGTTGTCATGCCTGTTGCCAGAACTTTATTTGTAATGCCCAAACCACCCCCAATACATATATATATATATATATATATATATATATATTATGTATATATATATATATATATATATGCATATATGACTGTACCCCACCTTATCAGCGCGTTAGTTTTTTGCTCGCGGCTTTTGAACTAATTTTTTTGTTTTTTTTTTTCGCTTTGTTTGTAATCGTTGAAGGTTCAATGTACCTGAGCAGAACATGCAAAATGTATGTAAATTACAGCATAATACACACACACACAAGATAGAGAGGGAGCCCGCGACAATAGAGAGGGCAAGCAGCTGCGCTGTTAAGTGTAAAAGTTACTATATTAACCACCTGTGGCACTTTTTTTTATCTCCCCATTTGCAGAAAAAACGCGCGCGAAAAAATAGAAAACAAAAGCAACAGCAACAACAACAACAAAGTGTGTTTATTATGTGTCTACAGTGTGTGCGTGAGTGTGAGTCCCTGTGTAGCTGCCTAATGGGGCATATGTGTGCGTTAGACTACATAATATTAAGTAAATAAATGCTCTCGCAGTGACTTTTTTGCGAGCGCAAAACCCCATGAAATTTGCAGTGAAAAATAAGTTGCTTTGACATGTGAAGTTGTTGGCATTGCGGGCGTAAAAAAACTCAGGTTTTTCTTTTGTCATTTTTCATATTTTCTTGGGTTCTTCTTTAGGTTGCGTGGGTGGGTGGCTGGCCAGGGTCGGGCTGGGCTGGGCTGGGCTGGCTGGCTGGATGACTGCATTTGCATAGATAGAACAATGAAATGAATAAGACATGAGGCAAAAAGCGAACATCCTTTGTGGCTTGGACGTATAAGTATAGATAATAGACACAATGACGCAAACAAAATGAACTCAATTGACAGTAAAAAGCCGCAGACGGACAGCAGTTGATGGGGCAAGAAGTTTAAAGAACGAAGATGGCTAAATTTAAATATAATTATGCATTGAATAGTTTTAAGTATTTAAATGGAATAACAGTTATTTTAGTTTCAATAGAACTGAAAGTAATCAGAATTTGTAGAGATATCTCTATAAGCATGATCGATAAAAACTCTATAATATCGATATATTTTAATTAAAAAAATATGTTTAATTATAAATAAAATAAAATAAAAAAAATAATATTTATTATAGATAAATATAAAACTAATTTTTGCTTAAAATTCTTCTCTTTACAGGTATGTTGTGTGAACTCAAATCTTTTTAAATGTCAAATATCTTGAACAGGTAAATATTGTATATATGTCTATAATATATACATAAATATATATATATATATATTTAAATGAGCTTATGTTGTCAAACATCTCCTTAAGAAATTCACACTAAATCGCGCCTCAGGCAAACAGCAGAAAAAAGAACGCGCAAAGAACAGCGAAAGCTTAAGAAATGAGCATTAAGAGGGACCAAAATGTTCACGCTTAAACAAATAAAAAATAAAAAAAAAATGCTAGAAGTAGACAAAAAATTAAGAAAATAAAAAGAAACAAATACAGGCAATAGCGACTGCGACATGCTCGTTCACAGAGCAAGAGCTAAGAACTAGACGTTTAATGAAGCATTGAATGCTTTGATATAAAAATTGGATATATATATATATACATAAGTATATAAAATATATTCTAATTAAATATGGAAATATTCTATTAAATTAAAGTAACAAAAGCTAAGGCTAAGCCAAGTCTTTATACAATAACTACTAACTCCAAGTTCCCAGCTCTGAAACTGCTCTCAAGACTTCAGCTTCACACTCCACACTTATATGCCCCTTAATAAAAAACTTAAGCGTGTATAAAACAAAAAAAAATATTAGACATTGGCCAGCTGTAGCGGTCTGTAGTTTATGAGCCTGGAGGGCGTTTGTCTGCTTCGCAATTGGGTCAACAGGGCCATAACAGCCGCAGCAGCTGCAGCAGCGCCATCTAGCGGCGCTAAGCGAATTACGTATGAAGCGCACAACTGAAAGTGGCATCAGAATGGAAACGCACTAAACGCAATCGTGTTCGAGAATGGCCCAGAGTCCGAGACCTGCATACAAAGTGCAGGCCAAACAGTTTGCAATTAAAATGGGGCCAAAGAATGCCTGAGCAATATAAGCCAAAGGCGACTAGCTGCTGCCGCGTGCCTCGTAAGTTCAGGTGTCTGCAAATGAAATTAGAAAAAAAGAAGCAACTACAAGCGAACAGACCAGACACACCTTCAATCGCTCCACTCCACTTGACCGTATTAAGCCGTGCTGCAGCTGCAGCTGCAGCCGCGGCCCAGAAACGTGCGACCATTCGAGAGTCAGCGGGTCGCTGTAGCTGGTCATGACTGTGCAAACAGACACACACACACACACACACACACAGAGTCTTTGTACATGTATGCTCTATAGTTATAGCTTTCACATTCCGGCGCTACACTTGACCAAGTTAACTGGCAGTCGCTGCTGTTTGGTCTCGCTACGGTCTCGGTCTCTCGGTCTTTGGTTCTATTCCCGCCTGACCACTTAGCCAACCAGCTCGAAGCCACTTTCCCAACACACGCACACACAGACAGAGACTGGCTGCAGTTTATTGGATTCCATTCAGCGGGCCTCAAAACTCTCTCAACTGTCGCCAGTTGCTGCTTTTTTTGCTGTTTTTTTTTGTAACTATTTGCTAAACATTTTAACATCTCTGCGCTCTCGCGCTTTGGCTCATGGCTTTAATGAAAAACACTCGGAAAACCCTAACTGCTTTTGTTCTGGCCAAGTTTAGTGGAAACACTACGCAACAGCCAAGTGGGCGTGGGCGTGGGTGGGTGTGGTCGCGGTCTGCTGGGCTTTTGACACTCTCCGGCAACTGTCGCAACCCTTTTTTCGGCCCTAAGCGAACCATCATCGAAGCGACGACCGGCTCGACCGAAACACCAAATAGTCCTTTAGCGTAATTAAACTTTGGTTTTTACGCCTAGACCGAAAGCGTTGCCAGCATTTTTTATGGCATCGATTCGGATTTTCTTTGTGCACGAAATTGCCGGGATTTTTGTGCGGTTGCTAATGAAGAGAGAATTAGTTTTTGGCTAGTAGAGGGGAAAGGCCATAAATATAGTTTTTTATGTGGTGTAGAGATGTGTGTAAAGGGATAATGAAGATAGAAACACATATTTATTGTGTAAACATTATATGTGGGCTTGTTATTAAGGCTGTTAGCATTGCAAGTGGTGGAACAGCTTAACAGAGCTGAATGTTAAGGCAAAATGTTAACAAATTAACAGATATGTTAAGCTCAGATTACTATATTTTGTATAGAAGCTTAGCTTAACTGTCTGTCAGCTTGTCTGTTAAGTGACTGTCAACATGTTAGCGATGTGAGTCGCTTAACATAGTGCAGGCATGTTAACAACACTGTTAACAGATTCAGCATGGCTCAAATGCAAGCTTAGCAGCTCTAGCATACGCTAGGCGACCTGTTAACTTAACAGTGTGACTGAGCTGTTAACATAATTATTATTAACATAATCTCTGTTAACTTTACAGTGTATGCAAGTCTTTTCACTGTGGGCTATCATCTCAGAGAGACGCAACACAAGCATTACGTGTAAATTCTAAAAATTCTATTGAAAATTTCTTAAAGCAAATCTCTAACGCAATCTCCAGTCCATGCACCTTGACTCAATCAAGGCTTGGCTTACTGCCAAGCCCAGAGCCAGCTGACAAATTACACAATCCAAATATTAATTTAACCCCAAACCCAATGCAAGCAATGCTGAAGTCATTAATAAAAGTCGCTTGCGCCAAGAAAAAAGCCAAGAAAAATTGTAAAAAAGAATAAAAATAATAATAATAAACAAGAAGACAAATGATTAGCTATAAATTTGTCTGCCAACGGGAAGCTGAACCCGCATGCAAAGTCTGTGGGAAAAACAAAGAGCAAAAGCGACAGATGAAACAAATTGACTTTCACTTTAATGATGTCTTTAGCAATGAACACATAAATTAATAAACATAAAGAAAAACTGAACATTAATAAACTGAGGAAAAGACACGAAACGTGGCCACGGCCCAAGCAGCTGACCAAAGCGCATTCACATTCGCCGCGACCAATGCGGCTCCAAGTGCTAAATGGCCTTTCGAAAGACTTTCAAATTTAACACACACTGTGTGTGTGTGTGTGTGTGTGTGTGTGTGTGTGTGTTTGTATTTGTTTATAATATTATAAAGAAAAGCCACAAAAAAACGATACCATATGCAATCGGGCCATGACTTTCAATGCTGCTGCAGTCAAGTCAAGTCAACATGCAACATGCAACAACATGCAAATGTTGCCTGCTGCCCCTTTGTGCACTCATGGAGTCGTGTCGTGTCGCTCAACCATAACGATAAGCCTCCAACTCCACTGGCGTAGCGTAGCTCATAAAAGTCTCGCCTGTCAGCTCATCCTCTGTTGACCCCAAAAATGTGGGTCAACTGGGCCGTTGGACGCGCCTTTTATAGCCAAAGAGACGCGAGTGAAATTTTTCGCGCTTTGATTTCAGCCCATTCAGCTGTCGCCCTCTCTCCCTCTCCCCCTCTCTCCGTCTCTCTCTCTATATATATTATTGATCTATGCACTTGGCTTCTATTCAGATTTATGACTCTTAATTAGCTGAATAGCTGGGTCGCTTTCATGCCACATGCCACATACCACATGCAACGTTTGATTTAGACTCGTGGCAACAGCCGCACTGACAGCTGTTGAAATGCCTGATTGCTTCCGATAACATGTTATATAATAAATTAATAAAATAAATGTGTGCTTGAAAAAATGTTTAACAATTATCGAAGTCATTGTCAAAAACGTAGATAAATAAATAAATATTTACGGAAGTGAAATATTGTACGGCGGGCTATGCTCAGCCAGCAGATGCCCTGTAGCAGAGTTAGAGATTTTTCCTGCAAAGATAATGCGACATATCTTTCTAAAGTAATTTTTTTCTTAATGTAGATCAATTTTGTGGCCAACATAAAAAATTTGGAAATTCCACATTAGGCGAGATATTAATAATTGAAATTGGTTCTGATTATTAATTTTAGCAAATTTTTTTTATAACCTTTTTTAGAATTAACAAAATTATTTGCGGAATTAAATTTTATTTTAATTAAAGTAGAATAAAACAGAGTTCATTAGACAAAAATTGTAGCACGATAGCTCGAATGATATAGAAAATACTCAATATCAACGGAGATCCTGAGGTCTCGCAGTACATACTCTAATCACACATCACGAACAGGGTATATACCGTTTAAAGCTGTTGCCGGAAACGTTTTGCAGGACAACGACAAGAGACAACGACCAGCAGCAAACAGCAGCAACAACAACAATGACTTCATGTTGGTTTGTGTATCTTTCATGCATTCCTCTTCACTTTTTTGTTGCGTTGTTGAAATTTTTATATATGCACAAAAAAATAAAAATAAAGAAAATAAAAAACAAATATCTATGCAATCTTATGAAATTTGGCTTCATGACAGTTGCCATTCGGCTTTAGGGCAGCTTGTTGGCCATTGTTGTTGCTGTTGCCATTGCATTATCATTTGTTGGCTGAGTGCACTTTAAATAATCGTTGCCTCAATTTGTTGCGTGTGTGTGTGTGTGTGAGGGGAGTGAATGCTTTACCTTGACTGCTGCAATTTTTATCAAATTTTTGTTGCTGCTCTTGCGCCAGCTGCTCCACGACGTTGATGAGCTTTTTATGGCCGGGTCATTAGGGGGCGTGGCACGCAATAGCTGCAGCAACAGCCACCAGCAGCAGCATCTTTTGTCTTGCCTGCTGCCATAGCATTAGCATCATCATCAGCATCTTCTTCTTCTACAGCTGCTTCGCTCTGGCTGCCTGTGCCTGGATGGATCTTGATGTATCTGTGGCATTGTGGCAGCAACCAGTTGCCTTTGAACCGGTTTTTGGGCGTGTTCTGCGTGTGCCAGCAATTTGCTCGAACGTTTAACGATCTGTTTATGGGCCCCAAATACAATAGTTGATTTTCGCTCGAAGGCGCAAAAGGGTTCCCTATGCATACCTGCATCTACCTTCATGTCCTACCTCCACGTCAACCACAATCAGCTACTCGAAATCTAGCCCAAAACTCCTTTTTTTGTTGGTCTGGCTTATTCAAGTGCATTGGCCATGAATTCCACACACAAAACAAACAAACAACAACAATTCACATTCATAGCATTTACGAATACTATTCAAACATTCAAATAAAGCACTCGAAGAGGAAAATAAAAGAATCACGGACAACAGTCCGGGAATGCTTCCACTGAACGAGTCACTCAGCCAGTCAGCCTCGTCTACAATAGTTCATTTTAGTCTATTCTTTAGCTTTCTTTGCTTATTTGTTTTCTTTCTTTTGCATTTACCTTTTGCTTTTGTCATTGTCACAGGCAGCAGCCTTGTTGTTGTTGCTGTAGGCGGTAGCTTGCATAAATATTATGCGCTCATCTATTATCAGTTGATCTCTCTCTTACTCTATCGCAGCTGTTAATTCAGTTTCCAAGAACGAATGCCCTGCCCAAGCCTCGCTCACTCTCTCATGCCGTCTCGTTCGCTCAGCAGCTGCCTTCTAAGCTTCTCAGTATTTATGCTCTTTTCACAATTAGTATGAACGCTTACAGTTATTGTTTTGTTCCTTTTTGCGAATACACTGCGCGACAAGGTTTTTGGACTGTAAAGAGAATTTGTATAGTGAGAGAAATTTAAGTTATATGAGTTGAGTCTGATTTTATTATTATTTTATTATCTTATGTTATAAATTTTATAAGTTTATTTTAAATAATTATGTATATATAATATATTCTTAGCTATTTTTTGTATAGGAGTGTAATGACTGGCAGTGCTTGTGGCTCGGTGCATCGCTTTGGGCCACATTTTCTGTTACGCTCGATTAAAGCTATAAAGCCTTTTGCTACCTCTCACCACGTCACGCCACGCCCCCTGCTCTGCGCCCGCTCAGGCATCAACGAACCCTCTATCATATTTATGCACTTGGCATTTTTGCATTTATTGCCGCTTTGTTTGCCCTGCTGTTGCTGCCCACACTCCGTCGCTCTCCCTCCTTCTCTCACACTCCTCCCCTTTATCGTTGCAATGATTTTTCAATGCCAAGCTACAACTCTTGCTTCCTGCAGGCATTCCCTTGGCTACCCACTCTCCCTCTCTCTTCTCTACCTCTGCCTATGTCAGTCTTGTCGGCTTAGTGCGCACACCACCTCTACAACTTCTTCTGCTGCTGCCTCGGCTTCTACGTCTGCTTCTTATGGCATTTCATACAATGCCCGCACAACATGCACTTCATTTCAAATGCCTTTCGCTTGCCGCCCGCCGCCCCCTCTGCCCGTGCGCCTCTGCGCACTTCCCTCTGCTTTACTGCATTTGCTCGGCCCATTTCATGTCTTGAAGTTATGCCCAGCGTTGCCAGAGTCAGCCAGAAGTTAAGCCCGGGGCTCAGAGCACTTCCTTCCTGCCTTGAACTGGTTTGTGGGCTCCGTCCACGTTGCTCGCACTGCTCGCAGTGTGGGTAAACGTTTAACTCTGCTGATTGATTGCAGTCAACAATTGTTTGTTCTTCATACAACATTTATTTCCAGTTAGGCGGTTAGTCATAGGCTTTTTTCTGCTGTATGCAAGTGTGTGGGCGTCTCTCGCTCTACCCCTCTCTCTCTCTCTCCCTCTGTTGGGTTATGCTAATGTCTTTTCATTCCAGCTTTCGACTTTAAGTTTTTGCCGCTGGCCTCTTGTTATCTTTAATTGGCTTTCCCACTCATTTGTTGTGTAGTCGTAGGCATTGTTTGTTGTTTCTTTTTCCATAGCTCAATTTACAAAGAAACACACACATGCCCAGCCACGCCCACGTCCTGCCCCTATGAAACCAACTATTATAATTGGCCGAGTGTTTTCAATGTGTTCAATGATTCATGGCCATTTTGATTTTATTGCCGCTTGCTTTTTCCATTTTGCATTTTCAGCTGGAAAATACTCTGGGAAAATCGTTATGCGAATTTTGTGAGCAATAAACTGGCAATTACTGGAAAATACAGGGCACCACTAACCACCTGTAAGTGGGCAATTGCATGGAAGCATTTTGCCCATTCAATATGCACGGCGGGCGAGGGTTGCATGAGCTTTGCTCTTTTTAAGACCAAACTGCAAATTGTTTCACAACATTTGGAGATACACAGATACGACACACACACGCAGAGCTTAGCAAATGAATTGCAAGAGCTTTCGAAAGCTCACTAACACTTGTGCATTAAGTAATGAACTGAAATATTTATTGCTTTTCAGATATTTCTAAATAAATTTCTCCGCCCCCCCTTCACTCTCGATTTCGTAGTCAAACACCCAACTAATTATCGTCGAGTTGATATAAATTTTCATTTAATTAAAATCCTTGCTGGCTGCAGGCAAAGCGACAAAATTGCAACGTGTTCAAAAGACCAACTAGCCCCCTTCCCCATCCCTATCCCCCCTCTCCCCACAACAAATTGTAGAACAAAAAAAAATGGGCAAAAGAGTTAAACGAATTGGACGCTTGGCTGCGTTTATTGCTGCCTTTTTAGTTACGGAAATTGATTGACATAATAAAATAATCCTTGAGAGTTAATTGAAATGGACGAGGCGAGCAAATAGAGAGGGTCGAAGAGAGAGAGTGCGAGGGAGACAGCTGTATAATGCGTGACAGGTGGAAAAACCAGATGAAAAAACAACAGCTAAAGCAATTAAATGAAATTAATGCGAATTTCATTGCAATGAAATTTAACTGACAAAAATTGTTGAGATAAAACAAGAAAAAAAAAAAAAAAGAGAAAAAAACCTTCAAAACTTTGGTTAAATTTGCGCCAAATAAATTCGATTAGTGCGAACTGAACTCTCGCAGGCCTTAAAGCGGCACCAATTGAATTTCCAAAATCGAAACGAGAAAAAAAGTTACTCTTTTCGGCCATTACTCAAAAGTTTTGGTCTCTTGTTTGCCATCAATCAACGCTGGGCGAAAACAAAGCCAGAATCGTATAGAGCCGAGCACAGTTTTCAGCTCAGAACTTGAGCGAGAGTTGCTGCAGTTGGGGCTATAATCTGCCCGAGGCTTACAATGCGGCAAGAAATTTTAATTATGGCTAGCTTAACGTACCAAACTTTAGGAACGGTCAGTGCCCAGCTGTGCCCCACCCCAACCCAATCGGAACCCTTAGCCCTAAGCTCTGACGCCTGGCAACAAAATCTTCGAATAGACAAAGTTTTTCGGCAACAATTTATTTATTTGCCAGAATAACAACAGTAAAAGGAACAGCCAAATAGAGAGAGGGAGCGAGAGGGAGGGAGAGGCGAGAGGTTAGCCCCCAGTAAACCCTATTTGAAACCCTTTCGTGTTTTTAGCAATTATTCGCTGCTAGGACATCTTGTTGCCCAACTGTCAAGCATTTTTAATTGACTCGCAATGCCCCTGGGTGCCCCGAAATCCCGGAATCAAACACGCATTTGAATCCAATTTTAATTGCCCTCACACTCTCTGCTCACTCTGCCTCCCTCTCTGAAAACTGTACTCAAACTTGGCCAACAATTTATTGCAATCGCCGCGTTTTTTGAAGTTTTTGTTTTCGCATTTCGCTTTCCATGCCCTGTACCTGATGAGAGTTGTCTGACCAGGGGATGTATTGGTTGGCTGAGTTTAGGTGACATGCCGAAAGAGCCTATTATGGGTCTTTAGTGTAATATATAAGTTGAGACTCTAGTAGCATCCTGACCATCTTACCTCTAGCTCTATCTATATATTTTAGAGCTATTAGAGTTAGATACTTAAATCATAGTCACAGCGCTATCTACTTCTCACATCGATAAAATTTGCAGTATTAAAAGCATATACTTATCGTTCAAGAGATCAATAATTATCGTTATCGATATGCAGTTTCACAGTCTCACAGTTAAGACAACAATAAAACTCGTGTAGGGTAACCCATAGTCGATTACACTTCACTTTCACCGTTTTCCCATTTTTCTGTTGTTTTTACAAACCGCCGTGCGCTCTGCCGTAAAATTAATGCTCTGTGCGGGGCGGGTACGGGGCGTTGCAGGCTTCGGCTTGAAGCAGTTTTTCCCTTTTCCCTGAGCCATGCTATGTTGTTTTTTATCTCGTCCATTGTTTTCGTATATTTCCGGCTCAATTGTTACACTAAATACTCTGCACAAACATCGGCAAAGTGCCCGAAAACGGAACCAGTTCGCTCGCATGTCAGCTCATTTGAACATATGCTAATGCCCCCAGGCAGGAGTTGCTGCCTGGTTGCCTGCGCTTCAGTTGATCTCTAATAACAGGCTCAAGCAAATTGTCTATATAGCGAGCGTCGCATCATTATCAACGCTCGAGCGCTGGAAAAACCGTAGCGAATGCAAATGACGAATGACATTTGATATGCATCTCTCTGTGAGACTCTATTCGGGCATATGTGGGTTTACGACTCTCCGAATGGGTTTTCGGCCAGCTGTCGGGCGTAATTGGATTTGAAATTAATCGCTATAGCCAGTAGGTTTAAGGGTTTGACTTGATATGTAGTTAAGCATCTAGTTAGGCCATCGATTCTAATGAGAATACGTGCTCAGTGCGGGCTAAGTAGTAAGCGTAATGGGTTCTTGTCTGTGAGCTATTAGCTCATGGCTCTTAATGGGCAGATCATTAAAATTAGAGAATATGTGATGTGCTTGCAGCAGGAACTAGGAAAGGCTTTTACGTAAGTCTATTAAAGCTGTAAGTTGATTACCTCTTTGATTAATCGGTATTGCAGAGTTATAAAAGAGCTTTGAAGTAGATGAGCTTTAGCTTGAGCTTTAAGCGAAGTTTACGAAATAATATATTTGCAAGTACCAATTAAGTTTCAATCTAATCAACACTGTAAGTTGTAACATTCCTTCGTTAATCAACACTGAATACTAAAAAGCAGCTTTCAACACTGACAACAGCTGCTAGTGTGAGCTTTATCCAACCATAATTATACTCCTATAAAATATACCCCTATCTATATATTTTTATATCTGATCCGACTGCCCGTCAGCAATTGACTTCCGTTATAATCTTGTTCGTCTGTCGCTCACCTCTCAAACTGTATTTTAAATGTTAATTCGGCTTTTACACCTCATGGGCAAAAAACTTGCGTCAGGTTAAATTTGATTGATTGCGCCAGTCTGAAAAATTGACGAAGCGACCATGTTAAAAACTTTAATAAGTTTAGCAACGCCTGCGCCGAAAAAAAATCTTTTACAAACTTTCCCAAAGTAATGGAAAAAACTGGCTTTAAGCAAATATTCAGCGAAAAAGTTAATTAAATTGAAAGCGCTCAATGGTTGCCATAGCAACAATAAAACCATCAGAAAACAGCAGAAAAAAAAAAAAAACATTTACAACATCGAAAAATGTTTCATGCAAATAAATAGCAAACAAATTGAATCCAATTGCGAATAGAGCACTGCAAATAAAATAATGTAAATAATTGCAGCAACAAATTTGTGCAAAAATCCATAAATATGTATGTGCATATGCATTTATTTATATTTATATTTATATATAAAATATGAAAATGTCGGAAAATGGACATGACACAAAATATTCCCGAGCTGAAACTTGGCTGTCGTTCGTTATCAGTTTTACATATGCCACGAGTTGTCACGAGAAAATACTCGAGGAGAGGAAATTGATTTAATTGATATAGAGACTCTCTGCACACATCAACATGGAGTGTCAAAAATATAGAAAATTATTTGAATAATAATAATCAGTTTGATAGAAAAATAAAAAAAATAATAATAATAAAAATTTTATAAATAAATATATAAAAAAATATATAAATATAAATTGTATATATACTATATTATTAATATTATTTTATATATATTTGTTTATTATTTATATATATATATGTATATTTATTTGATTAACAAACAATATTTTCGTTTTAAATATTTATTTTTTTTTATATAAAATATTTTTAGATTTTTAAGGTAAATTTTTAGTGCTTGCATATGGAATAAAATTCTAAAAAATATGAACATTTTAGCAAACGCCAAAATTCACACGAAGCAACACTTGTTGATGCCAAAAAAATGTATATTAAAAATAAAATATAAATATTTTATTTTAAAAATAAAATATATAATATAAAAATATATTTAGTATTTTAAATGCATTTGTATACATTCAGTAAATATAAAATAATATTAAAATGCATTCGCATTTGGTGAGAAAACAAAGAAAAATCAAATGACAGAATTTAATATTCTGGTTTTCAGAGTCGCGACCGGGCAACAGATCAGCGTCGATAATTTGTATGCCGCGTGTTGCATTCATTTGTTAAAACTTTTTGCACACTTTATTGAATGCAGCTCACTGAGAATCGAGAAAAAATGGCGTGTAAGAGAGAAAAGCGTGAAAATGGAGTTGGCTGGGGAAAAGTGAATGAGAAATGGAATCGAATGCAGTTGTAAATGTGAAATGCGCTTTAAAATGCGCTGCAATGCGTCTTGTTAATTTAATGCAATTTATATTGAAGCAGAGTGCTGCCTGCGCTTGACTTGGCCCCGTTTGTTGATTGCGGGCCGTTTGTAAGGATTGCGGTTGAGCAGCCTTTTGGACAACTGCCACGCAACGCAACGCAACGCAATCAGTCGACAGAAGTGTTTGTGCCACAAATGATTTTGCGAGCAGATTGCCTGCCGGGCGCTGTCTATTGTGATTATGCGATGCCAGCTGAGAACAGGCCCCAGGCAGGGTGACAGGGGGCGTGGCGCGGTCACACGGAAGCGATGACAGCAGCAACAGCAGCAACAGCAGCCGCAGCGGCAACAACAATAACAGTTCATTACGGTGGCTACAGAAGTCAGGCGAGGATGAAGGCGCCAAAAGACAGCCAAAGCAATTGCAGCAACAGAGCAATAGCAATAGCAATAGCAATGGCAGAAGCAAAAGCAAAAGTATCTGTCAGATACAATTTTCAAATTGCTGAGATACTCTCACGGCATTTTGTACGCTTGCTTAAGCCACACACACACACACGCAGAGACAGCAAAAAATGCGGAAAACTGTGAAAAGCCATGAAAACTGTTAACTGAAATCAAGTCGGCGCCGCAGGTGCTGGGAAAATGGCAAAAGTTGCCAGCAATTGAAATTATGCAATTGCAAAGTTTGTGTTTAGGCCAACAGCAGCCTTGGCCCAGTTCAAAGTTGCAACTGAGACAGAGGGAGACAGCTGGCAATGGTTAAACATAATTGCCATTCATGATGTTGTCTTATCGAGGCGCTTCCATCGGCTAGCCGCAGCGACACAGGATCAGGATTAGGGAACACAGTCAGACAGGCAGACAGCCAGACAGGCAGACAGGCAATTCGGGTTAGTTTTAATCCACTGTTGACAGTTGAAAGGCCCCAAGGTCACTTTTGACATTTATTAACTCACAATTCTCGTTGAACTCTCTTTCTCTGTACTCTCTCTCTCTCTCTCTCTCTCTCTCTCTCTCTCTCTCTCTCTCTCTCTCTCTCTCTCCCTCTCTGCAAAGTCCTTGCCATTAAGCGAACACTTCTGGCCCAGCCAATTGTTCAATGCTTATGCGGGCTCTGTGACCAGAATACGAATAACTGAAATGCGACTGCGTGAAGATAAATGAAGATGCAGAGTGGGCTTAGGGTTGAGTTCAGATTTGGCAATTCACAGCTGCCACTGATACCAGAGAGAGAGAGAGACAGAGAGGGAGAGAGAGAGGTCACCCAACTCATGGTTTTAATGCGATTTCTGACATAAGACCATATCATATTTTAAGTGTTTTCCAAACTTGAATTGTAGCTGAAATTCTAAGAATGCCATTAAATGCCCAAATCGGCTTAGTCTCAATTTTAATTCTTTTTTTGTCAACCACAACAATTTCAGCTGCAATCAATCAGCTTTGAGGCATTAACAAATGAGAGATTCCATTTAAAATATTTCCTTCACTCTTGTCAGTTGCTATTTGGGTCAGCAGCAGCAGCAGTTCCCAGCATAATTCGATATGTTGTCATGCCATTGTCGCCTGCAACTATCCCTAATGCCATCGCTCAGATCTATCTATTCCACTATCTAGCTATCCATCTATCTTTAAAATGCTTCTATTGACAATTTAGCTTTCGACTGTCGCTTCTCCTATTTCGCACTTGACGCAGCGCCACACTGATTGAGCAAGGGACATCTCTGTCTCCCTCATCCCCTCAACTCATCCTCTGATGAGTGAGAGGGCCCTCACAGCTGCCCTCACAGTTTTCATTATGTTGCGTTTAGCATTTGCATCACATTCGCGACATGTTGCAAATCTTTTTTGTTTTCCGTCTTTCGTGCTTTCTTTATGTCGGTTCTCTTTTACGCCTGGGCGCTCAGCGCACTTCTCAGCGGGTCCATTCGTCCCGCTGCCAATGTCATCTGTCAATATTGATTTAAAATCAATTCATCTGCAGCTGCCGCCGTTGCTGTTGCTGCTGATTTGGCTGCAGCTTGAGCTTTTCATTAGCCGTCGCGGAAAGTCGGTCGTGGCACAGTTTACTCTCTCTCTCTCTCTCTCTCTGTCTGTCTGTCTCGCTCTCACATATTATTAAATTTGATGTATGCATGCTTGCTGAATTAATCAAATTTAGTGCGACGCGCCCCGAAACCAGCAGCAGTCACATAGTCAGCCAGAGACAGTTGGATAGTTGTCAGTCAGAGCCAAGCCCTTTTGAGTCGCGTCCATGACACTTGTCCATCAGCTGGGCAAACAAACTGGCCCGAGTCATGAGCCATGGCTAGACCCGCACCTATCCCCACGCCCACCCCCCCGACTGCGCCGGTCTGCCTGCCACTCATTTCAATTGAAGCGAACGTCATTTGAAACGTGTATACCCCACCCCGAAACGTCAACGAGCTCAACTTCAACCGCAGCGATTACGATTACCAACCCAGTTCTCAGTTCTCAGTTCGCAGTTCTCATTTGCCGGAGTTCAATGCTCCAATATGCAAATTGAGCCTTGTTATTGCTTTTGCTGCTGTTTGTTGCTGCTGTGTTGTTGTTGCTGAGCACGCACTGCAACAGCAACAAACATCTTTTAAAGGCGCCTTTAAGCGCCGCTTTGGCCGCGGCTGGCCAACTTCAATACAATTTTGCGGCCATGTTTTTTAAGAATTACAACGCGAAAATACTGTTAACTTGGCCCTTACACATGCAAAGCCCCCATCGAAATCCACGAAATGACCATGCAGTCACTCGTACGACAACAGCCAGCGCAAACACTCACTCGAACTGGGCATTGATTAAATCGTCGCTGCATAGTACTCATTCCCTGAATGCCCTATCAATGGAATGGGCAGCTCGAATTATAGAGAAATTAAAATGGTATTTGGGTTAATTAAAATAAATATTTTTTTTTAGAGTTTTTAAAATTTTTAAACATTAAATTGTATATACATAAATATATACTTAGTTTTTGTTTGAGCTAAAAGAATATTTATTTATATATATGTATAATATATATTTATATATATATTTTTATATATTTAAAAAATAAAAAACACAGTAAAACTACAAAAATAAATAATTTAAAAATCTTACATTTTATGTATTGTTTTTTTGTTCTGTAAAAAAATATTAAACCATATTAAATAAAATTATTTTTTAATGTAGATAAACTTATAAATAGATAATAATAATTTTAAGATAATAATATATATATATATATTTATTCTTATATATTTTTTTATTTATCTTAAAATCCTAACTATACTAATAATACAACATTTTTAACGTTATAATAATATTTTATATATAATTATATTTTAATATTTTCTCTTCTTTTCTTGAGCTGTCAAATCCGTTTTCTTCCACTTGACCTTTGATTAATATCAAATTGCCTGTCAATGTTTTTTTATACTCATAAATATATATATAATATAATATAGTATATAATATATCTATATCGGCAATATTTTTTGTTGCATATTTAAATATATTTTACGAAGTAAACGACAGCAAATAAAATGAAGTCATAAAGAGCTGCTTGATATATGCTTATATTGAAAGGAATATTATGCACACACAAACACTCACACACACATATATGCATATATATATATATATATATATATATATATATATATATATACATATTCGCACACATTACCAACAGCCTTATAGGGTATCAAAGACTTTGCTGCTGCTGCTGCTGCTGCTGCGCTGCTCCTGTTGACTTCTCATTTCAATTGCATTCAGAACACTTAACAATTTACTACCAACTACGCAACCGAATTACACAACAACGTATATATGTATTATATAAAGTATGTATATATATATATATATATGTTATATATATATGCATTTTCACGCAATAAAGTCAATGGCTTTTAACTCGGGCTGGGGAGAGGAGGGGAGAGCAGAGGGCTGGCCCGTTTATAAGGCAGTAAAATACATATCAAATTCATTTTTTTTCCAACATTTTCATTAAAGGACGCAAAAAATGAATTGAGTAGCGCAGCGTTCGCTGGGCGGAAAAATTGTCGTTAAAAAATGACAAACAGTAAACACTAAAAGTTTTTCATATTAAGCGGGCAAAAAAATGGGGCGTAAAAAAGTGGAAAAAACGTGATTAATCCGTGTGATAGTCGAACGCGTTTATAACAATTTAATTTGAAGTTTATTTGTGTTTTATTTTGATGAGCAATTTGAAATTGATATGCGCAGCAATTATCGATGGAAGAAGCCAAAGCACTCATCACGGCATTCCATAATGCCTATTATGTAACAACGTTTTAATTAAAATTCACATTTAACAATCATATTCCGGGTTAATCGTGTGCTGAAATTTCAGAATTTCACAATTTGACCGCAAAATATGCGAAACAATTAGACAATTGTTATGAGTTGTGTGTGTGTGTGTGTGTGTGCATTGTTAATGAAATTACTTTACAGTTTTATTGGCCTATTCGTATGCAAATGTGCGTTTAACTCCATCGTCACTCGCATTCACTCAATTTGCATAGATGAAGAAGTTAATAATTGTTTGACTTATCTTTAAGGCTCGCATGTAATCAGCATTCAGATTTTACGCATTCCAAGAGCGACGAAAATTAAATTCAATTAAATTCTGGCATAAATTTCGAGTTAAATTTTAATTGCGTGTGTGCTCGTATGCCTAACAGTTATGCTCAAAAGTATATACACACCCAAGTGTATATGCGTATCTGACAGATACTTGACTCGCTGTCTCACAGTTACTTCGGCCACCACGCCACCCACTCGACGAGCACGTGCCCGAGTTACAAATGAACCTTGAGTCGCTTCTGACAGCCGCATGCACGAAAATGAAGTTCGCTGCCCAAAATGTCTGCATTATTGCCATATATATTAATTAACAATATCGAAACAGCTAATTAGCACTTTATTTAGCCATCAGAGTTGTTTTTGTTTTAAATTAAATTTTGTTGCATTCGTAGAGTAAGATGAATTGGCATTTGATTGATATCTAAGAAGATGAAATATTAATCTGAAGTGAAAATACAATTTTTTAAAGATTTTCAAAATGTTTTAAAATATTTTAAAGTATTTTTTTAGCTAAACCTTTCATAATAAAACTCATAATGAAAATAAATTAATAATAATAACGAAAAAAAATTAAATTATAAAAAAAATAAAAAATAAAAATTATAATTATAAAATATATTTAAAATTAATGTTAATTAAATAATAATAATTTCCAATAATAAACATAAATACTATAATTTAATATAAATATTTAAATAAATTATGGTCAAGCTCGCTCATTGTTATGCTCATTAGGTAATGCTCTAATGATAATAATAATATATGTCTATGCAGCGCTCTTCATTGACTCAGATATTATTTGTTTCCTTATTGAATTAGTTACTTTCTGTTGCTTCTCTTTTAATTTGTTTCCCAAACCACAAAATTCCTAATTGTTGCAAACGAAATTGCTTTTTGTCCAATTTACTAGTAACGTATTTCAATTTTCAATCACATTTACAACTGATTCAAGGATTTCCATTCGACTGTGCCCACTTGGCAGTAGTTCTTGGAAAATCGACACTGAAGTAATATACATTCATTAAGGATAAAGGCCAACCAGACACACAGAGAGAGGGAGAGGGAGAGGGCGGGCGTGTGTAAACAGAATGTGTTTAATTTGGAAAAGGCCTAAAAGACATGGCCCAGACCCAGGTCTGAGCCAGCCGCAGTTACATTAAGAACAACAACAATTTAATTACATTAAAGTTGGCTCTATTTAATCAGCAACAATAACAGAGAATGCCACATGTGGCATGAGGCATGCCCCTTTTGCTGCTCGGCATTTGGCTAATTGATGTGCCACAAAGTTTAAGCAAATATCAAAGAACGTTTCGTGTGCAAAGCGCAATTGCTCGCAGGCATTTCGAAAAACAATTTGGCCCAAGTTTTTAGTTTGCAGCCAGATGCTCTAATTCACTTAGCCCGACTGCAGCTCGAGACTTGTCAAAGTTGCGAAAAATAATAATAAAAATTAAATTTGTTGAAAATGCCAAGAAAAGTGCCAGCAACAAATTGCGATAAAAACCTGAGGCAGGGAAAATGTCAACAGAACTGAAAGCTGACAACAGCCGAAAAGATGCAGCTAAGCCAAGGTAAACTCTAACTAAATGGGACAACTGACAAGAGGGAGAGAGAAGGGAGGCTGCAACACGTGCAGTCAATTTGGTGTTAAGAATAAAAAACAACAACACAGAGTTTTTGGCTATTATTAAATTTGCGAGAGCCCAACTAAAAACTTAACATACTAAACTGCCAGCTGCGGCGGCCACGCCCAGCGTCCCTCTGAGCACCTGGCTGCAGGCTGGCGAGAGAGGGGGCCGAAGCAGCATTTGAATAATTACTAAAGTTGACTGGAGCTGTAAGCGAGTGGAGTAGCGACAGAGCAGCAGCAGAGGCGAAGCGTGCAGCACTTTATGCTAGCTGGCGATTTATGTGTCTCCAAAGGCACACGGATGGGTGTGCGTGTGTGTGTGTGTGTGTGAGTGAGTGTTGTGTTGTTATGCTGCGCTTAAAAGACGTGTGAATTTATGGACCGAGATGCATTTTAAGTGAATTAAATTCCCCAAGCTGCGCACACACAAAAAAAAGAGCAGCGATAGTCGATATGGCGAAGCATTTATACACTGCCTTGAGATCTAGAGGAAGAAGGCATTTGTAAGCAGAGCTTGATTGAGATACAATAGAAGATTTAATGAGCTAAGATTGTAAAATAGAAATAATCACAAAGTTTTGCTATGTAACAATGTGGGACCATCGTGATATCAAAAAATATATATAAAATATATATAGCTATGACAGCTAGATGCTGTAGTTCTATAATGCAGCTCATACTCCAATATGTTCTTTATAAAATATAAAAGCAAAGTTATGTAAAGTTTCATAGAGTTTAAGAGTCATATATTCTAGTAAACATGCCCGCAACTTCAGCTCTCATACTGAACAGGAATATATATATAAACATATACACATCTCTCCTTGCCCATAAGGCTTCAACTTATCTGCTCGCGTGACACGTTTCATCACAAAATAATAAACCCTCGCTGAAGCGCATAAAACTCACTTGCATACAGTTGACAAATGTTGCACGCACATGTTGCGGCAACATGTTGCGGAGGCTCAATGGCAGCGCAACATCTGAAGCATTTCTAGCAACCATTCGCTTAGGGTCGCATGCGACTGTTTGGCAAGCAGCCAATGGCTGCAAAGCCTAAAGATAATCTTAAAAAAAAAATTGATGGCTTTGACGCTGCTGCAGCTAATGATGTTCATGATGATGATGATGTTGTTAGTTGATGATGATGCGTGGAACAACCCTGCAGCCGCAGCGCTAGCCAAAGCAAGCCTAAACCAATTTGGCACGCGAAAATTGCATTACAGCTGGCAAATTTAATAAACCAACAAACCGAGCAAGCAGAAGGAGAAACGGAGAGAAGGAGAGAGGGAAAACTCAGAAGGAAAACGCCTGGCAAAGAAACACAAACACAACAACAGCCGGAGACAACCCCGAAATGCTGTCAGGGTTGTCACGGCGCACCACAAATGTTAAAAATTTCACAGCCCGAACTTTGGCTTCCATTTTTTTGTCGCTCTTCCAGAAGGGGCCAAGGGGTTGGTTGCCTCACTTTTTATTTGTCGACGGGGATAAAATCAAATAAATAAAGCCGCACACACATTTTTGGGCTAAATGTTTGGCATATTTCGGTGCGTGTAGCATTTGCATCGCCATTTTTGATTTATGCCGCATAGAAAATGGAAATTTATGTGTGGCGCTGCGGCCATTAAAACGTGAGCTAAATATTTCTCCCTTTTCCACGCGGACTCTGGCGGAATGGCTGCAGCCGCATCTAGCTATTAAATAGAATTCACCAAAATAAAGACTAACTACCGAACTATGTCACGCCCATTAGTTAAGAGCCGCCTTCCGTGGGCTAAGTGCGAAATATAGCTAAACTGTAGAGCATAGCGAAATTTAGCTATTATACAGAATGTGATCGACCATAAAAATGAACTCGCAATTCAATCCAAATTCCAATTGTGGCCACAGACGCCACACACACAGCCAGCCGCAACAGCTGCCTCCCCCCCTCAGTGGAGCTGTCAACATCTATTCAATCGCTATTTAAAATTCCATATCCAAAATCACAGCGCATAGAGAAATATAGATAGTGTGTGTGTGTGTGTGTGTGTGACATCAACAGAGCGCTGCTGGCGACAGGTGAGAAAATCTATTGAAAATTGTAGTTAAATATTTCAATGCCACGCCCACCCACACACACACGAAGAGTAGTGAAAAATGCACGAGGCGAGTTCATTAGTTTGACTGTTGTTAGCTGTTTTTGGCTGTTTTTGTTGGCGCATCTGCGGCTGAGCGTGGGCGCGTTATAAAGAGAACGTGTTAACCGCAAACGTTGCAGCTACAACTCGTGCATAGTTGACAGCAACAGCAACACAGGTGTAAAATACGAAAGGCGCAAATATGAAATATTTTCGAGTCATTCTTCTTCTTCTGCCTTTTTTTTTGGCTCGTTGCTGAAATGCTTTTGGCATTAAAATGAAAATAACGTAATTCGTAATGAAAGCCGACTTCAAAACATGCAAACACACACAGACACACGCACACACGCACACGCACGCACACATATACAGATAAAAGTTGTTTCTGCATGCTAACACACACACTCGCACACACACTCACAGCCACTAATGGATTTATGCAATGCTTGCAGAATTGTAAAAATTCCTTTGGCTTCAGCAATGCCCTGGAACACGCAGCGCATGAAGCGGGAGTTTTGGCTTGCCAGAAATATATGAGCTGTATTTAGGTAGAGTTTTTATGAACTGTGGCTTGAATAACTCTAGATTTTTGCACTCATCTAAAACTCAACAGAAAGTTGATTAGGCAGCAGCAACCCGCATAGGCCAAGCTTTCTATTGGCTTAAATCTCGAGTAAAGGATCTGAAATATCTACCTGCATGCCTGCCAGTGTCACCTTTAAAGTGTTTTCCAGCTCTTGCTTAATACATTTGTCCTGTGCCGCTTTTATGAAATATTTCATGCTGGCTGGCACACTCTAAAGCTTTGATAGTAAGGTGGCTGCACAGTTTGTGCGCTGACAGTGGCGAAGGGCAATAAAAATTCCACAATGGCATTAGCTTTGCAGGCACCAGCGCACACTCACACACACTCACACACTGGGCACATTTTGTGTTTGTTTGCGTGAATTTGCGGCGCGTATTTGCGGCCAAGCAATGTCGCACACGCGCGGCGCTGCTAAAAGTGAAATGCAATAAAATAAAATGAAATGCACAGAATTTCGCACCAGCACACACACACTTACGCATACAAATGCAGATGTGTGTGAATGTTTTTATTTATATTTATTTATATTTATGCTATTATTTACATACGAAGTCGCAGCCCAACTGCAGAGAGGGGCAGGGCGCGGCAACTGTACTCTCAGCTCGGTGCTAAATCGTATTACTGCACGCGATTCCCATGAAAGCCATTAACAGAGACAGCAACAGCAATAACAGCCCGAGCCACAGCAATAGCAATAGCAACAGTAACAGAGACTCCGAACCGTAACTCACTAACTCAACGGGGCAGCTCCCATATACCATTGGCCAACACCCATCGACTGCATGGCAAATAATATATATTTAGAGAAATTTGGAAATGAATTAAATAAATTGGGAATTTTAAATAAAAACAAAATAAATAAATACAAATTTAAGCTGCATTTTAATAGAGAAAATCTAATAAATATTTGAATAGCCAAAATAATTTATAGAAAATTTCATAAATCATAAATTTGATGTAATGTGTGCCCTAAAATATATAAATTATATAATTAAATCTACACTTACTGCCATAAGTCGTTTAACATGCCCACATTCCTGTATGCTCCTCCCGTTTCTCTAAGTGCATAATTGGCCATATATGTTAGTACATAACATATCATGCATACAGCATTCGCAAATAGCTCCGTATGTAGACAACAGTTGGCGGCTATAATAAGCCATGCCAAAAAAGCGAGCCTCAACCCCCAGTCCCTGCCCTGCCCTGGCCCCTACCTATCTCTGGCAACAGCGAGCAGCCGCAAAAAGTTTATGCTTGCAGCTGTAGGGATCGGGATAGGGATAGGGATATGGCTAGTGCGAGGCACTGGCTCACTGGCTGCCTGGAATGTGACCCACAGTAATTAGTGTAATAAGCCTCAATGTACACAGACACACACACACACATCTGCCGCAGTTAATGTGCCTGTGTGTGTGTGTGTTCGTGTCTGTGTGAAACTGTGGGCAAACTAAATCCTTTGCATCAGTCTCCATGCAGCCATTTTGTGTGCTAGCCAAAAAAGCCAAAATCCAAACGGAATTGAACGAAAATGCCTTGCAAAACTTTTATGTTCATTCCTTTCTCTCCTCGTTTTATTTTTTTTTTATTTTGGTATTTTGCAGATATGTGATTCGGTCAGAGATAACTTGCCAACTCCGAATCATATATCATCTTTTTTGTGCAGTGCTAAATGCTTTTTGCATGCGTTGGTGAAACTTAAGGAACTTGTTGCCCAACTGAATGCCACAAAATTAATAATAAAAGCCGATTTTGGCTATAACTTTTTGCTTATATTTCTCAATTTGTTTTAAGCATTAAAAAAACTGAATCGTGCCTTAATTGGGCTTGTGTGGCTAGACATAATTTAGTTAAAAACTTATTTGAAATCAATTTTCTAAGAGTTCGAAATGCAAGCAGTTAGGGCTAAGCTGAAAAGTCATTTCTAAGCTATGAATGTGGCATCTAAATTAACATAATGTTAACACAATGTTAACTTAATGTTAACCTCACATCAATTTACATAGCTAATTGGCTAGCACTTTGTCATAGTTCTGCCTGGAGCATGAACTTCGTCTTATTAGCACACAAATTAGCCTAATGCTAACTCGACTTGGCGCCCGATGAATTGTTGTCAACACCTGACCTGTTGACCCGCTTTTAGCATAAATAGGTTAATTAACCTTAACCATAGTTTAAAAAAAGTTTTCTAACTCTAAAAGAATCTTATCTTTTATATTATATATATATATATATTTATATTATCTGAATATGCTTAAACTAATTGAATTTCGTCTTCTTTTGCTTGCAGGTAAATACGATTGGTTCAATTGACAATGGCGCACAGCTGGCGGCCGCAACAGAGTAAATTGTAAGTGTTTTGCCACGCCCCCAATTAGCCGCGCATTTAAGAGTGGGGCGCAGAGAACAACAATTATTATCGATGGCAAATTTATGCTATATATATTTGTCAATGCAGATAAAAAAGAGTTTCTATTGAATTAAAAATCCATCAAAGACTTGGTGGCCGCAAGAGCGGTTCGTGCTCCGCGCTTGTGAGCGGCTCGTCACTTACCCCCTGCAGGGGCTCGGCTACAGTCAGTCAGGCACAAAGGGCTACTTGTGGTTGGCTCCTTCATAAAAGTTAAAATGCAAATACAATTTGCCACTTAAAATCAACATAAATTGAAGCATGGACGGGCAATTGCAGGCGCAGAGGGGGGGTTGAGAGGGAAGAGAGGGAGCGGCGCAGAGGTTTAGTGGATGGGGAGGCCAATCGTTTCGCATTCGAGAGGCACTTCAAACAATTTACAACAAAAACGAGGCAACACACACAAACACACACACACAGAGGCAGAGAGCAGAAGGCAAGAGATAAGAGACAAGCGACAAGAGTGGAAAGTCAGCAAAATAAAAATCAAATTCTAGGAGCATAAAAAAAGTTCTAACTAAATATGTGTGCAGAGCTTGTGCGGAAAATTACGGAAACGGAACTCTGGCGAATTCCATGGAAAAGGTTATCAAAAGAATAAAGCAGTGCAGCAGAAGTGCAACACGACTATGCGATACTCTGCACAGAGAGAGAGAGAGAGAGAGAGAGAGAGCTGAGGAATAGCAAGAGGAATTCATTTTCATTGCGCCACAAATTCATAAATGAATTGTTTAAGTTGTTAAAGTGAATGCAAAAGTTTGAGTAAATAACTGAAAATTTATTTATACTAGCCTGAAGTCTCTCTCTTTGCCTTTTACAGAGTATCAATAGCAAAAGCAATAAAACACAAGTCGATGTATTCAGCCATGGTTACAGATCCATTTCGGTAAATTTCATTTTATGGCTACAAATATAAAGTGGCAAGAGCCATCTTCGATTTGTTGCCAAGTAACGAGGCTTAAATAACACTTACATCCTTGTCCATATGTCTCAGAAACTTTGAGGGCGGATTAATTTTTTGAAGTGCATTAAATGTCGAAATGGAGTTAACAATGGGAATGAAAAGTTTTTAGTTTAATATGTAAACTACGAATCGAAGTTGGAGACTTTTGTAGTGAACTTGAATAAGGAAGGAATAAAGTAAATTTGTCAAACTGCTGAGTTTTCCTTTACCAAGTTTAGGTAGAGTTTAAAACTGAAGACTTGAAGAGCTTCAAGATTTTGCTAAATAAATTTTGCCGATATTAAAAACATTGAATATAATTCCTAATACTTAATATTGAAAGGTATGAAAGCAAAGTATTTGAGATTACAGCTAAAATATATACTTTTTAAAATAGAATTTTTTGTAATATTTAAAGTAATAAATACTTAAAAAAAATAAGTTTTAATATTTAAATTTTTAAAATATTTTATTTTAAATATAAATAACATTTTTGTGACTTCAGATTTTTTTTATACACAATTTTTACTTTTTTACATATTTTTAAAGCAAATTAAATAAAATTAAAAAGATTTTATTTTCGAATATTTAGATTTTTTAAATATTAAAAATTTTTTTATTTAAGATTTACCTTTTGAATACTTGATATATATTTAAGTATTTTTTTTTTTTACATATTACATTAATAAATTTCCCATCAATTATCTTACATAGCTTTGCCTTTGTCTGGGATTATCCTCAGCTGCTGTCAGGGCCAAAATTTAGATATCTATATTTGATGGCAGCTGTTGCTGATTCTCAAGCCATAATTACCCAGTCAAAAACACACACACACAGGCGCACGCACACACGCATAAGCAGGCACAATTGTAGTCTCTAATAAATTCATAATTGACAACGCCCTTCAGCTCCCCTCGTTAGCCCTGCTCACATATGACAAATGCTGCGAGGCGGCGCATTTCACGCATAAACAGGCCGCACTTCCACATCCTCCAGCCATCGCCCGGCCAACTTCCTGCCACGGCAGCCGCTGCCGCCGCCGCTGCTGCTTTGCAAATTGCTGCGCTTCCTGCTTCGCTCCGGCAAAAATATATATATAAAAAAAGGGTTGTCGCTGTACGCACAACCCTTCGGGTAATTGCAAAAACTATTAAGCCAAATTATGGGTTTTAATATACGAGGCGCATGAAATGCCGGCTGCTGGCTGCCGCCTCGCCTAAACCCCGCCACTTCGGCTGCACTTGAGTGTTTCAAGTGCCGTGAAAATCAAGCACACGCGAAATTATTATATAGATTTGCAGCCTGGCCAAACTCCGAACGCCGAACTCCCCCAGTTCCAGTTTGTTTGATTGCAAAATGTTTGCTCTGGCGAACAAAAAAGGGCAAAAAAAAAAGGCGCCGCTTCGAATTATATATGAAAAATGCAAGGGTAATATTTGCTCGACCTATGCATGTGGCTCGCCCCCGCTCGCTCACAGATCAGCAAAATTTTCACATGGAGTAGTTTTCTTTGCCGTTCCCCCAATTGGCCCAGAACTCAGTGGCATTCCCATGGCGCTCTTTAAACATTTCAACTCCGAGTCCTTCGAGAGACATAAGGAAAAAAAGCAAAATAAAATTGAAAATTTGGCAAATATGAAAAAATGAAAAGTCATTTTCACATGCATTTTCACGAGTGGGGGGTGAAACGTAAACGTGGCAATTTTCCTCTCTTTGTTTTTTGGTTAGTTAGTTTTATTGTTATTTGCTGTTTGGGGCCCTCGCAGTTGGGGGCTGCCAACTGCTGCATAATTTAAGCGATGTATTTAAGCGGAATTATTGACTGCAAAATTCGCCTGCGGTGGAAATGTGGGTGTGGCCAGCGGGCGGGCGAAACCAGAAGGCGTGCCCCACTGTGTGTGTCTGTTTATTTCCTGTGAATGGATGAATTTGTTGTTGTTGTTGTACATTTGGTATTTTGGCCAATTCCATTCGTGAGTTATGCAGTCCCCTGCTGATTGGCAGACAACGGCCATTAAATCACACATAGTTCATAATTTAAAACATTTCCGAAAATACTATATATATATATATTCTACTATTTGATCTAACAACTAGTCAAATGCGAAATTTTTTACATATTAATTGACATAATTAAGGCGCTGCTCGCACACGCATGCTAATTATAAAATAATATAAACAAATTATATTATATATGTACGGCTATATGTTCGTGGGCATTCCGAAACATAACATCGAGCCTGTTTGCTTAGTTTTAGCTGCTTGTAATACCAACCTGCATGTCAAACTGCGAGCTAACAAATATTTAACATGAATACTCTGCCTTTTAGGCAGATGCAACTGTGCATAATGTTGCCGTGAATGTTTACAGTTTGGGCATAAAAAATGGCAGGAGCTAAGTTCGCATACAGACTGATGATATACATTTATATATATATGATATATATTTATACACATTTGTAAACTTAGCCTGCCAAAGCCAATATGTTGGTTTAATTAAAGTTGGGGTAACTTTAAATTGTGGAAATAGGCATATTAAAGACAATCTTCTATAATATATATTTTATTTAATACATATATATGTATTACTATATTATAAACATATTATTTTATATATAAAATATATTAATATTTTATTTAAAATTTTTTTTTTTATGCTATACAAGTCTGTTCTACGGGTCTGTCCTACAAGTCTATTCTACAAGTCTGTCCTACAAGTGTGCAATACAAGTCTGTTCTACAGGTCTGTCCTACAAGTCTGTTCTACAAGTTCTGTTCTACAAGTCTGCTCTATAGATCTGTTCTACAAGTCTATTCTATAGGCTCGTCCTACAAGTCTGCTCTACAGATCTGTTCTACAAGTCTGCTCTACAGATCTGTTCTACAAGTCTGCTCTACAGATCTGTTCTACAAGTCTGTTCTACAAGTGTGCCCTACAAGTATTCTATAGGTTCGTCCTACAAGTCTGCTCTACAGATCTGTTCTACAAGTCTGCTCTACAGATCTGTTATACAAGTCTATTCTATAGGTTTGTCCTACAAGTCTGTCCTACAAGTCTGTTCTACAAGTCTGCTCTACAGATCTGTTCTACAAGTCTGCTCTACAGATCTGTTCTACAAGTCTGCTCTACAGATCTGTTCTACAAATCTGCTCTACAGATTTCTTATACAAGTCTATCCTAGAAGTCTGTCCATCTTCGTCTCTCCATTCTGTATATGTGAAAGCTTCAATCTATGCAGCTAGAGCTGAAAGAGATTTCCCTATACTATAGCTAGGCATTCGCAGCTTGACAACTTATTCTATCTTTATTGAGATCTAAATTTGATATAAAGACTGGCCTAAAGCATTCACCCGCATTCAGTACTTGGATCCCAGCTAAGCCCACAGTCGACATTCCGACTAAAGCACAAGAATATATATTCTAAAATGCATAGTATTATCTAAAGAATGCTTTATATGAATTCCTTATGGAAGTAATCACTTCTTAGCTTGTTTTATAGCTACAATCTTGTGGTGTGGCTGTAACATCTGTAATCCAGTCTGCATTGCGGTACACATACCCTCGGTCTGCCTGCTCTCATTCGCTTTCGCATATTGCCCCCTATCGTTCATCCCATTTGCACTTGCAGCGAGCTCGGCCAAGAGATAAATTGCACTGCACTTGGCCATAAATTAAATATATATATAATTTTCTTTTCATTTTTCGTTTTATGTTTCATTTTTTTCGTAAATCTAAGAGAAATGTTCGCTTGAACGCCTCTTAAGAATTGGAATGCTCGGCTCAGCAGACAGCCGAAGCATCCCCTCTCGACTGCAGTCCGACTCGTGAGCAGTCGCTGTTCGAGTTGGCGGCGGCTGTTCGCCGTTCGCCGTTTGCCGTTCGCCGTTCGCTGTTCACTGAAATTTTAATAACTCAATTACGCACACATTTGAATTCATTAGCGCCACACGAAATAACAAAAACAACAACAACCAGGGGCTATTGGCAGAAGAAAGATAGACGCAGCGAGGCGAGGTTTGTTCAGGGGATAGCAAGGGGCAAATATAATAAAATGTATATAAATCAAATTTAGCGCCGAAATGGCAAAAGGAGTGCGAGGATTTAATGAAAGAGCGGGACGCAGGACGCATCCTGGCAGCCTGAACCTTTGTTAGCCCACGGGTTGCGTGTGCGAGCGAACACAGCTCACGGCAGGGGTTTCCTTTGCCACTGCCTCTGCCTCTGCCTTTCTCTCTGTTTTCTTTCTTTTTTTTTTTTTTGGCAAGGGCTGCTTTTTGGAAAATTATTGCGCCGAAAGCATTTGAAAAACTAATAACCATGTACGGATTTCATAATAAATCAAGTACAGCAACAACTGCAACAACAGGAACAACAATAGCTATTACAACATATTCATCTATGCAAAGAATTGGGCAAGCAGCAGGACGAGCCCAAAAGCCGTTAAAATGCAGCTCACAATGCACAATGGCTGTCGGTGTTACATATGTTTTACTGTACTGCAGTACAGTACAAACAGGACAAAGGCCCACGTTTCATTCACAAACAAATCGTGTTTCCTGGCTCCGGTTCTGGGCCGTATTTGCCAATCGGCTAATAAGGTCAGCCCGTTGAGCTCAGGTAGCAATTGGCATGTGCTCTATAAAGCGTAAGACCCATCCAGTGCGATTGTCTAATGCGGCTTAAGCTGCTCCCAAAACTCACTCACTTCCTGCATTTGTGTGCAGCCAGAAAGAGAGAGGCAGAGGACAGCGAGTGAGATTAGCTAAGGCTGCTTGACTGCAGTCCGCAGCGAACGCTTCAGTGGATCGCAATCAGCTGGCAGTGAAGTTGAGGCTAGGGGCAGCTAATTGACAGCTCAGCCAGCGGATGAGGTCAGCTGGAAATCGATGGGATCGACTCAGTGAGCACACATATAGAGATTATGCAGGGCGCCGATTCAATTGAGCAGGCAATGCGCCTGTCAAGTTTTTTAAGGCTTTACTCTCAATGATGCGATCGTGAGTGGATGAGTGTGTATATAATGCTATAAAAATAATAAAATATATTTAGATATTTTATATATCAATGCTGTGAGTCGAAGATGAAGCCTTAAACAGTTTGGCAATTGATTCTTAGGAACTTGGCTGAGGTGATAAAGCAGCTAGACTTAACTTCTGTATATGCATCAGTAAATATTTTATTATATCTATATATATAGATTGAAGTTGATATTTATATAGAAAAATATAAAATTTATTTTTATAAATTTTCTTTTACATATTAAATTATATATATATATATATATATATATATATATATATATATATATATATATATATATATATATATATATATATATATATATATATATATATATATATATATATATATTCGACTTCCATAAATTTATTTGCATTTCAATTTACACAAATTTCTATATAAACAAATTTGAAAATGCTTAAAAATGTGATTATTATTCATTAAAATCTATCTGAGAAATTAACTCGAATAAAATTTGCGTGCATTAAAATATTAAAACCGTGCAAATATTTGTTTAAGCAAAGACTTTGAGACTTAAATAGCAAAACTGTTTGCTAATCATAAACATGAAATATTAAACATTGCTTTTGTGCATTCATGTTTTAACCACTAATTATGTAGAAAATATATATGAGCCAAAACACACACAGACAGGCGCACGCACCCACCCACTGGCAACACCAAACACTGCTCAACGACCCTATTAATTAATTAAATTTTCAGTTTTGTATTTAGCTACAAGAAGCAGATCAGCTTACCGCATTAATAGATATACATATAGATAGATATATATATATATATATATATTTATACTGTGTGCTTATACAGAGAGAGACTAATGTAAGTGCGGCTGACCAGCCCGAGTATTTGGTTTCCAGTTACCATTGACAACTTCCTTGGCTAGCAGCTAGATGCGTCCGCATTGTTGGCTAATTGAAATTGTAGCCGTTTGCTAAAAATAATTTACATTCAACTGCAGTTGGGCAGCTCGCATTACAGCTGGACAGACACCTGTTTGCGTTCGCTTGGCGTGGCAATGCGGTTCCCAAATCTACCAAGAGTTGAGCTCTATATATAAATATATATATATAGATGTATATCTATGTGCCCTGAGCCGGCTCATGATGTCTCAATTTCGAAATGGCCAAGCTAATTACATCTCGACTGACAGTTGTGATGCTTTTGTTATATCCACTTTCAATGACATAATTCCTGGTCGAATTTCGCCCGAATGCCCCTGCTCAGAGACACCCTGACTTTTTGCTCGCACTCACTCCGCTCAATGACATAATTAGGGTGAGCTACCCTCTTAATGCCTGGCCACACCCCTCGCTTGCCTGCACAGCTGGCTGTCGTGGCCCAGACCCAATCAAATGTAAAGCATTACAATTGTTAAATGAAAACTTTTGCTTTTTAATATCAAATTATGCAAATTTTTCATTGAGCTCGCTGCATTTTCACGCATTAAGCGACGAGCGCGAAGCATCATGAAAATCACAAATGCAAGAATCAAATAAGGGAAAAAATCACGAATAAAGGAAAGGGAAACAACAGCTAGCAACTATTATGTGACGTGCGCTAGGTGTGTGGGTGACACTAGCAAATACCCTGTAAAATAAAATAAAATTTCTGTATTGCATTTTAGGGAGTTAGCATCTCAGCATACCCAGATTTATATATCAAAAAATTTTTAAATAATTAAAATTAAGGAAACAGGATTTCTTGAAATTTAACAAGTTTTTTGTACTATTTTTATTATATATCAAATCATATTTCTCTATATAGTTCATATAGTAACTGACATCAATCTAGCCAAGAATTTCTTTACATCGAAAGCTGCTGCCATCCACCTCACATCTCCGCCATATCCACCCCTGCCATACCCACGTATCTACAGGGTATATGAAGAGGGTGCACCTAGCATTTATCACAAGTCGCCCAGATCCCGAGGCGAACAACTGCTCTATTCATCCGCGCTTCGCCTTGGCGCACCATAAAAAATGCAAGTCAGCAACTGGAGAAATCCTCGTGGATTTAGCAGCGATATTCTCTCAATGCTTAAGCTAAAAGCTTTGCAGCGCTGAAATTTTTGCGTTGATTTCTCCAGTGTCGTCGTCAGTGCGGGAATTTTCTTCTTTTGTGGCACTCGAAGGATTTCCAAACGGAGTTCGAGCGAAATACTCAATAGTCACAGATACTTCAGTTCATGAAAAATTCAAGTTATTTGCTCTGATTTTTATTAGCTAATCGAAGCACACGTGAGTGTCTGCGGGTGCTTGTAGTGACAAATCAGAAATTAAGCTTCAATTTTTAATGCGACCTGAGCTAATGTTTTGTAGTTTGAGCTCTTTGCTGATTGTTTTCATTCCCTGCATGTTAATAAGCCAAATGCATATTTAATGCAGGCAGCTCGAAGGAGTGGGAAGGACTTAGTATTGCATAGAGAAAAGAAAACTTAAGTCAAGCTCAAATATTCCTCCTTATTTCTGCCTTTAAACTTAGTTCCAGCCGTTTTCTCTGAGTGTATTAGAAAACTGTCTGAAATGCTCGCAATGTGTTGAGAGAAATTCAAGTGTGGCCAAAGGCCGTTCGTAAAGCATAATTAAATATTTCAGCTCGGGCCGAACTGTCTTGAACAATTAGTGAAATTCAGTGCTCGAGCGGAATTGGAAGCTGCTCGGGTCCGAGTGAAGCCCGGGCAAACCGCAAGGCGGCCGGCCAACTCGACAGAGGGACGGCCGAGGGGCCGTATCGACAAGGACAGCTCATCATCATTAACACCCAGCGACAATTGTCGTAACTTGGCAACTAGGCAACCAGGGATTGGGGTTAGGGAACTGAAACGTGGCCTGGCATGTGGGTTGCTGCTGCTGCTGTTAAAGTTCTGCAGGAATTGTTGCTGTGCCAGCATAATAATGTAACCAGGGAATCGTTGACGACGTAAATCAATGCAATACACACATTTACTATAACCAATGAGTGTGCGAGTGTGTGTGTGTGTGTGTGTGTGAATTGAAACAATCATTAATTAATGTCAATCGACTCGAAATGAAATTTTGCGACAAACGTTTTCCGCTTGAAATCAACGCAAATGAGCAGCCCTCGTAATTATCACCAACATCATCATCATGAGCAGGAAGAGCAGCTGGGAGTAGGGCGTCTGCGGGTCTAAGGCAGGTATACCATAACGCTGCCCTAACCACTCCAGACATTCGTTTTGCTAAATGAAAATCATTCCCAGCCAGCAGAACTTGGCCAGTCTTTGGCAGAAGACGAGCAGACAGCGAGAGATGCTGGGGATTGACGTAACGGAAGCGGAAGCAACGAAAACATGACAACAACTTTTTGGCACAAATGTCGCCTGCAAAAATCCAGCAAATGTCCTGCAATTAATTATCGCAATGTTAGGGAATATTTGTGGTTTCCTTCATCTCTCTGCCATTATTTCTTTCAGACAGCAATGTGTGTTGCATATTGATGTCGACCTGAATCACCAAGAATTACAGTTGCTTTATGCACAAAAGCTAAGCTGGGTAATTGGCGATGATTGTCACAAAAACGTAGACAAGAAAATGCTGTGCAAAGAAAAGCTGCGAGTAGAACGTGAAGTTGTTTGAATGCAAATGCAAGAAAAACTTCAAGTTGCATAGCTAATGAAAATATGAATGGAAGAAGTGGATAAGATAATTCAAATATGTCTGACAAAGCCAAGGGGGCGCTTAGGTACTCCAAAGAGTGTTGAAAGTGTGCATTTAGTGCTTAAAGAGAACAAAAATATAGGAGAGAATGAAATAGTCTTGCGGAGAATGTTAGAGCATGTGAAAATTATCTGTGTATTGCTAATGTGATATATAATAGATACGAATTATACCTCTTAGTCGGATAATGAGTTATTTCAACACCAATTATTTCTCTCTGTATATGTTCTTATCTCTTTATGCCTCTGATTCAGTATCTATATCGATCTATAGATCTATCTGTTCTTTATCTGTTTGCCAAACTTCCTCATCTCCCTCTCTTTATCAATCTTTATTCTCAACTCACCAGCACTGACTTTCTCTCTCTCTCACACTCTCTCCCTTTCTCTTTCTCAGAACTGCTTTTGTTTAGTTTATCTTCAGTCCCTCTCTCCCACTCTCTTGCTTGCTTTCCCACAATCTATCTCTGCTCTCAGCCCTAAACCGTATCTTAAATATTTAATGATATTTCGTACGTGTTGAACTCGTACTTCAATTTCCTATGCACGTCATGCGAACCAGATTTCCGAGCAGCGCAAGACTTAGCTCAAGCTTAAATATAAATAAATTATATATGATTCGAATTACAGTTGAAACCCACTTTAAATGATGAAAAAATGATTTTTATGACTGGCAAATTTTTTAAAGGGGGCCACAAAACAAAATTCAATGAATTTCAGTTTCTTTACGTTCTCCAACTCTGCGGCCATTGTCATTTGAAACAATTGTCGAGCCCTTGCCGATAATTGTTTTTTTCTGCTCAGCTTCTGCGGCTCTCGGCTCGACGCTCCATTGAATCGCAAGGCTTTTGTAATATATTATAATGCATTGGCGGGCGACTATATATAGAGGGTCAAAGGCATAAAAGTGTTTGACATTTATAAGTGTATTTTGGACCTTAATTAAAATAAATATATATTGAATGTGTGCTTAACACAGAAACACACGGCATTAAAAGTAGCTGCTGCGCGCAGAGCGCTACAACAGATGCGATATTAAATGACTGACGAATGTATTTTTGCAGACTGCAAAGTGTTGTTGCTTGTCAGCAGCAACAACAACAACATCGGCAGCAGCAACAATAACAACATTTACACCACGAAGCACAACATAATTGCAATTTAATGCAGTTTTACAGGCTATCAACGGGCTGTGAGCATCATTCGATACGTTCATTAATTAAAAATACGTTGCCATCTCCATAAATCTCATTCTCTCTCCCCCTCCCTCTCTCTCTCTCTCTCTCTCCCTCTCTTTGTCTCTCTGTCATCAGAACTTTTCAATTTGGCAAGCTGCCTTTCAATTCGCATCAAAAACAACAACAACTAAGAGCTCGCGCCTGTCAAACAAATCGCAACATTTATTAAAACTAACGCCTCACCGCTGGCCCCGCTGCCCTTTTGGGCATTGAAGCTTTTAATTAGAGCTGCCCTAGCAACCCCTACGCCAGCCCCAGCGCCCCCGCCCTCACCCCGTTACGGGCTGAGCAAAAAACTTATTCCATCATCATAAATCTTGACGCCGGCCCAAAGGTAGACGAGCTGCCCGGCCGGGTCTGGCCTAGACGAGGCGGCCGAGCGTGCGGGCTTACTCCATAATTAGCCCTGTCCGTTGAGCAAACGGGAAGTAAGCCCCGCCAATCGCCCCTCCCGCGGGCTCCTCCTGCACAGCACAACATAATTATGCAAAAGTGTGAAGCGCAGAGAGAAAAAAACAGAAAAGTGAGAAAAAACACAAAGTTGACTAAACAAACAGTTTCTGAGCTCAACTTTCGCAACATAATTCGTTATTTATGACTTCAATTATGTTTGCCCGTGGCCAGCGCACCCACACACACACGCACACCTCTCTGTACACACACACACAGCGTGCAGGTTAAACGGGCGCAGTGAGACGCATTTAACCTGCAGGCGGCTGTCAGCTAAAGCGCCTCGTGGCATGCTACACATTTGTCGCCACCTTCAATTTAAGTAGAGACAGAGAGAGAGAGAGAGAGTGAGAGGGAGAGAGAGAGACAGGGAGAGAGTAGAGATACTGAGCTAAGGTGCGGTCACCTTTCGCTTTTAATTAGACTTTCAACAAAGGTCCGAAAACAATGCCGCCTCTGCCCTCACCACTCTGCCACGCCCCCAACCTATTTGAGGTGACAAACGACAGCCCACACCTGGGAGTACTCCACATTTATGATAAATTACCCGGGGTAAAACTTCCGAGACCGCACTTGACTTGAGGCGAGCGCCTTTAATCGCCTAATCGCATGTGTTCCCAAAATCAAATTGAGGGAATGCCACTAATATGATGAAAAGTTGAGCGGAAAAGCGGTGCATTAAGTTTTCAATGTGATTATAACTTATGGAATATTTCTGAAATAAAGAAGTCTAAATAAAATAAATAAAAATATAATAATATTAATGTTTTATGAAATAATATTTAATGTAAATTAGTTGAAAATTAAATTTGATTCAAAGAATATTTTAAAAATTTTATTTCTATATCATTTTGTTTATACTAATAAATTATAGAGAAATACTATTATTATTATTTCTAAAAAAAAACTTGAGCGAGAAATTTGATTAAGAATTTTGCTAAATAAATTTTGTAAAATATTTAATTCATATTCGAATACATTTTCTAGTTTATTCTTACTCAATTTCCTACTCAAAACTGTCTTCTCCGCATTTTCACCTCGCTTCGGCTTAAGTCTCAATTACTTTCTCCACAATAATGCCAACTCATTGCATATGATTGACTGAGAAATACAGTCGAGTGACTGAATTCTATAGAAATTGATCGAAAAATAAGTTCAATATTATTAAAAAGTAACATTAAGCGAAATATTAAAGTTAATGCGCTTTCGGGAACAGATTTAACTGTTATTATGATTGTCGGCTTTTGCCAATTAACAGTTTCTGTGTAACAAAATATACGCGCCACTGATGATTATGTCAGCATCGCTCATCAAATTATGCATAATGAATTGTATATAGTGAATATATAATTATATATATATATCTGTATATATATACTTACTGCTGCTGCAATCCCTTTTCAATGCGCATTAATGTCAAAAATATTTAATAGAGCTGCAAAATATATTTTGATGCTCATATTATTTGAGCGGACAGTTAATAAAAAAATCACATAAGCTTTAATTATGCGAGCGTGTAACAGTGGGGGAGCTAACAAAGTTAATTTCAATGTCATTTGCAACGCATATAACACAAATTTATGTTATCAGCTGATTAAAAAATGTGTATTATGCAAATGAGCTCTGACAGCAGATATGACAAATAAAAAATAAACTCGAATATATTGTTATGCGATGGGAAAGTAAATTACTTTTGGCGTACTTGAACCGAGGGCAGAGGTTGACCTCAAGGCTGGTCCACTGAGTCACCCACGCTAATGCCAAAGCAAAGCAGAGTGTAGACCTAATCACATTTATATAATAATAGTAGTTGTTTTTCCATAAGAAATGCAAACTCGTATTTTAAGTACACTCAGCTCTGGCCAGAAGCCGCTCACCTTGAGCTCTTGGCGCTTGTCCAATAGGCAGCCCGTCTAACTGCAACTGCAGTGAAGCCTTGAGTCAGCACCAGCGGCAGCAGCCGTCAGCTCATTTTCCCACAAATCAGCGCTGTGAATGGTACAAAACACGTTTCCCACTTTGCGCAATTTGCATGCGAGCGAACAAAAAAAAAAACTAAAACAAAAGATAAATACAGAAATATAAAAGAAAAACTAAGCCATGGACAGACGCGCGTTAACCTGTCTAACTATATTAAATTGTAGATTATTTACTTTTGTTGCATTTATATGCCAGCTGGAGAGCGTTTAAAAAGCGGCAAATATTACGCATAAATTAAAATGAAATGCTCTAGCTGAAGTTCTGCGCGCTGCCTGTCTGCCGGCTCGTCAGCCGCCCGAGTCAAAGTTCAGACTCAAGTTTTTTCCTTTACATTCGCTGCTGACACAGAAAACGCAGCAAGAACTTGGCCAACTTCTTTAGCACTTTGTCAGATGTCGAGAAGAAAGAGCACAGCATAAAAAGTGTTGAGGCTGTGTGTAGATGAAGATTGTATACACTGAGAAGTGAATGTGCTTGGAAATATATATAAAAAAGAAATCAAATAAAAATAAAAATAAAATTAAAATAAAATAAAAATTAAATTAAATTAAAACTTTAATTATTTATATATTAATTATTTAGTCAGATAACTTTTATTATTTAATATATATGTATATTTTTTATAACTCTTAACAATTAACCAACAACTCTTAAATAAAGCAGAGCATTTGGAATAGTGCATGCAGCCATTGCTCAACTTTCAAGTTGATCTAGAACAAATATACTCAACCCTCTCTCTCACACTGCCTCTCTCTTTCTATGCGTTACACATTGCATGACACATTTAAAATACCCTTGACAGGAATATAATAATTTATATTTTCCGCATTTCATTTGCATGACATTCATAATCAGATTCGCACTGTGACCGAAATTTTCTGCAGCCAAAAATGCTTTGCAAAGAAAGAAAAATAAAATAATAATAATAATAAAACAGAAGAAAAAAACACAAGTGCGGCACATATGTGACGCTTTAATTTACAGTTAATTAAAATTGTTTGGTGTCGGCTTTTTCCTCTCTCTATGACTCACGCTTTAAGGTCAGGTTTAAGCAGCTTTTAATCGGTTCAACAGATCAGCGTAAAAACTTTTGGCCTGGCAAACGAAGAGAAAAAACAAAAACGCGAGTTCAAAGACACTTTTGGCATGACAACCGTTAGTTATGCTTAAGTAAGCACCGTTATGAAAAAGAAAAAGCTAGATTACAAAATATAAATACAAAAAAAAAAAAAAGAAAATAATAATAAAAATTGCGCATAGTTCGTGATGACGGCCATGACACATGCAAGCAAATTTCTTTTTGCACAGCAACAGAAAAATATAAGTAAATATAAATATATGTATATACATATATTGTAGACATATATTTACATATGTATGTCATGTCTGTGCATATTAATTATGCAATTAAAATGCCGCATGCATCTGCTACGCACACACTCACGCCCGACAAAAAGGTGTTAAATACAAAAGAAATATGCAAACAATTTTGTCATTAATTTGTATGCAAGTCGCATTACCTTTAATACTTTTGTGCAAACTCAAAGTCGTAAATAAATAAAAGTGAAGTAAAATTGTGGCAAGTTCTTGTGGTCAGCAGATTGCATATCAATCTTAACAAGCGAGTGCTCAACTCTGGCAAATGTTTTGATTCATTGGGAATATTTAGGTGTTGAAATATTTAATAGGATTTGGGCCAAACGAACGTGTGAAAGTATTTCATATTTTAGGCTGAATTTAATCAGAATGTATTTTATAATTTTAATTGACTGGCAAAATAATTGAGTGAGTTCAACTCAAGTCTGAATTGGACGTCTGCCTCTAAAATAACTAAATTATAATAAAAATAATATATAATATGAAAAAAAAAATACATTTATTATATTTTATTTTAATGTTATTTTATTTGCATCTCTTTTATAACAAATAATTATATTTAAGCATTTAAAAAATAATAATAATATATAAAGTACATATTTTAAAAATATATTTAAATATACACAAGAAATTGTAATAAAAATAATATTGAAGTATTTTTTTATATATTTTTAATTTAAATTTAATCATAATTTTTTGTACATATTTCAACTACAAATTTCCATTTACTTTCCCTTGTCTAAGTTCCAAAGTTTCAATTTAAATTTTTAATTCCATTAATTACACTTAATTAAATATTAAATTTTTATGCTCAACAAGCGCAGAGCCCACGCAGCCACTCCCACTTCCACTCCCACGTCCAGTCTTTAAGGTTGGGCCCTGCGAGCGCTGTCAGCCGCATGCCCCTCGAGGGCATGTCAACACCTATTGGGATCAATAACCTGAGGGCAGACAAATGGCAATTGCCAATACAAATTGTGCGCAATATGTATACATATATATATAGTATTTTATGCGTACTTTTTATGTAGGTGCCTCGCTTTCATTTAATTGTTAATACGCACTTGCAGCGATAATTAATTGATTTGATTCGTTTGGCGAAATGTGACTTGACGATACGCAGCTATTTGTCAAAAAAATTTTGTGTTCCGCTGTGCAGTTCGTTGGCTCATAAATTATGAGACCAAAAACCGCAGATCAATTTATTTTGTGGCCAGAAAAATGTTCTAGACATTCCGCCTAGCCACCTCCCCACCCGCCCACGCCAGCCTGTTCTGTCAACGTTGCGCCGCAAAAACAATTAAAACTAAGCCCCAGACATTTTACGAGCGTCGGCGACGACGGCGACGTCTGCGTCTGGACTATTACTGGCCACGACTGCTGCCCCTCCCTAGCCGCCTCGCAGCTATTGCCATTAACTTTATTTACCTTTTGGCGCTGATTTGGCTAACAATTTTTTTGCTTGTCTCTGCGTCTGCAGGTTTGATAAATGTTTTGCAAATAGCAGGCGACACTTGGCGTCCAGCCAAGCGACCTGAAAGTAGGCAACGTTTTTTCTCTCTATAAATTCATTTCGATTCTTTATGTTGCCGTAGCTTATGTGCATTAATAACTGTCATGCTGTGAGCGCGTCGTAAAACCATTTCAAGCCGATTTCTTTCATATTCCCTACATTTTTGCTTCTATATTTAAAAAAGAAGAAGCATAAGAAAGGTGAATCGAATAAAGTTCAAGCGCTGTGTCTGTGTTGCTCTTTTGCATAACGCCGACAGAGAGCAAGAAGCGCAACAGGACTGCCTCAGCTGGCATAAGGTGCGGCAAGCTGGCGCGTGTATATAAAAATTATGTTAATGAACGCCTCGATAAGCCGCACTCCTGCTGCCTCGCACTGCCACACATATGCATGCTCATATACACTTGCCTGACTAAACTATGCTCCATGCGGCGCATACCTCGTGAACAGGCTGTGATTCTGTACAGCTCCAAAATATCTTAAGGCTCTTTGGGCACAACTTTGCATAATCCCAAACATATTAATGCACGTTCTATTTATAGCTGCCATAAGTAATATATTTTACTATATATTGATCGATCTGAATACTCTGTAAAGTGCCATGCTGCCCTCACTCTCAAAACTCTTGCTAGAACTTTGCCACGTTCTGCCCCATTCACACCTTACAGGGTATTCGAGTTGGCATCACTGACTCTTGCTCTGTGAGCGCATCCGCCTTGTCACATTTTGCGTGTGCGTGAGCTTCGTGCATTAAATTATGAAATTAAAGGGGAAAACGTGGGGCCTTCGAGACCGGGCAGCAACTTCTGCTGCCTGCCGCATAACACGGCGAAGCGTATTGCTTTGAAGCGCAAAACAAAAAGAAACTGTTCAAAAGGGCTTGAAACGAGCTCGCACGTGCTAATATCGCATACGGCAAATTTCCAGAAATTCAAGACGGCTTATTATATTAGGGAAAATTGAAATCCTATTCCTAGAATTTGATCTCAAGATTACGATTGACTCAGAAGACGATTGCTCAAAGATCTGTGGAGAGGTTAGAGTTAAAGAGTTGAACTTGGCTGAAGTTCAATTTAAATTAATACGGGAATTTAGTCACGCTATTTATATTAAATTTAATGCATCTCCGTTCCAAGTGCCAAATTGATAATGTCTAAGCCACGCTGGCTTCTGGCTAAGTGTTGCTAGTTGTTTACTTCAAGTTGAATTGACAGGATTAAAACGCCTTCAAAATCTTAACTGAATATAAGCAGCTGTTATATTTATTTATGAACAGGAGAGCAATTCAATCTCACCTGGTCATAATGGAAAGCTCAACCCAAGGCTAAGCCCGACTTGTGAAGTCAAACTGTGTGCATGAATGCAGTTTAATAATAAGCTGCCTTTGCTTAAAGTTATGCTCACTGTGGGCACTCGTAACGGCTGTCACAACAACAACAAGCAGCTCTGCTCCAATGGCCTGAGCTGACGCATATTAATGCTCGCTCAGAAAACTAGCGCAATTAATTTGAAATATTCGTAATTGGGTAAAATACATTCAAATGCATGTCGCTCCCGCTCTCTCCCACTCTCCCTCTCCCTTTCACACTCGCATTATATATAAATCGGTTCTGCAGTTGTGCTGTAAAATTTATGAGGGAAATGCACCGCAAAATTTATCACATGTCCGGCAGAGTTTTGAATGGCAAATCGCTTTTATATATAAAGTATATAGTATATATATACTTATGCACACATGCATAGCTGTGTGTGTGTATAATAAGCGTTGTATTTGCACAAATTGCCCAATAAGTCAAGAGGTCCATAGGCGAACTCAACAAAGCTGGTAAACTTTGCGGTTTAGCTCCATCTCTCCGTCCAGTTCAATACGCACTTCGCCCGCTCCACTCCGCTCACAACCACTTAGCCCCCTGTCGGCCCTCACTCTGCTCATTGCATTGCATTAATTATGATAATAATTCTTGGGGCTTTAATAAGCATTTGGCATTCTGTGGGCACTTTGCTTGCCTTTCTGCCCAGTTCGAGCTATTCAAATATGCAAACAGCTCGCCACTTGCAGTCAGCTCTAGTTGTTGTCATAGTAGTTGTTGTTTTTGTTGTTGTTGTTGCAGTGCCACTTGACTGCATTGTCAGGTAATTACAATAAGACGCTTATAAGCTCATCGAAAACTTAAGTGCCAAGTGCAAGAAGTTGACTCTGCATAGCAGCAGCCACAGCAGCAGCAACTCCTAAGACTCTGATTCCCGGGCAGAGATACTTTGCCTCGCTGGCTTTGTGTTTTTGGCATATTTTATAATAATTAACTGAAAGCTGTTCAACTGGCTGCCAGCTGTTTCGCTGCACACTCACACAGAGACAATTGTTGCCAGTGAAATGACAGAGAGCAGAGAAAAAGTCTAAAGCACTTGGACAACAGTCGCCGCAGCAGACAGCGTCGATGTTAACGAACAAGGCAATTAAAATAGATTCTGTGCAAATGTTAGACAAGGCTTGTCAGTCCCTTTTACATAATTGCAATTGTTAATTGTTTAGTTCCTGGGATGAAATAAGGTAAGTTGAAAGTGGAAAATAAGCAGAGAGATGGGAGCTGTTAGGGCGTTTGATCTTGGAGTCTTGGCAAGCAAGAAAAGAAAGCTTGTCTCAAGTTGGTTTGGCTATATCCGACTGTTGCTGACTTGTTGCCAACTTGTTTGTGTCTGAGAATATAATAAAATAAAATAGCAAGCTGGATTGAGGTGTTAACCTTAATCCATCTGCATCTGTAGCTCTTTACTTATCGGTTTCTGTGTCTGTAGCTGCACAACTATCTGTATCTGTATCTACAGGTGCATAGCTATCTGTATCTGTATGTATCTCAATATCCATCTGTATCTTTATCAATAGCTGCATAACTATCTGTAGCTGTATCTTTATCAGTAGCTGCATAGCTATCTGTATCTGTATCTTTATCTATATCTGCATAACTATCTGTATCTGTATCTTTATCAGTAGCTGCATAACTATCTGTAGCTGTATCTTTATCTATATCTGCATAACCATCTGAAGCTGGCTTTCATAAGCCTAATTCCAGCTCAAGCAACACTTAATCCTAGACTAATCCTAGGCTAATCTTAGACTTCCGTCTTCTGCCCGTTCAAACTGCACTCAATTTCGGCGACTTCAACCCATGCTCATTGGCGTTTGAGTGCTTCGATTGCTGCGCGCAACAGGAAACACTTCGCGGGTTGATTCAACTCGCTGTGTCTGGGCAACTTTCACCTGGGCAAATGAAAATTACACTCGATACCGCTGGAAATTTGGCAATTTGGCGTCGTCTTTCACTTTTATGGAGGCCCAAGCCGGCGATTAGTGAAATGCAGCGCCCAATCATAGATGGCGCTGCGGTGCAGCAATTGCCCTTGCCAAATTCGAAAGCCGCGCCAATCTCGAGGCCCGTTTTCGATTGAGAGGAGCTGGGCACAGCTCACTTTTACCGTTGGCTGTGTGCGGCACGTGTGCCAAATGGCCGACACACTTGACCTCTCTATTAGAGTGGGAGGGGGAGAGGGGGCAGAGGGGCACTGAGAGAGGCTGGCTTTGATAATTTGTCGCTTAACACTTTTCATTATCCGGCGCATAAATCAAATGTAATATTTAATAAATTTGGACACCTTGTACATAAAGCGTGATTCATGCAGGCCATAAATAATGCTAATAATAAATAATACAAAATAAAAGGAAAGCCAGAGACCGCGACCCGGCAATTTGATGTAACAACCAATCATTATTAATAGCCAAAGAAATTGCACACACGCCACGTTAGCCAGCGCAAGAAGCAGCGAGTCTCTGCGCTTTTTGCTTAATTCGTGGCCAAGAGTCGGGCTCAAGATGTGCACACACAGATATCACATATCAGCTCCAGACTAGGATATAATCGCGCTTTCCTCCGCCATAAATCAACAATAATTATTAGTTTTTTTTTTTCCTCAATATATATATTTTGCTGCTCATTGTGTTGCGCTGCAGGTGGAAGCAACAGCAACAACGACAACAACACTATCGATAAGTCGACGCTGATAAATTGAAAATTACGAAGGAGCACAACAATGCAGCATTATTTGGCCGAGCGCCTGTCTATCTGTGCCACAGACATAAACATGACTCTATAGCCACAATGTGTGGCTGATTCCCTTCTTTATGCCCAAATTGCATGCCGACTTCTTGTGGCTTGCCACCCAGCCAGACAGCCAGCCAGCCAGACAGACATTGCTGGATTTGGCTTATTCCTTTTGACCTGTGCAACAGCGAGGCGCGCACAGTGGAGCAGGCCAGGCGAACTGTGTGGCAAATGAAGATAATGATGATGGAGAAGGCTGTGTGAAGCATGTATAAAACATGGCCAGCAGACAGTGGGATTGAGTGAGAGAGAAGATAATGAGAATATATAAATATATATGATATATAAAATATATATATATATATATATTTATATATTATATATATTATATATATATTTATATATATTCCATCTTCAATATAAATTGTTATAACTTTAACTGGACTTGCTGTTAGTTATCTTCTACAAGTTTCAACAAGTTTTCTACAGACCCTCGCGCCACTGTGCAATAGAAATTCGAGAGCAAAAAAATGCTTGATGCGACTGCCCCGCGGGGCGGCAAATCAAATGCTTGAACGTTATATTTAAGGAAAAATCACGTTTCACATAAAAGACGCTAACGTGGCCAAAGTCAAATGGAAACAATAGCCATGCAGAAGGGGGCGTGCCGCGGCAAGTTGATTTTATTGCGCTTTAAATTAAATATATTGTACAATTTATATAGAAAGAAAGTGAAGTGAAATGATTTTGTAGCCAGACACACACACACACACAGAGAGAGAGAGAGAGAGCACGTATGAGAGCAGGGTGTTCGAAAAAGCAGCAAAACGGAAAGCAACTTTTGCACAGAGCACCAACTGAGCCGTGACCACTGAACTGGACAGTGTCCGTCCGGCAGCAGCCGCCGCTGGGTCTGACTGAGCCAAGGCGAAAACTGCACACTTGGCATCAAATAAAGCACACATATTGCTAGAGAGGGAGAGAGGGAGAGGGGGGAGATAGAGGGAGGAGGATAGAGCATAGAGAGCAGATACGACAACATTCCACTGGAAATTCAGCAAGCTCGAAAAAAACAGATGAAACTAAATAAATAAATATGACGCTGCGTTACAGGGTATATATGGTCGACTGATCAATTAGCAAATACCCTGTCTTAATCAATCTGCATTGAGATCTTCACATCAGCTTTATCTTCTATATCTAGATATCATGTCTACAAAACCAGCATACCCACTTCACACCCTTCGCTACAGGGTATCCACATGTAGAGTCACTGAGGCGAGGGCTCTCGCTGTAGCCAATCCACTCCGCATCCGTTGGCCATTGTCGCCATCATCTTTGTTTTCATAGCTGTGTCGCTCTGTGACTGCGACATTCCACAGTTGTGTGGCCGAGTGTCGTCTGTGGGCGTGGGAGCTGTCGCCAAGTGCTGACGCTTGAAATTCTAGCTTAAAACTGAATATAAATTCAGCGATTTGGTTTATGGACAGCACTCTAAGTGGTTTCATTGCGCCGCCAGCTCGAGTGTGAAATAAAATGGCAAGGAACCATTGAATGGCAGAGCGAGAGCAGCATCACTCGCAACTCAATTGTCGCCGGTTCGAGTTGGGGCTAAACGGGGTTTTAAATTTCAGCCAGGCCAACGGGCCAGCTGGCTGACCCGCTTTAAAGCCAAACAAATGCAAATATCAAAGACGAGTCCAATGAATTGGCAGTTGTTGTTGTTGTTGCTGTTGTTGTTGCTGTTGTTGTTTCCTGTCGTGCTGTGCCTGAGCGAGTGTGTGTGTGTGTGCGGCTGGCCAAACAAAAGTCTTGGCAGGCCCGCACGTCAGCCAGACAGAGTCAGTCAAAAAGCCAAAAAGCGCAACGAAATTGAAATCAATGCATGCCCAGCTGCACTTGGCTGGCCTTCACGCCTCAGCCCCCGCCCAGCTGGCAGCTGGCCGGCCCCCCTGGTCCCCGGCCCCCCTTATGGCCACCCCAGCAAGCAGCTGCAACAGCAGCCGACTCATGTTTATGGCACATTTTGCAATTTTGCGGCTTTCATTTACAAAATTAGTTAGATTGGCATTGTGCATGCCGAGAGAGGGGGGCGGACGAGGTGTCGGGAGAGCGGGCGCAGCATTATGCCCATTGCGGCAGTGTGAAAAATGAAGCCTATGCGGAAAAGCGCAAAAACAACAAATCAATCGATCAAAAGGGAAAGAAAAATGAGATTTTGAAGCCAAATTTGTTGGCAACAGTTGGATAAATGTTTTGCATGCCCAGTTGCGGAGAGTGAAGCGGAATTGATAGGGATACGAAAAGCAAAACATAAGTGAATGTTTGCTGGAAATAGACATAAACAGAGGCAGCAGGCAGTGGGGCGAGATGCGGCATGATGATTCCTTCTGCTGGACTCAGGCAGCGTTAACGTAATTGAGCAGAAAGCGATTTCTGGAACAGCTCAAACAGTTTAAAGAAAACTTTCAATGTTGCTAAATCATTTAATTTGTAAGTTGGCAAATCGCTTCAGCATCTTATTTGGCAGCAGGAAAGCAAAAAAACGAGTCTAAGAGAACTTTGCAAATGCCATAGCAGTTAAGTTCTCCACGGAGACTGAGACTGAGAGACGTTTGGAAACTGTTTGCCAAGGAAAAAGATGGCGTAATTGAAACTTAATGAGTAGAGACAGCAACCGCAGCAGCAGCAGCAGCCAGAGCCACAGCCACATGCATATTTGAGGCTGGGACAAGTTGGTGCAAAGTCACGCCGAGTGTCGTGAGCTGCAGCGCAGATGCGTATCTTGCAGATGCACGAAACGTGCAAGTGTCTGGCTGAGCGATGGCCAGTCATTTGGCAAGGCATTAGGCAAGCGCTGCCATAAGGCAGTTATAAGATACATTTTTCATACCAGTTAACAGATACAAGATACTCTGGACATTCATTTGACTCACCTTTTTTTCTGCTTCGCTTTACAGATGCGCTCAGCTTCGGCCAGGTGAATGTGGAGCCCAACACAGCGCTGCTCAACGAGGGCGATCGCACCGAGCTGCTCTGCCGCTACGGGCGCGCCATCAACTACTGCCGCATCGAGATACCCGGCGAGCAGAAGGTGCTCAATTTGTCGCCCGTCTGGAGCAAGACGCCCGGATTCACCTACTACGGCTCCGGCCTGAATGCGGGCCAGTGCGGCGTCAGCATTGAGCGCGTCAAGGCCAGCAACAATGGCCAGGTCAAGTGCAGCCTGGGCGTCGAGGGCGAGGAGCTCTCCGGCACCATCGATCTGGTTGTGGCACGTAAGTTCAGCAAATATCATTTATTAGGCAGCTCTACAGCTCACTCATCTCTTCTGCAGTGCGCCCGCAGCAGCCCATTATCGAGCTCATCTCGAAGCCCAATCGCGACGGCTTCTTCTCGGAGTCCACTGAGTTCCATGCCCGTTGCAGCGTGCGCGACGGCCGCCCGGCTGCCAACATTTCCTGGTACATCGACAACATGCCCGCCAACAAGCGCACCAGTCCGCTGCAGGTCGTGGTCACGCCCACCCACGATAACGTCGAGCTGTCCACCTCCGTGCAGGACATCCAGTGGCCATTGACAGCGGATGACAGCAATCGCAAATTGGTCTGCCGTTCACATCATCAAACCGATCGCGAGAGCGTGCCACCCCAGGAGGCAGCCTACATCATTAATGTCCGATGTAAGTATGCGGGAAGGGAATATCCGACTATATAGTCTTCACTAGAATACCCTCTACTATAACCTTGTATAGGGTATACTCTCTCCTTGCGCTCTTTGGAGTCTGGAATACCCTGTACCATATCTCTCTAGACTATATCTATCTCTTAATTGATTAAACTCAATGTTCTCCGCCCGCAGACGCCCCCGTTCATCAGCTAGAGGCTTCCGTCTACGGCCTCTATTTGGAGCACACCGCCATTGTGAATATTACGATTCGCGCCAGCCCGCCGCCGACCATTGAGTGGAACATCGACGGTACCATTGTGTCGCAGGGCCGTACCGAGGGACGCTATTCGGCCTATGAGCCGCAGTATGTGGGCAACGACGAGTACAATGTGACCCTGGCGATTGCCGGCCTCACGCTGGAGGACACCACCAAAACGTACAATCTGCGCGCCAGCAACGAGCTGGGCACCACCGACTACCATGTGCGCATCAGTTCGTCGAGCAAGCCGCCCAGCAGCAGCTTGGATGTGGCTGCCATTGTGGGCATCGTTGTGGCCGTCGCTGTTCTTGTCCTGATTGTGCTGCTCATTCTGTTTGCGCGCGCCACCGGCAGATGGTGCTTTGCCGGTAAGTAACCAGAGCGTTGGCTTCCCCGCCTCCCTCTCTCTCTCCCCCACTCTCTCTATTTCTTGGGGCTTTCATCACATTTTATTTGTGCGTGGTTGCCCTTGCCCCAGCCCTTCATCATCATCACGACATCATCCATGTACTCGCATCACTGTAGACATCATGCCATCATCATCAGCTATGCTAACAATCATTTCTGGCCCACAGAACCTACCCCCGAGCCGTGTGGCCATCGCTCATCTCATTTGCCTCCACATGCAGCACATGTGTGTAGGAGTGGGCGGGGTGTGTGGGCGTGGCAGCCATAGCCACAGCCAGTTGCTAACTTTTAACTCATTGTGCGGCTTTTAAATTTTAATTAGCGTCGAGTTGCACGCTGGCAGTGGCAGCAACTCGCGCAGCCTTAAAAACTCATCTAATTAAACCTACTTTTCATATTTAAATTCTATTTTTATTCTCGAGTCTTTCACTTGACTTTTGGGCGGCTCGTTCTCTGCTTTTCTTTGTCTGCTTTCTAACTTTTTTTCGCGAGAGCTGCGGGCGGAAATTAAGGGATTGCGACAGATTCCTTAGATGTCTTGGAGAAGGCACGCATAATTAGCATTAAATGCTAAGAAAAAACATTTCTTAGAAGCAATCAAGCGGCCAGCGAGCAGTTTGTAGATAGATGGAAAAGCGGCTGTAAGCGACTGCGTAATGCCCGCTTGTGATTGTGGATGAGAATGTATTTTGGGCATGAGCTTTAGAGGAATTTAAGCTGGGGTTTGCGGCTCTTTGCTGTAGTTTTAAAAGATGAAGCTGATTGAAGATTTGAGAAATTGATTCACATAGAGCCATAGTGGCTGTAGCCTTAAGGAAGCCCATTGAGATAGAGCCTAGTGGCTGTAGCCTTAACTTTTGAGGGCTGATTGAGATAGAGCTTTAACTAATGGGGGCTTTGGCTTATATATATAGCGAATTTCCAGCCTTTGACAAGCAAACTAATATACCCTATATACAATTTAAGTAAGCAATTAAAAATATATTCATATTTGGCTTAAAACGTTCGAAAAATCTTCATTTCTATTTAAAAAAATATAAACAAAATATTATAATAATTTATATAACAAATTAACATCAGTTTAAAATATATATAAGTATTATTAGCAAAATCTGAATTATATATATTACAGAGAAAAATACAAAATTTTGTGTTGAGTATATAAAATATTTTTTAAAAAATAAAAAGGCTAGGCCTCTTTTATAAAACATTTTCTAATATTTCCAAAGCTTTCTTTCGAAAATATTACAGTAACAGAGAAAACCCTAAAGTGCCCTTTATCAATAGGCTTAGACAACAAAGAGTAAACAAAGCTGCTATTAAATACCTATAAAATTGCTGTTTATACACAAGGCCAACACACACACACACACACACACACACACACACACACAGACACACAGACACACGCACAGAGCTTATAAGAAATGGCTCTCTCAAGCCGCAGCATGTGAATAATAAATACGAAACAAAAGCCGAAAGCACAAACAAAATTTGAATACCCATTTTTGTCTCCATTATATAAATGTATTTAGCATATAAATAGAAACAACAACAAAATAACAAAAACAATTGTTAAACAAAAAACAAAACAAAAACTTGTATAAATAATTTAGCAAACACACGAATACTCTGCCTTAAAAATGTCTACAAATGACAACAACAAGAAGAGCTAACATAAGAGACGCTTCACAAATATTAATTACAACCATTTTTGTTTAATTTCCCTAAATTTAATTTTTATGCTTTTCAAATTTCTATCAAACAAGAAGAAGAAGAGAATTCGATTCTGGTTTTTGCTTTTCTCTGTTTCTCTACTCTTTTCTCTGTAACTCTCTCTTTCTCCTACTTTGTTGCTTTACTTGGTACATGGACTAACCCCACACGTTTTTTAGCTTGGCTCAAACCGACTAAACTGGTTCAAAGGTTGGCCCAAAATGGTTGTGTGTCACGCAGTCAGAGCTCGCCCGTCGCTAAATGTTAGTTCTTGTTGTTCGTTGTTCTTGCAGGCGCCACGCTCAATACGGATCTCGGTCCCGATTCGGAGGCCCAGATCCATCCCGACCAGCAGGACGACGAACTCGACGGCCAAGACAATGGCGATGAGCACATCGACACCACGCAACAGTCCGAGGAAGCCACGCCCCCAGTCACTGACAAATTGGAGGCGCAGAAGAAGGCCGACCTGAAGAAGAGCGCCGCAGCGACCGCCGCAGCCGTGATCGCGGCCGGCAACGGCCAGCAGAACGGCGCCGATGCCCCCAAGCCCCCCAACACGTCCGTTTGAGCCGAGGCAGGGGAGAACTCTGTTAGCTGTGCGCGTTTAGCCTCTGCTCTAAGCAAACGAAAACCTTAAGATACCTTAAACAACGCTCTCTATTCCGCTCAGCAATCTCAGAAAGGCGCACAAAATATCAACTAGAATGAAGAACATAAAGAGGAAAAACAAAAACAAAAACTGAAAATGAAAATAGAAAAAACCTTAAGTTGGCCAAGTATTTTGATAAGCTCTCTCGCGCACTCTGTGTGTGTCTCTCTTAAGTTAAGGCTAACAAATCTCGAATCGATCAGGAATCTCGCAGTTTTGACAACCCGTCCGCGCTCAGAATATATTCTACAAATATATATTTATATATATATACTTTGCCACCTTTATTATATTATATATATGTAAATCACAAATTGTATTTTGTAACATAATTCTTCACATACGTTTTATAATTTTTTGCCAGCAATTAATTTATGTTAAGCTCCGACCTGCCAGCATTTCGCATTTTGCATTTCTCTCCAATTGAAACACAGATTTTATCGTAGCCCGCTCAACTTATTAGCTAATAAAAAATATTATAAATAAAACTTGGCTTGAATAATTAGAGGAGACGTACGTAAATTATATATACATAGTTGTAAATCGTAAACAAATTGGCTAAAACACAAACAATTATTATAATTTGCCCACGGTTAGTTTTCAGTTTAAGCGAATGAAAACAAAGCACATATACATATTTTTAAAGTTAACAATAAATTGTGTTTTTATTTAAATAATCAACAAACTGGCTTCATTTGGCTTCTCTAGACAGCATTGGCTTATGATGATGGCGGGGCTTCCCTTCCGACCCACTCACGCTGCATAAACTCCATTTTAATATAAATTTCCGACTTGTATCTTCCATAATATATTTTATTAATTTGATTCTCTTATATATCTCTGCAGGCAAATCCATTAAGACGCCCACAAACGAAACGTAAGTAGCCCCAACAGATCCTCAGTCAAAATTCGAGTTCAGCGTGCAACGGGACCAGGTCATTTCGATAAAGTCATCAATTAACTCTCCTTAACTGGACACTCCATACAACTAACCCCTTGTAACGGTATCTGTTCTGTGCATCCTCTGTTCTTAGATCAATTTTCATTCAGCTTTCTGCATGAATCTGTTGCATGTGCTTCGACTTGTCGCTACCCAAGCAAATCACTTTAGTTCATTTGTAAACTTCATTTGTTTTCCACTCTTATTACAGTTTACGATTTTCATTAACAAGATATTTAGTCATCATCATCATTGTCATTATTATCATTATCTTTAGGCTAGTCCATAGCGTTCATATACCAATTTTAGTCAGCGTTTAACCTAAGCACATGCATACACACACACACACATGCATTCACATACATACATTGTTTCCACTGGCAATTTTAGCCTGGCCAAAAAGAGTTTTCAAAATTTTTAAAAATTTATTTTCATGCGTAAGTTAGGTAAATATTTAAGCTAAAATAAAAAACTCAAATTATTTTTTTTTATAAACTTTTTCAAGCCAAGCTCAACAATTTTGATTGTCAGTGGAAAATGCATATGCAAAAAAAAAAAAAAAAACCAAAAAAAATGGAAAAAGGATTGTGTTTTGTCTCATTTTCGTTGCGTGACGCTGTCTTGTCTATTTTCAAAATAGAAATCGAATCAAAATCACTTTGCTAAACAAATTTCACGCTGCCACACACACTCACACATCCACACACACACACACACACAACTGCCTCACTCACACACACCCATACACACTGCTCGCTCGCTCGTTCGCTCGCCTCGCCTCGCCTCGCCTCGCCAACACCAAAAAAGCTCCCTAGTCGTACTAGTTGCAGTCTGTCTATCTCTTCCACCCACTCTCTCTCGATCTCTCTGTCTCTTTCTACCACTACTCACTGTGCCGTACCGCAAACAACAACAACAATTTAATATGCATATACTAAAACGTCAAGTCGCTGTCCAAGCCATCTACCAAACAAAAAGCAAACAAAATCAACAACTGAAATTGTCCATTTCGCAAATGCATCTCAAAAACAAAAACAAAAACAAAAGCAAAAGCAAAACAAAAAGCAACACAATTTCCATTGTACTTATTTTGTGTACTTTCATATGGACAACATAACATCCACCAAAAACTAAACTGTCAAAATAAATTCAAAACTGTCAAATGTTTGTTGTTCTGCCCCAACCACTCAACCACTCAACCACACCAAACATACGCGGACTCCATTTGCAGCGAGAAGCAGCTCGATTCCAACGAGGCGGCGCATCACGGCCAGAATGTGGCGCTGCTGGAGACGCCCAATGGCATCACGCTTCTAGGCGCCAGCAAAACGCGCGAGGCGAATGGCAACGGCAATGGCCATGGGCATAATCACGAGCGCTTCTCGGTGGAGCGACGCGTGCACGATGAAGATGATTCATTTGAGTACGGCACGGATCGTGAGAGCAGCGTCTATAATCCCACCACAAAGCCGCTGCGAACTGTGCTAATCGGTCAGGCGGGCGGGCGGAATGCGCAGCCGAGGCGCAGCGAGCGGGAACGGGAGCCGGAGGCGGCGACGCCTGACAGCGATACGGATACGGATCTGTTGCAGCGCGGCAATCAGCTGGGCATACCCGAGTCACGTTTCTCACGCTGGCTGCCCAAGGATCAGCGTGAGCTGCTCGAGAAGCAGGCTAAGCTGCTGTCAGGACGCAGTCAAGCGGTGGCTAAGCCAGCGCCACCAGCCACGCCCCCAAAGCCAAGCAAAAATCCACAAGCAGCAGCACAGATGACAACGACGACGACGCCGACGACACCAAGGCTGCCGCAGGAAACGGAAATTTAAATGTGTGTGTGTCTGTGTGTAGACATGTGTTTAGGTACAGGAAATGCCACAAAATTGAAGTCTAGAATTTCTAATTTATTTAGTTCACAATGCCGTTACATAGCAGCGAGCTATGCAACTCGACTAGCCAAGCGACACTCATGACAGCTTCATTCACACACACACACACACACTTACACATATACGAAATCTTGACCCAGTTGAGAACTTTCACCAAAAAAAAGCAAAACAGCATGAAATTTAGACATGAAATTAAGAATTTTTCGAATATGTATGTAATTGATAGAGTTGCATGGCCAAGTCTGAGCGTCAAAAAGCTAAATGTTATGTTACTCAAGCAGCAGAGAACCCCAGAGAGAAAAGCCAAAGGCAATCGATTCTCCACTTTTCTCAAGTATTTATTTGGAACAAAGCTAAAGAGTGTGTTCAACTTACGCTGTGCCCACTGTACTTTATATATTATCATTATTATTTCACTTCCTTAAGAGCCAAAACATATTTTCCTTTATTGCAATTGTATTAATTTCGCTAATTACAAATATTTAACTTAAGTTTAAGAGCTGAACACGTAGCTAAGCTTGCAGACGACACGAAATGAGTTTATTTGTTAAGTTGTAGTTAGTTGACTCTTTTGATAAGGTTGTTCTTTATTTTATACCTATATACATTTATATATTTTTAATAAATTAACAAAAACTGAATAAATGCCTGCGTGTGTGTGCGTGTGTTCCATGGTACGAGGGGTATTTCCAATGTTATTTTTCCTGTATTTATTTTACATATTTTGGTTCAATTATTTTTCAAACTTTTTAGAACTAAGCACAATTTAACATATGTTTTCGTACGAAAACTGCATTTATTGGATTTGTGGAAGCTGCGTGCTTTACATTTGCAATCTGGTTGCCCGGCTGGGGCACACGTGCCGCAGTCTAACTACCTCTACACGCGCACACCCACTCGCCACAATAGTTTTTTAATAGTTTTGTTATCAGGCAACTGAACAAACACGCAGCCAGACGGCAGCCAGACATTCAAATGAGCCAAAAAATATTTATAGAATATATATGGCTACACTTAACGTGTGCACGTGTGTGTGCGTGTGTGTGTGTGTGCGTGTGTGTGGCAAACAAATTAGGCGACCAACTAGCTAGCTATCAGCCATCTGGCATCTGCGCAGCGTCAACGTTGAAGGTCAACTGCGAGCAACTCGAGCAGAGTTCAATGCTAAGGCTGAGCAGAAGGAGAGGCAAAAGTTTTTAAAGCAGCTTAGCAGGACTCAGAATTTAGGCAGAAACATGTGCTCAACGGATAAAGCTGCTTTAACAACAGGCGAATTATTAAGTTAGCATGTCCTTTGGACTCCTTAAGCCTTGCTGACTGTAGCAGTTGTTTACCAATGATACAGGCCAATGATATATTGCCAAAAACTGTATATAGACTCTTTCCAACTTCAGTTATATATATATATAGATATATATATAGCTTAACTAACTCATTTCCATATAGCAGAGAGAAAGGCTAAGGCAGAAAAAGATCAAATTCAGGCAAATAAAAGTCATAAGCAGTCTCTAGGATAGCAGACGTTTATAAAAGATCTTTAATACATCCGAAAACTTATCTGTTATACAAAGCAAATTCAATTGATTTCTTGCCAATGCCCAGTTCCAACTTAAAAACCCCAGACCCACTTTGAATCCATTTCAAACTCTGCCCCACTAGAACCCTCTCACAGATACCGCTCTGCAGACAACTAAAGTTCAGATAGCTTGCCTTTGATATCCCTCTCTCTCCTTGCGTAACTTTCCCTTGAGCGTCTACCCAATTAATTGCAATCCGAAACCAAATAATTTTTGAGTAGTTGAAGGTTTTGGTTTAATTGGTGCCACACACAGCAAATAACAGTTACCGCCGCACAGCCCAGCCACTAACCCAGCCAGAGCAGAAAACCAAAGACTTTCTCTAATCCAAGCACACACAAACACACCTTCAATCTAACCCACGACTAATACCGCTTTAATGGCTACTTTTTGGGGCCAGGCCAGGCAGCCAGCCAGCGCTATGCTATGCTATACTCTACTGTCTGTTAATCTTACTAATGTCCCGGCTGCACGACAAACAATTATTTTGACACATTTAATAAGTAGCCCCAAAAACTCACAACAACAACAACGAAGCGCCAAACCCTTAACCACAATTGAAACCAAAAACAGCAGCGACACCGAAAGCGCCGACATAAAGGCCACCTCCACCTCAACCGCCACGGCAACGACAACGGCAACGACTACAGGAGCTGGCACCGGCCCTGGCGCTGGCGTTGGATCCGAGGATGTGGGCAACAATGGCAGCGACCAGGAGGCGCCGGCCGGCAAGAAGGCCAAGCGTTTGCCAGCCTTTGCTGTTGCCATTTTAAAGCGTTTCAATGAGAAGGATGCCGGCAAGAAGGATGCCAAGGATAACAATGGGGAGACGCTGACAACGGCGACAGGCGCAAATGACAACGACAACAATACAACAACAGCAGCAGCAACAACAACAATCGATGGCAATGACAATGAACCAAAGGTATACAAAAACTGAGCCCAGTCCTTGAATAGACAACCACACAAAAGTCTCGCTCTCTTTCTCTATCTTTCTCTTACTATGAGTGCTTGTGTGCGTGTGTCTGTGTGCGTGTGTGTGCGTGTTTATTTAATTGTGTGTTTTCTACACCATTTAGCTTAGCATAATTGTAGCCCAAATATATAAACATATATACTATATCGATTTATAATTTTTCTATAATCACAAATTCTTTTGCCATTTGCTCTCTTTTTCTCTTTCTCTCTCTCGCTCTCTTTTTGGCTGCCACACAATATTTTGCCTATTTTTTAATGCTTTTTCTTTGTAACCTCGTCGTGTTGATAACGCATGCAAAAATTTGTGTACATACTCTGTCTATATAATCTGTACAATCTATCGATATATATGCTATATAAAGGCTATAGTTTGGCAGAGCACTTCACCCGTGTGGACTTTTAAGTAAGCTAAAGCTAAGCAAATAAGAACACGTAGAGCAGCCACAAAAAGGTATCACAATTGCCCTTCCACCAAAATATAAAAAATAAATCAAATAAAATTTAAATAAATCATATTTTATTTATTATTTTTAAGTTATTTTTAGCTATATTGAAATTTAATACAAATTTATTCTACTATCCCCAGCAAGACAAACAACTCGTCTATGCTGAACTTGTACTAAAGCCCGCCCAGGAGAAGACGACAGCTGCTACAACAACAGCAGCAGCAGCAGCGACAGGAGCAACACCAGCGAACACAGCAACAACAGTCGCAGATGCAGCTGGCAAGAATGCAACCGAATATGCCGAAATCGTCTATGTGCAAAAGGGCGATGGCAAGAAATAAAAATACTCGACGAAATGCCCAATGAGGCTGTACCAACTGCAGCTACAACAACAGCAAACGCAACAGCAACACAAAACCAACAACATTCAAAAAAAAGTAAAAATAAATATATATATTGTGAGCTACAACAAAATACAAAAAAAAAAAACACAACAAACCCAATGCATAAACGTAAAATAATATTTAAAAAAAAAAACAAAAACAAAAATATGAATCTTAAGTGTGGTTTTTCAAAAACTTCATTGAATGTGTGTACTAAAAAAAACAAAAATCTTAAAGCTAATTACAAGACAAAACGTAATGAATGTGTTAAAAAAAAAAGAATACAAAAACTAAAAAAAATACATTTTTCCACATACATAAATTATAACTAAACAAAAACATACGCACAGCTAAATCCATACACAGTCCCACACACACCTAAATAAAATTTACAACATAAAACTAAAAAAGCATAAAATTAATAAAAGATTATAAATTAAATTTACATAGGCAAAAAACACAAATAAAAAATAAATATAAAAAAATATATATAACAAATGGAAACCTTAAAAAAATATTTGAAAATCTCAATTATTTACATAAATGTCTCGCAATTAAGCTAAATGTAATTTAAGCCAAGAAAATATGCAAAAACAAAAAACTCCCACAAAAAAATATTATTTATTACAAAACGATTTTTTATACAAAAAAAAAATGGATTTTTTTAGCAACTTTTTGATAAACATTTAAAGATGTCACACGAAAACAATTTGAGCAGCCAGAGTAAAGCATTTAGCAAAAGCAAAATAAATCAGAGAGAATAAAGAAAACTTCACTCATCAGTGTTCATTATCGATAAATATCGATCATTGTCGAATCTCAACGAAGGCGCAACAAAATTGTCACCGAAAGTATTTTATGCTAATTTTCATTCACATTTTCCAAACCACTTCTGGCATATATTATTACGTTATTTAAAAGAAAAAATAAATGAATATTATATGATTACGATAATTATTATGTCTAATTTAAGCGCAGCACTAATTACAATTATCTATATATATATACTTTTATTATTGATTTTTTACCTTGTACATTATAATTTGTATAAAGTTAAGCCGAGTAACTTTTTTGAATAAAATTCTTTACCATAAAACTGTGTCGAGTTCTCTCCTTGCCGGGGCGTATTTAGAGATAATCCTGAACTGTTTTCCTGCCAGTGGCATGCCAGACGACAATAGGACATGCTAGCATAGAAAAAGGGATGCATTTGATATGCCCCAACAAAAGGAGGCCCAGGCATTACGCACACTGACAGCGCTCGCGGTCGTATACTTAATTTCTATTATCATGCAATCCAGATGCTGTCTGGCATGTGTGTGTGGTTGTGTGGGTGTGTGGGTCTATGGGCGTGCTCGCTGTTTTCGAGTGCTTTAAGCCACAATGCAAAGCACAAGCTGAGAGTATTTTATTTGTTTAATTAAAACTACAAATTTGATGGCAACAGCTGCAGGTACAACAACTAAGCCAACTATATGAATTATTTGACTGGCAATGAAATGTAAAGTGTACGAGTAAGTAAATTGAAATGGAAATCGAGTTTATGGCACAAACATGGCAATTTCATGTCTGCAGCAGTCACGTAATTGAATACAAGAAAAACCACATTTGAAATTTGCAAATTTGCAATTCGAGTGTGTGTGTAAGGCGTGCTCGGCTCGGCTTACTTTGATTTAAGGCATAAGCTGCTGAGTCAAATACCCAGGACAATTGCAATTACAAACAAGTTGAGGCGGCTGCAGTGGCAACGACTGTCACATACTCTAGATTGTATGGACTCTGAAATGGAGACAGCCAATCATTACTTATGACTGATATTATCTTCTATGAATGCTCAGTCTAGATAATTACCTTAAGCACTTTCTATCAGCAGTTACATGCCTACAGTATAATATTCTTCAGCTTTCGAACAGCGAATTATTATATAAAATTAATAGCATACTTTTGAGCGCTGACTCAGTTGCCTACACTCTGTTATTATAATTCATGTCCGTCAAATCTCAGACTTCTTCTAATGCAATTTGTATTTTTATTTATACATATATATAAATTTATATATATCGTCTCTTTTCCAAAAGAAACATCAAGTTTTGCACTTGACTTGGCCAAAGTGGATGAGGCTCCGTATCTGGCTGGGTCTGTGGCTTTGACTTTTCAGCTTGGATTTGGCTTTGGCTTTAGCTTTGGGTTTGGCTTTGGCTTGGCTTTGGCTGACTGCTTGTCAGTCATGCGCTGGGCGCACTCAACTTTTTCTGACATTTCAATTTATAAAGCTCAAAATCTGCGCATTACCCCGAGCCTCGCATTTTACATTAGACGAATAAAAAAAAAATGAGCGACTTTGCATTTTTATGCGCTGTGCCAACAGTTGAGTGGGGTATATTGGTTTTGGTAAGCAGTTGCTTTAATATATATTATTATTTTAATAAGCTGTTATGTGAAGATAGATGATGTGATCTATAATTAATCTGCTATCAACCTAGCAACAGCGCATAGCCTAGTCGGTTAAGCTCGTTCAGAATGTTCTCACATGTTTTTTGGGTGCATTTTACTATTTTTTGGCCATGTCTGCGGCGACAGCGTCAAAAGTAAAATACAATTTTTGCATTTCCCTGCCTTCGGCTGTACATTGAATTTGACTCGAAATCTTTTTACCGACTGCAACAGCAGCAGTTGCCACGACAGTTTTTTTTTTCGTTCTGCAGGTAAACTTTAAACTGCAAATGCGCCCGAAACGAATGCCATCGTTGCCGGCTGACATGGCTGCCGAATGCATTTCAAATGAAGCGTTCGACTTGTACGACTTTTGTTTGGGACAAGTTTGACTCGGCTGCATGCAATTTCAATCAATTCTATTAGCCATCTCGTTCCGTGTTGGCTCACATGCAGTACAGAAGCTAACTGGGCTGAGACATGGCTGTTAATTGAAGATTAGCTGTCAAAAAGCAGATTCAAGTCATTAGGAATCGAATTTAAGCTCCTCAAGGCGTATTGTGGATGGCGTATATACTGGAGGATTCCTCTTATCAGTATGATTGAGTTTATTGAGATACTTTTGTATCTTGAAGATACATTTGTTGTTATAGCTAATGTATGTTACCTAGGAGTCATTGAAATCCTCTTAGCTGTATACGAGTCTTTAAGTGATTGACTCTTTGTCTTAAGATACTTTTGTATCTGAAAGATACATTTGCGCTTAAGGCGTGTAGCCAATAAAAAGGGCCACAACTTTTATTACGTGCTTGTTGCAATTTGTTTAAACGAGCTTTAGTCTTTACATATTTCTTTATTACCTTTTAGACAATATTGTATCTTAAAGATACAATTTTGGAGAATACTACATCTCTGTAAAGATACATATATACAGCCCGGATATATTCTAGCTAGATAGATAAATATATAATATTTCCAGATATTTATATATGTATTTGTCAACTTAAATCATGCTTAAACTCATCTGCAGAAGTTCGATAGATTCTTGGATCTCAAGTGAATCCTTTTCCACAGTTTCAGTCTCGATTTTCAGGTCACAGCTCTGCCCCAAACTGACTCGATGCCTACCTAAGCAATGTGCGACAAGTTTCAGCAATTGCTTTGCAGCCACCCATGGGAAAGACATTTGAAGCACCTGCACAACAACAGCAACAAAGCAAGGGAACAACTAGAAACTTTGCTTGTTTTGGCACTTTGTTTATCTCTCACTCTTTCGGGCTATTTCTCGAGTTGTCTTAGCTCTTAATTTTTGATTTTTGTTTGATTGTATTTGAGTTGTGTTGCCTGCCAGCTGTTTGCCTTATGAATGCTGTAGTTCCTCCGGCCAGCGCACAGTGAAGATAGATGATAAGCGAACTCGACATTTGCTGGTTGTTCGCTTTGCTGTGTCGCAGCACAGAGTATCCGCAAGTCGCCCAACTGCAGCTGGGGCACTCAAAACTATTTTCTTTTACGTTTGTTGTGCTAGTGATAAATGTATGTAGATTTGATGTATGTGCAATTTGGCAAAGTAAACGCAGACAAACTTGTGCTCACTTAGTTATTAAGTGGACGTTCAACTTGCCTCACTGACTAATTCAATTAATATTCAAGCAAAGCACTGACCTAAGCAACAAATTGTAATTGTCATTTTTACTTTAATTGGCTGCAGTGTCATATATATAATATATATATATATAAGTATATGAATTATACATATAAGCAATTCATTTAATTCTTCATCCTCAGCTCTACTTTCGACTCGAGCCAAGTTGACTTGACTTTCAACACAAATTCAATTCAATTTTGAACAAATTTGATTCGATTTCATAATCGAATGTCCGAGCTATATAATTCAGATATAAGACATTCACACAAGGGCAACTGGCTCATTAAACTACATTGTAATAGCCTTGCGGTTTTCCATTGTTTGCACTGACAAATGCATGTGGACTTAATATATGCGTAAGCGCATCTAAGATCACGCTTAATTAGTTGGTAAGTTGACGTCTAAGTTGCGCTTCCATGGTTATTCAATTAATAAGCAACCACAAGTCGCGAGCGGCGCCCCCTTGCTGTCAAATGCTTTATTGTGGCTCAGTTTCAGGGCTCGTCCTGCGCCACATCATTTATTGAAATGCACACAAACACAAGCACATGCACACTCAGTGGGCGTAATTAATGCCACGTGCACTTTAAGCTGATTATATAATAAGCAAATGCCATATCGGGGGCTAGATATCAGTTGCATAACTGCATGGCTCGCATGCAATATAATGGCCGTCATACAGGACTTATCATCAATGATATGTGCAATTTGCTAATGCATTCGACAAGGGAATTTAAAAATTAATATCTACCAAAAGAATTAAGAATGGGATACATTTGGCTTATAGGAATAAAGCAAATTTCTAAAAAATTTTATTCATACTTAACAATCTGCCTGTGAATCTCTTGACATTCGCTTCAAATATATTTTATTTCACCTATATTATTGCTAAAGCTCAGCTCGCTTTACCTATCGCTTTCCCTCTGCTTACACTGTTTCCCTGCTGTAATTCCATCACTTAAACTTAAACCCGCTCATTATTAACATCATATGCCAATCAAAAGTTTGCTAGGATACGCGCTAGGCGCGCCTACAAATTGTTTAAAAAGTAGTACGCAGAGCTTTCGCCCGAACAGCTGTTCGACTTGGCCTTATCAACGCCGTTAGCATCCACACACAAGGTGCGCGCTCTCTGCTGAATGCGAAGCCTTGCGTGTGCGTGCTGACAAAAGAGCAAAAGCTCTCGCAGCTTTGGCATTACTCTTAGCTGCGCTCTCTTGAGCGGCGAGCTTTTTAAGAGAGCTCTTAACGGTCTTCTAACGGTCCCGAATTTCAGCTAGTGCATGAATTCTAGTTAGATTTATTCTTTTGGGATATAATTTGTTTGGGCCAGACTGCCTAATTGATGAACTCTTAAGAGTGTGAATGGCGACTTTTAAGAGCAAGCCGCCGCGACACACACGAACACACAGATATGCACTAACACTAACAGAATGTTGGGTAATTCATAAAGGAACTGTGCCACTTGAGCAGTCAACAAGCTTTTGCTTGTGTCCTTCATAATTTCAGCGCTCTCTGTGCTGGTGTTAGTGTGTGTGTGTGTGTGTGTGTGTGTGTGTGCTACTTATGCACTAGCATTTTAAGTAGCAACAGGTCTGCTTTTGAAAAACTTTTATGCTATTCAACATTTTTCAATGCCTGTCCAAGATGACTTTACGCTCACACATATATGTAACTATTTACATATATATATATATATATATATATATATATATATATTTATATGAAATTATAACATTTAACTTTGCTATTTACAAAGCAAAAGTTGGAGTCTGAGCGCATTGTCAGCTGCGGCTAAAGCATGCAAAGTAATTTCTGACTGAGGCTGGCTGCAATTACGCTTGATTGCCATGAAAATGCGTAAATTAAAGCATGAAATGAAAGCCAGTAAAATAAATAAATATATAACAAAATTATATAGCGACAGAAATTAAAAGAAGTAATGAAAGCAACTAAAAACTTTCGTCAGTTGGTCTGGCAACGCGCCGGAGCTGCAAGGAGGAAGCCGTAAAGGGCAACAGTGCGCATACTTAATTATATTTTTGTTGTTTATATTTGTGCTGCTTGTTGCTATTGTTGTTGCTGGCGCTGGCGGTATTCCTGGCACTTCTGCAGCCATCCTCAGCGCAAATTTCTTTTATAAAATTTGTGGTTTTAATAAGCGCAAACCAAGGCAAAAATAATATGCCAAAGCCCAAGCGTAAAAGGGACACAATTAATTACTCTTGCAAAGAAAAATAAACCAAAAAATAAAATAAAATAAAAAATAACACAAGAACTGCGCAACAAGTTGAAGTTGAACTTCTGTTTGCCACTTGCTCCGTGAAAATTAATGTGTAAATACAACAAGAAAGTACATGCGAAAAAATACCGAAGAAAGAGAGAGAAAAATATTTGCTGAAGTTTATTTAGGCACGTGCGCTTAAAGATTCTTATCAAAGTTTTAACTTCAATTTGGCAGAAGGGTTTCAATTTTAAATTGGACTTGACTCGAGTTGCCTTGCCTTCAGAATTTATTCAGTTCAGTAAAATATTGGACAAGAGATGTTTTATATATGCATAAACAGATTTGTATATCAACATGTGTCTGAAAGCTGTGAATGTAAGGCAGGCAAAGATAAAAATGTCGTATGAAGAATCATCTTATCAACATAGAAACAACTATGTAGATGTCAAATTTCTTAAGATTTTTTTCAGATTTTTAGTCAATCTATAATTTTTACACTATTTTTTTGGTTATTAGTTCCAATGGTTGACTGCAAACACATACTAAATGCAAATAAGCCAAGTCTCCAACCTCCACTAACTTCAAGTCTATAAACATAGTCAGCACAAAAAGTGTAGCATACTTTTCAGCGCCCCTAAATATAATTTCAACAACAGAAACTGTTGCCTACTTTTGAGCGCAGCATTAAATATGTAACATTTTATGGTCCAATTTTGTGTCAAAAACCATAGAATTGCAACCATTTACGTATTTCGCCAAAATATGAAATATATATAGAATTATAAATATATCTCTACATTTAAGGATATGTATGTATTTTATTTTGTGGCAATGTTCGGTACTCGTTTAGGGCAAGTATCTAAATTACATGTTGACAAATATATTATGTAAATATATTTAAAATAAATGGCGAACATTGCTGTTCAAGTGCACACAGCGTCAGATACATATATTTATAACGAAGTGCAGGTGAGCAGCAGCTGCTGCTGTGCCCGTTAGGCACTCACCTTCGTCCTTCTCGCGCCCCATTTGCTGGCTGGTTTATGAGCTGTCCCCGTGCTCTTGTTGCATGAAATGCAGCTAAAAATAATATGCGACCCACAAAGACCGCAAATCTAGCACAGCGCATTTAATGCAGCCAGCAGCGGGGCGGTGATGGGCCACCCTGACAGGGGCGTGGCTGGAGTTCAACAGTTTTGCGCAATTTCACTTTTCAAACACTGACATTCAATTTTCAACTGAAATGTTTTGTGGCTATGAGACGGAAATTGAAAATGTCGAAAAAATGCACGCAACACACAAATGTACTCTGTCGGAACTCTTTTAAATTGCGCAACATAATACATTTATTATTATATGAGTATACATGTATATGTGCATAAATATTTAATAAGCTGACTTTATGGCGAATTGCTGCAGTTGCGTTTGTCTTTTAATTACTCAAAGCGGGCTGCAGACAAGAGCCCGTTGAATGAGGAAAGTGAAATGTTGCAGCAACGAGCACAGCGCTAACAAGTTGTTTGCCTGATCAGACGGCTCGCCCGACTTTCGCGCTGTCAGCTTGCGCTCGTCAACACGCATCAGGGTGTAGCATTTCAGCCAAAGTATTTAATTTCCACAGCACAGAGAGCGGCAGAGTGAGGAGAGGCAGCGAGTGATAGAGTGGGGCGAAGGCAAACAATGGAAGCTGGCATGAAATGTGTGCCAAGGCGAAGGCTGTCGTGCGAGCCACGGCAACCCTCGAAGCCTACAAGCAGAAAAGCGAAAGGTAAGCGCCACGCTACGCAGAAAACTATGCTACAGTTTTTTGCTGACTTATGCTGAGCAGGGTACATAAGCTAACTGAACGTGTTTGGCGTTTGCCTAAAGCGTTTTGATACTTTTAGTCTTATCGAGGGAATATTTATAATTTTCAAATTATGTAAGCACATCTAACACTTAATAGCTTACAATATTTCTGTTAGGGCATATGGAGTGCAGTCTGGCGCCCTTACCTCGTATATTCCTGCTTTTTCTTATTGGTTTAATTTTGTCACGTTTCTGGTAAAGGAATAAAAGAAAGGTGGGCAGCAGCAGAAACGTGGCGGAAGGGGATCGAAATGAGTGCAAATCATTTCGTTGGCGCATTATACGGGTAGCTGGAGTAGGAGCAGGAGCAGGAGCAGGAGAAGGCAAAGGCGGAAGGAAGTATTCACATAAATAAAAATAAATAGCAAAATTTGCCATTTCGTGCAGTGCCTGAGAGAAGTTTGCTCTCAAAAAGTGTATTTTAGTTTTATGGCTTAAATCAATTTAAGGCAATGCAAACAGTTAAAGCTGATCGGCCGCCAGCTGGCAATAGAGAATATGGAATATGGCTTTTGGGTGGGCTGGGTTGGGGTGGTTCTGGCTGGCATTGGTTATAAGCCGGATGTTGTGGTTGACCCCGCCGCCAAGTCAATAAATTCTCATTGCTTGAGCCATAAATCAGCATCACGGCACGCTAAGTGTCATTTTTTGTGACAACGGGATGGCTTTTTACCTGGCCAAGAGCAACATAAACAACTGAACGGTGGGCGGACACGGCGAGCTCCGGCAACTGGCAGCTCCACAATGCGCGTTATAATTTACACCTTGCGGAGCGACAGCAACTACAACTGTCATTTGACCTTAGCCCAGCGGATGAGCTGAGGGTGGCCCTGATGGCCATGGTTAGTCGACTGTGAGCGCACAGCACAGAGAGAGAGAGAGAGGGCGGGCGCCACACAGGTAGCTGGAGATGGCGCTGGAGCTGCGTGCTGACGGTTACATAGTGTCACGTTATATATTTTACTGAAAAGCGCAATTGCTTGATTTGAAAATTGGCTGTGATGGCTTTTCATTTTGAGTGACTGATGCGAGAGAGCAAAAGATGAAGCGACGACTGGAACAGATATATAGTGCACATATATATATATATATATATATATGTATGTATATGAAAGGTTGCTAAAGGTGTAATATAACAGCTATGTGATTGATGCTCGCCGCCACAGCCATAGATTGCATTAAGGTTTGCTGAGTGCATGGCGGAATACGAGCAGGAGACGAAATTGAGAAACCAATTACTTTCAGTTGGCCTCACTTTCAGTTTTATGCTCACAGCTAGGAAATCGCAGACGAAGAAGGGGTAAAAAAAAAATATTTTATACGTGTTGGCCTAATAGGCAAACTGCAAAGGCAATTAATTATAAGAAGGATTTGAGTGGGCAGGGATAAGGATAAGCTCTTACTGAAGGTAGATGGATAACAAATTTGCATTGATATTATTTCTGCTCATGCTAAGGTTGAATCAAATGTCAACCTAAAGTAAAACTTAAATATTTTATATAAATTGATGAACAGCCTCAGCTAATCCCTTTCACTGCAAAGAGATACATACGTATCTAGCCAACATATATACATATCTCTCTCATGCTTAGCTCAGCTACCTTCGCTTTATCCCCTCGATAAATCGATTTAATTTATAGAACTGTGCAACAGGCTTTAGGCTAGCTCAATAGGACTCTCAGGCCTCGTCCTTCTTGCGCTTGCTTTAAGACCAGCTGCTCTGTTAGCCGTAATAACTTTTGAAATTAAGTCGCAGCCAGTGAGCGCAGAGGGCATCGCTGCCTGGCAGACGAACACACAATTGACGCAATTGCAGCGATACTTTGATTTTATTTCATTTGCAGGCAGCGAATGATGAGGACGCCGAACCGACAGCAGCAGCAAGGAACAAGAATACCGACTGGATGGGGACATGATGAAAACTGGCTGGCAACGCAGTCGACGAAACAGTTGCCAATAAAAATTGCATTGAAAACGCTTAACCAAGCGTCGTGCATTAAATTGATTCCATGCGCCAGCTACATGGCTGCAATTTTATGGCGCGCCCCGAAAAATATGCTACGCTTTTTGAGTCGTACCAAAATATTGTCTTGCCATACACCACGCAGACACACATGCATATATGTATGTGTATATATATGTATATATATACGCCCACATATACAGCTTTGGAAACAGCAACGAAATGTAATTTTTGTATCGAAAAATGGAAAAAATGAGTGAGAATTGTAATGTATTATATATACGACTTTGCTATACCCTTACCAAGGTATTATGTGATTGAAGATTGAGTTAGGAAGGTTATTCATAATTTTTTAATAAAATTTGAATATAATAAATTGGCACCAGAATTTTTATTTTTATTATTTATTTTTTTTTTTTTTTGTTTATTAATAATAAAATTTTTTTTTTATATTAGAGAATATTGCAATGAATGTGAACTCAATATACCCGCTTAAGCAATTAGTTAGGGTGTTTGTAAAAAAAAGCAAACGGCAATGTGAAAAGCAAAAGTGGCATGCGTGAAAAATACGTGAAAATTGCTGGTGAGCTTTGTTGCCATTGCTCACGTTGTTGTTGCTGCTGCTGTTGTTACTGTTGTTACTGTTGTTGCTGGCGTATTCGATTTTCACGCTCAATCCCTCAATCAACACCAGCGACTCGAAGCGATGCGATTTTCGCATGCCTTTAAACTTGTTATTTCGAGTATATCCGCGGCACAATTCGCGCTGACGCCAAAAGTTGGAAGGAGCAGCAGAAGGAGGTTGGGTCTGGGCAGGGTGTCGGGCTGAAGAATCACATCCACATCCACATCTACGTCCACATCCACTGGCAGTCGCGGCTTTGGCAGCAAATTCGCTTGTTGTTGCCAGATTTCTTTATCTCTTTTAAGCAGAACGCAAAAACAAACAAAAATAAAAGCTTGGATGAAAAAAGGCACATTCATATCGTATGTATGAGCGAGATCTATTCAATTTGCAAGTTCGAATCGTTTGGCATGTTTAGCAGCTCAGTGAACAATTTCCAGTGCGTGGCCGAGGACAGCCGCGGGGCGCTAAGAGAATTCACTCAGCTTTTTTCTTCAACTATCAAAGCCTCTTAGCTGGATATCTTTAATTAATTATGCTATTAGCCACGTTTGCTGAACACTCAAGACGTCGTTGCTGGAGCGAAAGCCTCTGGGTCATAAAAGTTCATGAATATGACAAACACTTAGGAGCGCGGCTGGAGAAAGGTTGCAAGAATGCATTAAGTGACGGCTGAAAGGTGCTCTATCGCTGCTGGCTGCAAATGCGTTTTCTATTAGTCGAGGACAGAAAAACGCGTTTTATTTGAAGAGCAATAAACAGCAGCTGGCTGGAGCGCTGCGCGCATAAAATGAGGAATTTCAGAAAGGATTGAGCCCGGCGGGACTTAAATAAATTAAATATAAAACGGAGAAAACGAATTAGGGAAATTGAAATTAGAAAACTATATATATATTTCAGATAAATAACATAATCAAAATAAAAAAAATAATTTAATAAAATGAATATAGGAAATAAAATAAATGAATATATATATATAAATATATATATATATTGAATTTACGAATTTGAGTCTTTGTCGACAAGATATAGAAAATCAGATAGCCTGTATCTATTGCAGTATTCAAGTAGGCTATACCATATTAGGAATGAAGACTACTTAGGCTCTCTCTCTTTCATTCTTTGTCTCTCTATCTCTCTCTCTATATACATCTTACAAATTCAGCTATGTCCTTCAACTACCTTAATGAATGTATTATATTCAAAGCTCGGCCAACATATAATCAAATATAAATTTTAAAATATAAAATAAAATATACCTCGGCATATCTCAAAATATCAATCTTATTATATGTATCTGTGTGCCATTCATAAAACTCAAATGTAATTTAAAATATCAGTCTAATTCCTTTATCTCGCATACAAACAAAAGGCAGCTCAATGCGATGGCAGTTTGCGCTGACAGGTATCCGATGGCAAGCGCTTAATAACACGAGCCCGCAGCGAGACATCAATCAAAAAAGCCACACAGTGTGTCTCGATGCTGCTCTAAGCCACTTCCTTTTACACTAGCCTCAGTCAACTGCTCTCCCCCCGCCCCATTCACGCGAGTGGTGTAACCTTCAAAATGGCTACCACAAATTGGCGTTGAAAATCGATGGCTAATAGGCTAGTGTCGTGTGTGTGTGCCTGTATTGGTGTCAGTTATTGTGATGTGTCAATGGCTAAAGGCAGCGCAGCGTTGCAGGAAACAGGCACCTAACCGTATGTGGGTGTGAGAGAGAAAGAGAGAGAGAGAGAGAGAGAGGGGGAGAGCTTGTTGTGTGCATCTGAATTTGATTTAAGGCCAAGTTTCTGAGCTAGTCCTTGGCTAAGTGGCCTGCAGCTAGCGAGACATTAGAAAAACGCGGCAAGCGTGAAAAAATGAAACAGGACCACACCAATACACACACACACACACAGACACGCCAGCACACACTGACACAGAAATTCTCATGCATGTGGGGCCGTCAACGGCAGTCAAAGCACAGGCAAAACCGTTAGTCAAGTTGAAAGATTGATTAGTTTTTAACAACTTGTGACTGGATACTGCTGGGCAGCGGAGCGCTAGAGGTGCGGGACGTTGTGTGAAAGAGGGCAGTGTATAGGGAACTAGTTCCAACACGTGCAGAGAATTAACACAGAAACGAGAGGTTGATGACGAGACTGTCGAATGGCAGCAATTAGCAAAGCCAGCAGCAGCAAAATTGTCAAAGCTCGCCTAGAGATGGAAGAGATATTAAAAAAAACGATATATATATATATATATATGTGGTAGATATACTATAGTAAAGTAAGTAGTATTTAGCATAAGTATTAGTATATTAATTATATACAAGAATAATATATAATTCTGACTAAAATACTGACTGATTAACAGAGCTAGTTCCGAATGATGACTGATGAATGATGGCTAAATACTGATTGATGATTGATGACTGATAACTTATAACTGATGACTGATAACTGATAACTGATAACTGATAACTGATGAATGATAACTGATAACTGATAACTGATAACTGATAACTGATAACTGATAACTGATGACTTAAGACTGATGATTGATGGCTGATGAGAGATGACTTAAAACTGATTACTAACTGACACTCTGATGGACTCTCTGCCAAATAAACTTAAGATGCATTAACAGACTTCTTGAGTAACTGTAAAACTGAAATTTAAAATACAGATTTATTAAATAAGATTAATTTATATATAATTTATACATTTTTTTTTATTTTATTTATCGTGCTTCCTTAATTCTAAATAAAAATCTATTCGCAACACGGACTTCGGTATTTTCTTAGCGCCCCCAGCTGCAACTAGTGCTGCAACCAAGTCTGGCCTGGACGGCTTATAAGAAACGTTGTTAGTTGGAAACTTAAATTTGCTAAAAACTTTGCTGACCCACCGCAGCCCCACCCACGGCCACAGAGCAGCCGCTCGCACGAGCAACGCCCAGAGCGGGCAGCTAACGCCACCTAACGCCTATCCATGCATGCTTTATGTGTGGTCGCCAGAGAATGCCATGGAGAGCGGATTGTGCAGGGGCGCTGGGCTAGTCACACAACTGCATACAAAATCACATTCCATATTTGCATACGAAATGTATTTGCGCTCTGCGAAGCACAACAATAAACATTGTAAATATTTTTTATATACATATATAAAATACATATATATATGTGTGTATTTTTTACTCTTGATGATGCTCACTGGATTTCCACTTTTCCCTGTTCAGTTTTCTTGCTTGTTTCGCTTGCCTTTATACCTTGTTGCTGTGGTGTTAGTTTTTATTGCCGTACAAAATATATTATTCAATTGGGTTTTGTTTTTACCAAGCACATCAATATTTTTATTGCTCCGCATGCGTAAATCAATGCGTTTGCGTGTGCGTCGCATGTTTGGAAAATTTGAATTTGGGCTAGGAAAAGTGCAAGCAAATTTATAAAAAAAAACAAACAAAATTGCCAGCAAAATGCAATCATAAATAATTGACAGAGATTTATATATATATAATATATATATAATATATATATATATATATATACATTCTATATCTTCTACAAATGATAGCAATCAAATAAAGTCATTCATTATAATAGAGTTGATCAAAAAGTCAAGTCAAATTTTATTATTTTTAATTTCATTTAAGTTTTCGCCCTCAATATGAATGTGAAATGGAAACAGCTTCTGCTGAGCCTTAAGGAATGCGAGTAATTAGGTAATTATGCTCATGCCAAATGAGAGTTAATTAGCCAAGCGAGGAAAGTGAGTGCGCAGCTCTTAGCTTTTAGCTTTCAGCAAATACGGCAAGTTGATTCAACTAATTTGCTTGGGAGGCTGACATTTTTAAAAGCCCACGCAACAACAACAACAACAATAGCTGCACGTGTTGCACTAAAAAAATGTCGTCGGGTAATTGGAAAAAAGTCACAGCAACAACAACAACAAGAGCAACTGCAATAGGCAGCAGGCAGCAAGGAAACAGATCCTGTCCAGCAGATAGCTGGCGATTCTAATTAAATTCATGCTCGCACTTTCGTTTAAGCAAATTTACAGGAAGGCGTGGCACAGGCAGAGGCGCAGGCACAGGCACAGGCACGGGCACAGGAACTGTAGTCGGGACTAAGGGACAAAAGTTGAAGGCAACATTAATTGCAAATCCGCCGAGTCCACAGCGAAAGAGAAAGGCAATCAAAGAGATAGAGCGAGAGAGAGAGAGAGCTGGCTGGAGAGATCCATAGCAGACGCCACCTCAGCCTTGTCATCCTGCAGCCGTTGGCTGTCCTCGCTGGGCGCATATCCTTGACCCGTTTTGCTGCCGCTTGCCGGGCCGCAACGCCGCAAAATTAAAACGCCTTTTTCTTACTTCATTTCATTGCATTTCATGAACAATTTAAGCCAATTGCCAGCCGGCTGTCCTTGCGCCCAGAGCTTTATAAATTAATTTTTGAAAAGCAGTTTACTCTGCCCTGCAACAGCAACAGCAACAAGAAAGCCAACTATGCGCCTGATTCAACTTGGCCTGCAACTTTTATGCAAAACATTTTCCCTATTCAACACTTAATTACATTTTTTTCCAGCCTCCAAAGTTTAGTGCAGCACAAATAAAACTTGATACTGCAGAGCTGGGCCTTATGAGGAAACTAAATCTCAATTTGATGCCGTCTAATAGGACTTTGCGAATGCTCTGAAATGGCAAAGATATGAAATTGAATTCATGTCTTCAGCTTCGGCTTCAGTTCACAGATAATTTTATGAACTTCGTCGAATGTCGGATGCCAGTCTAGACTCTCAAATTGAATCAGGCATCCAGGTAGCATTCGGCATAAATATTCAAATCTTGCATAGAACATTTTTAATTAAAATCTCGCAGCTGTTCCGCAGAAACTAACCGCAGAGGCTTGCTTACACGCCTAACCGCAGTTTAATGTGGCATACATTTGGGGCGCCCAGACGGGCTTCACCTTTTTATTTACGACTTCAATAACGCGTCGCCGCCATCATGTGTTAGGCTCAAGTGGGTGTGGCATACCTCAATGGTGCGTGGTTGGGGGCGTGGGCGTGGGCGGCGGCAGCTTTTCGCACGCCAAGTTATTAAAATGCGGCAGCTTTGTGCTTGACTCTCGGATATTTACTGTCGCCGTTCCACACAGGTCGCGACAGGTGGTTGCCACACGAATGCGCCACAGATATGGCTATGGGGCCGGGCCAGGGGCAACCTGGGTGGTAATCTCATTAATAGGCACACGCGAGCAGGCATTGACTTTGAAGAGTTGCCCTAATGGAAGTGTAACAAGATTTTCCAGCGAAGATTTAGGCATCTCGCAGTGCAAACAAACTTAGCCATTGAATATAATTGGAATTTAAATAATTTTCTTACAAGAGATGAGAACTTTCACGAAAAATATCTACCTGGATTCCACCCTATTCTCACCTGGGCCAATCTGCGCCGATTTGACCTCCAAACTTGTTCAAGAAAAAAAATTGTTTTTTTAGCATTTGCTTTCTATCTGCACAATAACAGACAAACACACACACGCACACACACTCACACATGCAGTTGAGCTTTTCAATTGCCAAGAAAAGTTGTTTGCCTCAAGTTTCTCTTTTGTTGACTTTTTTGGCCAACAATTTCTATTTTTTTGCCTTTTTTATACCCAAGGAAAATGCAAATTCAGGGTATAATAGTTTTGTGAAAATGCATGTGGCTGACAGCAGGGGGCGTGGCATAGCCCAGAGCGTATATAAACTCTGCTAGCCGGACAGAGCTGGGTCCGTATGAATGCAGGACAGTGTGTCAACCAGAAAAGCTGAAGAGAGAAAAGCTGGCAAGATCTGATATATTTTCTATAACTTTTATCAGTCCATGAATGTATATATAATGATTAGACTATCAACTCACTTATAGGGTATCTTCAAGTCGCGCACTGCCAGCTTGTTTATGCTTGGCATTTCTGAACCCAGGCGAGAATTAACAAACATCGCAAGTCTAGTAAAAGAAACTTTAAATACGAGTAGTTCACATAGAGCAGGAGCCAAAGCAACTGCTGCAAAAAGAATTTGAATATTTATAAACATTTTTGCATTTTTGGCAGCTGCAGCTGCAGCTGCAGCAGCAAGAGTCTTTTTCATTGAAAATTTGTTTATTTGGCCAAGTTGAGGCCAAGTGCCAGAAGTCGCAAAGGGGCCGCTGCTATATGGGCCATATAGAGTGGAGTGGGCCCAAATCGCTCGCAGGGCAATAGCAAAACTTTTGCCTAAGTCAAGCAAATACTACTTTGAAGTTGTATTAAAAACAATTTTTATTTTCAGTTTCGAGCTTTTGTAGTTATTGTCGAGCGAAAAGTTGGCTTTCTATGTGCGGCCAGTCGTAGCAAGTCCATTAAAAATGATCTTCCAGCATGGCCAAAAGCGCTGAATAAAGGACAACAAATTTTCTTTTGTTTAGCACTTGACTTAAAACTGCAAATTGAAGGAGGAGGTCTGTATTTAATTGTAAAGGGATGCAACGAGGCTAGAGTATGGAGAATTTCAGCATGGCTCCAAAAATGTATTAAATTTAACAATTTATATATATAAACTCATTCGGCGAAAAAATCATTTGAGCAGCACTTAAGCCAAAGCAAAGAAGGAGCTTAAAATAAAAATAAAAATTAGTTTGCGAATGTGCAAACTAATCCGGCAGGAAATAGAGCGTATTCCAGGCGGTGCTTTCAATTAAATGGAGCTGCATAGAAACGGTGCGAGCTAAGCTGCAGAGCAGAGCCCGTTCCATCAACAAACAAATAGACAAACAAACAAACTCGCAAACTGACAAACTGGCGCGTCAAAAAGCAACAAATGCGTTTAATCAAACATGCAGAGAGTCGAAGAGTTGGAGGGTCGGATGGGGGGCAGACAGGTTGCATGCAACAGCATCAAAGGCGAAACGGGGCGAGCGGCGCGTCAACCTAGTTGCCAGGAGCGTGTACACAAAACTGGGCACAAAATTCTAGGCAACAAAAAACAGAAAAAAACACAGCAAGCGCAAATATTTGTCAACTGTAATGAACATTTCATATTTTCTTCAGTGAATTTCCTCGTTGTTGCTGTAATGCTTTTCAGAGCCCATTTTCTTTTCAGCATGCGAAAAGAGTGCGTCCGGGTCTCAATGAGAGCAGCAGCAACCCAACCCAACCCAAGGCCCCAGCATTAATAGAAATGTAACGCACAACACATGCTGCAGCCCTGCAGGCAACTCGACTCGAGTCTCCCCTCCGAGACGGCGCTCTCACTCTCTCGCATGCGCTTCCTGCATGTGCCGTCAGTCAAACACCCGCCCACAGCCATGTGTTTGCTGTTATCACTTAACAACACAAATCGGTGCGAAATACGTAGCCAGATTCTAATTTATTTTCAATTTAAAATGGTAAATGTGCCAAAGCCTGCCGAAAGGGCGTGGGGCAGAGTGGGTGGTAGCAGGCGACACGCAGTTGCCCCGAAGAAAACTATTTGAGTAAACAAATCGTTGGCAGGCACAGGTTGGAATACCCTGTAATACCCTGTGTGAAACGTAGCATGACTGCAATATTAGCCTAGTTGGACACTCCCAACTTGCGGACTCTCACTATCTATGCTTTTGTCTATTATATTGATCTTTCAGCTCGTCTTACAATAAAATAATTTGATTAAGAGAGAATTACACTCTGTAATCCCAGGGTATCTGCTAGTCTTTCACACTCATCTATTTTTTGCGACATATTCCGCATGCTGCTCTTTGCTGTAGAACAGGAAATGTGACACAAAGCAAATGCTTGTGTGCTGAAGTTAAGGCCCCACAGCCAAATTTACGCCTCAGGTGTATAGAGGGCATTTGCTAAGTGGGCGTGGTCATTGTACTGATGCAAAACAAATTGTTGCTGGGCAGCTGAGTGAGCTGAAAAATATACAAACTCCAGCACACTTTGAGTAGCTAACGAGAAAGAGAGGCAGCGAGAGGGCGAGTGTAAGGGAGAGAGCAACAGAGAGTTAGATGAAAATGCCTTAAGTGCTAGAAAAAATAACTATGGCTGCTGATGGAGGCTCCCACTTTGTGGGAGACAGAATCTTGAACCAACAGCATTTCAATGAGCTCCTACATTTCAGTACAAGTAATTGTATATTTAAATCTATATATATAAAAATCTAAATCTATGTATATAAATACTCATTAACTTCATAATATTTAAACATTTTTTAATACATTTTTTTAAATACATTTTTAATAAGCTATTCATATTTTAAAAAAAAATTTATTTTATTTTTTTATATTTTTTTAAATATATTTTTAATATTTTTAATTTTATTTTTATCAGTGCAGAAACAAATTTTTAAATTTAATTTATAAACACACCCCAAAACGCATTATGGGGAATTTAAATATTTTTAATAAATATTTTCGTATAATTTCTATATTTTAATGTATTTAAATACTTTTGTTTTCGAATAGCATTATATTATACATTCAACATTCGAAACTTAACAGATTATTAAGTAAACACAAGCTCAAAACTTAAGCTGTCATCACATACAAAGCAAAGAGAACTCACGGAGCAGCGGCAGCAACAGCTTATTGAGTTGCTTTGCAGTGGCTGCTTCCCATAGACACAACTAATAGAAGAGTCAACTTGAGCTGGCAAGATACGTGATTATCATATTAGCCGCAAAGCATATATCATAAACCTTAGACGTGTTTGCAGCTCACGTTCTGTCCTGGTTTATAAACCACCTGACACATTTGCTGTCCGCCAAAACGCTTTTACCCAAATTTAAGAAAAAACAAACAAACAAACAACAAAATATTCCATATATATATGCCATATTTTTAGCGCTACGCGACGTGGGATAACAACAACAACAACAACAATGGCAACAAAGAGGTGAGGACCTAAACACGCGGCTCGCTTATCAGAGCAACAACAGCTGCGACCGTACAGAGAAAAAGAGAGAGAGAGACAGAGAGAGAGAGAGAGAGAGAGAGAGAGAGTGTTTGCTACAATTTCCATTGCATAAGCCAAGGCGCGCGCCTCAAAATTCCCGCAGCCATTTTATTATTATGTGCAAAGTTTTTCAGCGCGCTACAAAAATACAAAAAAAATAAACAAAAAAATAAAAATGAAAAACAAAAATAAAACAAATTCAGCGAAAAGTGACAAATGCTAAAAAGCAGACAGAGGTGAGTGCTGAAAGAGGCAGGGAGAGAGAGAGAGGGAGAGTGGGAGAGCAGCTGGAAGAGGAATGACAACGACACTTGATGCATGATGGCAGCAGGGTAATAATGACAACGACCACGAGCAGTGCAATGGGGCAGATGGGTGGCAGCAGAGTCAGCAGCAGCAGGGGCTCAAAGAGTCGAGGCCAGAGTCCTGCCACGCAGCAGGATGCCAGCTTTGCCAGGAGCTGCTGCTGCTGCTGCTGCTGCTGCTTCTACTTCAGGCTGTCTCATTTGCTGCATTTCGCATGCAAATGCTTGCAACGTGCGATAAAATGACGCAAGAATGCAATAAGCCGCAGGTAGCCACAAGCAAAAGCTGCAAATGATGAAGCAGCTGCATCTTTGCTTTAACATTTACAATCTTAAGCAAGCTGCAAGCTGTAAGCTGGGCCAAGGGCAGCCCTCTCCATCTAGATGGTAATGAAGGCAGTGGGAGCCTTGAGAAGTTCCGGGAGGATAGGTTAGTCTGAAATGATAAAAAGAAGGATATAATATAATATATATAGATATAATTGATATACTTATATACTAGATATCTAGACTTAATTTCCTTTTCTTCAGTTCAAGTCCTTTAATAGACTAGAGGGAGAACAATCTGGTGGATCACATGGCTGTGGACAAGCTGCTTGTACATGAAACTTGGCCAACAAAGTTGGCAGCAGCAACAGATATTCGCCTTCGCATTGATGGATTGTCTGAGGCAGCATGCAAAAGCATTTAGCTGTTAAATGAATGCCGCCAAATGCCAGCGAAACTATGTGACACCAGCGAGACAAGTTTTGAGGCCAAGTTGCAGTTGAACAAGTTTCAGCGAAATTTAGATTGATCTGGCGGAGCGCAGCCAAGGCAGCTGCCTTATTAATTTGCCCAGACATCTTTTGGCCAAGACGGAGAAGCAGCTGCGCTCAAAGTTTAACGACCATGCACAAGTTGGCGCTAGCTAAAACGTTTAGCATCTTTTCAGCGAGAGTTAGAGTTGAGCAGAGGGGGAGAGGGAGAGGCAGAAGCAGACACACACACACACTGGCGCACTTCAATCACTTTAATTGAAACACGAAGTCTACTCATTTATCTACATCACCTGCAAATATTGCTTTTGCCCCTGCTCCACAGAAGCACCTGGTTCAGCTATATGTGCCGAAGCTGATAATGATGAAAGCTGTCTCACAGCTGCCAGCTATCTTTGTATCTGTGTGTGTGTATGTGTGTGTGAGGTTGTCCCTGTGCGCTTCGGCGTTACTGAAGTTGCGTGAAAAGACTTCAATTAGGCGAATTGTGAGCAGCAGCAAAAAGTTCCAAATGTTCAGTATACCACGTGTGCACAGCATAGATGGGGTATGCACGTCAGGTCATGCTTATGGCATATCTCAAGATATAATAATGCTTTAATCTCTATCTATAATAGGAGATGCTTTGGCTTAGCAACTCTCAGCAGCTTAGACTTACGAAACCATTTACAGGGTATTTTCGCAGCAGTTACAGGCTTTTGGGTATGACGCAAGTACACAAGGCGAAACATGGTCTACACACAGCGCCAGAGTAGAAAAGAAAATTCAACAAGTCTACGCATCAAGTCGAAGCTGCTTGAATGAAGCAACAACTGAGAGGTGAGCTGCTCGAAAAAATGCTGTTTGATGCTTTAAAGCCAAGAAGTTCTCAAAGAATATTAGCTTAACCTCTACTATAGCCCAGTACTTGGTTAATCCTCATAACTAGCTATTAGAACAGCAATGTGCCAGGCAACAAAGTAAAGGATTCTAGTTTACAGCCTCAAGTTTCGAGATTCTGATTCAACTAAAAGCAGCTCATCATTTTATTCACCTACGCCATTAAAGCTTATCGGCTTCGTAATGACAATTGCTGTAGAGCTTTAATGGCACGCATTTCCTGTGGCTGCGCAGAACTATGCCAAATCCTTTAGCAGCTATCATTTGGCCATAACCAACCGTCGCCATTTATGGCCGCCATAATTTAATGCTGTCTTTCCGCCAGCGGGACAAAGGTCATAACTTAATAATGCCTTCGGTGTGGAGCGGGCCGATACCCTGCCCGCTTTGGCTAACGAGCGGCTGTTGTTAAAGAGCCGGCGCTTTGTCAGAATCAAGTGGTTGACCAACTGTAGTCGAGCCCAGCGCCGACTAATGGCCAATCAAATTAAATTTCTGGCCCCCAAACCTTTGATTTAAAATATGCCAATAATTTCTCAATGGCTCGGGCATATTTTCAGAGGGCTCAAAAAACAGCAGCTGTCGAGTCATTGGACAGCTGCTGGCTCATTTGTTGCCGATGCTGCTGATGCTGTTGGGTACTATTTTCATCACTAATAGAAGGTCACTTTATTGCTGTTGGGGCCAAAAAGCAAACGCAAGTTCCGTGGACCGAAATTGTTGACAAATTTCAAGGCGCACCTGCAAGACAAATTACACCAGCCGAGGCGGAGAGCCAACTTTCTGCAAGGTAATGAAATGATGACAAAGCGGCCGAGGCGTTGATGGCCAAACGGCAAGTGGCTCCGGCCGGGACTAAGGACATGAGGCGAACGCCTCGTCTAGTCGTGGAGCCGGAAAACTTTTGTTTGGACTTGGACTTTTGGCGTGAGATGTAACATTTTTTTGCCCCATCGTCATTAATTATATGAGCGCGGAGGAGCAGGAGACTTGCTTCTGCAGGTTAAGTGAGGTTATGCACACACAGAGGAAGAGGGAGAGAGAGAGACAGACTCTTGGCTAATTCGGATTGGTATTTGTGTTTGCATTTGGTCTCGACCATTGCGGCCATCTCGAGCTTGTCTCGTAAAAGCCAAATGCCGAGCTATTTAGTTGATTACAAACACAATTAGCTACGGTATATTTGATTTTCGAATCGCAAAGCAAACGCCTGCCTCCTGGCTCGCGCTCGTCTGGGGAATTTTTAATTTATTGTTTCCTGCTAACGCTTCCACTAATCAGACTTCAATTAGCTCAACAATTTCTGTGTTCATGTAAATGCTAATTCTAGAAGCAGAATTTAGAAATCTTCAATGAGATATATATATATATATATATATATATTTTTTTTTTGTATATATATCTCTCTTATAGATATCATATATATATATATATATATATATATATATATATATATATATATGAAATAGAAAGTATCTGAAAGGCTGAAGCAGTAAAATAATAAATAAAAAAATTAATTAATTTAATTAATTACATTAATAATAAGAAAATAATTCTTAGTTAGGTTGAGTCAATATAAAAAAAAAAAAAAAACGATTTAAAAATATAAATAAGAATTTATAAAAATAAAAAAAAAATAAATATAAAAATAATTTACTTTGCATTCACCATAATTCTCTCCTTCTATGCTCTGAAATGTAGATTCGCATATATTTTGTATATATATAAAATATTTCTGATTATAACAAGTCTCTAAACATCTCAACTCTAAACTAACCCTAAGCAAATGGGCATAAAAAGTTACTTTGATATCTTAAAAGTTAGACTAATCAAAGCATGCTAATTATGCTTATGAAACCAGCACAAACTAAATCACATATATGTCTGATCATATATCATAGTCATATATAATATATATCATAATCAAACAGGCACATTATGCTTGCCTATGTCTGTGTGGCCTGCTCTCCATTCAGGTGCTAATGACGTGGCTACTCAATCAGGCTAAGTACCCAAGTTTAAGAGCACTTTAATCCGGCTGGCTGCTCGATGTGGCCTTGGCCATCGCGCCGAGGAGCACTCGCAGAAATCAATCAAATGTTTTGCAATGCAATTGCCAATCAATAAACGCGCCCCGAAAATAGCAAAATCAAATGAAAATAAAATATAAAAAGCAAATAAATAAAATTGAGGCAAGTGCAATTTATCACTGCAGAAGTGGAAGGCGCCAGCCACGCCCACTGGGATATCAATTTCAGACGGGCGCTGGCTCATTTTGAATGCGCGACGACAGCGCGCGCCTGCATAATTATGCATGATCCGGCCTCCAGGATAGCCAGCGCGCCAGCCACTCCCCGCGCGAGCTCGAATCGAAAGTTCGCAGCATTTAAGCCACCAATCAGCGTCAGAGTCAGCAGCGCAGGGGGAGGGGCACTAATGCCAACACGCTGGCGCCTGTTTTGAATTTTGAAAAAGTACGTGAAGTGAGCTGCAGTGCAACATGGCTGTGGATCCACGGATACGGACACGGCTACGGCTACGGCTACGGCTACGGCTACGGCTGTGGCTATGGCCATAACTGCACCAAAGTATGGCAATCATTTCTCGCTTTAAGGCAGAAGGCGTCGCGACTGCTGGCCGCTCGGAATGACCAACATTTTCAATTACAACAAAGGAATGCCGGTCATTATTTATTATGCCGACCGCATGGCCTCCAGCATTGCCACCCGCCTTCTCCGCCCCTCTCGCTGCCTCAGCTCATTTCAGCCGCCGAGCAACTTAAACCCTTCCAGCAGTACGACTGTCCCTTAGCCAGTCGCGCTGGCTTGGCTTGGCTTGGCATTCATTCATCTAATATTCATGAAGAAAATGTTGCGCTCGTGCATATACATTTTGCAGTCAGTGTCTGTACGCCGTCATTTTTCACAAACAGCTCCCCGTCCACTGGGCGACGCTTGGCGGCTTTTCATAATTTTCTGTTTATAAGACGTGCAGGCTGCACTTTTTTCGCCCCGCCCCCAGCCGCCCGCCCAACCCTTGAGCTTGTCAGTTTTATGTGTTTTATGAAATTTTTCGCAGCATATTTTGTATATATTGTATTACGCTTTTGCTTAATTTTGTGCGCCGCTTGCTGTAAAATGTTCGGGCGAAAAATGCGCTCATAAATCAAACACAGGCATTTTTCTTACAGCCCCCCATCGGAGCAGCCACTCCCCCTTCCACTCCCATTCACCAGTTTCAACTTCTCACTTCCCAGCTTAAGTCCTGTGCCAAACGAGTTCATTGGCTTTTTTGGCAAAAATTTTAATTGCATTCTGCAAAACCAAGTTGTAGTTCTCTATGCCAACTTCTCAATTGAACAAAAGGCCAGCCGAAGGACAAAAGGTCGTAAAGTAAGCGCTGTCTGCGGTAACTTGAAGCTGAGTCGGAGCCTGAAGCTAAGTTTGGCTGTGAGACTAAAGCTGAGTCTGAGTCTGAGTCTGAGGCTGAGTCTGAGTCTGAGTCTGAGTCTGAGTCTGAGTCTGAGTCTGAGTCTGAGTCTGAGTCTGAGTCTGAGTCTGAGTCTGAGTCTGAGTCTGAGTCTGAGTCTGAGTCTGAGTCTGAGTCTGAGTCTGAGTCTGAGTCTGAGTCTGAGTCTGAGTCTGAGTCTGAGTCTGAGTCTGAGTCTGAGTCTGAGTCTGAGTCTGAGTCTGAGTCTGAGTCTGAGTCTGAGTCTGAGTCTGAGTCTGAGTCTGAATCTGAGTCTGAATCTGAGTCTGAGTCTGAGTCTGAGTCTGAGTCTGAGTCTGAGTCTGAGTCTGAGTCTGAGTCTGAGTCTGAGTCTGAGTCTGAGTCTGAGTCTGAGTCTGAGTCTGAGTCTGAGTCTGAGTCTGAGTCTGAGTCTGAGTCTGAGTCTGAGTCTGAGTCTGAGTCTGAGTCTGAGTCTGAGTCTGAGTCTGAGTCTGAGTCTGAGTCTGAGTCTGAGTCTGAGTCTGAGTCTGAGTCTGAGTCTGAGTCTGAGTCTGAGTCTGAGTCTGAGTCTGAGTCTGAGTCTGAGTCTGAGTCTGAGTCTGAGTCTGAGTCTGAATCTGAGTCTGAGTCTGAGTCTGAGTCTGAGTCTGAGTCTGAGCTGCTGTTCCTAGCTGTGATTAGCATATATCTAAGGCCATAGCATGGAGTAGGTCAATTAAAGCTCAATGTACCAAATTATGATTGACAAAAGGCAAGACAGAAGCTCGACTATATTAGCATGACCCCGTTTTGGTTCTCTTTCCTTTCCACTCGCCCTAACACAGAGCGCAGCAACTGAAAAGGAAAACCAGAAATTAAGTTGCCAAAGGACACGGTTTGCCCAAAAGGCAAATGAAAACAATATGATGATGAAAACGATGACAAGCAGAAAGAAAAGAAAGGAGTAAGCAAGCGAATGGCCATTGGGAATGCTGATGATTAGATACTCTATAGCTAGATATTTATGGCAGATCAGGCAAAAAGTTGTAGCTTAAGCATGTTCTATCCATGACCTATGCGTTGCGGAAGGGAAGTTTATGTGGAGGAAGCTTATATACAAACTAAAGATATAATTTTATAACTAAGCCTCGAACTCTCATAAAGTCGCCGATGCATATCTATATAAATGAGTTTATAATAATTTAATATTTATAATTTAATATAATAATATAAAATAAAATAAATTCCCTTAGTATACAGTGGTACCCTAGCTAACTATCTATTAAATGAAAAGGCTTCGCATCATTCCCCTGAGCTCTCTCAAGCCCATTTAACACAATTATAATGTACCCCATGGAAAGTGTATTCGAATACTATAATATGCCACTAATTTGCTAGGTTCGTATTCATGATGTTCGTGCTGTTATTGTTATTGTTGCAGCAACATCCGTTTGCGCTGCCTAATTGTTGTCCAGCCCTGACACAGTGCCACAGATCCAGATGCGAGGCGGAGAATTCCAAACAATGGCAAACAAAAGCAAATGCAAACCCTTTTTTCTTGTTCATTGTGCCCTGGGCGGAGCGGGGTGGAGCCGAGGCTTGTTGCATAAATCCGAACAACAAATAAGTTTGAGTTGACGGCAAATGCGGCGTATGCGTAATATTATTTGTGTTGTGCGGTCACAGTGGTCTCTCGATTTGATTATGTAACAAATAAGCCGCACAAGTGGCTCACCAAATAACAACAACGACAGCAGAGAAAGTTGTTGGCCAAACAATAGAAATTTACGATATACATATATATGTATAAATTTTTGATTTATTTGAGCGTGTAAAGGACGCACACACATACACATAAACATATATATATATATATATATACAGGAAATCCAAGTCGCAAAAACAGAAGCAGCAAAAAGTTTTTATTTTCGTTACAATTGTAGGCCATGCCACGCCCACGCCATTCCTGGAACACCTCGACGATAATCCTGTTAAAATTTGTTTGTTTCCAGCGCACCAAAGTTTTCTTGCCCACTTCGTATGCCCTCACCGAGCACATCTGAGGTGTAGCAATAAAAGTGTGAGCCATGGCAAGGGAAACTGACTTTTCTCGATCAATATTAATTGCCCAAAGAACTGAAGTGAATGGGATCAAAGCGAAAGCGCTTTAGATGCTAGCTAGGCTCTAGTTAGATTCTAGTTAAGTTAGTTAATATATTTTGACTTAGATAAATTCTTAGATAATTCTGCATAGTTTTTAAAAGAAAGATGAGTATGGAACAAGACTTTCCAGCAAAAATTAGTAAAAAAAAATTGAAATGGAAAGATTATATATTTTTTGCTCAATCGAACTCATCTTACGCTTCAGCTTGCTGCAAATACATATGTATATTATATATATAAGTTAAGTCTACCTCAACTACACTTGCAACAGTCTTTTGCCCCATTTTGAAGCAGAGTATACGCTGCTAGTGTATTTGTTGTTCGTCTTGTTGCTTAATGCGCTGCCATCTTGTACTTTTTTTGTTTTGTTTTGGTTTTTATGGCTGCAACTTTGGCAGGTTAACCAAACTGAAATCGATTTAGGAGCCAGCCAGCAGGAAATTGATTTCGTATGCCATCGAGGGCTTGGACTCGCCCTATCGGCCCCTACGATGGCTGGGCTCGCTCCCACATCCCACACCAGTTCCCTAGACCAAATGACCCAATAAAACACAAAGCTAGCAAAATGTTGCTTTGATTTGCCAGCAACGCGCAAATTAGCTGCTCCATAGTTTGTGCTGCCCTTTTTTATATCTCGCCATAAAATGTTTTCGCGCGAATTTTAATTTCGCCCTCGCCAGCCAGGCGTCCCTGCTGCCCCTTCGCTGTTTACCCCAGAGCACAAATGTTTGCTTTTGTATTTGCTTGTAATTCATTTTAGCGTGAAACTTCATTTGCCAGCTGCTCGATTGGGGCTTCCATTGTGTGTTTGTGTGTGCGCGTGTGCAAAGTGCCCTTAGTCAATTTTCAATCTGGCTGCTTCAAAATGCAATCGATGTATTCCAATTTGTTCGTTCATTAGATTCGATTTATTAATTAATTTCACGCGCAGCGCACGAACCGCTTCGCCACAACTTTGACAGTGGCTAACTAAATGCTGAAAATTCAATTTAAATTGCGCAGAAGATAACAAAAGCAAAAACTAGAAATAATGAGCTGATCATTGATGCATTATTAGAGCAATACAAAAAAATCTATGCAGTATGAAAATCTCCTTGCTTAAGGCTAACAGCGTGCAAAAGCTTGAAGCTTGCTGAGAAGCCAGGCCAGAGTATTTATTTTAGTTATTTATTTCTTTTAGAAGAAAGTCCCAAAGCAAACAGAAAATAAATAAAATAATAATAATAATAAATTTTATATAAACTTTTATTAATTTAACTCTCCTTAAGCAAAGATTTCAATCTTTCTAGTATTTTTTTTTTTTCTTTTATTCAACTTGTTCTGGCAATCAATCTCCACTTAACTTCAAATTCCAAGTAATCAATTTCAATTCAGTTTTATGTGTCAAGCATGTGTTGCACGCTCGGCAGTTGATTGAACTCCGATGCCAACTGTTACCTCATCCAGTGCGGGGTCTGAGATTGAGATTCTAATTGTAATTGTAATTGTGCTGGAGTGTGGGAGCGTAACTGGAACTGGGCTAAAATCATAACATGTTCCATGTCCTGTCCATTTCCCACACTCGAGTTTATGGATACTTGAGCTGACGCTCCATGGAAAACAACTTGCTAACTTTGCCGCACAAAAGTAGGCGAAATGTGTCTCAACTGTTGCCTGCTTCGGTTTATTAAATACTTGTAGACACACACACACACGGACACTCACACACACACATAGCCTGCATAATGAGCAACTCTTGCAGCACATTTTACGGACAGAAGCAACAAATGTGCTTCGTGTGGCAGCAACTTAGCAACTTGCCACTCGACTTAATGACGTTTCACTGCCACTCTCCAGCTCTCACATTTTATTATTATTATTTATGCTGCAGATGATGAAGCGCTTTTGCGCGCTGTTAACAACTATTTATGCTTATTAAAAGCAAATTATACAAATACTCAAATATATATATGAAGATACACATATATAGTGTACTTTTTTCGGCAACTGACTTGAATTTATGTAAACGAGAAGCAACAAATTATTTACGGCTAACAAGGGAAAGCCAAAGACATTTTCCAGCTGCGACTTGCTAAAGTCAAAATACTCTACAAAGGGCAGTGGATAAGAAATTGAAGAGAAATATCTAAGACAAAGTTAAAGGAAAAAACAAGATATATTAATTATATATAATTATTAATTATAAAAAATATATTTAGTCATTTTTAGAGATATTTTTAAAGATAATGTAACATAAATGTAATATATATTTGAAGAAAAATATGCAGAAAAATTTATATTAATTTTCAGAGAAATTTCTAAGGCAAAAAAAATATTTTTTTCAATATTTATGAAATGTATTTGATAGAAAATGTGCAGCAAAATGTGTGTTTTTTTTAATAATAAATATTTTAAGACAAAATAAAATTTAAAAAAATATATATATAAAATTTTTTTCATATTTAGCTATGTTTAAAAAATAACTAAGATTTGTACAATATTTGTTTAGCATACGAACAGTTAAATGCAGCATTTTCCCACACTTTTCCACAATAAATCTTAAAAATTATATAAAAACGTAAAATATTTTACAACAGGCTAAACCTACTTTTAATGAACAACAAACAGCATCACTCTGATCAATCATTGCCAGCAATACTCAGAAATTGTTGAAGCTTGATGCATTTTAAGCGCTTTCGAGCAATTTTTAATAATGCCTACGGTAAGGGTATGTAAACGGTAACAAAACTACTCGACATTGTAAAAGCTTCTCCATCATCAAGAGGAAACGCATAAATTTGCCAAAAGTTCGTTTTAGCCGGAGGGCGATAGAGAGGAAGAGAGAGAGAGAGGGAGGGAGGGAGGGTGCGTGCAAGTAAGAGAGAAACTAATCAATCTTAATGTCACAACGAGCAACAAATTTTTAGCTGTTGTTATGCCAAGTTGTTTCTCGTTGCTGTTGTTGGCTCTCTTGATGTCATTAGAAAATGTTGCAGGTGAATGGAATGCGAACGATCCATTTTCCAGGCACAGCGCCTAACAGGCAATGGAAACTTTCGAGAGATGTTACACAAAATATAAATGCTAAAAAATCAGAGTATGCTAATAGGCAGTGCTTGGCTAGAAGATACCTAAGCCAAAGTCTGAGTTAATATAAATTTGCCATAAATTAGCTTTAGTGAAATATCGTGTAGCTTGCCTTTATTATTTGTAAATACTTATTAAAATACATATATCAGTTTTCATTATACCCTGTTTTTACTTAATTCAGGGTATATATACACAAAAAAAGCAAATTTAGACTTTTCACATGAAGAAAAATCGAATCGTTTAAATTTTAACGCTGCGATTTCTGTAGCATTTGGGGGCGTGCACATGTGTGGGGAGGCGTGTCTCTGTCTGTGTCTGGGCACACAGCAGCATTCAATGAATTTGACAGTGCGTTGGACGCATGACAAACGTGCTGGCTGGTGATTGATGTCTCATCATTCAGCTTACGGCATACAATTCCTTCATCTTTTTTCTACTTTGCTTATTTTCCTCGCTTTTTTAAAGCCGTTTTACAAATGTTTACAATGTTGCGTGATTTGCAATTGAATAAGAGTGCAACAGCAGTCCTGGCAGACAGGACATGCGGCGGCTGGGCGGGGCAGATGGGCCGACACATGGGTTAACTGAAAAGTTTGCGTTGAGAAATGACAAGAGTTTTAGGTACTCATAACAGAGACAGAGGGGCTTACGCTCGAGATATAAATAGAATAAAGAGATATTTTTGCAAGCAAAAGAGATGAATTGCAGGGCTTTAGTAGAAGGGGGAGACAGATGGGGGAGAGGGGTGAGTGAGCTGAAAGAGGGCGTATTTAGCATAGAGAAAAATACTTGTTGATGACGACATCAAAGATTAAATACCCTAAAAGATTAGAATTTTAAAGGAATAATGAACCAAATTTAAAGAGGAAGATAGAGGGAGAGAGAGAGTCATAAAGAAGGACGTAGAAAGGAGATAAATATAAAGAAGAGAGTGACGGCAAACAGGCACAGAAAGGGAGATGGGAAAACTGAGTCAGAGAGAGATAGATAGAGACACAGATAGAGGGACAGAGAGTGAGACAGAGAGTGAGACAGAGAGTGAGAGACTGAGAGAGACAGAGAAAGAGAGAGAGAGAGACAGAGTGAAAAAATGACAGAGAGAGAGAGAGAGAGAGAGAGATAAAAAGTGAAAGGAACGGAAAAGAGAAGGGGACAGAAAATATTTCTGGCCCCTCGGCCAGTGTATCATTCCTGCTAAACTCTAATTATTGGGTATACCGAAAGACTTCAAAAATAGAACAACAATTAGAAATTCCATAGCAAATTCTTGAGTCTACCCGCTCAGGTTATATCTGCTACCCCACATACCTGAACCCGCGTATTTACCTGTAAACTCAAGCACATACAAAACACATTACCTGCAAAGCGACAACAGGAACAACAACAGCAGCAACTGCTCAGCGATTACGTGCCATTGAAGAATGTTGGGAAAACAAAGTTAGCGCTGAAAATTGACAACAACAAAAAGAAATTCGAAAAAAAAAAAACAATTTAACCTTGAAAGGTGCACGAAAAACCAAAGCTGACACGAATTTAAGCTGAACTGCGCAAAGTGGGGAGTGGGGAGTGGGGAGTGGGGAGTGGGGGACTGGGGCAACTCTTGACTTACGCGCTGTGTTTTTGCCCCATTCAAATTTAGAGCGCGACAGAGAAGCGAAAAGTTCGCGCACAAATCCCATAAATACGGGCAGTTGCCGCCGACGCCAAAATAAATTATCTGAAACGTTGTTGCAGCCAACAACAGCAGCAGCAGCAACAACAATTGTAACAAATGCTGCAACAAAAATTGGCATGCAACATCCGGTGGCGGCTGCGCTTAGAATTGCTACAGCGCCGCAGTCAGAAAACAAATGTCGATTTGAATGTCAGAATATTATTTGGAGCCCCGGGCAAAGTCGGCGATGGGCGATGGGCGATGGGCGCCCGGCCTGGACTATGTAGGCAAGTGTAAAGAGGGCGGCCACGCACACGCAGCCTCGGCCCGGTTTTGTGTGTAAGCCCGAAATGCATGTCAATGAAAATATCAACGGCGAGAGATATGCAAACATGCAGCAAAAATGAATTTTCAATGTGGAAATGGTCACGGTGAGAGAGAGGGAGGGGGAGAGAGGGCGAGAAAGAGAGAGAGAGTATAGTTTGGCTTTTGTACATTGACCAGAAATGATTGCAAAACCTTCTGTAAGGTGCGTGGCAGCAATGGCAATTGCTAAGCATTTCTGAACTCCTTCTGAAGTGAGAGCACATTGTTAGACAATACACAATAGTAGGGAAAAAAACAATCAAATTATATATATAATAAACAGTCAAAAACATATTCGCATATTGAAATGAGAGGGCGAACAAGATAAGCGCGGATCTCTGCCATATACAACTGTCCGCAACGCTGCAATTTTCAATTTTTCTTTGCCTTCGTGGGTTACTTAAGATCTGAAATGTCCAACAAATAGAAATCAGAAGAAATGCAGTCCACAGTAAATTCTCTGGCAATGCTGGGAGGAAGCTATACAATTGTGTCCAGCTTAGTTGGATGGCACGAAGTAAGCTTTGAATTTTATATGCTGACGTTTGATTATCGACACGCTTTTCTGCGCTTGCCGAACTCTCAGGCTGGTGTCCCCAATGGACCAATCTAACAGTAAAAAGTGCTGCCATGTGGCGGCAACAAAACAGCTTCCGAGAAACAGCAGAGGCAGTAGCTGTAGCAGAGGCAGCAGCAAAAGCAAAGTAAATGTGTCTGCCACATAAAAACAGCCTGAAGATGCCAAACATTTTGTGCAGCTAAAATATGTGTGTGTGTGTGTGTGTGGCTTGTGGCACGGGTAACGGGGCGTGTGTGTAGACCGAGCTGTGGCCGACTCTCGTGCTGTTTGACAGTCATTTTCCAATAACTTCATTTTTCCGTTGTTGAGCAGAGATTGTGTTGCAGATTGCAGATTGCAGATTGCATGCAACAGCAGCGAAGCCAGCTGCCAGCAGATAAGCACCCAACCCAACCTAACCCACCCCACCCCACCCCAGCCCAGCCCAGTCGAACCCCGACCAGACCTCGCCACACCATTGGGCCAGGCCTTGTTATGCGGCTGCCTTGGCAACAACAAAAATTGCATTACATTGATAAGCGAAATCAGGTCAATGTGTGTCTGTCGGGGCGTATACGTAATGTAAAAAGTATTTTCCTTTTCTTCTCTTGTTTGTTTGAGGAAATTCACATTCTTTTGTCTGATTCTATCGGCTGACTTTTCCATAAGCTCAGCTCTCAGGCCAAAAATGAAAACTATTTCAAGTATGCTTAAGTACGATGTTGTTATAGTAAATGTCGGAGCTTTCCGAGTGAAAGGCCAAACGAAATTTGAGCAATTCTAATGCTGGACGAGGGCTATCATAAGTTTTTGCTTGTGATTAGTTGGCTTAATAGAAACAATATCATTGACCACTGGCCATGGGATCGTTTTAACGACGATTAATTGTGTTCTCAACAAGATTAACAAGAGACCAAGCATCAAATGCGCTTTAAAATAATATTTAATTAAGCCATAACATATTGAACAAAGTGCCAGCAATTAACACAATTTGCATTATTAGCACAATGCGACGCTTTGTGCGCTCGGGCCGTGGCCCGTGTTGGCATAAGCATTGTTAACAATTTGATTAATTTGTATTTTGCTTTTCTCCATTCGCCATTCGCCATTCGCGCCGAGTGCATTAACGCGCAATTAATTTTTTATTTGTCAGCCGCCAATTGGGACGGCATTGTGTGCATTTGACGAGCCCGAGTTCGTGCTCGACTAATTGAAGTGTAAACATTTCAATGGCTTTCGAATCGATGCACAAAACGCATTAAATAATTATGGGCAACACGAAAATGGCAGAGTGCAGTCGACTGAGCGATACTCGTTCGGAGTTGGAAAGGGACTGCGTCAAATTTTTCAAAGAGCCAATGAATGAATAATAATAATTTAGAGTTCGATCTGCTGAGAAGGTGAAGATTGATGCACTTGCCTAACTGAACGATGCTGGCCCAAGGCAGTGCACAAAATATTTTTATGTTGCTGTATGGGTATTCCCAAGTGTAATATCTATTTCAGTTATGCTAAGTCTAAGACTGTATAAGCTCAATAAATATGACTGCAGTTGATCTGTTCAGAGGCTCAACTGTAAAGCAAATGTTGGGATTTCAGAAGGCAAGCTGAAGGCATATAGGCTTGCACGACTTCCCATACTACATACATACTCCCCATACATACAACAAATTACTGTAACATATACTTGGCTGAAGACTCCGCAACAGAACCAGTCCTCAAACGTAAAGTATTCTAAAAGATACAGGAACTCCCAAGTAAATTTATTTTTTCTTTAAGCAATACTAAAACCAACCAATAACAACCATCTCAACCTAAAGCCCGACCATCTAAGCCATATTCTATATATACATTATTTTTATATTTTTTTTTTCTTTTTTTCGCCAAGTAAGCCGTGCACGTAGCTAGCCGAAAGTTGTACAAAACCAATCCACTCTCCTTTCCCGCACGAACATGCATAAAAACGATAAGCGTCGCGGTGGCGCTAGCTGACCAACGAGCCAACCAACTAACCGACCAACCAACCAACCAGACGAGTCCAACTAAATTGCATTAAATTGCGTTAATCAAATGTCAGAGAATACAACAACAACAACAACAAAATAAAGCTGAATGGAAGCAAATAAATGTGTGCTGGAGGGGGAGGAGCAGCAGGAGGCAGGGGAAGAGTGTCTGGTATGGCATTTAAAAGTCCATCAATATGCATTCAGATATTTAAATTAATAATGCGCGCATTATGAGCGGCGTGTGGGGGGGCAGCAGGAGCAGATAGATACAATTAAACCGTTACTTCCATTGCACGCAGCCGCCATTTTATTTTTGCCGCGACGCTGATTACACTTCCGCTTTGGGAATCCCCGTTTATGCCGTTTGCGCTGTGCATTAATGAATTAATTGTTCCACCGGATATTTCAAACATTTTAGATTTGTGGTTTTTAATTTCCTGCAAAATAATCGACAATAAATGCAATGTTGCCCTGCACGCGAGCCGAGCGAAGGCGTATTGACTTGAAGGTGAGGCATGCGACGGTAGGAGAAAATTGAAGTTAGCTCTGGCATAGCTAAGCAAGGGTTTGTTGTTGTTTTCTTTTTCTCTCTCTCTCACGTGCTCTCTCTCTCTCTCTCTTTCTAGTTACTAAGCTGAATTATACCAAAGTGGATAAGCGAGGTATAAGAGTAAGTTCTCATAGGCATTTCTCTCCATCTATCTATATATTCACTAATATATCTATCATCTAGATTACAGGATGAGCAACTGTCTCTTAGTTAAATTAAATTAATTTTCTAGCCAGGGTATACAGTTCACATAGCTAAACGTTGTTTGCGGCTGTCAAATAAAATTATATTCAAATGTTAAATATTATGCGGTCAACGCTCATTGGCAGCGTGACTTTAAATGCCCGCAGCAACAACGGCAACAACAACAACAACTCAAACATTGTGACAATAGCCGCAAGCTGCCAAATGACTGACATGTTTGTGTGCTATGTGTGTCTGTGTGTGTGTGTGTGTGTGTCTGCCTCTCTGTGTGCAGTGGTTAAATTAGCCTAAGTGCAGTCAACACCACTGAAAGCGGCTGCATTTTACGATTTGGGCCCGAAAACTTTTCGCTAATAGAAAATATAAATTTTTGAAGAAGCCATTTTGAAATAACTTTCATATTTTAGAAAGCTTCTTTGGCCAGCTGACTAACAGATGCTCTATGTAAAAGTTTTTAAATGGGCATAACTGCAGTGGCAAGCTGTTCAATCTGCTTAGAAGGCCTCAGGCAATTAGAGAATTTTTTGTAATACTTCGCTTTGACTAACTATTTAAGATCATTTTTTAACTTAAAATAAATTGGAATAAATATGAAATTTGTTCACTCTGAAATATGGACTAGAGCGCAGAGGATTATTTATTTATCTTTTTAGTCAAAAAATATTTTGGAACAACTTTGAAATCAGCTTAATTAAATTATTTATTATTTATAAATTTATAAATAAAATTAATTAAATTAATTTTTTAAAATATATAAAAAAGAAAAAATATATTAATAAAATAAATTAAAATAATTAAATAAAATAAATATAACAAAAAATAAATATATAAAATTCCATGTAATATTCAGTTTTTGTTTCATCTAAAATAATTATAAAAAACCACAGATGACCTGTGAAAAGCGATTTCAGTTAACTTTTCAATAGATATTTTCTCTTTTCTTTATTTAATTTCATAACAGCAAAAACCCGCAAATTTCCCCGTGATCCGGCACCTTCTTGACCATCGGAAGAGCCGAGCACATTCAATTGATTAGCTGCAAACAGCACTCATACGTATGCGCCCGTTAGTTGAGCCACCATCTGTGCATTTCCCTGGCTGGTATTTAAGCGGAAAGGTACTTTAAGGACTCGCCCAGCGACTTGGCAGCCAAATGCCACACAACTAACGGAGCTTCCCTCGCACCGCCCCTGGCACCCCTTGTGCCTTGGCAACCTGCTTAAGCCGCTTCCAGTTTCTATTTTCTTCTGCCTCTGCTGCCACTGTGCAGTGAGCCCACAAAACATATTTCCGTTTCATTTACTGGCCAAGAAAAAAAAAGGCGCAGAACTAAGTGAAAAAACGCTGGCCAAATACCGCACAGCGCAACAACTACAACTACAAGCGGGAGAGGCGGATGAGGGAGAACTCCATAAACAGGCGACCCAAGTAAAAATTGCTTGTAACCTATTTGGCAGCAATTTCATCGAAGCCCAGAAATTTGCTCGACCACAAAAATTTCGCCAGCGCCAAAAACTTTCCTTGGCGTTTGCAGCCACAGCCACGACCCACTAGTTGTCCTGTCGTCCTGTCAGGACGTTTGCATGTTTACCCGCCGCACTTGCTTGTTTCGCTACTTGGCCAAAGACCAATGCAGTCGGGTCGAAACGAACTCCAAATAGTCGCCAAAGAGAGTTGCAAAGGACATTTAGACTTGCCCATAGAAGGTCGCCCTAGTCACACGAGACTAATGTCTTGGTAGACCCCATGAAATATATATAGTATATGCCCCATCAATGTCAATCGCTGTCAACTTTCGTCCACATATACCCCCTTTGAACTTTGCGAGCGGGCATAAGAAATATAAATGCACGGCAGGCCGTGGCTACTTCATTTTCAGCTTTATATTTTGCAGTTTTCAAGCCTGTGGCTAACCCACAAGGCCTTGCAAGAATTTTTGGCACTGTCCGCTCTTGCGCCTGCTGTCGCCATCTCGCTCGCACAAGATAAACAGCGATTTGAGGCAAAGGTCTTGCGCGGAGCTCGCTGCATATTTGTGTCCAACTACTGACGATGACTCTCGACTCTGGCCAACTCCAGCAGCGACTCGAACTTACAATTTTGCGCTTTGTTGCGATAGCTGCGAAGGTTTTTCTCCTTCTTCCCTTTTTTTTTTGCACTTCTATTTCGTATATATGTATCTTTTGGCCTATATGTGTTCATTGACCGCATTTTTTTGGCGCGCGCCGACAAATTTTTCAATTTCTGTTCGGTTGCTTTTCGCCGGGCTCGCTGCTTGGCGAGGCATAAAAATGCATTGAAAGTATGCACAGTTTTGCATTGAATACGGTTCGCATAAAGTTCGATGAGCTTGCACAGCAGCCGGAAGTCTGGCAGCTAAAGATATGCCATAATCAAGTTACAGCAGAGCACACAATGTGGATATATTTTGTATATTTCAGAGCATGAATATAAATATATATATAACCATTTGAAAGTGTTTGCAAATCAGAGCTACAACTCTGCATCAGTTTACGCTGAGTAGCTCATCACACAGCCCTGATTAGCCACTTATGTGCCTGATTTTAACTCGATCATAAAGGATTTCAGCAATATTTGGCAATATTTTAATAGATGACCATTCGAATGGCTTTTACGGCGCATTAATGAACTGAAAATTGAAAACGGAAAGCGGAAAATGGAAAATGGAAAGCTGAAAACAGTGCCAGCGCAGAGGCTGCCGCAAGAACGCACCGCAAGCCATATCTGGGATACGAAAACAGTTTATCTTGCGGCCCGAACGAGTAATAAATAACTTTGAAATGACCGCAACAGTTCATATATCAGCTGAAGGCAGGCACTTCCATAGATTTTTCGCAGTCAGTCTTTGGCCGCTTCGGCTTTCAGGCGAAGTCAGCAGAGCTGAGCCGAGCTGAGTGGCACCAGGGAAAAATGGCAATATCAACACTCCAATGCTGGAGGGCATTGCTCAAGTGTTAATAGCTCATAAATATTTTAAAATGTTTAGCAAATTCCGAGAAGCTGTCTTCAAATCCCAGCCAGAAACCCTTCCCTCTCCCGCTCTCCCTCTCTCTCTCTCTGTTTGTGCATGTGCGGTCATAAATGGCGAGGACATCCCTTAAGTGTGACATAATATCTGAAATATTTTGTGCAAAGTTATACAAAAGGCTAAAAAGGCATCAGCCAGCAGCAGAGCGAAAGGAAACGGTGGCCAGCCAGCCAGCCACATGTGCTTGCCTTGCATGCCATTTAATTTTGCAAAATGTTTGTTTGATGTCCTTAATAGGCTTAGCGACGCTCCATATCTGGCTCCTGCTGCCAAAATATTCTCAAAACTTGGCCCACAAGTTGCGCCCTGCCAAGAAAGCCCCAAGTCAAACACAAAAACTACTTTCACGTTTCCATACCCTGGACGAGCTGATAATGTTCAATAAAGGGTATATAAACGTTGACTTCTGCGATTGGATATGCTCAGAGTCTGTCTATTTATTGGCCAAAATGTGAGCTCAGCGACGCGCAGAGACCGCTGCAAGACTGTGAGGCCCAGTTGCAGAAGCTAATTTGCATAATTTAATGACACAAAGACAACGAATGCAGCGCTCTGACTTCGCTATTGTTTTCTTGATCAGGCCAAGGTAATCTGCACAAGTTATCATTGTCAGATTTCCGGTGATTTGACCAGACGAAGTTCAGTCCAAACTCACAAACCGAGCTGCCATGCAGCATGCAGATCCTTGAATCTTGAATGTAATCCCACATGAATGCTTTTGTGGCTGAGAATAATAGGGGTTCGTATTCTTAGCCGCTTTAAAGTCAGCCTGAAAAGCATTCATGCATTCAATGGATTCTGTACCATTTTCAATATTATTATAGATTATAATCGACTTAAATAGATGATGTAAAAAATATATAAAAATATTGAATACCGAAATGTATTCAAGATCTCGTATTTTTTTAAGATCAGCATATCTATCAATACATCTGGCTCGCTTTTATAGAGCGCAGTCTAAGCCACATTAGTCACAGTTAATTAGAGACCAGCACACATATCTCGAGAACTAATTCAAAATATGTGACTAATTTAATTAGATTTTGTTACGCTGATTGTAGCTGTAGTTTTTTCTTTTATTTTTTTCTATTTTTTTAAGCTGAATGTCATATTAACTAGTGACGAAGCCTGTAAGCCAGCTATTTATAGCATATATATATATATATACATATATAACATATCATATATATCTCGCCTAACATGTCACACAGGTACATATCTAAGATCAGAAGTATAGATATATATATATATAGCCCATATATCGTGTACATCTAGAATTGCTTACCACTTAAAATGTAGAAATGTTGCTTCGTGTGTGCATGTCGTCGCTTCCAGCTCGGCTATGCATGGAAAATCTTAGGAAAACTTGGAAAACTTTGCACATTGAGGTTGCTGAAAGTTTGTCTATTCATTAACCTAAATACGAGTGCATGCCATGGCAGAGGCGGCTGCACGGCTGTGTTTTGGCGGCCCAAGTCCACGATTAAGTTTTAGAAGCTAATTTGCATATTTGAGTGACACAAACACACAGACAGAGAAAGAGAGAGAGAGAGAGAGGGAGGGAGAGCGACAAGTAGAGAACGCTGCGACTTTCGCTTTTGTTTTCTGCACAAGTTATCATTGTCAGATTTTAGTTGTGCAAGTGCTTAAGCCGCTTTCAACTCTCAGCGCCGCGCAATATGAAAGATGTCACGAATTAGGTGCCGGCACCTAATGTCTAATGTCTTTAGTTTAAGCCGTCTTAGCAGCAACTTTTGCTCAGCGCTCAACCCAAGGGCTTGGAGCTTGGTGTAGTGCGGGTAGCTGCTAGTTGCGACCACTCCACACACGAGTTCCATTAGCGAGCACGTTATTATCTAATCAATTGGCAGCGAAGCATCAGGCACGACTGTTACCTCAACCGCAAATCAAACACGGCCAATTAAACAGCGTTTCATCTTAAAGCCCGTCGAGCGATTTTCTCTAATTATTATCTTCGAGGCCTTTTCGACTAGATTGTGTGAAATCAGCGCTCACCAATTTTCAAATCAATCACAAAGGCGTGCCCAGAGTCAACCATTGAAGTCATCTCCACCCCAGCCACAACCTTTCGCTGCGAGTCGAGCGCCTAATCGAGCGTAATGATTGCGCTTATCTCTGGTCCAGGCTAAGCAATTGCTATCTTTTATTTTCGTTTTGGGAAAATGTGTTAAATTAAGCGCTCATTATTTTAAGTGTATGCCCGGAGCGGGGTCCGCATCAATTCTATTGAATATCTGTGTCAAGCTGGCAGAGCTGCCAAGTTAAAGGGGAAGTTCGTGCTTCAACTTAAGGCCCACGTCCTGTGGGCATCACCGCATATTAATGAACACATGTTCACAAAACATTAAAATTAAATGTGCTGCTCATTAAAAATTGAAAACATATGCAAAACACACAGGGTCCCCAGCAGCAACTGCGACAGCAAATGTTGCATGCCACAGCAGCCGATTGACCCATACACACAGAGACAGACAGGCAGCCGGACAGACGGACAGATGGAGGACATTCGGATCCCAACTGTGTTGCGTCATATAACAATAATAATGAAGCATTTACGTTAAATGTCAAAAAGGGGTTTCATCAACGCACGGGCCTCCGGGTTGATCTGTTGGCCAACGGCTGCCGATAGGGCCAAAAGTGTTTTGGTCACTCCGAGCGACAGAGAAAGAGAGAGAGAGAGAGAGAGAGAGAGACAGAGGCGACGAGCCATGGCACATCTATAAAACAAAAACCAACGCTGACTGAAAGACCAAATGGCCGACAGACACACAGACAGCCACAGCGACAGACCCGGACAGGACCGAGTGAGTGACATGAACATGGCACAAGTTCAATTCAATTTTTGGGCCATGTTTTTGACATTTCCATATATGCAAATGAGTAGAGGCCGAGAGCTGGCAAATCAAACAAGGCCAGCAAGCACTGTGAGGTAAACAATATGGCGAAGAGACAGCTCAGCGCGTGTCTTCGATTATATCTAATTTACCATTGTCTAGCTATAGAAATCAATTCAACTTCGATTTATTATTGGAAATAATATGGGAATTGCTCATAAATGGAAATTGAAGAAGTTTTCTACTCACGAGACTGCTGCCAAAATATTGTTTCATTTTCTGTATTAAACTGTGAGTTAGACACGTTATCAACTTATTGGCGAAGTCAAAAATGAAATAAAAAAGATTAAAATACATTTTAAAATATTGTTAATTATAATATAATCAAATGCTATTAATTTTATACAATTATTATTGAAATTTCCAACATGGACATGAAATACAAAAATTATTCGATTTTTATTATGAATTATAATAATATATTTAATATAAATATATATTATTATAAATTTTATGTATTTATTTAATATAATAATTATATTTATATCATTAATTAGGTATTATTTATTTTTTTATAATTTTGTATATATACACAAAATCAATATTAATTCTATTTATATAATCAATAAAAAATTTTAAATTTTTTAAAGAATTTTAATTAAATATTTATTATATTAAATTAAATATTATTTAAATTTTAAAAATTAATTTTAATGGAAATAAATTGAATTTAATTATTATTTATTATTTATATATTTATTTAAATTTAAAAACAATTTATTTTAAATTAAATTTTTATAAAGATTTATTAGTAATTCAAATTTCAACCAAATCTTCCATTTTGACTTAAAACTCATATTTAATTCTGATCGAGTCAACTCAACGGATGAAATATCTCACATGCCCATAACGTGTTTCTTTAGCAACGAACCCGCTGCCAAATGCCAACCGTGCAATGCCGGTTAGCGCATGCCGAAATTCAAATAGTCATAGCTTATAGATTGGTCATGTTTTTGATGGGCAATGACTAAAGTCAAGCATTTAACGCAGCTAAATGATTTACGGTGTGTGAGAGGGAGAAGGAGTTAGAGAAGGTGTCAAGAGACAGAGAGAGAGAGAGAGAGAGAGAGAGAGAGAGGGAGGGAGGGAGGGAGATGGCAAAGCCAAAGCTGTTGGGCAATACAAATGAACATACGCAATGCGGCAAACAAAAGCCAGCACAGGATACACACACACACACACACACATGTATGCATGCTGATATAGAAAAGGACGGAGCACGCATATAGAGAGAGAAGGACATCCGTTCTTGCCACTAGCGACGACAAATGTCATCAAGCAGTCCAAATAATAATAAAATATACACTTAAGCCTCGTTTTGTGTGCGTCCGCCGGCCCACAACTGTGCGAGCTGTGTACGTGTGTGTGTGTGCGTGTGTGGATTTAAATAAAACGGAAATTTATTTCGACAAATGGCATTTACTTGCAACGGATGTACCACCATTACACTGACACGGAAAGGCTACGCTCTCGCCTCTCTATGCCAGCTCCGTTCCAAGAGTCAGTCGCCAACCGTGCGCAATTTAAAGTGCCTAAGCAGCAGTAGAATGGGCGTATAAACCTATTATGCACATTGCCATAACGAACTTAAAATACACTGTAATTAAATCTATAATGTTAGATATGCAACTAATAATAAAATAGAAAATCTAAAAAAAAATTTAAAAATTTATTCAGTTATTTAAGTTTTTGCATATATTCCAACTCTTTGGCTGGCTGCAAATCTTTGCTAACCGAATGTGACAAGCCACATTGTGGAATAATGTATCCCTTTAATAGAAACGTCGTCTAAACTGTACGCTGATGGGAGGCAATCGCAATCCCAGCATGACAAGGACTGACTTACTGCGCCAGCCTCGTTCCGTTTCGTGTCGTCTCGCCTCGACTGGCTAACTGACTGACTTGAGTCGAGGCGACTGAGTGAATGCCTTCAACGTGAATAAGTGGGATAATGGGTCAGGCTAAGCCACAAGCAACCCAATTGGACCCACTGAGCTGTCTCCGTGTCCGGAAACCCTCACGCAGCGCACACACGCGCGACAGTTGTATGATAAATTGTATAAGATATTGCTGTAGATTTTTACATACGAACGAGTGTGCCAGTGTGTGTGTGTGTGTACGTGTGTGGTCCCTTATTATGGCCGGGGCATTTAGCATTCATGAGATAATAAAAAGCAGCCCAAAAGCCACTGGACAACAACAAATGATTTGGGCCAACTGTGCTGTGTCATGTGTGAGTATGTTTTCGTTTGCTTTTTAAAGCGCCACATTGCGTATACGCAATATTGTTTGGCGAGCAAAAGTCAGTGCGCCGCCTCCAGCTGTTGATAATTTAGGGACCAGACCAACACACACACTCTCATGTGTGTGTAATATTTATTTTATGTTTTTTTTTTTGTTTTCTGTGGAAATTTCACTTTGATCCATTTGCCAGCGAACAGATTGTTTGTTCGGCTTTGGCTTTAGATTTGTATTTTATTTTGCTTTTATTAAAAACAAAATGTTTTATATGCATTTAGCTATTGGGGACATGCCTTTCTTTTCTTCTACTTTTTCTGTGTGTGTGTGGGCTGCCCAAAAAGGGTTTGGCAGCCATTTCCTTGGCGTGAAAAGCGAAAAAATGCTCATTGCTATCATGCTGCGGCGCATTTCCCTCGTGGTGGAGCCCTCTACACACGCAGATGATAAAAATCACTCTGCGAAATGTGCAAGGTAACCGCCAGGTGGCAAGCAAAACTGAAAAGTAAAAAGTCGAAAAGGTTGGGCTCATTTCGAACACAATTAAGCATTAAATGAGGCATTCACCTACAAACCGAACTTCTTCATCAATTATGCAAATTAAATATGCTCAGCAATTTTCATATATATATTTGGGGCTGGACGATATCCTTTAATATGCATTAATATTGATAAAGGATATGGCTGGAGCAAATTTAAATATTTTTTTATATGTTAAAGATAATTTAAGCAGTTGGAAAAAATTAAATAAAGTAGAGATAAAATGAAAGAGATTACTGAGTTGATCTTTGCCTTCTGGCAGGAATACGATATGATTATATCTATGAGATCATTTCATATCACAAGACATAGAGCAACAGTTCCTTTGCATCTGTGTCTACTCTCGTTCTCCTAAGATTTCTATATTTCTCTATCTGCTTTGTATCTTTCTGTCTCTCTCTTTTTTTTTCCTTTTATCTCTATATCTGTATATCGCTCTCTCTCAATCTACCTCTCTATATTTCTTAATCACTTTTTCCTTTTTCTATCTCATTTAAGTCTACTTATCTATATGCATCTATATTCCTTAAATGCTTTATCATTCTCCTGAGCTCTCTCTCTCACTATTTTTCTCTATTTCACTCGTTCCCTCTCACTCTCTCTGTTTTAGAACTGAACCATTTAGCAAGCCATTTGGCTGGCAAACTGAACTGTTAATTCAATTATGAAACATCATTATCAAAGACCGCATTGTGTCTGTGTAGACCATAAACGCATTACCGCTGCGCTAATGAAGAGTTATGCTGAAGAAGACGCAGCGGCAGACTAGACTTCAATAATAAAAGCGGCGCCTATAAAAATGTTGGCCCATTAGCATAAACGAGGCGAACTTCAAACAAGCCGCCGCTCCTTTTGCAGTCCATTAAAAGTGCAGAGAAGCAAAGCATTTGCATATATAGTATATATATATATATATGTATACACACACACATATATAGATATGTCTGCTTGGGCTGAGCTTAATGTGGTCAAGGTAAAGCCGTTGAAAGGACGCGTCGAGGGACTTGGCACAGCTGCAGCAACTTCTGCAGTCAGTTGTTTGAATTATTAATTAACCTCAAACAATTAAGAGTGAAAATAAATGCAAAAAAAACGGTAAATATAAGAAAAGAAATTTATGTAATTACAAACAGAGTTTTTGAGCTGGAAAGCGGCATAGGGAGTGCGTATAAAATATTTAAAGATACTTTAACGGCGCGGGGGGAAGGCACTTGCAAAGCCCCACCGATAAACAATGTAGATTGTAATTAACTGGACCGGAGTAGCACGCAGGTGGACTGTGAGCCCTATCGAACGCGAGTCCAAGTGCGCTGCTGAGTCCTGGGCTTAATTGCATGCGCACAGGACACGGGCTAGCCTGCGAATGAATGAATGACATTCATTTTCGTGCCTTTTTGTTGCACTTCCGTTTGCCACAGCGGAAGAAGTTGCCAGATAAAGGAAAGCTGAAGCCGTGCATCGGGATTGGAGGGGCGAAGTGCAGCCGGCAAAATGGGCAGCAGCATAAAGTTACAGGACGTGAACACGGCTGAAGGACTCAAGCGCACTCGAATTTCATAAAGCATTCTCAATGAAAATAATTAAAATGCGTCGAGCGTTCAAAATCAAGCAGCATGGAAATTTAATTGTATTGATGGCAGCAGCAGCGGGAAGGAAAGAGGGGCATTCACAGGACCACGCCCACACCCACGCCCATATGATAACGAATGGATTCCCAGTTGCAGTGGGGCGATAAATGAGTTTTCTCACAGGTGACAACGTTGAATGCAAACAAAATATCTTAAATCGAATGCAAACGTTGATAAATTGCAACAGAACAAAAGAATCCATAAAACCATTTCAGACTGTTTACAGGGCACAGAAAATTATCAGGGCGCAAAAATTGCTATGAGAAACAAAAATACATAATTTAGTTCAGATTTGAGCAAACAGGTCATTGGAGTAATTTCTTTATTTGAATGATTGAGAATCGCATAATACTCAATTAAAGGTTATACATATAAATATTTATATGTAGAAACCGCCCTTCACTTTCACAATACGTGTAGTCAATGGGCCAGGACATAACCCAAGGCTACAGCACTTCCAGTACAGTAAACACAGCCACATACTCACAGACGCAATGGGAACTCGCAGCTGTCATTGATAATAAACAGCAAAAATAAAAATCAGCGTAAAAGCGATTCACTCAAAATAAAATACCCTGCAAAATATTAACCTAAGCTCAAGAGATCGCTGATTTTATTGGGCAAATTAACATATGCACACATATAGCTATCTACATCTAGCTATCTGTGCTTCTTTAACAGAAGCTCCAGAGCGATCATCTGCACTCGCCATCTATCTCACTCTCTCTCTCTCTCTCTCATTGCATACATCAGCTACGCTCACAGAAACTGAAATGGCCGAATTTTCTAATGAATCAACCAATGAAATTCCACGAAGCTTGCGCTGCAGCGACTACCTGCATCTGAGACCTTTAACGGTATCTAACTATAGACAGTGGGTGAGCATAATACTTGACATAGCTAAAAAGAGAACGGAGAGATTTGAGTGAGAAATATGCAATGCCATCCACTGTAAAAAGTGAGCAGATTAAGAAAGACCACAAGAGCAGTTGGTTATTCTAATGAGCATAAAACTGAAAGAGATGACTATATTGACGCAATCCATACTAAATGACATTTGATGAACGTCATCTTGTTGCAAATGTTGTGCGAAAATTGAAATACTCTGTTAAAAAGTATAAAAACAATTCGTCATTATAATAGCTGTGCACATTTAACAAGAGCCGACAAAAGCCACAGCCGGAGCAGAAGCCGCATCAGCAGCCCCATCCGCATTCCCAGCCACCCCCATAGTCACAGCCACAATAACAACAATCAAACATATATTTTTTTTATCAATCACAAAATAAACAATCAACTCGACTTTATGTGGCGCTTGCAATGGGAGTAGGCGCAGCCACAATGCTGGCATATTTTACACTTCTGCTTTCAATGCAAACAAATTTTTTTATTGCAATATTATTGCTGAAGGCATAACATGTGGGCCGCCCCTTCAAACAGCTACCCCCAACCTTTTGCACACATTTTTTGCGAACGTAAAAAATGAATAAATATTTATATGTATTTGTTTATACGTACGTATCTATACGTGTAAGTATTTGTATTTTAATCTGCAGTCTTCAACATAATTGAAATGAAAGCAACGCCATTTGATAGGGCCCCTCCCCCTCACTCTCCTTGCCCGTTGTCTGTGTAAATATAAAAAATGCTATTTTTATGATTTGTTTGACAAGCGCACCCGTATACCCCCTCGCGGAGAAAAACACCTAATAAGATTCGCGACAACCCGAGTCCAAACATATTTTCCACATCTTTTCCCATTTTTCATGACACAAAATGGCATTGACAAAATACACAAAAGAATATAAAAAGAAAATAAAAATAAAACATATTTATAAGTGTGTCTGTGTGTGTGTATGTAAGCAAATATATTGCCAGCAACATAAGCACAATAAATGAGCGCAAAAATCAATCGAGAATTTATTGTTGAAGGCATAAAAAATGAGCTCGAACATGGGCTAAAAATCTATATTAATTTACGAGACAGCCAGCCAAAATGGTCAAATAATAATAATAAAAACAAAAAAAAATATGTGCGAAAATTGTTGGTCTAACATGCATGACTAGAAGGTGCCCTGTAAAAATTTAAATAATTGAAGTTGTAAAAAAAAACATTTTTAGATTTTATAATATAAAAAAAAAAAAGATTTATAAAAATTGTAAAATAAATAAATATTAATAATATAAAATATATATACAAATTAAAAAAAAAATATTTAAAGGATAAAATTGAAATCTTGTTTCTAGGCTTAATCTTTGGCCAAATTTATCTTCAGTATCAGATAAATTGTTCATTAAAACAGTTTGATTACAAATAATACATTATATAGTGATATATTTCAATTTAGCATACTAATACTCTATAGACCAGACCAGACTATATTTATAGGGTATCCACCCCTTATTACACCTTCGCAAACACTTTGACACAGCTCTAAATCAACTTGACAGTCGATACAGATCAAAAGAAATATATATTTAGATAAAAGTATGTTTAGGTATACTCTAAAGAGTGCACACATTTTTTTTGCCAACTTTATGATACCCTTTATGGCTATTTTTATGTGTTCAGCGTATTAAAAAAAAAAAGAGAAAAGGAGAAAAGGAGAGAAGTCGCACGTCCACATATATATCATACATATATATGATATATATGTAAGCATTGATATAGATGTTCCAGCATTGGCCTTTTATTTTTTGTGGCCATTGTTGTTGTGCTCAATTGCCTTTAAATTGTGCCGAGTGTTAAGTGGCGCACGTTAAAAAAACATTTAACGTTTTTATTTACGCTTCAAATGGGCAAAAATGCTGCCACAACTCGAGTGGGCGTGGGTGTTGGCGCGGCAGAGGTCAGCGCAAGGCAGCGAAAGTGCTTTGTCCTGGCCATGGCATAGATACAGTAAAGAATAAACCGAAATACATATATATATATATACGTGATATGAGAACCTATTGGAAACGCCGAGGAATGGCCGGAACAAAACGGAAATTAAAATAAAATACGACATACGGATTTTTATGTGCTCGCCAGATAGTGGCAAATGTGTGCCGAAGCAAAAGATAGAAAAAGAAATAGCAAAAAAAAACTATTATTTATGAATTTACTAACTAGGAATATTAAACGAAGCTTTGCGACTGTTTAAGAAGTTAAATTCAAAGAGACTTATTAGAATTCTAAGGAATAGAAAAAAATTGTGTATTAAAAATTAAGTATTAAAAATATAATAAAACATAAATACATATAATAAAATATTTAAAAATTTTTTAAAAATTAAAATTAATAATAGTAATTAAAAATAATTTTTTAAAATTTGCTATCAATCTAAAAAACTAAAATGAATTCTGTATAATAATTGAAAAATGTATAATTAATCAAAAAGTTTATTCTTAAATTTTTTTAAATTATTAGAAAATATTAGAATTAAAAAAAAAATGTTTGCTTTTTCAAAATTTATCAGCTTTTATTTTTATACTTTTTCGTGTCTTTGAGCAAAAATATAAATTATGAAATTAAATGTAAGATGTAAATTGTAAAAAAGAAAAGGAACTGACAAATAAATCTTAAAAATTGCAAATTTTCAAAATTTCACAGATTTCAAATATTTTCTACTAGACAACAAACTCAAAAGTAAGTTGATTACGTCCAGTGGGTCGTAAACATAGTCTTATTATCATTTTAACTTAGTTCTATATAGCATGAACATTTTTACAAACTTTTTCCATTTTTGTACTAAAACGATAAATTTGAAATCTGCTACATAAAAAGTTGCCAAAGTGCATAAACTTTTACTGAAGTACTGCAGCGATTCAAATGATGGACTCCACTCTCAGAGCCCTCCTCTAGAATCGGCACTCTCGTTCGCCAACTACAGACAGCTTCAGCTACCCTTGAAATCAATAGTGACTTCAATTCAACTGTCGGATTCTAGATAGAATTGAGCTTTTATAAATTTTGTATATGAACAAAAACTGTATGAAAGTGAGACTCCATAGAACTCCATTTATATTTGGACACCTACTACGCACAACATTTCAGTTAAAATCCAAGTGAAAAGCAAAAAAAATAAGATCTTGCCAGAATGTATCGAAACGTCTTAGCGGTTTTATCCACGCAGCTGCAGCAGCAGGTGAATCGTGTGGCGAAGCGCTGCGTCGGCTGCTCGGCTGCCCAGCTGCCGCGGCCGTTGGCGCCCGGGCACGAGGAGGCGAGCGTTGCGCGGCACGAGCCATTTGTGGAGGAGGTGCGTCTGGTGCGCATATTCCTCGAGTATAAGCTGTACAAGCTGGAACTGGGACCCGATACGCTGGTTGCGCTGAACGCGCAGGAGGCGGCGCTCTACTTGAAGCAGCTGTTGGCCATCAGGCGCCTGGAGGCGGCCTCGGCGCAGCTGTACAAGGAGCGATTGGTGCGCGGCTTCTGCCATCTGTCCACTGGGCAGGAGGCCTGCGCCGTCGGCCTCTGCTCCGCACTGCGCAAACAGGATAATCTGGTGGCGGGCTATCGCATACATGGGCTGGCCTACTTGATGGGCGCCACGGCGGTGGGCGTGCTCAGCGAGCTGACCGGCAAGTCGAGCGGCTGTGCCCAGGGCAAGGGCGGCTCGATGCACATGTATGCGCCCAACTTCTACGGCGGCAACGGCATTGTGGGCGCCCAGGTGTCGCTGGGCGCGGGCATTGCGCTGGCCAACAAGTATCGCGGGAACGGCGCCGTCTGCTTCGCCTTGTATGGCGATGGGGCTGCCAATCAGGGCCAAATCTTCGAGTGCTTCAACATGGCGCATCTGTGGAAACTCCCGATGGTCTTTGTCTGCGAGAACAACAACTACGGCATGGGCACGAGCGCCTGGCGCTCCTCTAGCAACACCGACTACTACACCCGGGGCGACTTCCTGCCCGGCATCTGGGTAGATGGCCAGGATGTGCTGGCCGTGCGCAGTGCCGCCCGCTTTGCCATCCAGTATGCCCAGCAACGAGGTCCATTGGTCATGGAGCTGTGCACCTATCGCTATGCTGGTCATTCCATGTCTGATCCCGGCACCAGCTATCGCAGCCGCGAGGAGGTGCTGCAGGTGCGCCAGCGCCAGGATCCCATCAATCGATTCCGCAAGATCTGCCTCGACATGTCGCTGCTCTCCGAGCAGCAGATGCACATCATCGATCAAAGCGTGCGCGTCGAACTCGAGGAGGCGATCCAGGCGGCCAGGCACGATGCGGAACTGCCCCTCTCCCACCTCAGCAACGACGTCTACGCGGGCGGCTCTGCCCAGCCCAAGCTGCGCGGCGTACTCGACTACAACCTGGAGCATGCTCGCAGCAAAACCAGCATTCTCAACTAATCATGTTTTTCCTATGAAACAAATATCCATAAAAGCGTATCATGAATAAATTTCCCAACTTTATATATGTTATACTAGCAAATACGCCCGACTCTGTTCATATCGAAAGGGTATTCTGAATATTATATTTTCATACGACTCCCTTAAGCTGGTGCTGAAGTAAACTTGCATTTATATTTATATTCAACTGTGGAGCACTTGTCATAACCTCCATTAGGCTTCGTTTGCTCTCCCCCTTCGTCTCCAAGTAATTTATGCTAAATGATCAACGGCAGCTGCTTATGTCTACGTTTTATTTGCCAAGCAAAACGAAAACAATAATTTAGAAACTGCTGCACAAGCACAAAAAGCGAAAAAGTAAATGTGGCGTGGGCTGAAAGGGGTAAACAGGAAGCGGAAGTACGCTCACTCACACACACACACAGACGCGCACACGGAGCACAAACTCATTTGCCTTTGCGCTCACGTTCTCTGCAAAATTTATGCCAAAAAGCAGCATGCAATACATTTTTTCTGCTTCTTTTCTGTTTCTTTCTTCAGCCGCCTAAAAGTATGCCACAGTTGCGGCAGCTTACGGTATGCTACACTTATTGTAGGTTTCAGCTGCTTGCGCCACCCGCCGCTGGGCGGCGCTCCGCAAACAAAGATTACAAATTACAGCGCTTGCTGTTTGTATGCGTGTGTGGGTTTCTGTTTGCTTTTCATTTTTATGGCTTGCTGCTGTTGCTGAGCTTCCTAAATCTGTAGACAAATTCAAAATGAATTTATATTTAACTTAAGTTACCCTAACCTCAAAGTGTATGCCGGTTAAACGGAGTGTGTATCTTCTTATGTGCGTCGGTCTGTGTGTGTAAGCCCTGTTATAGCTTGGCAAAAATTACGGCAGGCGCAGACCGGAAATGAGATATCACACACGACTAAATGCATAACGTATCCGGCAACTGTAGCCAGCCGCCGGGCAACCGGAAGCACCTGGAATGCTTTAACCCACCACCTCAGCTCCCACAGCCAAGCGACATTTCCACGCCAACGAGCAGAGAAATCTGAGAATCAGCTGTTGCCCGTTTTCCCAGTAAGGACTCCTTGTTTTGTTTGTTTAAAAAAACCGAATGCTTATATTTGGCCACGCCGAACAGAATCCGAGACGTGCTGTTTCTCCGTAGAATCGTAGCCGTAGCGTTTACAAAACTGTGTGTGGATTGTTGCCATTGTTGTTATTCATGTTGGCTGTGTTCATAAGCAAGCCGCCTCTTCTAATGAATTTACTTCCTATTCTGGTTGTTACGGGCCATGTCCTTGGGGAAGGAGCGAACTGGCGGCGTACGGATGCGACGTGCCTCACGGGAACGATTGCGCACCACCTTGGAGTGGATTGCGCAGGAGACGCAGTAGTGGAGCTTCGCGTAGAGTTTGGGCAGCACATAGGTGTCCCAGATGCTGGCCTCGCTGATATCGCGCACAGCGGCCGCCTCAACAATGTTGCGGATGACAAACTTCTTGATCGCCTTATCCTTGGGCACGCAACGAGCACAGTTGGTGCAGCGCACGGGCTTCACATGGCCGCGATTGTGCTTGTTGCGTCCACCATTACGGCGCTTCTTCGTCATTTCGGCAGCTGCATAATGTTTAATTGGCAGTCGTTAGCCATTGTGGCATATATTTACGGTTGGATGGCAAGCATATTTACCTTTTTTAACAATTGAAAAATCCACGAAGTAAAATCCGCGTGTTCACGCCAGGCGACACTTGTGCGAAAAGGGAGTTGCCAGCTAGAAATTTTTCTTTACCAGCAACTCTGGCTAGCTAGCGTTGCCACTGAATTGCAGTGTTGCTTTTCAATAATCGTATATAAGAATAGCGCTGCGTTCAGTGAAGGTAACAGTTGGGCAATGAGATAGATTTGCTGAAAAATTATTCCCAATATTAAAATATGTAATATTTAAATCTCTATCTAACCAACAAATTAATATGAATAATTTTATTTATTAATGAATCACTATATAATATACATATATGACTATAATTATTAATAACTATTTTATCAGTGGCAAATATTTGTTAAATGGCGCCAAGAGGTGAGTTTCGCGTTTTCCCCACATGTTTATGTTTTGCTTTGCGGCATGTGCTCCAATTGGACGACCTTGCCGCTAAATTTGCTGGACAAAAGCGAATTAGAGCTACAACGTTGTTATATACCCTACCAGGAGGATGGCGTTATAACCCTTAATGGCAGTTGGTGCAAATGTGTGCTGGAGGATGGCAGCTACACCATTTGTCGTGTGGAGCAGCGCGGTGGAGCTGAGAAAAGTTGCTTTGTGGACAATGTGGTGGCATCAGCAGGATTCATAGCCAACAAGCAGCGTGTATGCTGCCTAGAGCCCTTAGCTTTGACTGCCAATGTTCAACGAGTCATCTGCAATGTGAACATTACTGGGCAGCTACTGCATCGGCCGGAGGTTTCCCTGGAGCAACTGCATCAGGATGTGGCCATCTTTCTGCGCCACCTGAAGCTAATGAAAGGCTGCTTTGTGCAGCATGAGCGTCTCCTGAAACTGGGCATTGCCAGCATTGAGATATGCGATGTCCAGGGCACGGATTTGGCATCCAACAGCTGCTTCGAGCTGTCGACGCTGGAGATCTTGGACGTACGACTGCCAGCGGCGACAACCTTACCTCGCATCAAGCACTTTCTGATGGATGGCTTTGAGGCGCCTTTACAGGCGCTGGAGCAACTGCTGCGCAGTGCCCAACGACCACAATTTAAAGGATTGCCTCTAAATGCTCTTTTAGTCGGCGCCGTCGGAGCCGGAAAGAGCTGCCTGCTCGCCGAGTTTCTACACCGGCACAACTGCAATTGCTTCAATATCACCGCCTCCCAAGTCTTGCGCTCGCAGCCCGGCGAAACGGAAGCGGAGCTGCGGCGCATCTTCCACTCCGCTCACTCCTTTAATCAGCTCCTCCATCCCAAGCAGCCAATTGTCATTTTGCTGGAGGACCTGGAACTGTTGTGCCCCGCCACTAGCTCTGCGGATGCACGCAACTCAGGCAATGCCATGCGCATAACGGCGCAGCTCTACAAGCTCATTGATGAGCTGCCAGAGCGTGGTGGTGGAATCTTGTGCCTGGCCAGCAGCAGCTCACCGAATGCAGTGCATCCACATGCTCGACGCGCTGGTCGCTTCGGCTACGAGCTCAGCATCGATATGCCCACGGAACAGCAGCGCCGTCAACTGTTTGCTGGACTCTGGCAACAGCAACAGGAGGAGGAGAGGGACTTGGAGCTGCTTACCCCTGCACTGCTCGACCACGTGGCACAGCAGACGCAGGGCTATGTGATAGCTGACTTAACACTTCTCTTGCGCCAGCTGCAGCAGAAGATGCTGAGCCAGCTGCCCACGCCCAATGAGTTTGAGAAGTTACTAAAGATTTGTCTTTTGCAGTGCCAGCCGAGCGCCTCACGTGCTACGGATGTGCGCGTGCTGAAGCTCTCCACAGGCTTCGAGTCAATTGGCGGCATGGCTGCACTGAAGCGCACGCTGCAGGTCTCCGTCCTGGCCGCCCTGCGGCACAGCGAGGCGCATGCACGCTTTGGCCTGAGCCTGCCGAAGGGGTTGCTGCTCTATGGTCCACCTGGCTGCGCCAAGACGACCATTGCCAAGTGCCTGGCCAAGGAGGCGAACATGACCTTCATAGCCAGCTCGGCAGCGGAGGTCTACTCCCCATATGTGGGCTGTGCCGAGCGTTTCATAACGCAAATCTTTAACACAGCTCGCAAGAATGCGCCCTGCCTTATATTTCTGGACGAGATTGACTCACTCGTCGGCCGTCGCACTGTTGGCAATAGTTCGGGTGGCGGTGGCGGTGTGCAGCTGCGCATACTCTCCACGCTACTCACCGAAATGGACGGCATTGTCAGCGGCGACGATCTGCAGCACATACTCGTCGTGGCCGCCACCAATCGTCCGGATATGGTCGACGATGCGCTGCTGCGTCCCGGTCGCTTCGACAAGCTCATCCACGTGCCGGCACCGGATTTAGCCTCAAGATTGGCTCTGCTCCAACTGCATGCGAAACGCATGCCCTTCCATGCGAATGTGCAGCTGGAGGAGATTGCCTCACGCACTGAGCGCTACTCTGGCGCGGATCTGTGCAATCTTTGCAATGAAGCAGCCATTGAGGCCTTCCAGCGCGACTTCAACGTCAGCCACATTGAGCTGCAAGACTTCGAAACGGTTCTGGCCAGGCAAAAGTCATCCCTCGACCAGCAGCAAATCGAGAGTTACTATAAATTTGCAGCGAGGCATTTATAGGATCGGGAATCCTGGAAACTGTTAACTTCAAATTGTAAATAAAAAGATTTTTTATTATTTTATAACTTATAAGCACAAAATGTTAAAAATTTACGAAAAAATTAAATTAAAATAAATTGTCATCAGCAAGGGGCAGTCTTTACCTTCTCTGTAAATATGGAATATTTTCTATATTTTTCTAGCTATAGTCCTGGAATTTATTTTCAATTGAACTTTGTTTTATTCTTCTTCAAATAAAACTAAATCGATTAATCTAGCATTTCGGGAAGTATTTTTTAAATTTTTTGAAAATTGCTGAAATCAGGAAAAGTCATCCGCATATCGTAATCAAATTCAATTTTGAATATCTCGCGAACTTTGCCCAGCACAGTTACCAAATTTTTTATGTAGGCCACAAAATTGACCTACTTTAAGGAAAAAATTACTTAAAGATGATATATAGTTTAAACTTTGCAGGAGAAATCCGAACCTAAAGCTTCGGTACTCAGCTAACTGCACCAAAGTCCACCTTTAGGGACTATAGCTCGAATGATGTATGTAGATATAAAATTATATAAAATATATCATATAAAATCTGTATTATTCTGATAACTCGTATATATAATATATACATTAATCAGAACGGAATAAAATTCTTCGTCTTATTTCTTTTGCTTTTTGATATATTTTGTACATTTACAATATTGGCTGCTGGGCTTAGATCGTTTCTTTGTACACAGTTTCAACATAAGATTAGATGGGAAATGCGTTGGAGGGCTGCTTGGGTGCTGCTGCTCCTGATCCTGCTCAGCCGCGCCCCTTGGACACGCTGCGTCTATGATGTTGGCGTCGGGGTGAATCGCGTCGCTCTCGCTCCCTGCGGGAATGCCTCCCATCACGATCGCGTTCACGTTCGCGTTCCCGCTCACGATCCCTGCCACGCTCACGCTCACGGTCCTTATCTCGCTCCCTCTCCCTATCTCTGTCACGTTCTCTCTCCTTATCGCGCCCACGCTCACGTTCATCATCTCGTGGTCTTTTGCCGCCACGGCTCTCCTCTTCGGCGCGCCTGCCGCGACGCTCACGGTCACGCTCCCTGTCCTTGTCCCTTTCACGCTCTCGCTCACGCTCTTTAACTGGGGATGCTTCACGCCTGCTATGTCCATCTCCATTGTGCTGTTGCTGACGCGCTGGTGGCGAGGCATTGGGTCCCTCCAGATTGAAGTCATCGCTTTCCCGTTGCTTGGTCCGAGATGTTTGCTTTGTTTTGCTGTTGCTGTTGTTTTCATTGCGCTGAATTTTGGCCTGCGGCTCGGCGGTGTCGCTGTCGCTGCTGCTACTGGAGGATGCTGCAGAGGAGGAGCTGGAGTCACTCTCATCGCCACTGGCTGCGCTGCTGCTGCTCTCTGCCTGTTTGTGCTTGCGTTTTGCCTTCTTTTCAGCTGCCTTTTTCTTCTGCTTCTTCTTCTCCTTCTTCTTTGCCTTCTCGGACTTCTTTTTCTCTTTTTGCTTCTCCTTCTCCTTCGACTTTTTTGCCTTGCTGTGTTTCTTCGAATTCTTCTTCTTCTTGACGCTCTTCTCTTTGTGCTTGCGCTTGCGTGTCGGCTCACTGGACTCGGAGCTGGAGCTGGAGCTGGACTCGCTGTCGCTGTCGCTGTCCTCGTCGCTGGTGTTGTCGTCCTCGCTGCTGGAGGACTCGCTGCTGCCACTGCTGGAGGAGGACGAGCTGGCAGCTGGAGCTGCTTCGCCAGCGGCTGTTGCATCCTTGAATGGATTACCGCTGGCCAGGAGCTCAGCATTGATAGCTGGCACTGCCTTGGGCGCATTCTTCAAGAATCGACGTAGATCGTCCGTCAAACCACCCAAGCCGATGGAGGTGAAGAAATTGATGGAGAAGCGTGTGTTACGCGGATTATCCTTGGGGAACAGGCCCGCCAAACTGTGCAGCAGCACGTCCTCCTTGAGCTTCGTGTTCAGCTTGGCCAGCCCCATGTATTCGGCCAGCTCCTGGAATAATATCTTGATGAATATGCGACTCGACGAGGTCGTGTCATCCTCGTTCAGCTGTATGCACTCTAGCACATCCCAGCTGATGGCGTCCGTGAAGAGCAGATGGGCAAAGAACTTGCTAACGTTTCGCAGACGATTCGTGTCCAGGCGATGCGTCGTCTGATACGTGTCCTTGAAGATCTCCTCGAACGGGGGAACATAGATCTTGTTGATGCCGCAGAATCGCTGCGCCAGCAGGCCATAGAACTTCTCGTAGGTGCGCTGCTCGGCACAACAATCGAGGAACATGTGACACAGCTCCACCTCCTGGCCCGGCTTCAGCTGCATCTTCATCAGCTTGTGGGCGCACTCCTCATAGTCCAAACTGGAGTTGATGGTCAAGTAGATGGTGCGACGCAATGCAATCAGATTCGTCTCTGTGTTGTCAATAATATCGCCAGCATTGGCCTTCTCCCCATCTGCGTCGTTGCCTGAACCGGATTTGGCATCCGAATCACTGTCTGAATCCGATCCAGAGCCGGAGGAGCCCGACCCAGAGCCACTGGCATCGCTGCCCAATATCTCGCAGCTGAGCGCCTTGTACTTCTCCTCGTTCTCCGCATAGTTGTCGTCAAACTTAAAGACATCTGCGGAAAGAATTGGAAGATTAGCGGAATCATAGAATAAAGTTTTCTTGGTTCACTTACTCAGTATGTCCTCTGTTTCGGTGGCCTCGTCCAGCATCATGAGATGCGTGAACTGATCATCCTCCTCGACCAGCTCCAGATCATCCACAATAGCCGGATGATCCTTGAAGCCATCCTTACGCACCTGGAAGAGCACCTCGATCATGTACTGCACGCGTCTGTCCAGCTTTCCCTCGTGTAGAATGTTGCGCAGCATTTCGAAGATGGCTCCAATGCCCTTGGAGGACACCTCCGTCAGTTTCATGCCGCATTCCTTCAGGAAAGCTATGGCCACCTCCACGGAATCATCGGTGGGCATCTCGACAAGCAGCGTCAGCATCTCCAAAGCCAAGATCTCATGCGCCACACGCTGGTTCACCAGATGGCCAATGAAGCGAGTGGCGGACATGCAAACCATTTTGTCATTACGCCGGAAGGCGCGGCGGAACTGGATGACCAAACGCTTGAGCAGCAGTTCGCCAATATTCGGAAACTTGGAGTTGATGATGGCCACCAGAGCCGCATAGACATGGGTGAATGTGGGCGAAGCTGCCTGCGCCTGAATGATGCTGCGGCAGAGCAGGCCACGTCCTCGCACTATGTTCTCCCGTAGTAGTTCCCTGGTGATGATGGCGATATTCGTGACGTTGACCTTGTTGATGTAACCATGGATGGATTTCTTGAGTGCCTCCCAGGCAATGCGCTGATACGCAGCCGACGCCTTGTCTGTGATCTCCGCCTGCATAAGGCGCAGCTTGGCGGGCGGTATATAGGCGCCGCCAGTGCGTGAGGTCAGCAGATCGACAGTACGTCGCTGTCGCTCGCTAATCTTGGCCGTTGGCTCGCTGACGGTGGCATTGTCCGCATTCTCAGCCGGCGGGCTGGACTTAGCTGAAGTTGCTGCTGCCTCAGCCGGCGGTTCATCCTTACTTCGATGCTGATGCCGCTTCTCGCGTTCACGTGCGCGCTCTTCATCGCGCTTATCACGCTCCTCATGCCGCCTCTGCCGATCGGCGCGCCTGCGCTCCAGGGAGCTGGAACGCCGTCGCACGGGACTGACGCTGCGACTGCGCGGACTGCGTGTGCGCGTGCGTCGTCGCCGCTGACGACGCGATGGACTTGTGCTGCGACTACGACTACGGCTGTGGGATGCTTGGCGACGTCGGCGTCGCTGCTTCTCCTCCTCCTCATCCGCTCGGCTACGACTACGCTTCCGCACTTGGCTGGCTATTTGCGGTGGCTGTCTGGGCGGCACCTGCCCAATGGCTGACTTTAACTGCGGCTCTTGGGGCTTGGTAACGTTGTTGTTGGCTGCAGCTGCCTCGGGCTGCACATCGTCCTCTTTCTGTTAAGGTGAGATTATATTAGAGTATATCAGAGATTATTCCATGGTTACTTACGTCGCTAATTTCACCCTCCTCCACATTACTGGGTGAACTATTGGGAGCCGCAGCATCCTTGCTAGCTCTATTGCCATTGCTGGTCACATCTTGCAGTTGCTGCTTGGGCTCCTCCTCCTCAGGCTGTTTGTCGTCCTCTGGCTGCTTGTCCTCCTCTGACGGCTTGTCCTCCTCTGGCAACTTGTCTTGTTGCTTCTTCTCCTCTGTATCTGTTGTTGCTTTAGTTTCTATCTCTACTGGTTTTTCAGGCTTAGCTGTCGTTGGAGTTTCTTCTTCTTTTAGCTCAGACGTGTCAACAGACTTTTCTGCTTCTTCTTCGGCTTTACCACTTGTCAACTTTAGCTTATCCTTAATCGATACTTTTTTGACAGTCGTTTGCTTGTTCCCACTATCCGCCTTTTCTTCCTCTTTTTCTTGATCACTTGGTCCCTTAATGCTGCTGTTGCTGCCAGCGTTGCTGTCGTCGCTGCTACTGCTGCTGCTATCGCTGGCGCTGCCGGCGCTACTACTGGTCGAACCACTGCTGCTGCTGCTCTTGTTGCTATGACTGGAGCTATCGCTCGCGTCATTTTCGGCGTCACTGTTGGGCATCCTCTATGCCGGCTGCACAAATTCCAGGCTTAACCTTTCGAAACTCGGTGTTGAAAATTTTTGCAGCTAAACGTTGGCAAGTGCGGCCGCTTGGTCAGCGGCTGAAAAAATATGCAGCATGGTAACCCTAAGAGGTTGCTGCGAATATGTATCGATATATGGTTTCGTGACCGTGTGGTGGCTGTTCGATAAGTAATTGGCGCTAACTTAAAAAAGTATGAAATCAAATCAAATCAAATCGAATCAAATCACCATCAAATTATATTATTTATAAAGTAGTCGTTGCAAATTTAGGCAAATTATAGAAATAGGAAAAATAAAACAAATTAGTCGCTTCAGTTTATATTTAGTTTAAGTCGAGAGTAGAAGATTAAACGAACTCTTCTCACATTTACAAATACAAGATTTATTAACAAAACCGTTCTTCATGCACATTACAGAATTTACAATTAGAAACCTTCCAAAAACTTTCGGAATACCATTAAAGATAAAATTTTCAATTACAAGTAAATTTTGTGTTAAATATTCAGGAAGTGAACGTCCTCTTCGGAGGCATACGAATGGTAAGCGGAAAGGAAACGAACTCTTCCTCCATAATATTCTCTTCCGGTTCCTAGACATGGCATGTACTCGGCTGATCAATGTAATTTCGACAAATAATACGAAACCGACTTGGTCCCGCCAGGCGATCTTGAGCTGGTGCAATCAGTGCCTCAACAGCGATATCCAGAAGATCGATGATCTCTGCACTGGGGCCGCCTATTGCTGCCTCATGGACTTCCTGGTGCCGGACAGTATTAATTTGAGCAAAGTGAAATTTAAGTGCTTTCAGGAGAAACACTACGTCAACAATTTGGTACTGTTGCAACAGTGCTTCAAGAAGCATAAGGTCGAGAAGAATATTCCAATCTATAAGCTGGTCAAGGGCAAGTTCCAGGACAATTACGAATTCGCCGTATGGTTCCGTCTGTTCTTCGATGCGAACTTTAATAAGTTGCCTAACGGCTACGATGTCATGGTCAAGCGCAACTATCAGCCGCTGACCAAGGACCTGGCAAATTCAAATAAGATTCAACGCCAGATGCCCATCACGAGCACACCGCAGCTGCCCCATGAGCGCAGCCGCACCCGTGAGCCGATGATCATGCAGGAGCAGTTGGTCCGTGTGGCGCCCATCAAGGCTATTGCCCGAAACCGGGCAACCGGCGGGCAATCTACAGACTTGAATCGACATTAACTATATTGTTGAAGTTCACTTTAATTGTAATGGGAATCGTAGAATCGTGAAGCAAATTAAAAAGTTCCGGCAGCATTGCAACAAAAACATAAATATATCTATATATTTTGGTTACAGTTCTTCTCTCGCAGCTTGGTCAATACATACTAGATAGACAATAAGATAAGGATTATACTAAATGAAAGGGATCGGGGATTCTATATGCCGTCTAAACGCGTTCCGGCTTTGTGGGCGCTGTCTCCGGTCGCTTGGGCGTCACATCGTCGTCGCTGCTGCTGCTCGAGGAGCTAGAATCTTCCGCCTTGGTACGCTTCTCTGGCACTGTATATGGGAACTTCTGTGACTTCTCCTCGAGGGACTGCTTGAGGCGCAGCAGGGCTGTGCGATTGATATTCTCGAGTGAGACATCCTTGACGGCATTGTTCAGCACCTCCAGCGCCTTGTCCGTATTGCCCTTGGTCGTTTGTATGTCTATCAGACAGGAGTAGGCATTGCCAATGGCGCCTTCGCTGATCTTGCTGCTGCGCAGCTGTGAGATGACTGTGGAGGCCAGCTTCTCGTCCTGCTGCTCGCGCGCCGTTTGCAGCACGCGCTGGAACATCAGGCGAGGCGCACTGGACAAATGCTTATCCCAGATCTGCTTAGAGGCCACCTCCTGGCCATTGGATATCAAATGCATCCACAGCACGTTCATCGGGCCCAGCTGATTGTGGGCGGCGTATTTCTCAGCCACGGCTTCGTCTGGAATAGGAATACGGGTTTCGTATTACGGATTTATATTGAGGATCATCATCTACTTACACTGAGCAATCAGTTCGGGATGTTTCTCCAGTAAGCCCACGGCGCCGCCACGTGGAAACTTTTCGGCCAGCTTGCCTGCTTCCTCGGGCGACTTGGCCGCCTCAATGTCCGTGCTCAGCTGCTTCAGGAACTGCTCCGCCTTGCCGGCCACAATGTAGGCGTGGCAATGGCGATTGTCAAAAGAAACAAGACGCTTCTGTTCATCGTTCAGCTGCTTCTCGATGCGATCCATCACCTCCAAATCGCCGTTGGCAGCAATCTTGTTCAAATAGTACTTAAAGATCTTTGGCTGCGGATGTTGTTTTGCGCCGAGCAGCTCCTCCACGAATTTGCTCGCCTCGGCCAGGCGATCGGCGCGCACCAGCAGCTCAATCAGTCGCGATGTATCGAGGACATTGATCGTATCGCCGCTTAGAATGCGCTCCTTGAAGGAAATTGCCGTATCGGGATCATTGGCCTGGATGGCACGACGAAAGCCGGCAATGTTAGAGACTGGCTTGGGTGCGGGCGCAGCCTTAGCCTTTGGTTCCTCCTTAGTCTCTGTCTCCGTCTTGGCCTCCACAGTCTCCTCGACCTTAGCTTCCTTTTTGGTCTCTGTCTTGGCTGCCTTGCTGCGTCTGCTCTTCTGCTGCTGCGACTCGGGCACCACGAAAGGCACGTCAATATTCTTGCGCTTGAGCAGCTCCGCCAGCTTGAGCAGGAATGCATCTGTGGGCGTGACACCTTCCTCCTGCATTTTAGTCCACAGTCCGAGGGCCTTTTCAGTCTCATCCGCCTTGTCGTAGCTGAGCAGCAGCGTGTAGTAGATCTTATTGCGATCGATGTGACCCAGATCCTTGGTGGCCTCAATCAGACCCTCGAGGGGCTGCAGCATGCCCTCATTCTTGTAGCGATCGCAGGCGTTGCTAATGCGCTGTGGCCTGGTGCGCAGTCCAGGTGTCTCCAGAATCTTTCTCGCCTGACGCACGCGTCCGCACTCGACGAAGGAGAAGACCAGATCGTACAGGCTGTTCACCTCGCCGTGTATGCTGGTGCTCAGATCTGTGAGTCGCTGCAAATTGGCCGCATCCTCCTTCTGGATGAGCCGGCAGGCCAGCTCGTTCTTCCATGGCGTGGCCTTGTACTGCTGGCAAATCTGCTCAAAGGCATCAATAGCCTTGGGTATATCGTCGCGGGACAAGTGAACCTTGATCAACGGACCCAGCACTACATTCGTGGGCACCGCATAGTTTCCGGCTACGAGTGCATCGAAGACAACCTTCAGCCGCTCCACATTGCCCGCCTCAGCGATGGTATTGAGCATGCGCCACACCGTGCTGACATAGTTGAAGCTGCCCTCGCCCTCACCCATGGGCACATCCTTTTGATTCTCCTTGAGCAACTGCAGTGCATCCTCTACTCGGTCCTCGTGCAGCAGCAAATCCGCGAGCCGCACTGTCTTGAAGTTGTCCAGCTTGAAATTGGCATCCGCCGTGCGCAGCTTGTTGTACTGCGTCAAGGCGTCTGAGCTGCGCTTGTGGAAGGTGTACAGATCGACGAGCTGGGCATAGATGCCAATGGGTATCTGAAATGTGTCCTGCTCAAGCTGTCCGATCACCTGCAGCGTCTTCTCCAGGTTCTGCGAACGGAAGCAGGCATTCAGCAGCTGACGCTTAATATTATTCGAATTCTCGCCCTTTGCCTCGACATTCTTGATAAAGCGTTCCAGTTCTACAAGGATTTGAAAGAGTTATAAGAAATCTGTTTGATCATTCATCTATCCCACTTACCGTCAATGGTTAAGGTGTCCAGCGCACGTTTTCCGCTGTTGGGCAAAGGAATTGGCTCCAGTTCACCCGAGCTCAGCTTGCCCAGCTGCTCGGCAATCTTGGGTGTCATCTCCGAACCGAGCAGCTCGGACAGCGCTGTCGCCTTGGCACTGCTAATGGACAGACCCTGCTTGACCAGGCCCTGTAGTATCTTCTCCAACATGGGCACACGTTCACGGCGGAAGTAGATGGCCGCATCAATGACAATGCTGCCCACCACATCGGGTGTCTGACGTTCGGGCGTGGCAGGTGTTTCCCCATCGCTGGCCACTTGTTCGGCCTCCTCGGTGGCCTCTTTACTCGCGCGCACCTGCAGACCCTCGTGCATTTGACGCACGCAGCGTATGAAGGACGCCAAGTCATTCGTGTGAGCCAGCGCCAGGATGATTGGCTGACGGAAGATGAGAGGCATATAGTAGACGCGATTCTGTTCCATGATCTTGGCAGCATCCCCTATCTGATGGGTCGTCAGAGCGGCATAGACAGCGGACGTGACGGCCGTGGAGTTGGGCACACCCGCATCCCGGAGCACGGTGACAACACGTTCCCAGTTCTTCTCCTTCAAGTTGGGTATGACATAGTCGCGCACAGTCTCCGAATTGGGATTCAGTGAGAACTCCTGTTGCATGCGACGCACAACGTCCAACACCTGGTTGGAGTCCACGGAGCAGAACAATGGCCAGAAATAATGCTGACGGATGGGCAAACCCAAATTCTTCATCTCCTGCAACAGGGGAAGCGCATTGTTCATCACACCATGCGTCAGACCCGCCTCAGTAGCAATGGTCAGCGCCTTAGGATTCAGGCCCTCCGCCTGCAGAGTGCGACAAATGCTTAAAATCTTCTCTACGGGCCGATTAGCTTTGACCAACTGTCGGATGAAAAAGGTGCCCACATCGGCGGGTTCGCCATTAACGCGCGTGCTGCGCGGCATCAAACGGAGCAGCTTCAGGGCCACATCCTCGTGGCCCTTGTTAACCAGACGCAAGATAACATTAACCGCATCCTGATTGAAGCCCGGGGAGAGGCGCAACTTGCTCAATACTCCATCCACATGTTCGACATTTCCATTCACCGAAAGCGTGTAAACAATATCCAGCAAATCCTTGTCCAGCAAGATGATCTCCTTCGGCTCGCACTCGGCGAGCGTCGATTGCAACGCTTCGATATCGCCATGGCGTGCAAAGGCGCATAGAAGAGTCGTATAGGTCTCTCCACTGGGCTCCAGGCCGGCCTGCTTCATCACTCCCAGAATGCCCTTGGCGGACTCCATATCGTTGGCCTGACATAGAGAAGATTTCGTTGGGATCAGTTATTGAGAACAGGTACTCGACTTACCTGTGAGTGTCCCAGTATGAGGGAATTGAAGACATTTTCGTTAACTGGCAAATTCTTGCCGCGCATATACTCCAGGATGCGTGTGGCGCCTTCTATGTCGCCCTGCTGGCAATAGCGCGCAATCAGACGCTGATAGGTCACCCGGTTGGGCTCGATGCCCTTGGCCTCGATCTCGGACAGGAAGTCGGTGGGCGCGAACTGATGCTCGTTCTCCAGATACACGCGCAGCAACGCATTATAGTGTGATATATCCATGGGCACATTTAGAGCATTCAGCGTCTTCCAAATCTCTTGGACGAGCGCGGTGCGAACTTCGGGCAGCTCCTCGGGTACCAGATTACCACAGCAGCGTATGACCAGCAGCGATTGCGAGCTGGTCGCTGTGCGATGTGTGCGTATCTCATCCAAGACTTCCTCCAAATCCCGTCTGGAGATGCGACCTATGCGACGCGCATCCTGATCCAAGCGGCGAATCTGCTTGTCCAGGGAGAGCTCTGCCTTGGTGGCGGCAGCATTGCTCGCAAAGCCACTGTAAAGATGACATATAACTAAATAAATCTTCATTGATTTCTCCTAATCTTTGGTGCTCCAATTTGAGGTTATGTAAACCTGGCCAAACATTTAATGAGATTTTCTCACAGAAATAATTAAGCAATTACACTTGACTGAATGATGGGATTGGGCATTGGTTGTAGTGCAGCAAATGACGTAATTTTTAAACATTGTCTTACACAAAAAGCCGCATGCATTGCGTAATGCCGGGCAAAAACTTCGAAACTTACTTCTGGAATTGTCCGCACATGCAGGGCGCCGATTGGAGGAGATTGCTGCTCTCGCAGTCGCGCACCGAGTTGACCACTACGTTGCGCGTGAAGCCTGCAAAGTAACGCAACAGTTTGCCCGTGCGTAGTATGGATGCCATTATAAACTATTTATGTATTTTAGCAACTAAAAAACAATTTTAGAAACAATTGCAGGGCAGCGCGCACACCAGTGATGTAGCAGTGTGACCGTCGATCTAAAAACTGTAAACACGAAACTGAGAGATGAGCACGTTAGACGCAAAAGTGAGCTGACAGAAAATTATTATCTGTTGACTGAAAGAGCACTGTTAAAAATTAACAGAAACCCCCAGAATTGAAATATTTGAATTAAATTTGTCGTTATAACTATAATAGGTAGAATATTATTTTAATATGATAAAATTAATGTTAATATATTAACAAAAATAATATATTGTTCTAGAAATAATAATAATAATCCTTTTTACTAAAGATTTATTGCATTAATCGTAAAAAGAAGTAAATAAAGATGTTCATGTTTAAATAAGAAAAATTAAATGTTTATTATATTATTCAAATATAATTTTAAAAAATTTTTTTAAAACATTTTTTTTTTAAATAATTAATATATATATATATATTTTTTTTATATTCAAATATTCTCTTATTTTTATTTTTCGATTTTTAAGCAAAGCTCTCTCATGTTTTGGAGGGGCAACCTCAAAGAATCTCTAAGAGAGACTATTCAAAGAGCAAGTATGTTAAGTGCGTCGCTCTCTTTGCGTTTGCAGAGCTGTTAGCAAAAGAGTAATTCAGGGTCTTTCTTTTTGCATGCCGCGTCATTCCATCACAGCAGCGCACTGTGGAATTGGCGTACACACTTTCAAATACAATTTATTTAGAAGCTCGTACGATGCTCTATTTAAAGTTTATATACAAATTACAAGATCGACAGCAATTTAGATATATTTCTGTTAATAAGTAACATTTCCAATTTGACAATAATTCCTGTTAAATTTTTAGTGCAGTTGTTCTTCAATTTTGCCCATGGTGCAGCTTTCTTTTGTCGCCGTCGTCGCTGGTTGCATTCATTTGCAAAAGATTCGTTGCACATCGCGGTCGCTTGCGCTTTTCGCTCTCTGCTTGTTCTTCCCACTTCCATTTGCGTCGCATTGACTTTGCACCGTTTACTTACACACATTTCAGTTCCTGTTTGTGTTTGTGCATTTACAATTTATGTGTGTGTGTTGGTACCGTTCAAGTGCTCGCGGTTTGCGCATAATTTCTTGTTTCACGGTTTTTCGCGACGTCACCGCGCCGTCCGTTACATTGCCGTAGGGCTGTTGCCCGCTGTTGTTGTTGCTGCTACTGTTGGTTGTCTTTGTTTGTTGTGCACTCTCTTTTCATCATCCATTTGCATTGCAGGTGCGTTGTATTTTTACGATCGCGCCGTGTGGGCGGCGCATTTTTCAACACTGGTAAGCATCTTAACGTCGACGTCGCCGTCACCTTCCGCAGATGATTATATTTATTGCATTCGATTGTTACACACACAAACTCATACGCATAGTTACACTCACTCACACACATAAACACAGCAAGTCCGCGGCTGCATTACAACAATTACGTGTGCATGAGCGAGAGCGCACACAGCGCAAGAGAAAGCGAGGCAGCGTAGGGGCGTGAGTGAGCAGCCAGATGAAAATTGCAATACACACACACACACACACACACGCACACATAAACAAATTTGCTACGCAAAAGCGGCCGGCACTTCGAAGCTTCCCCTTTCCCAACTCATTTCGCCTCAGCGCTCGCGCTTGCCAGTGTATGTCTCTGTGTGTGTAATTGTCTGATTGTTCTCTGTGTGAGTGTGTGTGGATGCACTTGGTGCGATTCATTTGCTTTTATTACCATTTTTGCTGTTCGCCTCTGCCGCCGCTGCTGCTGCTGCTTGCTGCCTACTGCCTGCGTTGGCGTCTCCTCCTCGTTTTGGGGTCTGTGCTTTTGCAATTGCACGAAGCGGCCGACGGCGACGCGTTGACTTTGATCGGCATCGGCTTTTTTGCTGCAAAATATGGCAACTCTGGCCCAACGTTGGAGAAAAAGTTCTCTACCCTTTTGTCAGTGCGGAGCGCGACTTTGAAATGTACGGCAACGGCAACGGCACAAAATGCATTTGGCAAGTGGCTAAAAGAAAATTTATATTAAATACGAAAGATAAACTCAAGTGATAAATTCCAAAATAATTAATATAAACAAAGTAATGAAAACACAAAAACTATTAATAATAATTAAGAAACATTTAACAATTTTAACTAAAAACTTAAAAAAAAATTAAAATTTATTAACTAAAATTCATTAAACAATTGTTAAACGGCTGAAAACGGGCGAATTTCAGAGCTGTAAAACGCATTTTTCCGCATTGGCGATGACCTACGACAAAGGAAATGAAGTCACACAAATACACAAGCAACACTCACACACACACACACGTACTCTGGCTCACTCACTCAAGTGCAGCTAGGCAAGCGAATAAGTAAAACAGACGCAACACAAAAAAGCAAAGCAGCCCTAACAACAACAACACAAACAAGAACAAGAAAGCGTCAGCAATGAAAAAGCAAGAACAACAACAGCAGCAGTAGCAGCAATGTAAACGTCGACGTCGCTGTCTCCGTCGCCGTTACCGTCACCGTCATGCTTGCACTGCGCATGCACATTGCACACGCATACTAATACAATAACACAGTGCACTGTGTGCGCTGGTGTTGGTGCGCTTTGTTCGTTGCTTGGGTGCAAAAAGACAGCGAAAATACGGGAAAAAAAATGAATATAGAGGCAAAACTTGAGAAATTTTTCTAAAAATATAGAAAATGCAAGAAAATTCAATTCTGAGCAAATGCAAAAAAATATATAAGAGACTTTTTTATTTATTTATAACTAAGTGCGTGAGTGTGTGTGTGTGTGTGTGTAGCTCGATTTAAATATATTTATATTTATTTCGGTTATGTATTATATTTAATAATTTATTTATACGTCAGTGTGTACACACTTAAATTTAATATGCGCGTCATGCTCCAACGGCAGTTGAATGCACTCAACGCTGATAATAACTGAAAGGAAAAAAATATAAATATATATTTAATTTATACAAAAGAGATTAAATTCAGCTTTCCGCATTTAACAACATATATATGTATATATTATATATTTGATTTTTGTTAACGAATTTTAACTTTTTTTTAAGAAATATTTTGTTGTTTTCCGCTTGATTTATTTATTTATTTCACGCTGAGTCATGGGCAAAATATTTTGTGCTTACCTGGCTTGCAAATGACCTTGAATTGTTGCATACAAACATATAGTAAAGAATAGGCAGCGTTTCCAATGGGGGATACACATAACTATTCTATATATGCGCTATACTATATCACTCACACACATACATATATAAATTACTCATCCGTTTTCGAAGAACTCAAAATACAAGCGTAAAAAAATTAATAAAAATATATGCAAGTGCACATAAACAATTACATAAATAACAACAATAAAAATAATAAATATAAAATAAAATAATAAAAAAACTGTCGTTGAAATTTAAAACTGCGCACGCGTTGCAATTTTTTAAAACAACAAAAATAACAAAATTCAAAAACAAATTTAAATAATGAAAAAAAAAAAATAAAAAACTATTACCAAGAAGCAAAAGCCGAAGCGCAGCGCTGTGCGTGCGAAAGGGATAGCAGCTGTTTGGCAGTTCGACGTCGCCTTCAAGGGGCTAAGGACAATGGTTCAAGTGCAAAGAGGATGCCGCAACGTAGCGATGCAACACACGGCCCAACAGCAGGCGGGGAATAGGTGCTGGCGGCTCGCACAGGAACCAGGGAGACAGCGCAAGGACACGCCGTTCACCGTGTGTGGTGAGTTTCCAATTGCATATACAGTGAACTAGCGCTAGTGCGAACCTCGATAGCAGAAATAATACTAAAATGTGTGAACAGACGAAATCTTAGCTAAATATTGTGCGCATTATGCTTCTGGAATGCACTTAAAATCTATTTTCCATTTTATGGCGTATGTACTGTATTGCGTATACGCAATGTGGGGAGTTCGTTGTTATTAAAGCACCGCTCCAGCTCCATTGAGCAACTATTTTTAGTATGCAGCCCCTAAAGCGGAGTGCTAGCGACTGCCACACTCTGCCCTTGAACGAACACAGTTCACGCTCTGGCTGCCCACACACACACACGTGGTACACTGAACGAAATATAGCATTGAGTTTCACTGACAATTGCCACATGAAGCTCATATTTATATTTCAAGCTCTATAGTTATCTTTTTACATGCAAATAGTAGTTTCGTCTTCATTAGTTTTTGTGCTGTTATCGCTTAGCTTTTTATACCCTGAGCCCATTGAAAATGGGAAATCAGGGTATAATGTTTTTGTGAAAATGTATGTAACAGGCAGAAGGAGACGTCGCAGACCATACAAAGTATATATATTCTTGATCAGCTCGATGAGCTGAGTTGAAATAGCCCTGTCCGTCTGTCCGTCCGTCCGTCCGTCCGTCCGTCCGTCCGTCCGTCCGTCCGTCCGTCCGTCCGTCCGTCCGTCCGTCCGTCTGTGTGAACGCAGCGATCTCGTAAACCACAGAAGCTAGAGAGCTGAAATTTGACATGTATACTCCTGAATACCATACGCTATACGAGTTTTTTTCAAAAATTCGATAACTCTTCCCGTTCTCTTTTTATCGATAAATTTCGATAACTTTTCGTCTCTTTTACGTACCGTAAGAGCTAGAGACCTGAAATTCACTATGTAGATTCCTGTTGTGAATGAAGACATTTTGTAATTTTTGGTTTTTGGATGCCACGCCCCCTTCGCCCTAAATTTGCAAAAAACGCATTTCAAATACTAGAGACTTGTGCTTCGGCACATACACACATATGAATAACATAATCATGCCCTGAAAGTTTGAATCAAAAAGTCCTGCTAGAAAAAAAGTTATTAAATATTTAATTTCCCATAGCGTAGGCGTCTTGCAGCCCAAGCGCTGTCGCTACGTCAACTGCGCAGTTGGCAGAGCGTGTGCTTGAGCGTGCGTCTGTGTGTGTGTATGTGTGGCTTGCAATATATGTATATGTAAACTAAGCATAGAATATTTAAAGTATCGGCACTTCGCAGGGCTCAGGGTATCTCCTAGTCGAGCCGTCTCGACTAGAGCATTCTTACTTGTTCTTTCAGTGTACATGCAGCTCTATCTCTCTCGCTCTCTCTTAACACGCGCTGCAACCCAATCCAGTGACAATATCTGTGCACAGCTGGAAACCAGTTGTTTCGTCTCTGAGTAGCTGCATATGTCAAGCGAGTCGAGCATTGATGCCCAAGCTGCCGCCACCCCCCGCCCCCTGTGTCTCCTCACGCCTCTACATTTGCCGCACGCCCATGCCCTTTAGGGCATGCCCAATGTCCAAATGTCCTTGCTTAGTGAACTCTGCATGCGATGACATTGATTTTAGTAATATGCATGTGTGTGTGTCTGTGTATGTCTGTGGGTGTATATATAGAGGCATGTGTGTGTGAGCGCTTTGTGGTTTCCAATTGCAGCGGCGCCTCAGCTGTCAGCTGCATTAGCATTTCAACTTGGCTTTATACACTGCTTAAGGGATGTAACAAAAGCCCAAATTAATTTTGTTTACAGAGATTATAATAAATAAACTTCGTAGGAAATATGAGCAAGCTGGCGGAAACCAACTTAAGTTGGCTCAAATAATATTTTTGTTATTTGTATATCATCGAGCTGCGATATCACCGCCTATTGTTTACTGCTTGAGCTCGTTCTGCGTCAAATAACAATATTACTTATTTTTCACGATCAATGCGGAATAAGAAACTAGAAATCTACTCAGAAATCAGTTTCATGAGCTTTCGTGGAAATGAAGTGAAGTTTATTGGAAAGTTAGTTAATATCATTTATAAAGATTTTACTTTATAAATATTATTTATTTTAAAATAAAATAGATTTTTTCATAAGAATTCACATTCATATATATCTACATACATATATCTTAAGAATACATACATACATATGTATGTAGTTTTAACAGATCTTTCGATAAACTTCAATTTTGAGCTGCTAAATTTATACATACATAGTTCCACTGAGAACTACATATATAAGGACAGTTGATACTGACTTTATATATGATATATAAATTCGATTCATTCCTTATTTTACATATGTATATTGCTGATGTTAAATATTTAACAGGAATATTTAACATTTATTATTTAACATATTTAATAACATTAAAAAAAGAAAAGAAAATTAAATATAATAAATAAAATAAAATTAAAATAGAATTCTTCAATAAATTTTAATCAAATTTCGGATTGAATTCTTCAATAAATTTTGTTCCCTTCAATCAAATTTCTGAAAACATTCCCACACCTATTTCCCAACACGGCGTATGTGTGATTTCGAAATAAATTAAATCTTTTGCAAATTGAAATATTTGATTGAGTAGCAACAATATAGAATGGCTAGAAAAGTATCTGTGGGATACACACAGAGGCGAGAGGCAAACTTGACTCACTGCGACTCGCCAGATGCAATGGCAACAACTGCATTCTAGTTGTTCTTTTTCTTGTTCTTGTTCGAGTTGCTGTTGTTGTGGCTAGTTTTTCTTTTCTTTTTCTTTTTTCCATTTTTTTTTTGTACGCGGTGGCCGCCATTGCTGCGGCAAGTCGCGACGTTCTTCTCGGGCAATGCCGAGCGTCGCGCCGTTGATAATGGCGATGACGTCGTTGCCATGGCTGCTGCTGCTGCTGCGGAGTACAGTCATAGAGCGAGACATGAGCAGAGGCGAATGTGGAGAGACTGGCGAGAGGGTGGCGGGGGCCACACTCTATAACGTCGCATCCATAAACTACACAAATTCCTTTAAAAGCGTAAAATGCATTCGATAGATACACACACAGCGAGACGCAGGCTGGCCGAGTGAACGAGGCGCACATAGCTACAGATACAGATACGGCCACAGATGCAGACGCAGATACAGATACAGATAGACCAGCCAACTGTAGGTGTGTCTATATGTATCTGTGCCTGTTAGCGTATCTTTTGCAGTTGTTGCTTTGGCATTGCTCATATTTACTTGAAATTCAATTTGCAAACATATCTGACGATGTCTTTTGTTTGCCCAAAGTTTCAATTGTTTGTTTTCATTGTTGTTGGTTGTTGCTGTTGCTGTTGTTTTGTTGCCTTTGCTTTTAGCTCTACAAAATTTGCAATTAATTTGCGCAGCTTTTCGTTTGAATTACGCATCAGTTTTGATAGATTGCCACGTATGATTGGGGACTATATGTAGATATGTATGAAGTATATACATACATATGTATATCTATAATATATACAGTATATATATACTTGAGTATATATTCTATATTTCTATTTCCATATTATATAGAATATGTACAAATATAAAAGATATAGATCAAATTTTCATATTTTCTTCAAATTCTGAATATTTTGTATCAGATTAAGATTGAAATTGGAAACTCTTACTATACTATACTATATATAATAGGCTATCTCTATGTACTAGATATACTATAAATATATGTATATACTGCCTAGTATATACAATGTAAGAGCAAAGACAACAGTCTGACAACAAGAAGAACTCCATAATTAATTTATTTTCATATTTTGTCAATCAAGTATGCGCCATGTATGCCCTGTATAGGCGAAGCTGCCATTGCAGCTTGAGCGGGCCTCAGTATTCTCCGACTTGTCATCAATAAATGATTAAGCATAATCCCGGCCAGTGTACTCGACCGGGCCATTAGCTGCAGCAACTGGCTTTAGCCGCACAGGCAACTGCAGTTCGAGACCCTCGCGACAACTGAAGGCTCTCAGTGCTTCGGTTGAGTGCAGTTGTTGTTCCTGCAGCAGGCATAACTGTAACTGGAATTTATAATGTTCGCAGGGCAGGAGAATGTTTCATATTTAGAGCGTGACAAGGAAAGGGGTCGCTGGTTGTTTCATACCCTGTTCAAACAAGTGCAAGAATATATATTTTATGAACTTTCAAAGTCATCAAGATAATTAGGGCATTGCGCGTTCGCAGTAACTTATTTGTATTAACTTATGACTAACCCTAGATCTATGTATGTACATATATATATTTATGCATATAAAAGAGAGCGAGAGAGAGAGAGACAAACAGTTGCAATGGCAAATGCATTGTAATGAATGTCATCCGTTCATTAAAATTATGTCATACTCGCATATTTTGACACACATTTGCACTCACACTCGCACTCGCACACACACACATACACATACACATACGTAGACACTTTGTAAGCCCAACCAACAACTGCGCCTCATTAGCAACAGCAAACTGAACCGAACCACCCCGACCCATGGCCCGCCCCCTCGCTTCGACTAACGCACGCTTTGTTTCCGTTTCTATTCAATGCGATACCCTACTAAAAAACAACTCCTCCCTCCCTCACAGACACCCTCGATTCGGCATTTGAGCTGACCAATGAAAATCGAGCGTCGTTCTGCTTCGAATATTTTTGTTGCTTGTTTATGGCTTTTCGTATATTGATGGCCTAGCATAGATTGACGTAATGTCGCCAGTGTATGATGAAAGAAATAAGATATAGACGTGGATATGTAGAGAGAGGTATAGAGAGAGGTATATGTAGATAGAGATAGAGATAGAGATAGAGATAGAGATAGAGATAGAGATAGAGATAGAGATAGAGATAGAGATAGAGATAGAGATAGAGATAGAGATAGAGTGTAAAGATAGAGATACAGATACAGATACAGATAGAGTGCAGAAATAGAGACAGAGATAGAGTTCGAGGGATACAGAGATAGAGATACATACATACATCATAATCATCAGTATTCCACAATACTAGAAAAAATTCTCAATAATTTTTTCTCATTTATTTTAAGTGTTATTACATTTCGAAATCTTTAATCTTTCTCGACAATTCCAATTAAGATTGCTGGAGATTCGTAATATTTACGATTCTCAGTAGCACGCTTAGTTGCTCTAGCAATTCTCATGAAGTTTCACGCCACGAATTGCATCATTTTGCAAGTGCCCAACATTTTTAAGTAGCTGTAAATGCTCGAAGTAGTTGAAATTAGTTTGCATAGATGTCGCTCTTTGTTCTCTTTTGGTGCACAGAGCAAACATGCGGCTGTCTCTCTCGCACTCACTCACTTTTCAATGGCATGTAAAATGGCCGACAAAATTTCGTAAGCAAGTTGGTCACACTGCAAAATATTTGTTTGTATTTTGTTGCCAAGGCGCAACAGCAGCTGCTGCTGTTGAGCTCTGCTCTTGTTGTTGTTGGTTTCCTATTAATTTTTTCGCTCATTAATTCCAATTCTCCATTTAAATAGCTGTCGACCGCTCGCTGTGCGCTATTTTTTTTATTGACGTCGCGACGTTTATTTAAATTTGAATTTTCATTTCGTGTTCCTCAGTTGTGTTTGCTTTCGCAGTGCTGATTAATAATTATGAAATGCCGCTAACTCTAAACAGACTCAAATTATTATTTATCTAGCTTAATTGGTGTGAACTAAATATAATTGAATATCAGATATCAGCAATTAGAAGCTGACTAACACAATGTGAAATTGCATTCTACGAGTGTTTTATCTGTTAATCGGTGAATAAATTTAACTTTGTGTTAATAAATTATAGACTTTGATAGCAAAATTATTGTGTGAGGATTGTTTAGGAGATATAAATTATAAACAAATTTATAAATATAAGAAATCATATAAAAATAGAAGAAAGGGAGATATAGTTGTCTGTAAGACTATAATTTAACTTTGTGTTAATAAATTATAGACTTTGATAGCAAAATTATTGTGTGAGGATTGTTTAGGAGATATAAATTATAAACAAATTTATAAATATAAGAAATCATATAAAAATAGAAGAAAGGGAGATATAGTTGTCTGTAAGACTATAAACGGAGTACAGAGAGGAGTACTTCGGAGAGTACTAAAGAGTTTTCATATGAAATCTTTTAGTGGATTCTGAATCTGAATCTGAATCAGAATATATTGTATAAATTCATTTATATATTCAAGCAACAGCAAAGTAAAGACATTAGATTTACTCATATTTAACATGATTTGGAGTATATAGTATATAAGTATATAAGCTTAAAGACTTTCTAAAAAGGATTTGAATGAAAAATCCTTGAATTGAATTGCATGAACTTTCTTAATATTCCATTTAAATTGATGCAAACTTTTCAATACAAATGCTCTTAAGATATCTAGAGATATACATATACCCATATATTAGATTCCTCAGCTCCATTCTTCCCAGCTTGAATACGCTGCAATCCTCAGCTACTTTGTATACTCCAATTAATCCACATCAACTCGAATTCTTATCTTCTGTCTCTGTATATAATTTTCGTATATTAACGATATCAATTTCAACATCTCATTTGACTCTCCTGATAAGTTTCTTATAATAATCATGCCACATAAATTGCGGACGTTGCTGCCGAACACTTATTTGGCATCTTGCCACACCGTCAAATCCCATAAAAATCAACAGATTTTTGTCTTTAAAATTGCGCACAAATTACATGTTGAGGTTGCAAGTGGCTCTTTTGTTGCTGCAACGCTGCCCTCTGCTTCTGCCTCTGCCTCTGTCTCTGCCTTAACGGTAAAGCTAATTTATGCCACAAGTTTTTGAGGAATTGCTCTCTAAAGCGCAAAGGCGGAAGTTGCTGCTGCTGTTCAAGAAGCCAATTGAATGCAACAACAACAGCAAGCATTGTGGCAAGTGGCATGTTGCAGGTTGCAACTCTCTTGGTAGCTGGTGAAAGGGGCGCATTATACCGTTGCCTTTCCCCACTCTGTGTGTGTGTGTGTGTCTCTCTTCTGACCTGCACTTGTTGGCTAGCGGCAACATCAGTTTAAAGGCCAGCTGCATGTGTTTAAGCCACGGCTTAAACTTGTTTTTGAATTTTGGGGGTAACACGCGGCGTATGCGTAATTAGATTTGCGCTTGCTGCGCTCGCTCACTAATTGGCCTAAAGCTTTGCCGCAACAGAAATTAGTGCTTTAGAGTGTGTTGAGTGTGCCTGAGCGACTATGAGATACCGTGGGTGAGGCGAGTATATGGAGTATAGCTGTTTAAGCTTTAAGTTATTATGAATTATAGGTCTTAAACAGTTCAAACTATTCTGTTCTATACCTAAACTTAGAACTGAACATCACTTGGCAAAAAGTACTAGGTATTTAGCAGTCATAGATACCCTCACTCACATCAACTTTTTGTCCTGGGGCAAGGAATAGCAAGAATAGCGCAGAGAGAAAAATGTAATTTCTGGTTTAACGTTCACTGATCCGCGTTCTGTTGCTGCCTCTTCTACTTCGACTAGCTGCCTCATATGTTGTGCCTCGCTGGGGTGCCACAGCGCGCTGTCGATGACGTTGCACTTTTGTGCTATTCTTTGCTGTTGCGATGCTTTTTTTGCAACGTCAATAAACGAGTTTTTGCGGCGAGCCAAGCGAACTGGCCAAGCAACGCTCTATTGGCGGCAGAGGCATGCACAAGGTGTTGCCCAGAGCAGGGACATGGGCGGGTTAGTAGAAGGGGCGGTTGGTATCGGGTTTTGGCTTCGACTTTGGTTCGTCTACCTTGTGCGTTGTTTTCGCTGCTGCCGCTGCTTCTGCTGCTGCTGGCTTTTGTTTAGTTGTTGCCATGTTGCATAGGATTTTGAACCCGTTTTTGTAGTCATGTCGACCCTGCCGCCTAGCCCCTGCACTCCATGTGGCGCGTCCATAACCTAACCTAACTTTTTTTATAGCCGCCAGATGAAATAGCGTGCGGTAAACGCTTTGTTAGCCGTTTGTTGTTGCTGATGTTCTGCTGTTTGTGCCTCTTTTGTGTGTTGCATGTTAAACGTGTTGATACCCTAACTGTTCCGTCTGTTTTGCCATGACCTTTGTCTGAATGCATTTTATAGATAAATGCATTTTGTTTGTGCCGTGTGCATGCAGTGAGTGCTAATTAGTGAATTGTTGTCTAATAATACAGTTTGTTGATTTTTGTCTTCGTTTCTTCCACTGCAAAGCAATTGCTTGAAGTGAGAGAGAGCGAGCTCTAGAGCCAAGCCAACTATGCTAGTGTGTGCGTAAAGGGGTTAGAGAGGGATAGCTATATGACTGTCTCAGCTCTGGCAGGCAGCGCTCGTAAATTAGCTGCATTATAAGAGTCAACGCTCTTCACTCCTCACTCTGCCTCCTTCGCGCTTGTCAAGAACTTCAGAAGTTTTTGCGTGCACCTTTGCTGCTGTCTTCGCTAGCCAATGAAATGTGCGCTTAATGAAAATAATTGCATTTTTTGCATAATTTATGACGCACGGGAGGAGATGAGAGGAGGAGCGGAGTGGAGAGAGGAAGCCGCTGTCACCCACACACACATAACTCACATCGGCTCAAGAGCCTAAAAAGGATGTGCGGTTCTCTCTCCCTCTCTCTCTCTCTGTCTCTCTTCTCAAGTGACGTTTGGGTAAAGTAATTTTGTGGCACATGTGGGTGTCAAGCACCGTTGCAAAGGCAGCGTAAAATGCAATCAACAACAATGAAAAAATTTGCAAAGGCAACAATAACAACAGCGTGGAGCTTGCGTATTTCCTGTGTGTGAATGAAAACAGCAGCAGCAGACGCAGCCGCAACCGTCGCTGCCACCGCAGCAGCAGCAGCAAAAAAGAAATGAGCGCAAAATTCAATTTGTGCATGTTTCTGCACAGCGCTAAAGAGAGCTTTTCGGAGCTGGACAAAGAGAGCGCGCGCAGCAGGCCAAAAGCTTTTGGCGCTCTCAGTGCTGGTGTGCGCGCTCTCTCTCTCTCTCTCTCTTGCGCTCTGCTGCGCCGCACGTTGCGTGTCATTGACCTTTGAAATTGCATTGCATGTGGCTTCGCTAATGTCGCTGCTGCTGCTGCTGCCGCGGCTGGCGTCGCTGCTGCTGTCTTTTGCTCTGCTTTGCTTTTGCTACGTCATTCTACGTTATTTCGCATTGCCCACATGCCGCGGCCCGCTGCGTCTGCTCTGTCTGCCTGCTGTGACTTCGTCATCAAGCTCACACATACACACACAGAGCTTGCGACACGTGTATTTGTTTGTGTGCCTTGCCATAACATCAAATTATATTAAGGCAGCTGAAGCGAAGTAGAAGTAGAAGAAGAAGCAGCAAAAGAGAGTATAAAAAAAACCAGCGCTGCTTATCTGCTGATCCCCTCGCCAGCTCCCAGCCCCTGCCCAGCTCCCCATTATGTGCCTTGCAAGTTATTTTAATATCTTTCAATATCTTGCGCTTTTCGAAGCACTTATTTAGCTTGTTCCTTGTTGTTGTCGATAATCGCTCGATAGCAAACAAAAACTTTGACAATGGTTTGGGCGACAACTCTCCGTCCGAGATTCACCGCCCGAGTCGCATTGTCTAAGTGGACGAAGAGCAGCAGTCGAAGCAGTAGAAGCCCCAACAGCAGCCGTCGCTGAAGTTCATTGAACGCCCCGCAGACATAAAGCAAACTCAATAAACGAACGCACAGCGCAAATAAACAGCAGCCAATAAGAAAAACGAATACGCAGATAGAAATCGCAGCCAGGCAGAAGATGCAGCAGAGACGAGACCAAGACCAAGACCAAGACACAAGGCACAAGAGGCATGCAACAGAAACAGACGGAAACAAAAGACTACAAAAAGAGTAGAGCCACAGAGTATAAGTAGCTGCTACCGTTCACACACACACACACACACTCGAACAGTTGATTTTTTAGCATGATTATCACAGTTGTTGATGTGCCATAAAACCGATTCAATCTTAATATAACAGGTGTGTAAAAGCTCATTGCAGAAACTGTTATAATTGTACCGGTTTAAAGCGACTGGGAAATTAAACAAAATGGAAAATAATATAAACAAAAAAAATTTTTAAAAATTTAAATAATATCAACAAACAGTATATACATCTATAATGTCAATAAATTGGAATTGCAGAATTGGATTAAAACGATTAAAAAGGAACGGAATGATAGAATAGAATAGTAAAAATAATTTAAAAAATATTTTGTAAGTTGCAAATATAAGCTTTAAGTCTTTAAGCGACACTTGTTTAGATGAAACGAATGGGAAATAAAACAAAAATTATAGAATTCGATTTGTTTTATGAATTTTAAAAGTATTCTTTGCTAGACTTGGAAAATAATTCTAAAACTGTATTTAAAATTTATAAAAAATTAAATGATAAGTCAAGGATAATAATTTTGAAAAGAATAAATTGAACTGAACTAGTTATAGTTCCAAAGCTTTGCATTGAACCCTAGCATATCGAAAAGTAGAATCAGAAGACCTCTAACGTTATATATTGATCGTAATTAACTTATCGACAAGTGGAATCTAGTCAAAACTGAAGTGGGAAAGATATACTATATACACTGAAATGATAATAAGCTCCTTTACGCTTCAGAGTTCGTCAGTCTCATGATGATTTAATTGCATGAAAGGCCGCGGCGACAATATTGTTCAATTTGCGAGCAACAAAAGAGCAGTCATAACAAGGGGCGAATCCGAATCCGAATCGGAGTCCGCTGTCCAGACTCGAAAGCAGAGCCACAGACGAGAAGTCACGGCGAGCGGTGAGGGCGGGCGAGGGCACATGCCAAAAAGGAGCAGTCAGTCAATCACACATACGTAGGCGAGAGAGCGAGAGGGAGAGGGAGAGTCAGCAAGCCAGAGCGGGTGCCTGTGCATGTGTGCGTGTGTGTGTGTGTGTAGCCATGACGCGGCAGCACAACCATGACCCACACCAACAAACAGGAAGCGAAACGAGAAAATAAACGCCAAAACAGCTTTGCCAAAAAGCGGCAACTGTAAAAGAAATATACATGCAAAGGAGTGAGAGAGAGGGAGAGGCAGAACGAGAGGGAGAGATATAGAGTGAGAGAGGCAGAGCAAGCCATTTACTCGCTTCAACGCCAAATTTCAATTACAATTACCAACACGGCGAAGGCCACGAACAAAAAATATGCAAAGCGAGAGAAGAGAGCGTGGGCTGGGGCGTGGAGGCGTGGCAATGCAGCATAGTGTGAATGAAGCATAAACTACGAAAAGCGAAGAGTAGAAGAAGAGGTAGAAGACGACGAAGCTGAAGCAGAAGAGTCGAAAAAAGAACGTTGCCGTAGCCCAGACACAGCCAGACACACACAAGCCCACACAGAGGCATGCGTGTGTGTCTGTATGTGTGTACATATGGCTATTAAAAATGGCTGCTAACATGGCTGCGAACATGGCAGGCAGCGCAACAGACAGAGACGAAACACACACACACACACAGTCAGTCACTCACATAACTTCAGCAGCATTTAAATCGGAGCAGTGGCAGCACCAGCAGCAGCAGCAGCAGCTCTGGAGCTTCTGCTGCTCCACGAATGAAGTTGCAAAACAGAACGCGCAAAGGTTAATCAACTCTGCGTTTGGCTTTGCCAACCAACAACTTCCCAACTCGGCACTGGGATTTTTCAAATGGGCAGAAGAGTCGCCTTCGCCACCGCCACAGCCAACGTGCGACTCTCCGTCGCGCACCATGTTGTTGTCTGTGGCAAAGGAGTTGGTAACATGCACAAACAAACAACAGCAACAACAACAGCAAACGGCATCTAATTGAATTGCTTGCATGTGCCGCTTATCTCACTGTTTCTGTTGCTGTGTGTGTGCGACTCCCATGACAATGGCATTGAAAGAGCAGCAAGAAGTAACCCAGCTGCGAGAGCGAAGAGAGCGAGAGCGTGCGCTTAAGAGAGCGCGCTTGCAAATGGCGTATTGCATAATTATGTGCAACTGAGCTGCGTGTAGGTGCCATAATTTCTATGAGAGTGTGTGTGTGTCGTTGTATGTGTGTGTGTGTGTGGCATTGTGGTTTTTGTGCGGAGGCGCCTTTGGCCTTGGTTTTTTCAAATTGCTGTGTGGAAACGCGAGAATTTCCCCAAGGGATGGCAGAAAATTAAAATGAAATAAAATAAATAGAAAATAAAGTAAATATTAAAAAAAAATGTGTATAAAATGAAGAGGAATTCCGTATAAAAGGGAAATTTTAAAGTAAATAATGAAGGAAAATGTTTAAAAATTAAATAAAATATTTAATAGGACTAAAGTGAATTAAAAAAAAATTAAATAAAAGATTTTTTAAATAAAATTTTAAAAAATAAAATAATAAATTTATAAAATGTAAAAATTAAATATTTGAATATTCATTATATGTTTTTTTGACTAAAAATATTTAATAAAAACTAAAATATAAAAATGAGTTTTTGTAAAGTATAATTATAAATAAATATGAAATAAAAATTATATAAAATCTCTAAATTAATTATTTGAATTTGTATATCTTTTATTATTATAAATGAATAGTGAAGTTATAAAAAAAATAGTTTAAAAATATAAATTAATATATTTATTGAATAAAAAAATATTTATATATAATAAAAACTAAATAAACTTCAAGAAAAATGTTTAAATAATTATATTATAATAAACTTAAAACTTTCCTTTTGAGTCTTTCACACCTTTAACAGTAATAATTATATACAAAAACTGTTAACACCTCTAACAGTCATAATTATATACAAAAACTGTTAACATCTTTGAATGTTTCCTGCTCAAAATGATCTAATTTACGTTTCCTGCTCATATTTGATTGGCTGTCGAAGCAGTGCAATGCCCGCAGAGTGAATCAGTAAATAAACTAATTAAACAAGCGAGTTGCACATTTGAATGGCCTGCAGGCAAACACACACACACACATGCCTAGCGGACACCCGCACGCGGTCAGCATTAAAAATTAAAATTAATAGCCGGCGAGTTCATTTTCCATGCAAACATTTCCACATGATTGCGCGCCGTCGAATGGAAATTGTTGATTAATGTGCAAATAATAAGCGAATTTCGAATTCGTTTGCCGAGCTGTGGCGAAAATGCAAATAGCCAAGTCGGAAAATGTTAACCAAAAGCCTGGGCAGGCTTACCGGGCGTATGGATAATATCATATTTTCCTCATTTCCTTTTGGCTGTGCCCAAATCCCGAAATAATTGCAGCTTATTAAATGGAAAACTTTTGCAAAACAAAAACAAAACAAAAAGTAAACAAATGCACGCTAAGAGCAGCGCAGCCTAACTGTAAGAGAGCGTGTGCCTAAGAGAGAGAGAGAGAGCGCGAGAGAGCAAGAGAGCTTTGCTAGCTGCAGGGGCAATGCAAAGCTCATGCTGCTGGCAGAGCCGTTACCGGTTTTTTTGTGCGACGTCAGCGTCGACGTCGGCGTCGCAACATAAGTAGGAAGGAAGCGCGCGTGTGTGTGTGACGTCGTTGAATTTGTTGAGGCAGGTCCTGGCTAAAATAGGTACAGCCAACGAACTGCGCGCAGACACAGCGCGACAGTTGTGTGTGTGTGTGTGTGTGCGTGTGTGTGAGCGCTGCCGCTACCACCAAAGAATCATGTGGCAGGCCAATGGGTGAAGACGCAGCAGCATTTTGGCAGCGTCTCGCTGCTGTACATATGTATGCAACAACAACAGGCACAACAAGCAACATATAGCCAAAACAGTCGATAGATACAGCGACACACACACACACATACACATACATACATATACATATATATCAGCTGCAGCAGCGCAGTCGCTGCAGAGCAGACGCTGCCACTGCCGCTGCCACGCTCAATGGCATTTCAGTTTCAGTTTTTTGTTGTTCCGAGGCATTTGCCGTTCAGGAAGCGCAACGCCAAGTTGCCCAAAGCAGCCAAACTAAAGCTAACACACATACACACATACATGCACACACATATGCAGAGCATATACAGCTGAAATAGAGCTAGAAACGGCTAAACGGCAACTTCTTTGACTGTGCAAATTGTTTTGTTTATTGTTGTTGTTTCGTGGCTATTTTTGTGGGCTATGCATGTGTACTGGCAGCTGAGCGAACGTTTCTTTGTTGCAAATTGAATTGCAGCTTGCAACAAGCAAGCGGCTTACGTGGCCAGCAGACGCAAATCTACAGAGGATTAAGCTTAGGCAGAGCAAAAAAGCGACTTTGGTATATATAGAAAATTTATGTATAATATAGGAAGAACAATATATATATATTACATATCTAACTCTCTTTTCTTTCAACTATTTACAGCTTGCAACAACGTGGCCAAGAGACACACGCCGTGACAAGAAACATCGTAAGCTTCATCCAAACTCAGCGCAAAGATTAAAAAAGTTCTTTTTCTTTCAGCTTTGTCAACGTGAAGCAGCAGCAGCCGAAGAAGAAGAAGCTGGAAAATCTACTGTCTACTGGAATTTCGCAACACTTCGAAATGCTCGTGCGTCAATCAAAGAACTTAGTAAATCCCATGAGAAATGGTGCATACTTACATATGGACCATTAACAGAAACCCGTAAATCCGAACTTGTGCTGTTTTATATCTGTTACAAGACCGGCATTATGGGAGTCTGTCAATGCAAACAACTTGGTTTTTGGCAACAAAACAAAGCAACACTGAGAAAAGTATCAATTAATATTACCAAAAATGTTATATAATCAACAAATGCGTATTAAGAAAACAATAGTTCATAAACAAATCAACAAAACAGAAAAAATATACGAAATAATTAAATAAAGTATGTAACTCATAAAACTAAAGGCATAAATCTACATAAAAGTGAAAGAAATATCAAATTTCAAGGAAGTAAATTCTGAAAAAACTTCAACTCACATAAAACATAATAATAATAATTAAAACTTTAAATGTTAAATGCAAAAATATAAAAAATTATGATTTTCTAGATAATATAATATATTATTCAATGGAAAATAAAAATAACTAAAAAATAAAAAGAGTAAATGAAAGTGAATAAATTAAAGTTGTAGTATAAATTTAAAAAAATAATTAAAAAAAAATAAAAAAAATAATTAAATATTAATATAATATCAAAAACATATTAATAAAATAAAGTATTTTAAAAAAAATATATATATAATAAATATAAAAAAAAATATTTATGGAATTTAACTACTAAATAAATATTAAAATATTTATAAAAAAATACATATAAACATACAACTATTATATAAAATATAAAACAAATAATATACAGATCGAAATAATCAATAAATATTTCCATTATTAAATAAAAGCATGAAAATATAACTATTTATTATCATCTTAAAAATATGTGAAAAATAAATTTAAAAAAAAAAGTAAAATGAATAAAAAAACTAATTTTAACGTAAAAAATAAATAACAGAAAATTTACAACTAAACAAAAATAAAATTTATGACTTAATTTGAGTTGACTGAATATAAATAAATTTAAAATATAATTTATTACCATTATAAATAAATATTAATTTATTTATTAGTTACACTTTAAAAATAATGATTTTTAACAACTTACCTAATTTAATATTATATTTTGTAAATCTTTTCTTTAAGATCTTTTGTTGTTGTTGGTTTTTCCGTTTTATGCAATTCGAATCGATTATGAACCCGCAATCCAAACCTAAAAACCAACTGACATAAACCAAGCAAGCAAAAAGGACTACACCAAGGACCTTTTTCTCTCTGGCAAATTGAGGTAGTAGGTTGTATAGTAGTATTTATTGACCGTACTATACAGCGTGCTAGCTTTCTTTGCTTGACTACAAGCCGCAAAGACATCCCACACACACTCTCCCAGCCATACAATGTGTTCTCTACCTCTCTGATTATCTGTGTGTGTGTGCGTGTATTTGTGCGAAAGTGTTTTCACATTATTATTATATGTAATCGATCTGTAATCATAAGAAACTCACTGCATATTACACATTGGTATTAGTGACATGTGCAAATGTTTGTATGGCTGATTCCCTGAGACCCTAACTTGTGACTTTTAATACCAGTTTCACAAGTTTTGATCTCCGGTATTGGACGCAAACTTGCTGATGTTAGTAAAAAGTACACATCGAGCTCAATCTACATATATATATGTCTAGCTGGATATGTCTATATGGGCTAATAAACGTTTGTATATATCTGAACAAGACATTCCATTCCATAATTTAGCTCATTTTACAACTCTTTGTTTTTTTGTTGCGCTATCCAGGTGTGAATGTATGAAGTATGATGAGCTGATGAGTGATGAGCTGGATATACATTATATGTGTAAGTATGGCTACAATAATTGATAATGAAGAATATGAAAAGCTATAAGTGCATGAGATATCACATTGATATACGACCTCGTATCTAAAGTAGTTGAGTGCCTAGTAGAAACTAGAAGAAATTTATAATTTGTATTCGAATAACAATTGGATCTTATATATATATATTTCGATACATCATAGTCAATATGTATTTAAACAAAAATGTTTTGTCTGAGGAACTAATGTATCGAATTTATTATGATGATTATTGATGATTACTTCAATGTTTCTTTAGTAACTCTCAAGAACTCTCTAACACACAACAGTTCGTTCAAGGCAATAGCTCTTATGTTTCCATTTATACACTCAAGTTAATAAGTTTGCATTGCATTTTTATATTTTAAATTAAAGTTTATATCAGATATATTTTTAAACATCATATATATTTATATAGTATATAAATTTATTTTCCGAAATCAAATTGGAATTTTTGGGACTCTTATTAAAGCATTTATAAAAATCTTTTTATCAATTTTGTTGGCAGTTATTATGCATTTATATTTAATCATCTTTCGGAATTCATTTGTCACTAAGTCTAAACTTCTTTATTACAGGCGCAGTATACCTAAAAGATGAAGCCAATGGTTCAGCATATGATTTACATATATCAACTACAGCTATGCGGCATGCGATCGACTGGATTACTTTAGACTCTGAGCATTCATCGTCTATACCTAATTATGCTTATAATACAAATGCACAAAACTTGTTAACTCAACTAAAAACTAAATTACAATGGACAATTGATCAATGGTTCATCAATCTCCTAAAATTTACACCGGTCAAAACATGCTTTTCATTACACTAAACTAAACATTTTAGACCCGCCTTTCAGTGGGCAATACATTTCGAAATCAAATACACAAACAACATTTTGATGCTTCTTAACAAACATTTATTGTAAGCCCAAAGTGGAGTTGTCTGTTAACCGCTGCGCAACACACAACAAAGGATTAAAATAAAGCTTATCTAAAAACTACAAACTAAACTAGTTCAAGTTGTGAATATATGATGAAGGTTGATGTGAGCTGAACAATTTCATTGTCGTTTGCAATAAGTGTAAAAGAGAGAGGGAGAGAGAGAGAGAGCATACATATAAGTATATATAGTCAAAGATCAGCTAGGCGCTATGAACGCAGGGCGGCTTCACTGATGCGTGCACTTGTTGTCCTTGGACTTCTTTTTACGATCCTCACTTGAATTTGATCGTCGCGTACCTTGAATTGGCATGTAAGGCGGTGTAGGGCTGGCGCTTTGATCTACAGACGGTGAGATGGATTAATATATAGCAGCTGATTGTTGAGCAGGGTTTAAATACATATATACCAAAGTTGCCGGACTTGGAGTACTTGAGATGCGGCGACACATCGTGGCCGCTGGACAGTGTGCTGTCATGGGAGCCCGCCTCCGAGCTATAGTGCTCCGAGCTAAAAATAGAGGCAGATTAACCTTAGTGAAAGCTCTTAAAATAGTTAATCGAACTACTTACCGCGTCATGGAATTATGCTGCTGCTGCTGCTGCAGAGCATCTGCAGTCAAATGCAAAGAGATGGGTCGCTGTTGCCCAGGCCGGCAGCTGTCCACGGGCAGCGTGTAGATGTCATCATCGCCGCGCGTCAGGCTGCTGGCAACTGCGGCCGCCTGTCGCTGCTGCCGCTGCATGGAGCCGTGCGACGAGCTGCTGTCCCGGGTGAGACTGCCATTGGTCAGAGTGCCATTGGGCTGGCGCTGCTCAGCCCGGCTGCTGTTGAGCACATCTATGGGATTTGAATAGGCCTCCACGTCGATATCGTTCGACATTTGTGAGCCGGCCATGCAGTCCTGCGGCAGCGCCAGCAGCGGACCGCAATGCGAGCCGTTTGTGCCGCAGAGATAACTGTTCATGCCATTGACTCCAACACCTGATTCCTTTTGCTGCGATTTGCGCAGGCGCGCCTTCTCCTTGGCGCGCTTTATTTTGGCTTTCTCCTGCGGAAGGCGACAAATTAATTAGTTTTGCATAGAGTTCTTAGCTGAGAGTCTAGTGCAGACTGCAGGCATTAAATCAATGAAGAATATATGATTTTAGTTCTTGAAGCGTATAAGATATAATATATATGAAAGATATCGAACACTGAATATTAGCTGACATACTGATACCCTGTAAACGGACAAAGATGTGTTCATGCCTTGGGTAATGAAAGATTTAGACAATGCCAAAGGGTTCAGACCTTGACTTTGTTTTCTTATCTCTAATATCCTATCTGTTATCATACCATCTAATGATCAACTAGCTGCATCAGCAAACCCTACTTCAGTTAAGCATACAACTTTCGATTAAGTCTTTTACCTTAACTGCAGAAATTTTGAGTTGCCGTAATTTGAATATATTTTTTCCGTACTTGGAACAGGAAGGATATATAATAGAACATATTCAGTTTAACAATTGGTTTAGGGTTACTACAGCATACTCCCAAACTATGCAACTTACGCGCTCCTGCAGCATCTTGGCGAGCTCTTTGTCCTGCGCCTCAATGGCCAGCATGCGATCGCGCTGCTCCTGACGCACGCTGTCCTTGCTCTCAATGGCCTGTAGGCGACGCGCCAGCAGCTGCAAGCAAGCAAATGGACATTAGTAAGAGCTAGAGCATTTGGTGTAGCTGTAGCTAAGTGTACCTCATCTTTCTGCTCCTGCTTGAGCTTCTTGCTCAGCTCGTGCAGCTCCTCGGGCGGCAGCCCAATCTCACGCAGACTCGCGTAGTCGCAGGGATCCACGTAGAGCTCAATGTCGTCCGCATGCTGTTGCATGTGCCGCTCGGCGGCCTTCGCAGTGCCCACTGCAAAGTTGCCCACCATCTGATCGTACTTCTCCGGCGACAGTTTCTGAAATTTGGGTTCGGAACGCAGTAAGTTTTCATGTGAGGCCGAACGCTGGGGCATGGCTGAATCGAGAGCGGTTGCTGCTGCAGCGACTGCCGTTGCTGACAGGCCGCGAATGCTGTCAGCAACATCGGCGTAGTCCACCAGCTCGTCTATGTCTATGTCAGCTGCCTGATGATTGATGCTGTGTGTGGGTGTGTGCTGAGATGTAATGCTGTGCGATGTAGATGTAGATGTAGATGTTGGTGTAGTTGGTGCTGGGCGACGTGCTGATTGATGTTGCTGATGTGCGTGCTGGTGACGTGCTTGCTGCAGTGGTGCAATTGTTGTTGGCGCGTGCTCAGCATCACTCACCAACAGCTGATTGTGTTGTGGTTGTGTTTTTTGTCTACTGGGTGTGCTAGCTGCTGCTGTTGATGCTGCTGCCGGCACTGCTGCTGCTGGCATATCAACAATATTTGGTATAAGCGATAATCCTACATAGTTGTCTGTTTGTGAAAAGTGTTGCTGCTGCAGCTGCAACGGCTGCTGCTGACTGAGATATCTAGCTTGCTGTGAGGTGCTGGGCTCGACTCGGCTATTCGATTCGTGCTGCAGTTGCAGCTGTTGCTGATGTATACTTGCTTTGGCTGGTCGCGGCGGCGGGCGGCTCTTGTCGCGTGTTGCTGGCGGCGGCACCGGCGGCAGATTCACATAGATCTCCTGCAATTGTTACGCATTAGTTGTGTGTGACAGGCATGTGGCTTATGTTTATGGGAAACGTAGAGCTATTTAAAGCTAACTATATCTTTCAGCTATTGAGTTTACATTTTGAGCCACAGTAGGTCAGGCTATATGTCCCATGCTCGAGTAGTTAGTTAGTTATTATATAACACTATTACAAAATCAATTTTGTTATAACTGGCATACATATCTAAATATCTTATTAGTCTAATTGGCGTCCAGTTGAGGCCTACTATGCCAACTGAAGCTCTACTTGTCTTTCTTTCTCTTATGCTTTTCTCAATCTAATGCTCAATTCATCATAGAGTATTAATTTCTCACATTCTTGTTATTATATATAATACTGCATCATCTAGTATAAGTTTTCCTACGGACTCCTCCTCATCTCCTACATTTTTCATCCATCCCTCCTCTTCTCCTTCGCCAACGCACCTGCATTTTCTGTGCAATTAGCTCGCTCTGCTGCAGCTCCTTTTGCTGCTGCTCCTGCAGATCGCGTTCCAGCTTATCGGCTATTTCTTTGGCCACACGTTTATCATGCTCCTCCCTACAGGCAAGAAACACACACATTAGTCAAACATAGAGAAAAACTGAGGAATTTAATATAGTTTTACTGTTCGGTGAGGCGTCTTCGGTAGGCCTCCACCTGCCGCTGGGCCTGCTCCGTTTCCTTAATTTGCTCGTGCAGAGCCGTGGGGAAATCCTCGCGCACCGTCGCATTCCTGTACCGATTGCCCTTATAAAAGTCGTTAACTGCATAGGAGAGACAGAGAGAAAGAGGGGGAGGGAGTGGCATTAAAGTGCAATCTAACGTTGTAAAAGGCTAAAGCACTTACTCTCCTGGGACTGCAGCTTGTAGGCCAGGGCGCCGTCCTCACGCACGAGCCATTCCTTGCAAACTGAAACGGGAAATGGAGAAGATGCTTAAGTTATTAAGGTTCGCTCTAATCACCTTCTGATGGCTCGGCCATAAAGTGCCAGCTTGCCCAGCTTGATTACGAGTCATAAAAAAGGCAGTAGCTAGTAGACTGACTGACTAAAGAATACCCTGTACTCAAAAGAAACTTGAATGATTCCAATTCCAATTCAAAGTTAGGAACTCCCTCAAAGATGCAGCTCCAACAGCTCGCCTGCTGCCCTCTATCCCATACAAAGCCCAAGCCAATATACCCTTCCAATACCATATACCCATACATAACTACTAAACGCCAACTGATATTTTAATGCATGCTCCCAATCGCTGAGCCTATCAAATTACCCAAACCGAATCGGAATCTAATGAAGCACATTATAATCTCGTGGCAACGAAAAAAAAAAAGTGGAAAAAAGCAGAAAAACAAATAAACTCCGATGAGTCACGTCTGCGGAGTGAAGTACCACAGGGCAGGCGGGGATTCTGAACAAAGGCATTCCATTGAGGATGCACATGCTCGTCGCGTTTCACGGAAATGCATTTCGATGCAACTCCCCAGATATGCTTCAACTCGCACTAGTGGGGGCGGGGCCGGAGTGCGACTATGGGGGGCGGGGGGGCAGTCAGCGGATGTCAGCTTTGATCGATTTGATGGGGCACTGCGATCTCGCTCGGCTGATAAGCGAAAGCGTGGAACAAAAATTTACTTTTAATTATGTGAGTGTGTAGAGAATTTTTCTTCTTTTCGATTGTCAGCTGAAGTTGTTGTGTGTCTGCCTCAGCCCCTGTCTGTGTTTATGTTTGTGCCTCGCTGTCATTTATCATTAGCCGCGGAGCAGTTGGTAATTGGTTGCTTTGGGGCAAAGCTCCATCGACTAAAATTGTGTATGATTTATAAAATGGAAAGTGCCGCAGCTCAAGTGTGTCTCTGTGTGTGCTTCAAGCTGTTGCAAATGAAGCCATGTAATCAAAGCTAACTTGATTTATTGGCTTGGCTTCACTGAGTAGCTTTACTCGAGGCAGCAGTTCCGAACAATCTTTGAGTTAATCCAGAACTCCCTTTGGCATTTCTTTATACACATTCTAGCTTTCCACTCTTGTTCCGCTTGTTAACGTGAATTAGTTCAAATTGCTTCAACTTTCGCTCATTTCAGGCGAAAGTCGCCAAGACTTCTCATCAATTGCAATTTCTTTGCTTACTCTCTTCAAATTTTGTTCATCCAATTACCATTTGCTAGTCTCGTTCTTTAAACTTAATTAGTAAACATTAATTTTCGGCTCTCTCATTAGTTTATTCAGCTTAGTTAGCTCATCGCACGATAGACAAATGCCCCTATATCATTCTCAGACAGCTATTCTGACAGCCACACATATCTCTCATTAATTTTCATTAAGAACTGTTTATCAACTGAAACGGGCATATTCGTATTTAGTTTCTGAAACTTAAGACTCTGTATATGCATATATGCATAGTTTCGTACTGGATACTTGAGTCAGGCAATTATAGTGCAGTGATAGGCTGAGATATGTGAGTAGTTGCAGTGGGCGAGCTGTTCAATCTGAGCTGCTTCTGGCCTTTTTATAGCTAGATGCTCAATGAGCATTACCGAGCTGCCTACACCCTCAACTCAACTTGTTTATCTTAGCTCAAAAGTCACTTTACTCAATCGCTTTAATTTAAAGGTTCTTTGACTTTTAAACTGTCACTCGGCAATTAGCTGCACTCTGACCCGCAATTAGAATTGGTTTGTCCCTAGTTGAATTATGTGGCATGCCAAGCGGGCTGTTGCAGTTGCAGGCGCTGCCTGCTGTTGACGTTGCTTAATTAACGGCAATTTGCGGAAGTGCAAGAGCGCTGAGAACTTGCTGCAAAAGTTGCACGAGCTGCAGCCCCCCTCCCTCTCCCTCTCCCTCTCCTTCTCTTTCTCTTCTCCTCTGTGGCAAGAAATATTTGCAGCCATAATCAATTTAGCTGTTTGCTTCTACATTTGATTTCTCACTGACCTAAGTATGTAACACTCCCAGTGTGTGTGTGTGTTTGTGTTTGAGTATCTGCTGCTGTGCATAAACAAGAGCAAAAGTATCTTTTTTCCAAGTTCTGTTGCCCCACTCGATGGCGGTTCGGCGTGATTGCTCAGGTTGGGGCCCGACTCGTCTTACTTATTCGCGCTGACTCCAGCATTCGTATGCACATATTAACCCCAGCCAGTCATGCCCGCCCCTCCTCCATCCCCCTCATGGGCAAGCAGTGCTCAGTCCCCCCGCCCATTGGCATGTGTTTATTGTGCTTTCAGCATACATATTACTTACAAAGTCTCTTGTGTTGTTCTTTCGTTTGCGCTTTGCGCTTTGCTTTGTTTTTTTATATGCCCCGCAAAAGCGCAGCTTTGCATACCCTGTAGCTAGCCGGTTGCCTTGAGATATGCCCCTTTGTGGCACACTTGATGTAGGCTAAAAAAGCAAAGCTGTTGTTCCTTTCTTTCCTTTTATTTATTCTGAGTTGTGTCTTTAGCTTAATATATTTTTTCTTATTTTTTAAATATTTAAAAATTTCAGAAAACTTCAAAAAAAAAAAAAAAATAAGTTTCAAATTTCTATATTCATTTAAAATAATTATTATATTTCAATATTTTTTTTATTATTTTAATATTTATTTTTTTAAATTTATATATATAAAATTTATATTTTATAAAAAATAAATTTGAAATATATAAAATGTTTTTAAAATTTTTATATTTATAAATATCATTTTTTTTCATTCAAAAACATCATTTTATACATATATATATATATATTTTTCAAATATATTTTTAACTTTCTAATGATAAGCTTAACAAATTTCCATCCAAAAAACCATAATAAATATTGTATAAAATTTTTGAAAATTTTATCTATTAAACATTATTGAATCTATTCATAAACATTTGTATATTTCAAATATTTCTTCAATTATTAAAATCTTTCAAAATTCCCAGCGTATCCCGCAGTCGTGCATGCCGCCACCTAGAACACTCACTCGTTATTATGCACAACGGGCCGCGTTTCGAAAATGGTAAAAATAAGTTAAACTTTGCCTTTGACTGGTCAGCGAATGTGGAAATCAACTTGCAGTACATTTTGCGCTGGCCGTTAAATAAATTTTCAGTTTTTTCCCTTTAGTGCTTAAAGCGTCACAGGAAATGGGCTAGGCAGTTAAAAAATATGGCAAATATGTCTAATATAGTATTGCTTCGCCAGCTGTTGCCAGAAATTTGAAATTCTTCACATTTCCTCAAAACTCTTTGATAAGCCATAAAAAACACAACAGAAAATGAAATATATTATAATGACAACTGATTTATTGTTCGACATATATGTTGTGAGATATATGAAGTATTTACCTTGCCCTGGAACGGGTTTTCTTTCTTTTTGTGCGCCATATAACAGTTAACCCCAGCAGCAGCAAAAAGTGACACAGACAGACACAGAGGTGGTGTGTGGTGCATGTGCCTGCAATGTGGGTCGCCACCACCAGCAGTTTGTTGACTTGCCCAAAAAAAAATAACAACAAGAGCTCTTGGAACGGGTTAGTAAGTCAACAGAATACAACTCTCAATGCCCAGCGCATGCGTCACGCGGAGTTCTCTGAAATTCCAACAGCGAAAACACATTTTAGCACAGTCAGCTGATCTTGGCTAAGATCTTACCTGGCATACCAGACACTAAGGAGTAATCAAAGAATTCCCAAAAGTCGTAACATATTTGGATGAATTTTGCCATATTTGTGTGTGTTTGGAGATTTTTTAATGAAAACAATATTTTTAATTATTTTTTTAAGAAACGGGCGGAAGATCTTAAGTCTGTGCATGTTGGGCAATCAACTTTGAAGGAAAATATATATATATTTTATTATTTATATGTATTTATCATAGATTTAAGTAGCAGTTCTAATGTCTTAATGATATATGCCGGCATATATTCTTATAGAAACTGCGCTTTGTTTCATACCTAACCACAAAGGGCTCTATTAATATACATTCCATTGTTTGGTGAGAAAGTTTTTAATGCTTTGCTCCTACACAAAGTGATTGAGTTGGCACTGCTAGGAGAGACCTCAAGTCGCTGTGTTTCGGAACAGTTTTGATTGGACCGAACCCTTCTCATAGGACAAAGAGCATATTATTTTCATCAATTTCAGTCATTTCACTGCCATTGTGGCTATAGTATAGTGTACTATATATATATATTATTGGATATATAGTAATTTGGAATTGGAAACACATACTCATTCATAGCCCCATCTTACAAATACGCCAATATATGGCGAATGGAAGCTCCCCAACAAAAATGGTATTGTAAATGTAATTAATCCTTCAATTCATAATAAATATTATATTTTTGGGCTACAAAATATGAAACAATTTCTCTTGCAGCAACAGTAAAATATTTCCAAATCAATTTAAGAGTGCATCTAGTACTTCAGCCTGACTTATTCCCCACACTTCAGTTAAACCAATCGTGTTACCTGTCTGTGCACCTACCCCCAGGTGCTGCGTTTTGTGAGTGCAGCAAATGGAAGACCTCAACCTGCATTTGATAGCAGACCTCAATTAACCTTCGCAGCGCATTCAATTCATGAAATTCGTTTTCAGCTCACGGCACTTTGCATTGCGGTTCTCTGTGGCACTTGTCTCTTTTGTGGGGCTTCCCTCAATGATTTTTCACATCTCTCTCACCCACGCTTTATGGCTATCTCTTTCATTTTCACTTGCTCTCTCTTTGGCCAAGTTCAAATAGCGGTCTACGCATGAATGGTTCGGTCTGTGGATCGCGTGAAACGTTACACAACGAGGGAGGATATGTAAAAATGAAGAAAGAGAAAAACCTGAACGAAATTTATGCATATGCAAGCTATACTGCGATGTATGGAAAACTATGGTATCGAGTGGAAAACCAAATTGGAAAGTCGAAGGAAAATTTATGAGAGGCAAAAGCAGCAAAAGCAGGAAAAACGCTGTCGACGCTGTTGCATTGATTAGCGGCTGAAAGTGGAAAAACCTGACTCAAGGTTGTTGAACATGCCACCAGAGCCAGAGCCAAGAGGCAGCATAGGCGGGGGCAGCCACAGACGCTAGCCACAAACAAAAATGTGGCTGCAACGGCGGCGGCGACGCCGACGGCCGACAAGATGCGACGTTGACTATTTGAATGTTGCAGCTGATGGATACACACAGAAAACGAGCTAAAGATACAGTCATGTGTGTGTGTAGATATATTTATATGTGAGTGCCTGTGTGTGTGTGTGAGTGTGTGTATTATTACCAAGCATTGACCTTAGCCACGGCCAAAGCCGTTAATAAGAAGCTGCTGCAGCTGTGGGAAGAATTTAGCTCATTATGCAGCTGAAAGCACTTTAAATGCGGGCTGATTGACTGAGTGATTGATTGACTGATCGATTGAAAGATTAGCCGAGAGCACTGCTTGAACACGCGCCAACAGCGAATCGCCAATAATTACGCATTCGACTTAACAAATTAGCGTAACTTGACGAAGCACTCGCTAAAGCCACGGCCAGAGCCCACTAACGTAACTTTCTCCCAAATTGAGGTCCACAAATATGACTTTTCCATTTGCAGAGCTCAATTGTGTCTCACGTTAAGAGTGAAGCTGCTTAAAGCGAGCAACTAGCTGGGAAAACTATAGAAGAGAAGTGAAGCGAAGGCGTTTCGCCTTTGCCTGGAGAGCATGCCACAAACTTGTTCTATACTAATAATTTAGTTAATTCAATTACGATTTGTTTCTATGCCTAAGTGAATCATCATATGAGTGTAGATTGGCTTGTGAAACTTATAATACTACCAAATGTACTAAGAAAATCTTAGTGAATATCAAGCACTTCTCTCAAGAACTTCTCTTCAGTTTGAGTATTGAGGTAAATTTAAGATACTGAGATTGAGATGATATATATATAATATACATAGATATGCATATATAATATTATTATCCGCTCCAACCGATACTGAATGTAAATATTGATATTGTATAATAAATGCCTCTTAAAATTCATTTGAGCTCGACCTCCAACCCATTCGCTTATGCTAGCAATCGAAATGACGATAAGATATCGTTTATATATGCTTAAAAATATACTTGTATACATGAGATCATTTGTATATATATATACAAATTATATATATTTTTATTATTATATATATATATTTATATTTTATAATAAATATATAAATAAATATCTAAAAAATAAATTCATTTATCTAAAAGATATCGATGAATTTCGCAGGAATTCAATATATGTGAACGCATCTGTTAACAATTTTATTTATGAAAGCTGTGAAATGGAAAAGTTGTATAATCTTTCGAGTACCGGTTTATGCTGACAACTTCCTGATCAACTATGCTGAGTATTGCAATAAATGAGATAAAACTTCAAACTAAGTCAGATAAAAAGCAAAAAACAATCCATCGAAGCAAGCTATAAAAAAAACTTTTAATAATACTATAAATGAGTCCATTGACTCAGCTGAGGCTAAACTACGATTGCCTAACAATCGCCTAGGGACGACTACGCTACAATACAATCATGAATATCTAGCCCAAAGCCGCACTTTCAATGTGTCACAGCTTTAAGCATATAGTTTAAGCAAACTTTCATACTAAATGCTGAGCTCATTTCTGCTTAGTCTTTGAGCTCTTTGGGAAACAAAACGTAAATAAAAACGCTTTTAGAACCTTTTGTATGCCAAAACAATTATGTAGCTAGCAGGAACTGGAGATTGGGAATTGTGAGTCATATAGGTGGCATCGCTAAGCTAAAGCCAAGTGGAGGCCTCTTTCTGGCACTTGCACATCCTGTCGCCGACAAGTGAATCATTCGTGGCATGCAACAAAGCAGCAGAGCAGTAGAAGTAGCAGAAAAAAAACAAAAACATGCCACATAAACTGCAGTCAGTGAGGCAGCTCCGGCATCTCGTCAAGCAACTGTCGACTGTTTCATTCTGCTCCTTGGCTCCTACTCCTTGCCCCAGCCGCAGTCCCAGCCAGCGGCCAGTTTGTCAGGCAACAAAAAATGGAAAAAGAGGCCAGCATTTGAGTGGCAGCCTCAGCTTGCAGCTCGGAGCTGCGGCTACACATTGTGGGGGTCTCTCTTTTGTCTTTTGTTATGCGTGCTTGGGCGCAAATGAAGCGGCTGCCCGAAGAAGTTGCCAGTGGGCAAGGGACAGCGGCAGGGCAGCTACTGTCAGCTGTTGCCTGCTGCACGCGCGTATCTTTAAGATACAAAGATACATGTAGAGTGGGGTATTTTTTCTTGCTGCCTGCTCGTTGCATTAAATGGAAAGCGCTTGAGGCACAATTTTTGCACCTCCGGCTGTGTGTAGATTTTCGCTTTCTGTCAGCCCCCCAAATAGTGTGAACTATATGCAGACGAGGGCTGCTCCAAGAGTAGTGTGTCTGAGGAGCCCCGGGGGGCAATAGAGAAATGTAGAGGGAGAAAGAGCGTGAGAGATGGAGAGAGGAGAGGGAGGAAGAGAGCATGGGAGAGAGATCGACAGAGAGAGAGAGTGAGGGAGAGAGAAACACAGACGGATAGAGACATAGATCGATAGACAGATAGCCAGCGAGAGAGATATAGATAGATCGAGAAAAGTATAGATAGGGAGACAGAGATAGATTGACAGACAGGCAGACAGAGACAGTGAGAGCGAGAAAAAGGAATATACAGAGAGAGAATAACAGGGATAAACAGAAATAGAGAGAAATTGAGTAAATTGAAATTGATTTTCAATTTTATGAATCTTCAGCTTTCTCTCTCTAGCCTTCTCCACTCTAACCCATTCGCAATTGCTCCATTTCTGGAAAATTTACCGCATACAAGTTCGAAAATAATCTATCTCCCACAATTTGAAAGAATTGCCCTACGTTCCACAACATTCGCGGCAGCCCTCGTATATGTTATGCATTTGTTTATTTTCAACAGAAATTTCTGCGTTTTATGTTTTGGAAGTTGATGTTTAATTTGTCTGTCGGTTGTTATTGTTGTTGCTGTCGCTGCTGCTGCTGTAGCCTGCTGACTGGCAGCTCATTGTTTTTGTTTATCGTTTCATGAAAACAAAAACTTTCAAAAACTTAAATTGCACAGAGAGCGCCTCTGCGAGAAAGATGAGAAAAAATAAAACCGAAAGAAAGTTCGTTGGCTTTGGCATTTGGTGGGGCGAACAACAATTGCTTTGATTAGCATAACAAATAATTATGACTAAAATCTCTTGGGAGCCTTTGCCAACTCTTTGTCACAGATGTCGTAACGTCTTTCCGTCTCTGTTTCTGGAATTAATAAAATCTCGTTTTTAACTCGGGGCACTTTCCGCATTGAACTTGGCGATAAATATGTTATTTCTGTATAAGTTTGTCTTAATTTATGTAAATATTTTGTTATATAAGGCTGTTCACCAAACGTGCTGCTTACTGAGGTAATTAAGAGCGTTTTGTTTCTCTGTGAGTCACTTGGTCAGATCTCTTGATGCTTGAGGGAGAGTCCTAGGCATGTATTCCAGGCACCCACTCCGTTTTAGGATTAAAGATTAATCAACATATTTGATTTATCAGTATTTTACTCTCTCAGAGCTAGCCTTTTATCTAGTTTAATAGAGCAGCAAATCAGAGCCTCATATCTTAACTAAATGACAATTAGCCTTTCACGAATGGGGAATGCGGAAGAAAACTTCGACTTGATCAAAGATAATAGAAGAACATCTTTTATTCAGCAAGATAAAATTTGGTGAGAATCGAATTTTGTTGATTAGAAAAGAGTTGAAATCGCACTTTTAGAGCGACAAAGAAACATAAACAAAGAGACAAGAGGAATCAGTTTTTGTTATATTTTCCCCTTTGTCACTGAAGAATGCCGAGGAAAGGTTTATAATTCGCAAGCTGTTAAAGCATTAGTTAACAGAATTCACATAACGAAAGAAATGTAATTAACAGCTGTTAAATCTCTTATTAAATATAAACATAAAACTTTAATATAAATAAAAAAAAAGTTTAAATTTATATATAAAAAAATTTTTTTCTTTAAATAAATTTATAAGAAATATCTTCTTATATTTATAAAAAATAGTTTCTATTTAGAATATGTGTAAATTCAAAGGTCTCAAAGATATATTAAAAATTCAGTTATAAAATTTAATTTCTCGCTTCAATCATCTCATATTTAATGTGTTAAGTTGAGTTGAAGTGCTTCGAGACCTACTTGTTGTTCCTCTTCTTCTCTCTTTTGTTTTTGTTTGAAAACGTGTTATTATACTTATTACAGCACTTATTAACACCGCAATTAGAACTGCGACTCAATGAGGCACTTCCTGTTACAGCGAGACGTATGCGATACGATAAAGAGCGCGCCACATTTAAAACTCACCCTAAACTAATTGACATAGTTTCATAGTTGTTTCAGAACAGGTCTACCATGAGCACTATGCCCCTCCCACTCCCCCCCTCTCTCCCACCAATTCATCTACTCATTTCAAATGATATGCTATCTCTGTTCACTCAGGCAAAGAAGCCTAACAAGCAAATCTGAGCTGCTATTGCTGCTGTTGTTGTTGTTGTCTCGCTCTTACCCTCATTAACATGTCCCGATCGAGGCAGTGCGTCCTTTTTCGGCACAGCGGCCGTTGTTGTTGTGAAATTGTTCATCTTCCTTTCTTGTTGTTGTTCTTGCGGATTTTTGTGAAATTCTCTTCCCGAAGTTGTTGCGCTTGTTGAACAGGTGTTTTAATTATGAGCTCAAGGACGCGTTTTTGTTGTCTTTCGCTCAATTTCAGTTTCAGGTTTCGGTTTGATGCTGCCGCACCTTCCCTTCCAGTTGAGCGACGGCGGCGGCGCGTCGCTTTCAATAGGTAAACAATTAAGCAGACGCAAACCTGACTTTGATTTTTTTTAATTTTAGAAATTTTTCACTTAATTGCGTCGCTCTGGCTGCGCTCGTTTATGTTGTGCGGAATCCACTTGTGTTTAGTTATGTTGGTTGCAACGCATTTCACTTTCACACCACGCGATTTATTTATAAATTTCACACCAACACTCACTCACTAAAAAACACAACACAAACAAAGCGCGCGCGCGTCTTTGGGCAGCAGCTGCAATTTTTGTGTCCCACTCGACGAACACGTCGCACTTCTGCCACAAATTCTGAACGCGCTCGCAGCTCATGCAACAGCGAAAGCCGCTCAACGAATGCGGCAATGGGGATGGCTGGCTTGGTGCCCAGCCTATCGATAGATCGATAGTTTTGCATGTAATGTAGTCACCTGTGTGTATTCAAAATACGCTGAGTGAGAAGTCCACTCAAAAAGACAATAGTACGTGGATTTATGTTGTAAAATGAGTTTACTTGAATGACATCTGTTAAATGCATTTAAAATATAATTAACATACAAATTTTTCACATTTGTGCTAATTTAAAACACTTCAAAACTGCTTACAAATATCGATATATCGGTAGTTGAGCGCGCAACAGCTGCCAATTTGAGTAAAAAGTGCTGCCAAGCAAAGCAACAAAATTTGAATGTGAACTTAAAATTTTAATATCAATAGTTTTTATTAATTTATAACAAACTAAGTTATTATTTATTTTAAGTTATTATTAATATATTTTAATTGGCATGTAAATTTAATAAAACACATATTTTGAATATGTTTAAGACATTCATTTAGCTATGCACTTAGTCAAGTTACCCACCTTTAGCCAGTTCTCGCACCAGCTTTTAAAACTCTACAATAAATACTCAAACTTGTTTGCTTAGGCCAAACAGCAATAACAACAATTTAACAACAAATAAAAGAGCAACAATAATGAGCAAATATATATTATTATTTGTTGACTCATGACGTCAAGTGCTTGTATTGTATGTATTTACAGGTCTCAATGTTACATAGCTCTTAAAGCTATAACTTCCTTAATGATTATCGACTTGATTTCTCCCATTCCTCTTTATCTTCTGCCGTATTTAATAAAAGGTGGGTAAATACCTGTGGCAGCTCATTCATAAATTTTATAAATAAAAGAAGTCAGGTGCTGGGCTGCTGTGCAGATGAGTCAACACTCTTACTGCAGTGCGTTGCGCTTTATCAGAAAAAAAAACTGCAAAGAAAAAACTCTTTCATATTTGCTTAACATTCGCTCAAATTATTTATTATTAGAAATGGCTTAAGGGCCTTTAGTCAAACGCGGCTCAAAGCATGCGCAAGTCAAATTAAAAACAAAATAGAAAACACACACCAATGCATAGATACACACACACACATGCATGTGCATAGCTAGAAATCAGTTGGCTGCTTACACACACATTTGCACCTTACAGCTACATTCCGTAAAGTAAAAAAGAGTCAAGTCACCGCTGAGCGTGTGTGTGTGAGAGGTAGGAAGAGGGAGAGAGCGCGACAACTTCCAGCAGCCACAGAGAATGCCTACCTGTAGTGTGTGTGTGAGAGAGCGAGTGCGCATGTGTGTATGCGTGTGCCTCGAGCTCTGGTTGGTAACGTTCGGGCTGCGTGATCGTCACTGTTGCCAGTTTCGTGTTGAATGTGGCTCAAAGCAAAACGTTTGCGGCAGACAAAAGAAAATACCTCAAAAGGCTGAACAAATTATTGAATTTAATCAAAAACAAAATAGTGAAAAGTAAATAAATTTCAGTGCATTCAAATAACAAAGTTAATAAATTGTTAGGAAATTCAATTTTTCTGCTCAAGTGAAACTGGTTTATAAGGCGGCTCACACGCACACACACACACGCAGAGAAACTTCACTCAAACTGAAACTGGACTCAACGCTCGTCGCAGCAATTAAAAAAAAAGAAGAAGCTTTGCCAAGAAGCTGGCAAGCCAAAACGTTATGAATCATAGCACCACAGGTAACAACTGCAGCGGAGCCTAAAATAAATCACCAAAGTGCATATAAACGTTATGTAAAACATAACAACAACAATCGCAAAGTTTAAGACAAAGACACATTAAAGACAAAGCGCCAGAGCTGATCTGATGTCCGGCAGGGAAATGCGTCCGCTCTCGCTCTCCATTGGCGCCTCGCTGCTGCCCAGCTTCTCGCTGGTGAGCGCCGCCAATGGGCGTGCCGCTCCCGGCGCTGGCTCTGGCCAGGACTGCCATGGCAAGCTGTGCCATGCCGTGAGCGAGTATTGCTCCATCTTCGTCGAGAGCTGCATGCCGTGCGCCGACATCTGTGATGCCAGCTCGCACAACTATCACGCGGAGACCTGTGCCAAGGAGTGCTCAGGTGAGTTGCAAGCAACCGACTAAACTTTCCATTGCATCATAAAGCAAAAGCAAAAACAAAATATTTGCGATTGATTTGCCATGAATTTGCGCTGAAATTCAAGTTTACATAGGTGTGCATAGGTGTCGTTGTACTCTGTTCGTGTGCGAGGGAACGGGTATATTGGGTTGGTACTTATATATTGTATGTATGCAGACTGATTTGAGAGACTTGTTGCAACTGCATGACTCATACACTATCGTGAATTGGCAAAGGAGCAAGGTATATGTATATACGAGGGTAGTTTGATAAATTTACAACTTCAATATGAAGTTAATATCAGACAGATAAAAAAGACGCCAGAATAACTTCTCTTCAACTTATCCTCACTTTAATTGTGTACAGTGTATTACGCAGTTGGCAAAATGCCAAAGTTTTATTTATGGATTTCCATTGAACATCTACCGTCTCCCGTCTTCCGTCTAGGGTTCACAGCAGTTAATTGCAGGCGCAACTTTTGAACAATTGATTAGCTCATTGTATTGGTTGACTATGCAAATAATGTTAATGGAATTCACAATTTAACAGCTATTTGTTTAATCATGTTATTTGAACAGACGGAAATGTGAAAATAAATGTTAGCTGGTTCAGTTTGAGTTGGCTATCTATCTGCATCGTCACTTAGATATCTTATCTATAGAGAAATTTCCGCACTCCAGAATTCTCGGCTCTCAAATTGCATTAATAATAGTAAGAAAATACGAAAAATTAAAAATTTTTTAAAATAAATTAATAATAAAAAAGAAAATCGTTTATAATAATAATAAAAATAATAATAAAAAAAAATTAGAAATAAAACAGATTAAACTAAAAATAAAATAGGAATAAAAAATAAAAATATTAATAATAAATAAAAAAAATTAAGAGTAAAAGTAATAATCTGAACTAAAAAATTATAATAACTGCAATAATAATAATAAAAAAATAATAATAATCATTATTATTATTATTAAAACACCTAATATCATCGAAAATTCTAATATATTTCCCTCCTGCTCTCACTCACAGCCTACAAAAGCTATGATCCTCTGCTGGCTGACATACAGAACCGCGTGGTGCCCAAGCTGGATCAGATTCGAATTGTGCTGTTCATCATCCTACTCTTAGTTTTCATCAACTATATGGTCAAGTTCCTGCGCTGGCTGGGCGTCAAGCGCTGTGTGCAGCGCTGCATGAGCCGGCTGCAGTCCAAGGCGCTGCAGAGTAATGGGAAGGAGCTCAACGGCATAACCATACAGAATCCGAATGCTTTCAACCGTGACATTGAGCGAGCGCCGTCACAGATCTACAGTGTGGCAGGTAACATTTCGTTAATTTGCCTACCTGCCTTTGCAGTTAATACAGTAATTGTTATTTTTACAACTAGCCGCTGCCGAGGGCTCTGTGGCCACGCCGGTGAGCACTCGATATCCGGCTGAGAACAGCACAACACCAACAACTGTAGTCACCGAAATCGGCTACGGGCATGGCTACGATAATCAGGCGATGGTCGTGACGCCAGTTACAGAGAAGTCCGTAACGACCACAACGTCCACAACGGCGGCCTTTTAACCGCCGTCTGCATTAACAGTGTGCATCACATTGAAACTAGTGATATTTTTTATATTAAATAAGCATAAGCAAAAGATATTGAATTCCGCTGAATGAAAATACGTAGTTATATACACACATCTATATATACACACGAAATCATATTAAATAATTACTTCAGATAATTCGATTGAAAGATAACACTGTAGTTTTGAATTTTCGATAAATTGTGGCGGCTAGCCGATATACATAGTAGAGCGCAAGCGGCAGTGGCTGGCAATCGCATATGCGATAACGTGTGGTGGCTCGTTGACTACGTTCAGTGTTGCAAAATATGTTTTATCTGAAATTGGCACGCAAAATAAAAATTGAATTATTGGCTTAAAAGTATTGTCATTTATTTCAAAATTTCGCAATTATAATCGTTTTCTTAACACTAATATTGAAAGTTGGCAAACTCTTACAGCTAACGAGTATAACTCCTATATGCATGGCTATTATATGGCAAAATTTGTATAGGCTGCTGAAATTTCTTGACTTCTTCGATATGTAGTTAACAAATTGATATATGTAAATGCTTGATTAGAACTAACAAAGTACGATTGCTTACCAACTAAAACGTGCGAATCTCATAAATCAGCCTTAAACGTACCTATACATACTCGTAAGTCTAACGCTAAATAAATATTTTAAGACTAATTTTCCGTTATTCTTTTTGCATTTTGTTCGCTCAGACCCAATACTGATTTCGGCGCAGCAGCGGATTTGTGGGCGGCGCTGAGGGCGGTGAACTGACCGAGCCTGAAATCGATATGCTCTGCGGCACGGACGCATAGCCAGCAAAGTCGTTGGCCATGTCGCAGGATGAGCTCCATGTGTCGTGGTCTATGTGGTAGGGATTGTAGCGTTGTGGCAACATCATTTGCTGCGGATCGCACTGATCGTCTGTCTCGTCCTCGTCCGGATCGTAGTCGGGAAACTCGTGCTTGTACGACTCCACGGGTATTATCTTGCAGTGGGGTATATTGCTGAAGCCCGGCAGCGGCGTCGAGTTGCCAGTTGCCGGCACCGAATCGGCCTCGGAGCTGGCATAGTGATGATGATGATGGTGATGATGATGTTGCGGGCTGACCGAGGTCAAGTCAGGTGGACAGGGCAATGGCGGTGGCTGATCCTTGGATATGTCCGCCTTCCGCTTCCGCATATTCCGCATCTTGAGCAGCAGCAGCACGAGGAGCAGGCAAATGAGCAGCACGAAGAGGGCGCAGCCCACAGCCAGATAGTTGATGGATATGTCTGCATTGCCCAAGTGTACTGTCTCCGTGTCCTGAAGCTGGGCACGATACTCAATGGCCACCGTCGCCTGGGCCGGCTGCACCGTCTTGATGAGCAGCTGATAGTCGAAGCTATCGCTATCCGCCTCCGTCTCATCCACCGAGGCGTGCGGCACGAAGTAGACGACGCCACTGCGCAGCTCCTTGTACGAGAAGATGTTGGTGGAGCGCTCATTCTGCCCATCGGCTGCTCCGTTGGCGCCCGCCTGGGTCAGGCTGGTGCTCCGGATGATCTTCCTCAGCTGACCCGTGGCGGGCATCCGCGTGATCACGAACTTCGGATTGAATTTGTTCAGCTTCAGCGAGAGCGGATTGTCGTTGACCAAATAGCTGCTCAGCCTGATCTTGCCGCCCGTTGCACTCGAGCTGGACACCGCCTCGCGCATGGCAATGTCATTGATCTTGATGACCGGCTCCACATTGACCACCACGTCCACCTGGGCGGCATAGTTGGTGCCGGGCACGTAGGCGCTCACCTGGAACGTGTCATTGGAGCGATTCAGATCCGTTTGCATGTAGCTGATCTGCGATAGCTCCAGCTGCTGCTGGTTGAATCTCAGGGTAGGCTGATGCTTGTACAAGATGATGCCGTAGAGCGGGGAGTTGGTTATATTGTAGGCCAATCTCTCCGGCTTAACATTCGTGTTCAGCCCGATCTGCTCCAGCTTCATGGGGGCGCTGGTGGCGCCCTGCTGCAGGCTCACCGGCAGCTGCGTGCTCGCCGGCAGCAGGCTGATGGGCGCCACTTTGATGGTGAAGATCTCGTAGGCCGGGTTGAACTGGCCATCGGTCACGGTGAAGCAGAAGGTGGTGGACTGCGGCATGCCAAAGTGGACATAGATGATGCGATCATTGTTGATGTCCGCCTGGGTGAACTGGTTGGAGAAGGCCAGCAGCTCCTCTGGCTGCCCGTCGTTGTTCAGCTTCTTGAGCACGCCCAGAGTGGGACCGCTCATCACGTCGTAGATGATCTCCTCGGGCGGAGTGTCCTTGTCCTCGGTAAGCAGCACATTCCGTGTTATAGTGCGGTTCTCGCCCTCCACGACCTCCATCTGGGGCAGGTGCGTGGCCAGCTGGAAGGGCTGATCGTTGATGGGGTTTATGGACACGGGTATGGTCAGATTGCACAAGAAGATGTTGCTGTAAGGAATAGGTTGGGTGACTTTCAGATATTGATTCCGTATATTCTCAACTTACCCCTGCGTCAGATACACGCCCATTAGAATGGTGTCCTCCAGGGTGTCCGTGTGGTCGTGTATGTAGTAAACCTTCTTGGTGAAGAAGTCGCTTGGATGATAGCGCTGCATGGCCTTGAAGTCGTGGCCCAGGCCAATGCTGCCATGCGATGGCCTCTGTGCGGCCTCTATGAACAGTTCCGGATTGTTGATGCCCGCTCGAGTCTTCAGATACTCCAGGATCTTGGAGAAATCCAATTTGATGGGCACCGAGCCACCCTCATCCACCGTCAGCTTAGACACAGGCAGGAATCGTAGCAAGCCGCCAGATGATACGGATATTTCGATGTTGAACTTCTGGTCCAACAGGCGATCGCTGCGCTCGGCGACCACGTCGAAGTAGAAGGAGTCATTGATGCGGAACTCCATTATGACTGCCGTGTGCTCATAGAATATGTGTCCATTGTCCACGTCGGTCTGCGTGAACTCGCTTATCTCCTTGGCGTAGCCATTGCCCAGATACTCGTTGACAATCCTGCCCAGGCTGGGCGGAACGGTCACGTTGTAGCGAATCTCCCGCTCCTCGTCTGAGCACTTGAAGTGCAGATGGTCGCGCAGGATTTGCTTCTTGGTGAGTGGGAAAACGTGCAGATTCTCATTGTGCTCGACCAGAATCTCAATGGGCTTAATCTCTATATTCAGCAGTTGGGTGCTGGTGTTGAAGAGCCCGTCCGTGACCAGGAAGGAGAGCTCGTTCTTCCGGGAGTTGGCATCGTGTATGAAATAGATCTTTTCCGCATTGAGCTGCGCCTGCGTGAACTGTTCGATCTTGTGCTGCGTGGAGGACTTCTCAGCCAAGTAGCCGCCGTAAATGTGGTGCACGATATAGGTGAGGTTCTCCGGAGGAGTGTCATAATCCTGGGCCACTATGGAGAGGGAATCGCATATTAAATATAGTAGAGACTTAGTTGAGCAGCTTCAGCTCCTGTAACTTACGCAAATCCGTATTCCTGATGACATAGCGTCCGCCGTTCCACACCTGCAGACCCGTATTGGTCACCATCATCGGCTCCTCATCGTTGACCGGCACCACAGCGAACTCCAGCTCGAATGGCACGCTCTCCTTGTTCCGAGCCACGCCTACCATGGTCAGGCAATCCGTGCTGTTCTCGCTGCCATTGTGCACGTACTGAATGCTGCCCTGCTCCAGTTGCTTCTGCGTGAAGCGCTTGACCTTTGAATTGCCGGCCAATATATGACCCGAACTGGGCGTTATGGTGACTATATACTCCAAGATCTTGCCCCGATAGTACTCCGAATAGGGCTGTATATCCGTGGCGCCGATCTGCACCGTCTTGCCCTCCACCACGGATATGGTGTTGGTGTGCATGTAGAGCTTCTCCGGAATGATGACGATCTTGACCATCAGCTGACGCAGCCAGGTGATGCCGTTGGTCACATCGAAGACAAAGTAGTCGGAGGATTGATTGACGCCCGCCTGGATGTAGAACATCTTCTCTGTGTTGACTGACGATTGGTCGAAGACCTTGCAGTTGTACTCATCGTCAAAGGACATCGACTGCATCTCCAAATAGCCGTGCATGGGCGAGGATGTCACCAGGAAAGTAATGTCCCCTGGCGAAATGTTGGGATGGACGACCTGAGGAGCGAATGGTTCAGATATAGTATATAAAGATATAGCAGAGATATGGGAATCATATCTTACCTCTAGCACATCACGTGAGATCAAGACGCTCGTTGACTCCTCCACGTAGAGCGTGTGATTCTGCTTCACCTGCAGCGGCTCCCAATAGGCGGAGGGATAGATGCGAAAGATGACCTCGCCCTCGGCTGTTATGTTCTTGATGTGAACGCGATATCTGATGAGGAAATAAAAATAGATATATAAATATATATATAGCGGCAAATGCACCATCTTGAACCCACCTCACTTTGTCCATCGATGCGATTTCCGTATTCCAGTAGACCAAACGCTCGCGCTCAATATCCAAGTGCGTAAAGTTGCCCAGGGAAGTGAAGTTCGTGGCCTTGTGCATAGTCGTGCCGTTCTCAGCTCGCTGCCCGCTCAGGTACATGAGAATGCCATACGAGGGCGGCTTGATGACCTCATAGTAGATCTCGTCCAGCTTCATATCCAAGTTGGTCTCGAGCACAAAATCCTTGTTCTTCAGTATCACAAATTTGCCCTCCTGCACGATGGAGGCATTGGCTGCCAGCATGGATACGAAGGGATCTGAGGCGCGTATCTCCAGCTGCCCGTTGACCTCGTGCTCTCGATCCGTGACTATGAACGAGGCCGTGCCCGCATCGGGTCCACTGTGCTGGAACATAATGCGTCGATTGGCGATGTCGTCCTGACTGAAGCTGTCTATGAAGTGGCCCGACTTGTAGAAGGCGCCATTGGTGCTGGAGACGTGTATGTAGTGGATATCCGTGTGATTGGTGTTCACATCCGCATCGAGGTACTGCAGCGCCGTGGGATTCAGCGTGCGTATGCCATTGCGCACCACGTGGAAGACTCGCTCCACGGCACTGCGGTAGGGCTCGTTGTCGTTGACCAGTTTGATGTGCACCTCCATATTGGCCACGAACTGCAGATCCGTCTCATCACCGGAGAGTATGAGCAGCTCGAAGCCATCCAGCGTGGACTCCGTGTCATCATGGCAATAGTAGATGTCGTTGCGGAACAGCTGCTCCAGCGTGAACAGCTCAATGGGCGTGGTCAGCCCCGTTTGCTCATCATACTTGCAGATCAGGCCATGATCCGGCGGCACCGAGACGTGGAACTGGAGACTCTCGTAGATATTGAAGCGTATCTCAAAGTGATTCTTCGTAATCAACGCTCGCTCGCCTTCTTGCACCTGCACCACCTCGAAGCTCTGGTAGTGCAGCTTGTGCGTCAGCTCAGTCAGCGGATTGAAGATGATCTGCAGCTTGCCAACGACATCGTCACACTCCGCCACGGACACCACGAACTCCAAGTGATCCGTGAAGCTCGAGTAGCAGCTGTGATGCGTCCTGTAGCGTATGCGACGCTTGTCTATGTCCTGCTGGGTGAACGAGTCCATTTCCTTGGCCGCCTTGCGCGAGCCCTCCACATAGATGCCGCCGTACTTGGTGGGCTTGACGATCTTGTAGATGACGGAGCGTGGGAAGCTGCCAATGGGCACTGTCTCATAGCTCAGCAACTTGTTGGTCAGCAGAATTTCACGGGTGCCATTGATGGCAATCACCGCCGGCGAGTTGCTGGCAATGCGCAGGCGCGTGAACGTTATACGGAAATCAAAGGTTTGCGTCGTCACGAAGCCAAAGGAGGCAATGAACTAGGCGGGTAAGAGAAAGTGAATTCTGGATATATAGAGTAGTTCTTCTCCAAGTACTTACCTTAAACTCGTCTTGCCAGGGGAAGTCGCTGTTGTGCAGATAGCGTATGTGGCCCAGCAGCAGCTGGCTGTCGGTGAACCACTCCACATTCACCCAGGAGCCGTCGATCTGGCGCAGGCGCTGCAGCACGCCATGCTGCGGCGGCTTCACTACGTCGTAGCGTATGTCGATGTGCTCGTCGACGGCGTTGGTGCCGATGGAGAGATTGGCGGGTGTCAGCAGCAGCGAGCTCTTGTGTATCATGATGAGCCCGGTGTTGTTCACCACGCGCAGCTCCAAGGGGTGCACAGAGACGGGCAAGTAGACCGTGTCGCTGGTCTCAATGCCATCGGAGACGTGCAGCAGCAGCTGATAGCTAAAGGACTCGGTTGTCGTGGAGTTGTACAAGTAGGAGACCTTGCCCACATTCACGTCCGCCTGGGAGAAGGTCATGGTGTTGATGCCGCCGACCATAAAGCGGCCGAAAGCCTCCTGGGAATTGGATGAAGGCATTATGGTGTAGATCAAGTCGCCGGGCTCGCTATCCGGATCGGCTATATTGAACAGATCCACGTCGAGTATACGCTCAATGCCCTCGATGACGCGGAGGATCTTATGGGAATGCAGCTGCAGCTGGGGCGGATCGTTGACGGCCGTGATGTTCGCATGCAGCAGGAAGCGATGCTTGCCCAGAATATTATCGGGTATCTTATGGGGGTCCCCATAGACCTGCATGTCCAGCGTGGCGTGATCGTTGAAGTTCTCCAAGCCGTTGTGCACATACTTGAGCTTGTCCGTGGCCAAGTCAACCAGGTTGAAGCTGCGACAGGGCACGAAGTTGGCCTTCTCCGGCGAGTAGTGGAGCAGCTGGCCGAACTTGGGCTGCTGCACCACGTGAAAGGCAATCGATTGCTCGTTGAGGCTGGGATAGCGGCGTGTGTCCAGGAGAACATCTATGATTTGAGGCGAGAGAAAGGCGGTGCCGCCCTCCAGCAGTTGCATGGGCGAGACATAGAGCAGCTCCATCTCCGGGCTGGTCTCCGTGAAGATCTGGGGAAAGGAAAATACATTAAAATAAAGCAAAGATCATAACTACAGTGGAGCTTACCTTGAAGGGACCCTGGAAGTCGGCCTTGATGCAGTAGGACTGATCGCAGTAGCAAATGAACTCGTCCACGCCATGCTGACTGCAGATGCCGCTCTTCAGGCAGGGACTGTGCTCCACGCACGGATACTTCCACACGCAGTTCAGGGCCAGATGCCTCGAGATGGTCATCTCGGCGAAACCCAATGCCAGGCTATTCACCTGCAGATTGCGCATGCAGCCCTTGAAGCTCAGCTCGTTGATGCGCAGGCCCTTGTTAATGAGCCGGCGGCGCATCTCCTCCTGCACGCCGCCAAAGAAGACGCTCTTCTCGAGATTTATGGTCGCCTTGGTGTCATTAGCGTGCTCGCCCCGATAAGTCAGCGCCGCATCGTCCAGCCGCAGCTCCGCCATGGCGGCATTATAGCTCAACATCACACGATGCCATTTGCCATCGGAGATGGTCTCATTAGTCACGAACTGCACCAGGCTGCCGGCCTTATTGAATGTCAGCTTCAGCTTCTTATCCTCGATCTCCAGCAGCAAGAAGTCATAGCCGCCATTGAAGAACACCGTGCCCGAATCCGTCATCGTACGGAACTGAAATGAGAGACTGAAATGATAATGGTAAGTGGGATGATTATAATAGATCTATATCTATATCTATATCTATATCTATATCTATATCTATATCTACGCTCACCTTTCGCCCGTGCCATGCGACTCCTTGAGCATCAGCGCAAAGGAATCGTTACTCAAGTAGCTGATGCTGTCCTGAATGCCGCCGTCGAACTCATTGCTGCAAGTCCAGCCCACGCCGGTGCTGGTCGTGTGGCCCGTGCGGTCCTTGGCGCGCTTTATGATATTGATGTTGTTATAGAAGACCTAACGCCATAAAACAAGCAGAGCATGAGATTAATTCGATAGACTAATATCAATGGGCACTCACGTCCGATATGCAGCCGCGAAAGCCGATGACATCATCGAGAAACTCGGCCGTAAAGTCGCCAACGCCGCCGAGGAAGGTGCCAAAGTGGACATTAAGAGCCAGTGAATCGGCTGGCAGCTGCTTGCGCATGATGTGACCATCCACCTGCAGGGTGACATTATTCTCGAATCGCTGCACGGCCACGTCGTGCCACTCCAGATCGTTGAGCGGCTGCTTCTTGGGCGAACGCAGCTGCAAAACAGGATTAGGCTCTCGGTTAGCGGGGCAATTTATGTTAACTAAAATATGCAACAGGTTACACACACACCTGAACGACGTCCCGTTCGATTTTATAGCTGAAACTGATGAGGCCATTCTCCAGTCGCAGCAGGCAGTAGTCGGTGCGACCCGCCGCCAAGAAGAGAAATGCGTCCGCCTGCTTGGTGCGAAACTTGACGCGTATATTCGTTGACATTTTGGCCTCCTGCAGCGGCATCGATACATATCCATCGCCGAATAGCGAAACTGTAACACATTAATGAGAACAAATTGCAATGGACATTTCATCAGATACGGCCGCACCTCCTCCAAGTCTACCCCAAGTGCCAGAAGTTCTACTTGATTGGCGCTGCGCTGCTAAAGCTTTGTCCAGGCATTTGGCCGGCTGTCAGCCTGTCACTCACTGTCTGTGCACTCTGTCAATTCTATCTGGCCATCAATCTATCTATCTACATATCAATCCGTCCATCTATAGTTCCATCTTGCACTTGATTTGCTTAATTAGCTGTGCGCCTTGAGAGGGCACCCTCTGTCCACATGGCGTGGCCCCATTCTCCGGCTCTAGCCTTGCCACACGCTCCACGCCCTGTCAGGTTATTGCAATTTGTTTATTTGTTTTGAGTTCATTTAAAAGATCTGAAGATCCGAAATGTTGTTATCTCGTCAATGTTTAGTTTCGCTGCAGTCTGAAGTTCTGCCCCTAACCCTAAACATGTTGGACTAGGGGAAATGAAGGGCAGTCTTGTTATTACAAGTTTATTTTAAAAAGTTTAAGTCTTTCAAGATATCAAGAACTCAAAGTAAACAATTTTCAATAAAACTCTTTTTGTTATTAAATTAAAATTAATTTTTTAAATTAATAAAAAAACTACTTTAAATTAAAAAAATAATTTTTATATGTTTTTTAAATATTAGAACAAGCAAAATAATATATTTTTTTAATTCAGGGTTTTTTTTTATATTTGTTTTTAAGATTCCAATTTTTTACTATTTTTCTTAGCATTTTAAATATCTAAAAAAAATGTATTAATTGGGGAAATATATTTATTTCTTCAGTTTTTTAATTTTAAAATTTTTAAAAAATTTAAATTAAGAATATTTCATTTTTGTTTAAGCTTATAATATTGAAAAGGACAATAATTATTTAAAAGTTTTAAACAAAACTAATTATAAAATTATATATTATATTATTATATAAAATATTATTCTGGCATTTTCTCAATTTTTCTACCCTGGCAAATGCAGAGTATTGGTTATGTTCCCATTATAGAGCATACAATGAATACTAATACTGTATATTTAAAATAGTTTTTCAATTAATATATATATATATATATATAATATATCTGCATATATAATTGAATATCTTATTCACCTTTCTGCTTCTTAGAACAGTCTATTGTATTTATTTTTATCTGATTTCCCTTCGTTTCTGAGAAAAGCGAGCGTCTATGCGATGTGCACATGCAGAGCTAAATTTTAGATGTCTTTTTCGAAACATTTACGTTTCAAGGCAATATGATGATTTATGACCCGGTTCTTGATACATATACGTCTCATATGTAGACGAATTTAGTTGTCACATTTGGGGATTTCTTTCGGATTTAGTTTGTTAGTTTAACAAACTATATACAAATGCGCTCAACTTTGGCATCGATTTGCTGTTGGACAGGCACATATTGACCTAACCCACATTGGGATATTCAGCTGGATGAATCTGTATTTTGTAGCTGCTTGAGTAAACACGAAACAGTTGCACACAAATGTTGCACGCGCACAGCGGCACAACTGACAACAGTCCACAAGATAAACAAAGCAAAATGAGATACAAATAATTTGGTTGTTGTTGTGATCAGTGTCGGCGTCGGCGTCGGCGTCGGCGACGCCTTGCGTTGGCAGAGCCATTTTGACGCCAATTAGCAGCAATCAGGCGTCAGAAAGTGTCGGAAAAACACTTTCCCAATGCATTGACCTACATTAAGATATCGCTAAGAGCTGATCTGCCAAGTACAGAGAGGGAGGGTGAGGGGTTGTGTACGACTGGCAGATACTCTGGACCAATATAAAGAGTCATATATCTAGTCTTCTCCCCTTTTAAACAAATGAAACAAGCTCGAGCATCGTGTTTTGGCTGTTGTTTTCGGCATAAACAAAGCGATTGCATCCGGAAGTGGCAGCAGCAATTTGCATCCGAAGTCGACGGCTGCGACTCAAATGTCGGCGCCCAACAATAAATGAGACGTCATCATCGGGCAACGAGACACCGACGCAGCCCACATGCCATAAGTTGCAGCAAGTAGCGCGTTGCAAGAATTATGGCAACAGATGCGCTGCAACGCCACCCCCGCGTGCTGCCAGCCAAATGTGAAATTTATGTTTATCTCCCACTGCACCTCCGTCGCTCCCTCTGTGTCTCTGGGGCAGGTATGCTCGCGGCATAGGTATTTATGTTATGGCCAATGTTTATTTTATTTGAGTTATATGTCGCATTCGGCAGACCAGTTGCCCAAGTTAACCATAGATTTTATGCATTTGCTTTGCTGCTCTCCCCCTACCCCTACCCCTACCCCTCTCCCACTTAATTAATGCGCCTTAGGTGGGCTGCAGGTATTCAGATTTCGCTTGTGTTTCGTGTTATGGCATTCATTACAGCATTTCATTCCGACATTGACAATTTATAATTTTTGATGCATTCTCCTCAACTTCATTTTGACTAATAATGACACAGTTTATGTCCGGGCGCCGTGATTTGTGCGCTTGCTGCGTGTTGTTCGGCGAATCGCACTCAGAATTTATGGCATTTGCTGCAGTTTTGATGGAGCTGAACTAATTGCCGAAGCATGGGCGAGAGGTAGGAGTTATGAATTGAGAAATGCTAGGAGAGATCTCTATTAAGATATCTAGGCGTGCTATCATAAACGAGGCTAATGATAAAGAGATACAAACGCAACTGAAGTTGGCTATCGAGAAATGCATGTTAGTTTTTCCCACTCTTGTCGTAAGGCTGCTAATTGCCGTGGTTAACACATGCTAACCATTCAGCTCATTTCTCAGCTCATTATTGAGCTCGATCATAGCCGAGAGCCAACTCGATCTTTATGGCTTAGCCAAAGCTGTGCGACGGCAGTTGTCCAACACTTTCACAGCGTCTGGCCCCTCGTCCGCTTTATTCCCTAGATTTTATGGCTTCATTCTACAAGTGAAGAGATCAATTTAAATCAAATAAAGCCAACATGACCATATAGCAAAACACATTTGAGAAGCCATTTGCCCGGTTTATGGCATGCCAAGCCGCAGCAGATAAACATGTGGAATGTGCATGGGGAGGCGCGTCGGGCAGCCTAATTAGACCCCGGGGCCGCATAAAATTCAATTATTTTTTTTCGTCTATCATCAGCTGAAAAACAATAATCGAGCGGCGGCCATCGACAAATGTCGTAAAGGCAAATTCTCCCATGACTCAGTTCCGGTAGCCATCGACAATGGGGCCTGAGAACGTCGCCAAAATAAATAAGAATCGTAAATTGAATAAGAATTTAAGAACTTGAGCATAAATGCATCTGCACATCTGCACACATGACTTTGGCAGCCGGAGACAGTTCTATGCGTATTATATGGGAAGCAAGTACAAATAAGCGCGGCCAGGCCTGGGTAGGCTGAAGATACCCAGCAGCACTTGAGCAATACCTAGAATCAATATAATGGGAGATATAGTGAGGAGAGTGGGAGATATTTGTACGCTTTATATGGCTGTCTTACTGATGATACTCTTTATCAGGCACTCTAAAGTATCTTAATATATGCCTAGATATAGATTTTATATGGGAAATATACACAGTAGTACAAGCTAGCCATGTGCTGTCCTAGCTTGGACTACTCTGCATATGTCCCTTATAAAATCTTTATCTAGGCATATATTAAGATACTGACTTTACCTAGACATATACATATATTCCATATGTCAAGTAGTAGTAGGCTCAGTCGAGGCTAAATTGCTGACATTCATCTCTTTCTTAATCATATCACCTTTCTATTCTTCGGTAGGGTAATCGATCGATAGTATCTCTTAGCTTCTGTTTTCCCAGCGTGCCTACACGAAGCTAATCAAGCTGATTAGAGCTATCAATGGCAACTATACAGATATATACACATACTCCCGTGTATAACTCCATTGAATACCTGCTAATGAGTTTTCATTAACTACAGGGTATCAAAGTAATGAATAATCAACAAACAGCAGGCAGCAGCAGCAGCAGCTGCGCATGGCGCGCCACAGAGCCAGCTATAGGTGCACAGATACATTTGTATCTGGCTCGTGTTGGTGTATCTGTATCTGAGTGTTAAAATTGGCACAATGCGCTGCGCGTGTAAATGATGTACATACATTTTATGTAGTCGAAATCAAATGCTGAGAGAAAAGCGCAAATAAAGCGAAAACATCAACAAATAAGTGGAAAATTCGCGCTGACTTTTGCCGCATGATTCATGCCGCTGCGAAAGTGACGTCACACGCCAACTAAAAATACAAGACGAAAATAAATGCTTTGATATATATATAAGAAACAGCAGAAGCAGCCAAAATAAAGCGTGTATATACTATAGTGATACAAGCAATATAGATAAATATATATTCTCGCATGAGAATTAAGAGCGGGCCTGTTGCCTCGGCTGCTTTGTCTGTTCGCGTTGCAACATTTTGCGGCATGCCGCAGCGCTGGGTAGACATCGACGACAAAAGTGCGCCCCAAGTCAAATGTCAAGCGTGAAAAATGCGTTAAGTGCACCGCGACGGCGCATTGTACTTAAGCAGTTGGATTTTACGACGGAGCGTTTACCAGGCAGCCACAACTCGAGAAAGTTGCGCCCTGAACAGCAGAAGAAGACGCTGAAAAAGTGCCATAAAATGCTGGCACAAGACCAACTTTAGTTGGCGGCCGCTAGCTCCAGCCAAATTACATAAAAGTTAGCAACATTTTGTTTTTGGCAGCTTGAGTATCTCAGCTTCAATCGAAATCAGCCTAGTTACAATGCGCCATTCAAGGCCAGCACGTAGATGGATATAGATAGTGAAATGGTATTTCGCTAGGAACTATTTCATTCAGTTTTCTGAAATTGTTTAGTTTTTCTATTTTAGGCTTTCTCGTGGGCCGCAAAATCATTTAGAATTAATTTAATTTATTGGTTGTTAACGGTTGAACTAGTTCGCAATTTACTGGAAACATTTTGTGATTCTGCCCATCTGCTTTGAGAGGGTGTGAGAGCTCTCTGAGCAGATTTCTTGTTAGATTTGATATATGTATATAATCCAACTGCGTACCAGTATTGGTGAGCTTTCTTAACTGTCTAATTTGGGAGTGTTTGAATTGAGTCTGTATGAAACTGTTATACGCACACTTTTCTAGCTTTTGTTATCTCTTTTTCTTGGTGAGCTTTCATAGCACTGTATGTCACAAAGAGTTTTAAGACTGTGCTACTGTTATACAATAGCTCTAACTACAACTTTACCTGTCATTAATTATATATATACTTAAAAATATCTCATGTTCACAGCTGTGTGTGTATGCATGGTTTTTAAACTGTGCTACTGTTATACAAAAACCCTTTAAAGTTTGTTGTTTATCACGAATTTGTATTATAGTTTTTTTTTTGCATGTCTGAACGCTCCTTAAAACTGGGCTGCTCTAACTGTTATACAGCAGTAATTCTAACTTTTTTACCTCTCAATAATATGTACACTTGTTATTGCTCAGCTTTTCAAGACTGCAGTAGCATAGACATCTGAAAGCTCTCTGAAATCTACACTCCTTAAACTGTTATACCCTAACTATTCTAACATTTTCTCCACACGAATACTCTCAGTGAGCTTTCCTAGGCTGCCCACATAAACTACGCGGCTGTCTAACTGTTTAGCATCTGTGATTTGTGCCTGTGTGAAAGCTCTCGAAAACTTTCTGTGGCTCAGCTGCCCACAGTGCCTGCCATTTAACGAACATGCAATGCAAATGGCATAAAAAAGCATCCGACTGCACCATTTGCAACTCTTTATTTTGACTTTTATTTATTTGTTGGCAGCTAAGTAAATGCAATTTGGACATGGCCCACGTTGCAGCGCAACTTTTGCTGCAGCTTCTGCTCGAAGTCGAGTGTCGCGTTTGTGGCCAATTCGTGTCTGGCCATATTTGTAATGAGCATAAATCGTGCGTTGATCATTTGCCATGATAAATCGCATGTTTATGGCCGAATGGTATTAAGTTCTGTGCGACAGCAACGCGGCTACCGACTGCGATTTCAAGAGCGTAACATTTAATTAACTGTTCTGCAGCAGCAGCAGCGACTCACCTTTCATAGACGCTGCCGTTTGCAGCAATTGCAGTAGGACCAACACTACGGCCAGTCCAAATCCATATCCAAATCCCATTCGATATCCGCAGAGGCGCAACATGGCGCTGCAGCTGCTTTGAAGTTATAAAATTTACAGCAGGAGCTGCTCTCGTGATTCGTTTTTCTCAGTTTTTCGTAGTTTTAATAATTCTGCGTGTTAATTGATTTTTCATGGGGCCACGCATCCGTCGTCGGCGTCGAGCACTGTCCCTGTCCCTGTCCCTGTTTATGTGGAGACCAGCGCGCTCATAAAAATAGCAGCAACTGAGACGCAGCAGCGGCAGCACGTCCTGGTCTACGGCTACATAGACAGATGCTGCATGTCATTTCGTTGACAGAACTCATGCGTTTGCACCAAGGGGGGCAACCCGGCAGACAGACGACCGGAGGGACAATCAGACAGCCACACTTATAGACAGACAGGCCTTTGAAGCTCTCTATATAGAATTGCGCTTCGGTCTATCTATTCAATATCGCGATCTTTGCTACGTTTCTCTCTTGCTCGATTACGTTTCAATTTGTTGCTGAAGCATTTTCATTTTTCACACTTCGAACACAGTTTCTGCGCACTGAAAAAATTGTATACATTATATATTTACTTTTTCTGCTTATTTATCAGTTATTTTTAACTTTTATTGTTTTGATTTATTTGGATTTTTATTTGACTCGTGGCTCTCTCTTGTGGCGGGGGCACTAAATTAGCTTTTTATGATCAGTTTTAAATACACAATTAAATATTTTAATAGACGCACATTTATCAGCAGCTGACATTTGACAAGCTGAACTCAATTGAAGTTTTATTGGTTCGTTTATAAGTAGAACTCAAGTTGGCTTAGTATTAGTGAGCTTTAAGAAGCTCTTGATGAGTTCATTTAGGCATGCAAAGCTGCTGTTTGCATGTGTTTACTGTATGTGTAAAAGCTCTGATAGAAGTATAGATCATTTTTTAGTTTTTAAATAGTTTTTTTTATATTTTAATTTATTTATAAAATTTTTTATATTTTTTACAATAAAATTTTTAAATTAATTAAATAATATTTTTTCTTTTATTTTGCCTTTAGACATTTAAATTTATTTTAAAATTTTGCTATATTTAATTTATATTTTCTACAATTTCGTTCTACATTTATTCAAATACTTTTTTGATTTATTTGAGTTTTCAGCCTCCTTTTACGCCCACTGCCATATTTCTTGTTACTTGATTCAATTGCTCCAGCCTTGGTTGAGAATAAATCTCTTGTAATGCTTGCAAAGAATAATCCGGCATTGTATGGCGCACATCCCGAACCAATTTGTACAATCCCCACATATATATCATTGATTAGCGTATCTGGATATTTTATGGACACTTAATTGAGTTGCTGCAGCGCACTTCCCGCTCTTGTCTCCCCGCCCCGCAGCAGCCGCTGAGCCACTTCACTCGAAACTGGCGCTGAGTAATATTTATTGTATTTTGGGCCAAGTAAGAGACGCCCATAAAAAGCAACTTAAGTGGCATGCCACGCAGCTTAACATTGTATGTGGCATATCGTGTTCTCTCTCTCTCTCCCTCTCTCTCTCTCTTGCTTCAATTTCTTATTTTATTTTTATTTGATGGCAACAAATTGCCAAAGTGGAATTTCTAGTTCATGATTTGGCCAGGCAGCGCAATTGCTGTCAAAGTTCAATGCAATGCTGCTCGACAGCCTATTTAAAAATAAAGATTTTGTTTAAAACGAAAAGTCAAACGCATAAAGATTAATTGGATGCTATCAACTAAGCAATACGCTGTTCGCAAAGTATTGGTTCGGGCTAAGAGAGTGTTCTTTGGTTAGTTTAAGCTTGTCAGACCTGGCTATAGAAACTTGGAGAGATACACTATGTCGATACACTGTTCCTGATCTCATATTGAAACATCTCATCTGAAGATCATCTGTCTTTAGAGTTGGAAATCAGCCTACATCTAGTCTCAACTCTAAGACTGAGAGACCAAGACATGCAGTCAAGCCAATATACTCCCTACAAATCCGAGAAACAGTGTATATCGAATAGATATCAAAAGGCCAAATAGGGCGCATAAACACTTTCAAGTTTAGATGCAAATCAACAGCGACGCAAACGTAAACGCAAATCCCTTGGGTGGAAATCAAAAAAATTGAACCTACAGCCTAGAGCAGGGAAGGCAGCAGGCGCGCTGAAGCTGTCGAGGAGGCATTTCCCGTTAGTGGTGCTGCTGCCACACCATACCACAGCACAGCACACACTGCACCGCGCTGCCGTCAGTTGGTGCAATATTCGTGCGACGAACGTCAACAACTGTGAATGGAAAATGAATTATTTACGCCTTGGGCAGCTAAAAATACGCAGACAAGAAGTCGGAAAGTCGAAAAGTGGGGAGACTCAGCCAGAGAGAGGGAGAGAGAGAGACAGGGAGAGAGAGAGATCGGTAAGCATTATGAATATGTTCAGTATGTGGAGTATGTTTATGAAAGGGAATGCAAATGGCAACTTCAGGAACTTCAGGTTCGACATCCTGGCGGGGTCAATTGCGGGCAGCCGCGGCTTGTTAGCGCTCGTTCAAGCTAATTTTCCCAGTTAATTTCTTCTACACATACACATACGCAAGCATGTCTGCCACTTGGAGTGGGTTGTCATTAGTTTTACGGCCCGTCAAAATACTATTCGAGATGGCGACGCAGTGCACCCAAAGTGACAATCGTTGCTGCATTTTTATGACGAGCGCGTGTTGCCAGCGCATTTACATAAAGTTTCATAAATGTATCTGAGTCGGAGTAACCGAGTATCTGGCCGGTGCAGCTGCATCTTTTTTTGGGAAAGTTCTGCCACATTGTTAGCTACGTTGGCCAGATATATATTTGATGGCAATTAAAATTAGTGGCAGCCAAACAAAACGCCGCTCTTTAAGTAGTCCGCATCGATTTGATAAGCCAAAATGCTTTGAGCTGCGGCTATTTGGGAGAGAGATCATTTCGTGTGGGCGTCAGCTTCCCACGCCGATTTTCGACACTTTTCTGAAGCTGACTTTCGGCTTAGCCATTCGCATAATCTATTGATTCATAATTGAAAACTCGAGATGAATGCCTAATGTTGAAGTTCACTTTGTGTTTTCTTTTCAGTGGGAGTAAAGTATTTCAAAATATATCCAGCTATATTCGCATCTGCTTAGCCATAAAGATGGCTTAAATATGCATATAAAAGTCGCTATAAAGTTTTTTGAACGTAAATTGTTAAAATTATTGATTTATATTTATTTTAGGTATTTTATATCCATTATTTATGTAACAATTTTTTTCAATTTAATTTTTATATATCTTGGAAAATAGTATTCATTATATATTTAATTTATTTTATTTTTACATAAATTAAATTTTATTTTTTTATAGCACATTCACAATTTATTGTTTATTTAGTTTTTGGAAATATTAAAATTTTTTTAGGAATTTTTAAAAATAATTGTCATTAATTAAATTTAATTTTACAAAAATATTTTTTATAAATTAATTTATTTTTCAGTTTTGATTTTGTTTTAAAAATTTTATATAAAGAATTTTGATATTGGTTTTTAATAATATAAAATTTTTTAATTTGTTTTTATAATATTTTCATATAAATATAAATATTTATTTTATTTTGATTATAATTTTTTTAAAAACAAAATTTGGGTTTTATTTTTCAACACGCTTTATTCGCGCCTTCATTTCCGTTATACGAAATATTTATATTCCCATTTCACATCTGTTGTATATGTATATATATATTTGTACATGTATCCATATTGCTCGAAAGCCCCTTAGCACCACAAAGAGCATCCATATTCACGGTCAATTTGCATTCGTTAAGAACTGCATATGCCTAAGTGTGTGTGTATGTTGCGCACATCTCAACACATTCAGTTGCATTTTCCCAAATGCAACAAACGCTTCCATTCAGTGTTTCTTTTTATCCAGAATTCTCGATAAAAACGACAAAAAGCGCCGACAGAAGCGAACCAAACCGAACGAAAAAGACGGAAAATAAATAACTTAAAAATAAATTAAATTTTTTAACTGTGCGGTGAATGGGCTCTGCGCGCTTTTCCACTTACTGAACAGGCACACACACACACACACACACACACACCCTCAGACAGACGCGCAGACTCACGTTCGGTGTGCGCAGAGTTTTTCCGCGACGTTTGCCGCCACCCGCAACAGCAACGAAATTCGAATTGGTTCGATAAGCCAAAGGCCGCCCAGGCAAATGAAAAGCCAATGCGCAGCGAACAACCGAAGAGAACAACCGAAACAACCCAAAACAACCAAGCGGCCCGACGTTTACTCACAGACTAACTGACTGACTGGCACCCAAAACCGAACCGCACCGAACTCGAAAAAGAAAATTCCGCACGCAGTGCGCAATGCGCAGTGAGACAGACCCCGAAACACCGAAACATCGAAAGACCGAAGACCGAACACCGAAAGACCCCGACAGGCCACGGCGCACCCGCGAGTCACTTTTACGCGGTTCACTCTGCTCCCTCGACTCGGCGATCTCGGGGCGCAGGCGACCAGTCCAATAAGCATGATTGTATCTAGATATACCGAAAACAGTGATGAGCTCTATTTTCAATTGCTGAAGAATATTTTGTGATGAGTGGATCGTAAAGGGGTAGAAGATAAGTGTACTATAATATAAAGATATAGAATGGTATGATGTTATGGCGTTAAATAGTATATCATAAGATTGGTAGCATAGAGAGTATATGATGATATGGGAAAGTGCTGTATAATAACTTTACCATAACATAATATACCATAATATACTCTTGTAGCATATACAGTATATAGTATGTGTGGTATAGTATAGTAGAGTATAGTATAGTATAGTATAGTATAGTATAGTATAGTATAGTATAGTATAGTATAGTATAGTATAGTATGATAATATACTCTTGTAGCATATACAGTATGTCTGGTATAGTATAGTATAGTATAGTATGATAGTCTATGATATAGATATGCAATAGCAAATGATTATAGTACAGTTAAGTACAGTACTATATATGGTATATTATAGTATGGTCTACTATGTTAAGAATATATATCTAAAATTATGTTATATAGTAGATAATATGTGTTACATAGTATTGCTTGACTCAAAAGTAAGCTAAACTATAGGTTATTCTAATATAGAATCTTTTAGCATCTAAGTAGAATGCAAATTATGTAACTTTAGACTGACTCTATCTCACTCACCTATTATAATAAGAATTTCCCTCACACGAAATGCTTATCTCCATCCACTTCCCAGTTACAGAGATAATTCATATTTTCTGCATCTTCACAGTGAAGCATTGTTGAATATTCAAACATTGTTGAGCTGCTTGCGCATCTCTGGCTATGCTGAGCGCCCGAGTTCACTGTAGTACGTACTCTGTACTTGTGCGCTGTGGAACACGATGATCGTCTAGAGATGTTGTCGCTGCTCCCTTTGCAATCTTCGCTGGCTGGCAGCGAGCACGCGAAAAAGAAGCAACAGCAACAAAATAAGCTCGCGCGATTGAGCAATTGCGAGCGCCAAGAGGCTGAGGACTTGAAATTTTTCAATTTGTTTGACTCAGCTGCCTCTGCCGCAGCTCGTTGCAGTTGCGGCTGCTGCTGCTGCTGCTGCTGATGATGATCATCAAGTTTGTGGGGCGAGCTGCGAGTGAGGCACACATGTGGATACAATTTGGTGGCTGTGGCCATTGCCACATGTTGTTTGCCTGTGCGACGTCGTCAACTCCTTGGCCAACGAGTGTGTGTTGTTATTGCTGTTGTTGATGAGTGATAAAAATCTGCTAGAAATTTTTTAGCAGCCTATTAAGTTACATAAGTCGCAGGGGCGCATCGTGTGAAATATCCTTTTGGCGTGCTAATGAACCCTTTGACACCAACGCCAGCCACAGCCGTACCCAGCACGCCGCATGCGGCAACGCTACATGCCACTGGCAACACATGCGCCATAAATCAGTGTGGCCAACGGCATTCGCTACGGCTCAGCTCATTAATAAATTACAAGAAAACGCGGAAAATCAAAAATTTACCTATGGAAAAGTGGAGCATAGACAGATAGTAGAACGCGACGCCCATCAGCTGCATGCGTGTGTGTGTTTGTTTGTGTTCGATATCGGTTACACGCCCCCTTCCAGCCAAGTCTACTCATCTGCAACCCTTAGAGGTTATATTTCGGGGTGTGATAAGGCGAACGACTTGCCGGCACGCACAATTTAGAGCGGATCCAGCAGGAGCACAACTGGAGTGGGGGTGCTGCACCCAGAGGGGCAACCACTTGAATGCTATGCATACACATATGTATATTTATGTATATATATATAGATATACGTAGACATATCGAATATGCATGTATCTGGGTTAGGCCACACAGCTGTGCGCCCTGTGGCACTATGTGCGGCATGTAAAAATATAAGCACATAAAACTGCACTTTTCCTAATTGCGCCAGGGAGAAGAGCAAGAGAAAAAGAGAGGGGGTGGGAGAGAGATGGGCTGCTCCTCAAATATTCATAAAACCAAATCGGCGATAAAGTCACATGCATATATGTAGTTCAAGTCAAATCTATGTGTATATAGCAATGCATACGGGGGAAAGATCTAGCGGCGCACGTGCGGCGCTAATTGCAGTCGCAGCAGAGTTGTCGCGCGAGAGCTGGGTTGCCCTGCTCAATTATGAGTGCTGAAAATATTAAAAAGAAACTATGAATTTGAGTGGAAAATCAATGCAGTTGAAGCGAGGTCAATGGCAGCAGCAAGTTAGCAAAGAGAGAGTTCTCGGGATAGAATGGATCAGTCTGTGATACGCCATGGGCTCATATTAGTTACAGAAAATACCACAAATATTTTATAAAATTATATTTTATTAAAGAATATTGAATTCCAAAGCATTTCCTCAATTATAAACCACAAAGCAAGAGGCCTGGCAACCCTGCTTGGATATCTAGAAAGGAAATGATAAGTACGCTTACACTTACCTAAGCGAAGGGCGCATCCTTTTACGCATCAACAGTTTTTATAGTTGTTTGGCCTATCACTTGGTTTATACGCTCGAAATTTCTTCGGAAATGTTGGGGGCCGGTGGCAGGGGGCGTTGCTCTGCCACACAGTGAATCACTTTTAGGGCGTGTAACCAAAGTGCATCTGTGTGCGTGTGCGCGTGTGTGTGTGTGTGTGTGTGTGTGTGCCTGACTTTGTAATTTATGCATTCGTGTAGGTAATGAACTTGGAATTTATACGCAAATGCCATGTAATTTGCTCATTAACAAATTGTTATAGTTTGGGCTGAGAGCATGCATTTTGGGGCTGATTATCGGCGCCGGTCAGCTCTTATCTAGTGTTGTAAAACACTTAAAGTGCCACACAGATTGTGCCGAGTATTCGTGTCCTTTGCACCACTTCACTTTCCCACCCCTGTTATTGGCCGGCCTCTCATGTGTCCCATTATATCTCAATTTTCCATTTTCAATTGCGTATAATTTTATTTTTGACATATTAAATTAATATTGACACATTGACAGCTGCCGGCTCGTCAAATTTGCCGACAGCCTGCCAAAACAAACTCCCACCCGCCCCGCTCCAACAGTCCATTACGAGAACTATCAACGACCATGTCCGAGTCTCAGTCTCACTCCCTGTCGGCGTCTCAGAGTAGACGAGCGGCTGTCGCTGTCGACCACCCGCTGACAACGTTCTATGCTGCGATCAACCAATGCGGGCGCTGATCGAACCTAAAGTCGCGAGCATGAGAGTAGCAGCCGAGTGACTGACGAGGTGATACCCTGCGTGCAGTTATTGGAGAGTCGGGTAGAGCAACTAGCGTAGAGTAGAGTAAAGTAGAGTAGAGTAGATAGAGTAGAGTAGAGTAGAGTAGAGTAGAGTAGAGTAGAGTAGAATAGAGCAGAATAGAGGAGTAGAGAGAGTCGAGACTAGAGTACATAGAGTCCAGTGGAAAAGAGCTGAGAGGAATTGAGTAAAGTAGAGCTAACTAGAGCAGGATAGGGAAGAGGAGATAAGACCAAACTAGTGAACGTTTGAATAGATTAAAGTAACACAGAATAGATCTGACTACAGTTGAGTAGAATAGAGTAAAGTTAAGAATCGTTGAGTAGAGTACACTAAAATATACTTAAGTGAACTGAGTCCTTTTCTCTATTGATCTATTGAAATTGTCATGTTAATGACATCGCTTAGCCCAATGAAGTAGAAATCTTAGATGTTAGATATATCAATGCCTGTCGAAGTAGACCCCTTACTTCATAGAGACAATGATATCGTTTGTATTTTGGTAAACAGAGTAGGGCTTGATAAGTACACATCATAAATATGTCTACATTATGGAATCAGATATCTCCAACTCTAATCAGAGCACGTGTCAAACGATAATTAGATTGATAGAAACCAAGCTACATTCTCTACCTGCATATGACATACTTTGCCAAACTCTCAATATACCCTCTCAAAACTCCAACTACCTTGTACAGGGTATTGAAAAATAAAAATTATTTGCTTTAATTTGTCGAATTCGTGCGTTAATCATGCGCAACGTTTACTTTTGGTGAAATTTTTAATTGCCCCTGGAAACGCCAGAGAACCAATGCGAGCCATGGGCTCTACTTCCGTGGAAATCCGCAGTGTCATCGTTTGTGGGCTTGTGTATTGTTGGGGTGCGTGTGTGTGCGTGTGTGTGCGTGTGTATGGCGTGTGTGTCTAGCGTTTCCCTTTATCTAAAACGCGCCTGGGAAAACGCGAGCTGGCTTAATTGATAGCTAGATCGATGGCTGGTTGAATGGCCGAGTGGAAACACATCGAAACAAATGCGCTACAAATGGCATCTCGCACAAAGGTTCCCGTTTTTAATGGCTCAATGCGTATCTGTTTGGATTTGCCCAAATTGGTCGATGGGCTCGAAGTGCAAAGTAAACATTAAATTGGCGCAAACTAACAAATTGACCTTTGTTTCGCCCCCACCAATGGATTTTGGGATGGGCTGAAGTCTGTATATGGCGATGGTGCAGGGTGTGTGGTCTGAGATCGAAGACATCAATTGATAATATATTATATATCTATATTTATTTTATAACTTGTAGTTAGCACCTCGTCATAGCACAGAAATGTAACATTTTTATTTTCATTATATTATTATTCGAAAAATCCATTAAAAATGTATCAAAAATCATTCAGAAGTTCAACTGTAAACTCAAGGAAATTTTTTAAATATTTACAAAAATATAAATATATTATATTTGCTTTATATCTTTATATCGATTCAATCTCTTCAATTAAATAATAAATATTTTTTCCTTCTGAAAGAAGTTGCTAAAGCCTTCATTTTGCTGCCTTTATGCTCTCTATATATATTTCTCTCTCTCTCTTTTTACACATCACAGATCTGCTGGCATTCGGTGGCCAATTTATCTCCGACATAGATGTACACAAAGTATCGTTATGGCTCTCTTCTCGCTTGTTCTCGGACACATTTCGTTGCACGCAATTCAATTTCATTGCACCGTGGCAACATTTTGTTCCTTGGCTGCTTATGAATGAACTTTCCGCCGACAGAGCAGCACAGAGCAGTTGGAGTCAGCTCTGGACGGGGCTGGCCTCTGTCTCCGTCTCTGTACGGCTGTGGGCTGGGCAGTCCATCATCGCCCACGCCCCTCCACGCACCGCTCTGGGCCGCCATGACCTGCGGTCTTCCTGCAGTTGCCTTCGTGTTCGCTTCATTGAAGCGTGCCAATTTTTATTGAAATGTTTCGGCATCTTCTGTTGTGCGTCGTTTACGTGTTTCGGTTTCGAGAGGGTATTATAAATTGGTTATCAAGTGTGTAACTGAGGGGGGATAGATAAAGATAGATAAGAGAAATAGAAATGGACAGAGAGTGTGAGAGAGAGAGACGCATAGACCACAAACTGAAGTATGAAAATTTATAAATATTCCTTATCCTTATCCTGATACCTATCCTTATCCTTACGCTTCCCATTTTATACTTATCCTTGTCCTATCCTTATCCTTACATTTATCCGTATCCGTATCCTTATTCTTTTCCTTACCCATATCCTTATCCCTATTCTTTTCTTTATCCGTATCCTTCTCCTTATCTTTATCATATTATATTATTTTATATTACCTATACATAATATATAAGAAAAAACTTTTCAGATTCTGTTTATGATCTCGCAAGCTATCTCAAAACTCGTTTAAATACAATATTACATTAATATCATATACGAAAGAGTATCCATACTTCAGCCTGCTATTCTTGCCCCATTCACACTCATGTTTAATTTGTTGCATGTTTAACTTGTGCCTTTTATGGCATTTTTGGTGGCGACACAGCAGTTGTCGGCGATGTTTTACTGCTCTGTTTCTTCGCGCACTTAAACGATTGCAATATTAATTATTTATTATTCTTAACTGTTCGCTCTCAGATTGTTAACGCTTATCAGCTGGCAACAGACTGCAATTTGCTTGCACTGAAAAATGTCGCAAGCTCAGGCAGGAAGACTCCGGCTCAGGTTCTGCTTAAGCATTAATTGATTGATTTATCTATAAGCTGCGCACGATTCTTCAATTGTTTCAATTCAATTGTTTGAATCGCATAGTTTTTCATTTAATTTTATTTGAGTGCTTTCCAGTGAAAAGGAAATACTTGCGCTTTTCGAGAGGAAAATCCCAGCAAACTAAATTGAAACAGGTTTCGCCTGGGGCCACAAAATGCAGTTTAATTTGTTTGTGTTAAACGAGGCTTCGATTACTGCTTTCTAAATTTATTTTGAGTATTTTATTTTTGTTTATATTTCATAAAATTAATTTATTTTGCTTGTGAAACAAAAGTATTCAATATTTAATCCCATTTGCTTCCCGCTCAACCGGTTGCAGTTGTTCTTGATTGCAGTCTGAGTGTACAAGATGAAGGCTTTACTTCACACATTAATCAAAGCGTCGTTTAAGGTGTTAAAATATTCTTTCAATTTATTTATAATTATATATTATGGGTTATCAGTGTCAATCAATGCTAGATCAACTGCTAATTGCTGTCACTCGGGCAAATGTTGTGGGCGATGTGAATGAGAAACTTTTATTAATTTTATTCTTCTATTCAAGAGCTCTTGGAATAAATTTTGAAAAATATAACTTATTTTTGAAATTAACTAAATAACAATTAACTAATAATAAATATGTTAAAATAAGCTTCAAGTGCAACTAGGCTTTATTCTTTAAAGAATTCATAGGAATATGTGCCCAAAGCTTTCGTCTGTATGGAGCACAGACGAAGGTCTTTTCAAATATCAACTCGGCTGTTGAACTTACTTAATGAGCTGTGAAACACTTTCTTTGTCTGCTACATACACCTACATTACCTCCATTATATCGATTATATAAACAAATCTTTTTGGCACGCAGCTTTGCAAATGATCATGATCGTGACCTGCAAAGCAAATGGAAGTGCATTCATCTCAATTGAGAGTTCAAGGCACAGCAAATAACTGGTTAGCAATATTGCAAATCCAAATTAGAAATACAAAAATCAAAATCAATTTTTAGCACGTGCAGCAGTCACATGCGGCAGACAGTTGAATCGATCAACAGATCGAACGAGCCGGGATCTGTTCTACTGCAATTATTTGGCAATGCACGCGGTAATTTCTAAATACAATTGCAACAGTAATACAAATACATATATATATATATATATATATACATACCTGTACATACATATTTGCACACAAGAAGCAAACACAAAGCAAATACAAAAGACAACAACAACAACAGCAAAAGCTCGCCAACGTGCACCAGGGCTGCATACGCAAAGCAAATGCACAGTTATTTATTCTGTTTTGCTTTAAATTTGCTTGGCTTTGCAGCGCTGCAGTCGACGCTGCCGCTGGCTGTCGTCGCGGGCAGCGACTGATTAAGCAGCAAAACCTAAGGTGCTTGCAGTTTGCTCGGTCAGTGATAACTGCCACTTGCCAAGCAGCGAACGCGCCCAGTGCCTGAATTCAAATCAATCGAAACTTAACAATAAATCCCATTGTGAATATTTAAAGTACTGAAACTAAATATATTGTTCAATTAACTCAAGTTAAAGGTGATTAAAAAGTTATCTCTTTATAAAGAAATATATAAAAATTAAATATAGAAAAGTCATAATTTTTTACTACCGAAAAATTGAAAAAAAAGTTTAATGAGCTCTTAAAATTAAAAAAAAAAAATTATACCAGAAAATTGCATTTTGGAAAATATATTATTAATTTTATAAAGGAAATTACAAATATGTATATAAATAAAATAATAATATATTAATTTTATATAAATATAAAATAATAATATATATATTTTAACAAATATAAAAAACTCATATATAAATAAAAAATCAGTGAAAAATGCTTAGTACTGCAAATATAATAAAACACTCTTCAAAATTTAATTAGGAAAAACAAAAAATATTAATCAATATTTTTATAAAGGCTTTTATTTTATTATTATTGGCATTAAACAAAATAGATAAAAATTTTCTCTGGCAATTAAAATAAATTATTTTAATTTTTTTACATAATTAAAGTTTATTACTGGATTTTTTCAAACATTTTTTCCGACTGCAACAAATTGTTCATAAATTAAACAATTAAGCGCGAGACCTTAAAAAATAAATGCATTTATGTGTGAAGTTGCAACTGGGAATAGAGCACGAAACCTTGGTGCACTGCGAGAGTTACACCTGAGCAGGTGCTTCATCACGCCAGTAAACAAATAATAAACGTTATTAGACATAACAGTAAAGCTAGCATGCATGTGTGTATGTATGTGACATGAGGAAAATAAAATAATTTGTAACGCAAGACTCGAAATTCTCCAAACGAAATGATACACATGATGATAGCATATGCACATCGTACATGCACTCTAGACTATATACTATTGAGCTACTATATACGTGTTTGCATTTGGCATTTTCGCGACACTCAATGCCGTAGAGCATTGTAATTTATTTACTTTTTGATTTTGTTTGTTTTAGTTCTGTTTATAGAGCAACAGCAATTGAAGCAACAAAAAGTTGGCAATTTAAATATTTTTTTATTTTTTTATGAGACAAAGGTAAGGTAAATAAATAAAGACCTTTACAGTGGACAAGTTAAATATGTCTAATAAATACAATTAGCTGTTAATACTGTCATTAGGAAAATCGTATCCAATTAGGGGCTAGCCGTATACGTCCACTAAGAATGCAGTCCCGCCCGTTCTACTTTTATGCGCAATTCATAAATTAAATCAATAATTTTATAATGATGAAATGCAGTTGTTGGATTTCAATCAAATGCTTAAGCCAGAATTGGAAAAGGTGCAGAAAATATGACGAATATTGAAATACTCTTTTACTCTTTGGTAAAAACATATATGAAATAATAAATATTTAAATATACCATATATTAATAAAATAGTATATATAAGGAAAAATAATAATATGGGGAAAATATATTAATCAAATATATAAAAGGAAAAATAATAATATGGGGAAAATATATTTGGATATCATAGAGAAAATATAAGAATAAATTATATATTTTTGTGAGTTTTTTACTATTATAATAAATAGACCCATGATCCAGATGCTGCAATTATCATCATCATTTAAGAAAATCCTAACTAAGCCTTGTCATTATTGCTTGGTTTTAATGATTTGATTGGTATAAATGCTCTAATGAATATGGAATAGAACGTTATATGAAATAAATAATATTATTTATATATTTATAAATACATATTATTCATTGGATATATCAGCATTCCCTCAAAATTGTTGTTTGTATAAATAAAGAAGTATAAAGAAAGAAGAAGAAATAGCAACTGTAGTTCAGTATATTATATTATGGATCATTATAGGCATTAAAAATATACACAATATTGCGTTAGCCGATAAATGAAGGTAATAAGGAAGCACACAAGCAACATGTTTATCATTTTGCGTAATCAAACAACATTAATTGCGAATGCTGACGCGCTTATGCAAATCCGAATTAACTGAAGTACAGCAAATGGAACTGGATATATGTATGTTAATCTGGCACTCATAGCTGGCATTTTAATTGGTATTCCAGATGCAGCTGCAGTCGAGATCTGTGCTCTGCTTCGTAGTGCTGGCCATATGTGGCCTCCACTCGCATGGCTATCGCATGCTGTTCATGGGTCCCTTCCCGGCGCCCAGTCACTGGATGTGGCTGGAGCACTTTCAACGGGATCTGCTGCAGCGCGGACATCACGTGACCAGCCTCAACAATCATCCCACCAAGACGCCACACGAGAATCTCACCGAGATCATACTCAATCCCAGCTTTGATATACCCAAGCATTGTGAGTATTAGGGAATTAACTTTTATCTGAGTTTATTTTAATATAAATAAATATTTTTATTATTATCTGAACAGTTCCCAAGAAGAACGTCTTCACCATGCGCTTTGCCAGCGACTTTCAGAACCTTCAACTTTGGTGGAAAATCGGAGAAATGACCACAGAACATGCTCTGCAGGATCCTCAGGTGCAGCGACTCATCGACAGCCAGGACGAGCATTACGATCTGGTCATATTGGAGCAATTCTTTCACGAGGCCTTCCTCATGTTTGGCCACAAGTTCAAGTGTCCCGTGGTCACTATTGGCACCATGGGCTATGCGGACAACATGGATCATGCCATGGGCATACTGACGCCCTGGTCGGTCATACCCCATTTGCTGCTGTCGCACACGGACAAGATGACCTTCAGCCAGCGCGCCTACAATTCGTATCTGTCTCTATATGACGCCGTCATCAGGCGCTGGCATTACATGCCGCGCATGCAGCAGCTGGCCGAGAAGTACTTTGGATCGGCTATCAAAGGTGGGTGACGACATACCAGCCTTTATCTGCAGCTGCTCAATAATGTTCACACTTGTCAGGTGCCTTGCCCAATGTCCTCGACTTGGAGCGGAACATTTCCCTGATGCTGATCAACAGCCATCGCAGCGTCGATCTGCCACGCCCCAGCATGCCGGGGCTCATCAACGTGGGCGGTGCGCATATAAAGCCCGCCCAGAAGCTGCCAGCGGATATCCAGAGCTTTATGGATAACGCCACACATGGCGTGGTCTACTTCAGCATGGGCTCGTATATGAAGAGCACGGATATGCCGCCCGAGAAGACAGCGCAGTTGCTCCAGGCCTTCGGCAGGCTGAAGCAGCAGGTGCTGTGGAAATACGAGAATGCGTCGATTGGCCAGTTGCCGGCAAACGTGATGATACGGAAGTGGATGCCACAGAACGACATTCTGGCTCATCCGAATGTCAAGCTGTTCATCACGCACGGCGGCATCTTTGGCACCCAGGAGGGCATCTATTGGGGCGTGCCCATGCTGTGCATTCCCCTCTACGGCGATCAGCACAGGAACACGATCAAGTCCGTGCGGGAGGGTTATGCGCGCTCCCTGGTCTTCTCGCAGCTCAATGTCGAGGATTTGGTGAGCAACATTGAGGCGTTGATCTACGAGCCCGCCTACAAGCGTAGCGCCTTGGAGGTTTCTAAGCGCTTCCGTGATAATCCAATGCATCCGCTGGAGGAGGCCAGCTATTGGATCGAGTACATCATCAGGCATCGCGGTGCAGGGCACCTGAAATCACAAGGTGCCCACATGCCGCTTTACCAGTATCTGCTGCTCGATGTGATAGGCTGCGTGCTGCTCGCCCTGTGGCTGGCCGTGTGGCTGCCCTGGCGCATGCTGCACAAGCTGCACAACTGGTGGGCGGCGGCAGCGGCGAATGCACAGAAGCAAGAGGCTAAGAAACGTCTGTGAAATTGTTAAGAATTAGTTGTAGAATATGTCTTTAGTCACATCAAATAAATGCTGATATAATTATAGAAATAATCATGAGCCGTTGCTCTCAAAATCCATAATATGCCTAATTAAGTAAAATTGAGCGTATAAGAGTAAGCAGCTCAGTATAAGAGGCGCACGCAGTCGGCGTTCCTTTTTAGCCCTTCTCTTTGACTGCATATTCGTAGTTCTTATGGCATTCCCATGCTGAGCTTTAGCTCAGTGTGTGGACAGCCGCGGAGAGCGCAGGTCCAAGTTCAGCTGAGCGCAAGTCTTGTTGCGATTGTGTAGTCAAAGTGTTGCCTACTTTTAGGCAGTGATGATATTCAAAAATTTAACAGAACTAAATCTAATAAAAAGTGTGGCATACTTTTATGCTGCTGAAGTAAACAATCAAAAATTTCAATAAGTGATTTTTACAATAATAATAATCAATGAACATATAAAAATATTATTAATTTACTAAAAAGTGTTTTAAAATTCTTTTTTTAAATCAGCACAGCAATAATCAACTGGCATATCTTAACGATTGCCTACTGTACTTGTGCAATCTCTTAAAGTTCTCACTCACACACACATGCAAACACAGTTGCCGGCATCAGCTTAAGGTAAGTGGCATAGCTGTTGCCCAGCATTATCTATACAAACAATTTTATTTTTCTATTTCTATGAATAATTTATGTCCCAATTAATTAAATCGAAATAGGCAAATGGAAAAACTTAACGAAAATAAATCCAAATCACATGGCATATATTGTGCGCTGTGTGTCTTTTTTTGTTGTTGTCAACAATCACGAACTAACAGACAACTCCAGCCTCGCTGCTCATAAAACGCCCTCGCACTGCACGTTCTTTTTTTCTGCTTTTTTGCCAAGTCAAGTCTGTGGCTCAGTGTCGCACACGGAGCATGTAGAAACTGTTTGGCTATGCTGCAAATGACATAATACGGGGGCTCGTAAATAATACTAGGCTGACTAGGGCTGACTAGGTTGTCTACATAGCGATAACTTAATCTATATGATGCAGCAGAGATCTAATATTTATAAGCTTACTCTTATAAGTAAAAGAACATGTGATTTTCAACTTTTATTTCTATTTAATTTTGTGAATAATTATTTTTTGCCTTACCCTAATGAAATTTAGTGTGAATGACTGTTACTTAATCAAAAGAAGTCCAAATACACAATATTAATACTATATTATCTTAAACTCATATAGAGTCATCATTTTCATTTCAAAATTCGAGCAATACTTTAGAAATCTTAATAATATTATATATTTATATTATAATAAAGGAGCTTCCAAATAATGTTGCACTTCGGAAAAAGAAATATTCCTTTAACCTAAATTTATTTAAGCGTGCTCAAATTGCATAATCAAAAATCTGTAATTCCAAATTCCGCATTTTTTTAAGCTTTAGCTTCAATTTTACTATTAAATATTTTATTTATGGAACTTCCTGAGATTTGCATGTTTGCCAGCAGAAATTATAATAATAAAGATATAAATATTTGAATATATAGCGAGCTTTCACTGTACTACCGATTGTTTTATAACTGTCGCTTCGGTTTAGTTGAGACATTTTGTATTGGCCATATTCAAATGATTTGATTATGGCTTAGTTAATTGCCACCATCTTTTAGTTTGCCATTAACAGCGATTCGAAGTCCACAATTCAATTTCATTTTGTTATCGTGCGGTTTCATCACTGGACTTGTTTGCTTCCCTGGCAATCATAAATCTGAGCTCGGGTCCTTGAAAGCGCATTTGTAAGGTTTTTCTTCTTCACATCAACTTAAGCATATATATTATAGATGATATATATTTACTTATTGTGGATCTTCGAGCTATTTGCCCTTAAATTAGCCACACGATGCTCTCTGAGTAACAGTCGCCGCTTGGTACGAGACTTTCTCTGCATTATCTTTTGCTTTTGTTGTTGCTATTTGGCCTTTTTTTGGCAATTTATCCATCAATCATTTGTGTAAGAAAACAGTACTGTATGTGTGTATTGTTTCTTGAGCATTTCAACAGCTAATCAGACGAGCCGCGTCTCATATATCCGATTCTACTGGCTACTGTTCGGCTGCCAATCGCCCTCCGCCTCCGCCACTCACAAAGGCAACAATTCGCTTTGGCTCTGGGTTTATGTCATATGGATCTCAGTTACTTTCTCTGCGATCACCTTGTGAAGGTTCAAGTGCGACTCCATTGTTGTGGTTGTTGCTGTGGCTTTTGTTACTGTCAGCTCTGTCTGGCTGCCCTTACCGGTTCAGCAGAGCCACAACATCAAAAGAGACTGTTCGCATAAGTTCGTCGCATCTGCAGCATTGTTTAAACGGCTTTTATGTTGGCCGATTATAAATTGGTCACTTAATTAAATATATGCATAATTTGGCTGATCCCCCGCTCCGTAACGAGAGCTTGCAAATAATTTGACATAATAACTCAAAACAGCGCCCAGACTTTAAAGCCAAATATACAATATTCAACACTTGACTGAGTTTTCGGAATCAAGCTTTTGTTATATTCGACTTTATTATTTTCTATTACGTTGCTAACGGTATTTAATCGGCTATATATCGGGAGAGTGTGTGTGTGTGCTTCAAATATCATTTAAATGGTATTTGAATGTTTACGTAACGAACAGAAACCGGACCTGCGCGCAGACAACGTGGCACAGACGTAGTTCCGAGAGCGCTCGATTGATGGTATCTGTGCCTGGCACGCGAATGCTTGAGCCTCCGAAATTTTGATTCTTGATGGGCCACTTTACAGCTATGAAGTGTGTGTGTGTTGCCAGCGAGCAAACTGAAGCTGGAAAATAAAGTAAACAGTACTTGGAATACCCTATAAATGTGTATGAAGAGCGGTTTGATTACCTATGAATACTTCTCCTCAAAGCGTAAGCGAGAGTATGTTCTTTATTTTTATTAAATATTTATCTGTTTTAAAAATAGGAAGAGTATCTACAAAAAATGGGCACCTCTGTTTCTACTGTCCGTCAAGCAGTCTCCAGCATCAGAAGATCATCGTCCTGGTCAAGAATATATTCACTCTATGAGCTCTACCACACCTGCTTGATACTGTTACATATATCATCACAAAACCCATATACCCCGCACCCCAATATGTTCGGGTTATGCAAAAAGAAACGCCATCAAGTTCAAATTATACAATCTTTTAGCGCCAGCCCACAGACCGGCTAAACTATTCTGGGCATATTTACATAAAATGCCAGCGTCGTAAATATAAAGTCTGAGTGCTGCCTATAAATACTGAAGTTGGCGAATGAAATCGAATTTCCGAGATTTCTGATTTCGAGATAAATTTGGTAAGACGATTAGTGAGAGCTCCAAGCCCAAAGACGGACACTCCACATCCGTGTTGATAATTAGCAAGTGCTTCAGCTAATTTGCGACATTTGGGTGCATGTTTAATATTCACTGTAGATCAATTTGGTAATAGAAAACAAATTGTTTGAAAATGCAAACGAGTTGTCAGTTGGTCACATGAAGCCAATAAATGCCAAAAACAATGACAAAAAGCAAACAAACAGCTTTTGCGGCTGCTGCTTCTTGTGTTTTATTTCATTTTTTAAGTTCCTGCTACTGACGTCGCGGCTTGGAACCGAAAAAAATATGATTAAACTAATAAAATGCCATCGAGAAATAAAAACAAAATGAAGTCTAGCTTGGAGAGCACGTGATGTGCCATGAGCGCTCATGGTTACTTTTTGAAGTCTTTGAAGATGGGAGTGCGCGGCATATGGGTTTCGCGAAGATGTGTGCTAGTGTGTGAAGGGGGCGTGGCAGATAGCATAAAGTATAGATGTATTTGAGCAGGCAGCAGAGCTGAGGCATGAGCTGGCATGGCCGTCTATGCACCTGTTCTTAATTTATCTACAAGCAAGAGAGTATAAGCGCAGCAGAGCTGTAGATTGATTGTTCAGGGTATCTTCTAGTCGCACAGTCCCTGCTATACCTCTCTTACTGCTGCTGCTGTCGCGGCTTGGAACCGAAAAAATATGAAAAAACTGAAAAATGCCATCGAAAAGCAACAAAATGAAGACGAGCCTCGAGAGCACGTGATGCGCTGTCACAGCTCATGGTTGGTTTTTTATATTATCTCTAATTTTTTTTATATTACTATATGATTTTTAGTTTTTTTGTATACATATGACTCTGTAGCTGGCTGACTGGCTGCTTGGCTGTGTGTAAAGTCTGTGCATCTTTTGTAATTAGGCGAGCGGCTGAAATGCTCATTTAAATGTAATTTGAAATCAGTTTTTATTTGGTTTCTTTCGTTTTAGTTTGTAGCTTTTTGGTTGTCTTTGGTCAGCTGAGGTGACAAATTAAGGCCCCGACAAGGTCATGTGAGGGGCGTCCATTAGCCATGAAGCACTGTGTGTGCGCATCTTGTTTCATTTTCAGCCTCTGAACTCTAGTCTCTATATCTATCTCTCTCTCTCTCTCTCTCTCTCTCTCTCTCTCTCTCTCTCTCTCTCTGTCTCTGTCTCTTTATTTGTTATTTGATTGGAAAGTCGTTGCTTTGTGCACTTTGCTGGGCATTGCGAGCGCCCTTTGATAAACAAATGATGCAAAACATAATTTGAACATAATGCGGCGCCATTATGCAAATCATCATAAATACGTTGACCTGCATTGCTGGCAAATATTTGCCTTTGTCTGCCTCATTGTTGGCAGACAACAACAAGTTAAAGAAGCTGTTTGCCAAATTGTATTTGGCTTTTATGAATGTTGAGATATTTGTTAGCCTGGAAGGCTTAAACATGCGCCTCGACTTAGTGTAGATAACGAAATGTGCCCTAAATGGATTCCGGGTTTAATATAGAAATAAAACTTGATCTAGCTATGTCAGTCATACATGGTTGATGGAAAGACAGACGTATTAATATATATGCCATACATATATAATATAGTGACGTCTTTCAGCTTACTCGACACTTAAAACAAGTTTGTTCTACATGCGCCCTAGGCGCACACACACACGCGTGAATTAGGCTTATATGAATTTTGATTTTTTTTTTTTGTATAAATTTGTACTATATTTTTAACATTTTTAAAAATATTTTTATTTCCTTTTATTTTATGGTATTTTATAATAAATTCCATGCATATTCCCACAATTTAAGTTCCTTATGCCATCAACCGCAATTTATATTCCATATCTTCAGAGATTACGATCTTACACTGCATAAAAGAGAAATATTAATAAGGAACATAAATATATATAAAAATAACCAACTATATATTTTAATTTCTGAGCAAATAGTTTGTAGATGCACAACAAATTTCCTGATTCTAACTGTGCCAAGGTTCCTGAAGCAATGCTTAAATACACATCCAATATATTATATCAAACATACTTAAAAGACGTTTTTATCTACCCGTCTATATTCAAATTATAAATCTAGCTTCGTATCAAAACAAATTCTCGAATAGCAAGTTCTGTGCAGTTTTTAGCGAAAAAAATAAGCTCGAATAATATTATGAGTAAGAGTTGCTTAAACAGCTTCAGCGGAATATATTTATATATAATTTATTTGTATATATATATAGATTCGCCAATGGCTGATAAGATTTTACTGAGAAAAGATTCTTGCGACATTATTCACGGTGGGGGAATTACGGGTGGTTAGATGATCATCGCGAGTGGAGCCGGAGTTGCATTGTGCCTGTGCCGAATGCTGTAAAGTGCGCAAACACGTCGGGCTCTAAGTGAATTTGGCTGATTTTAATTAGCCAAGTCTGCGATTACTTCGACGACAATTGACAAAAATTTAATCAATTTTATGATCATCGATTGTCACCTGGCGTCGGTGTTTACCTTAGAGCTTAGCACTGCGACGCTAAACAAAGTGTTTGAGCTGCCCATTAGCAGTGTCTATGGGCGCACTCTCAGACGCTGGGGATGCCCAGCTGCTGAGATTATGCAGATCTATTTGATTTCTAATGCGTGGCGACGCCCACTCGATAAATTTGCTTGTAGATAACTAGATATGAATTGCCCAACTGGCGAATGAGCGAGCCAGCGAGCCAGCGAGACCTTTGCCAAGCTTACATCACACAGCAGGAGTCGTTACCAACTCGACCCAAGAGCCAGCCCCAAAACCCTGCTCAGAGCTTCAGCTGTGGCGTATAACTTGTTTGCTGTGATGAGACGCTTCGACAGCAATAAATATTTGCCTCTTCACTCAGGTTTTTGTTGCTCTTGTCGTTGTTATTGTTGTTGTTGTTGTTTCTGTTTCTTGTGCAAATTACAAAAATAATAATAAGCGACACAAAGCGCGTGACTCCTTTCACAAGCCCAAAAAGTGCACACAAAAGGTGTTAAAAAACATGTGTATATATGGGATATACATAATATATATACACACATACATATCTATGTATATAGCCAAAATTATCTGACCGCAAAAAAACTGAGAGAGCAAAACAAAAGGCTGGCCCCCATCTGACTTCATGAATTGGCCTGATTTTGCTTTCGTTTGGGTCCGCACGCTGTGTTGACGAGTGTTCGGCGCATCATTTTTACTTTCTCCATAGCACAGCACACACACACTCACACACACACACACGCCGCTGCAGACAGCTGCTTGGGGCGCCTTTGCGCCGGTGTGCGTGAGAGCTGTAACTGTGCCGGCAGCAGCAAAAGCTCGCTTCTCTCTCGCTCCCGCTCTCGCTCTCTCTCAGCACCTCTCTGGATCTCTCGCTCTCGCTGTTTTATGTGCTTTGTCTGCGCCGTTGGCTCTACCGGTTTCGTGTGCAAGCTTATGGCCGTATCCGTTTTGGCTCGTGTGCTTTGCCTTTTAAGCCCGACCACCAGCTCAGCCAGCTTTCAGATACGTTTCTGCTGTGCCAGCGTGCAAGTGTTGGCTCCAGCTGTACCTTTAATCTGTCAAGCTATCGGTAACGGTTGTCGGTGTTGCGGTCTTTCGGTGTTTCGGTTTCGTTTCGGGTCTTGTCGGTGCTCGTTGGGCGGGCTAAGAGATTTGTGTGCCGCACGCTTCACATCGATCCCAAAATAGGCTCGTCGTCGCTCTGGTTCTATCAATGTTGTGCTCCGTATCGCCTGCGTTATGCTAATTACCGAAAGGATTCAAATCGTTGCGTACATTATCGGTTACAATCTCTTTGGCAAGAAGACGTCTGACGTTTGTTGAAACAATTCAGCTGCTCCAAAATTCATTCCTCAGCGCTCAAAGTGTTAATTCAATCACAACTAAATCCCACGCAAAACGCGCCCCAAACACACACACATCACGCATCATATTTATTGTTTATCAATTTGCAAAACGTGCCAAATATAATTTAATAATTCTAATCTATTTATTCTCATTAACAAAGAGCTAATTAGTTTAACTATAAATTATTAAGTCGTAATCTTAAACACAAACAAAAAGCCAACGCAACGCAGAGAGAGAGTGAAGGAGTGAACAGCGAGAGAGAGAGCAAGAGTTTGCTTCAAAATGAACAAGCAACAAATGCTACTTAGTGTTATTTTATGGTGAGTTTACACATTGTTTATAAGGAATTTGTTATATCAGCCATTGTTCATAGGAAACTTATGATATAAGCTATCAATTACCTGGTTTATGTAATGCAAAATATATTAATGCATAAGAAAATACTTAAGAAATTTTCGTTTACTGAAAGTAAAAGTAAAATTCTGAAATCGAATATCTATAAATAGTATATATTTTATATAGCCAATTGTTAGTCATAGTAAATAGTATTAATTAAATTCTGTTTAAGTTTGCATCTATTACTCGTGCAACTGCTAACAATTGCTTGAATAATGTATGCATTACCAGCTCATCTCAAATGTTTCAGGCTTAAAAATAACTTTAGGCCATGTTGCTGTTGGCTGTCAGAGTCTATAGACTCCCGCCATTTTGTTGGTGAAATCGGAAAGTCCTTCAAACGTGCTCAACATTCTTGGTTCACCTTCGGCTGCAGCAATTTTTGTGATTTTGAACACGCCCACAAATGCAAGCACAGTTTCGGACTGGCCTTGTTGCTGCCAAGTTCGTTGCCTAAGTCTTTCGTTTCAAGCCCACGCAATTGCTCCAATTAAGCATGCAATATGCGAAAAGTGATCATAAAACATATATATTACTATATATTTACAAATTTTAAAGCTCATCTGAGCGCCGGCTGAGCCTTGACAAAGTCAATAAACAAATGTCAAGCAACAGCAGCAGCAGCAACAAAATTTGTTGTTTTTTGGGTTGTAAAGCACTCGAGAAAACTTTTAGCAAGAATTCTACAACAACGCGTCGTCGTCGCAATAAGTGACTTAAGTGTGTCAACTAGACAATGTCAGTGGCTCGGCAGCGATGCCAACGCCGACGACGACGTCGACGCCAGCAGCACAAATAATGCTGTGCTTAATTTGCCAGCGCTTACAAGTTGCTTGGCTGCATTCTGAGTGCCGCCGGATGACTAAGCCAAAGAAGTTACAGCCAAGCAGGCAGGCAGGCGGCAGGCAGCAGGCGGCCAAGGCTGCTGTTACCCCTCCCCATAATATCGTGCAGATCAAGCATGAATATATACATATGCAGCTGCATATATCACAGCTCGATAATACAGTTGCGTAATGGCCATGCAAATTGCGCTGCGATTTGCATAGATTCAGCTTTGATTAGCAGCAGATCGCGAACAGCAGAAGAAAAAACTTTCGAATGGCCTGGCGGCTGCGTGTGAATTGACTTTGGTAAGCCCAAAAGAGCCGTTAATGAAATTTAGGCCGAAGATCTATAAATTAGCTGCACTCTCTCGCGCAAATTATGTAAACCATGGCAGCCAAATTATGTCAATGCGGTTTCTGTTTTGTTAACACACACACACACAGCCAGACGCACGCACACAAGAAAAAGGAAACCAAACTGAGAAAAAATCAAGTCATGATTAGGTAATCGTTAAAAAAAACTACCTCGCACGACACACAAACATCAAAAAGCACTAGTACAACAGCAATAACAATGGCCGGCAACAACAAGCTCTAAAAAGGTCTTTCGTTGTGTTAAAAACTTTTTCTCTTTAGCGCTGGGCATCTTCGTCGAACGCGTGCAGCGCGAAATGAAAGTGAAACTTTGATTTCTTTCAGACGCTCCCGAAGCAGACTCACTTTTCTGAACAAAGAAATATTTTTCAAAATTCAAATTCAGTTCGATATTATGTGATCTTTTCCTATACGGCGTATAATTAAATGTGCCGCGATTAGCATGCTCATGAATATTAAATAAATACAAATAGAAATAAATAAATAAAAGTGGGCAGCAGCAGATAGTTTCGAGAGGAATTTCAACAGCGCGCCATCTCAATGCAAATTCTAATGCTTTGCATAATTATGCATGCCGTCAAGGATGGTCGAGGAGGGGAATGGCCGAGGGACATGCGCGCTGCTGGGCGGCGGGTCTGCGCCGCTTCCGTTGGCACGTTTCCAAAGCCTCGAATGATTAATGATGCGCATTGGCACTTGTAGACAGCTCAGATGCCATGTCAGGCCAATGCCCACGGATCTTGAGCGCACTCAAAATTGCCTAAGCAAAAATGTGCGTGTAAGGTCAGCCGAGCAGAGCTGAGGAATTTAACATAAAGACAACATCTCAAGACTACTCAAGCCTGAATGACATAAACCACATAATTGTCTACTTAATTTTTGGTGTTCATAAAGTGGCCGACAAACTGTGCCTCGAAATAGTTTCAGATGCGTCTAATTAGCAATTAATTGTTTATCATTGAGCAGATCTTAATTGCTTTCTGAAAGCAACAAACACAGCATTCAATGAGCTGAACTTAAACAGATATTTTTGTTTTGGTGATAAGCAAACTTATTTAAGAGATGAGTCTCACAGCTGCCCAAACCAGGCGTGAGTCAAATTATATACAAAATTTAAATAAAATCTTATTCTATGAAATCTAAAAATATTTTCAATAAATACCAAAATATATAAAAATAATTAATAAACATTTTTTTCTATATATATGTGCATATTTTATTTAATTAAAAATATTTAAAGTAAAAATCCCAATATAAATATTACAATAAAAGATTTTTTTTTGCTTTAGTTTAACCCAAAATATTTTCTAAATATTTAGAAAAAAAGTTCTTAAATAAATAATGAAATATAGACAGCAATAAATCTCTGCAGACTCAAACAAGTTTCCCTGACACTTTTTAAAATGCTTTCCGCATTCTAACCCATTCCGAGTTCACAGACTTAGGGCATATTCTAATTCCAAACACTCTCGCCATCTATAAATTTAATTAGAAGTTTATTGGCTACCGCATTAATTCAATAATTAGCAGCAAGCACATCGATTGCCCGATAGCAGCAAAAAAAGTCAGGCAACTAATAAAACTCGAAATACCAAATGAAATGAAACCGAACCGGAGAGGCTGACTGCGAGAACGGCTTTAAACGCATAAAAATTCAATTAAGAGAACAAACAGCCGATGCGAGTTCAAGGCTACGCCAAATGCTTGAAGTCAAGTGGAAAAGAAGTTTGCTACAAATTTGTTTCGACTTTGATATGTAAGCAAATATATTGAAATATATGGACTCGAAATTTGATTATAATTATACTTGGTAATTTAATGCGCAGCTCCATTCAGACGAACTCGCCGCAGTCCAGCTCAGACTAGCAACCCATTTATCATTTTCGCGAATGAATTTTGAAGACCCGTTCAGATTGAGTTTCTGCTGAAACGGCTTTGTCAATTAATCTTCATTTGTTGCCTGAGAGAATTTCCATAAGCCAAGCTGAAAAGTTGAATGCACTTTGAACCCACTGTTTCGATAGTCAAAATGCAAACTGATGTCCGAACTGAAGTCTGGACTGAAGTCCGAGCTGTTCCCGAATGAGTTTCCTGGTGCTGGAAAGTGAAAGGCGCCATCAAGTAGCTGACCCTGAGTTGGCTGGAAACTGCTGGGCACAGGTTATGAAAATAAATCAAGAAGCCAGCAAGTTCGTTGCCTAAGTCTTTCATTAAAGCGACCAACCAGTTTGCCAGCAGAATATATACACACATACATATATATGTGTCTGTGTGCTATTATAGCTCGCTCTAATGATAAATTGTGCATATAGATCTAACGCGCTTGTCCAACCACTATTCAGTTGTCGGGTTAACCCAAATAGCATAAAATATGCAAGCACAACAGCAACAACAACAACAACGAGGTGACGCCCCAAAAACAAAAAATATGTGTGTTATGTTGTGTTTCGCTGCTGATCTCTCGCTACATGCAGTTAGGAGTGTTTGCATGGCACTTGGACTGCGTCTCTGACACAATCAGCCACCCGAAAAAAAAACACACTCACGCAAAATATACCAAAAACAATCTTTATCGAGACACAAAAATCTTGTTTCGCCCGACTGGCAACTGGTTTATTTGGGTTAAAAAGAAATTTAACTGATGCGACTTTTGCAGCTGGCCACAGTTAACGGTACCGGGCCTCTGTAAAGATGAAAGTGAAATTTTTCGCTGCTTAGTGGAAAAAAAACAGAAAACCGAAAAAAAATCGAAAAAAATACACAAAATATGGCAGCAGCAACAGCGACAAAGACGTAATCAACTTCAGGATGAAGTGGACCCCCCCAACAGGCTTGACTGGGCACAATCCGTTGTGGTTGTTGCTGCGGTTGCTGCTTGCGTTTGTTCAACAACAGCCCCAAATGGCGGCAAAGGTTTGCCTAGCTCTTCATATAAACGTTAAGTTTATTTTTCAAATTGTTTTTCAATTTTTTGTTTTTATTTCGGTATTTCTTTGGAGTTGATTTGTAGTGTTTTTTTTTTTTTTTTCTTAATTTTTATTTGTGCGTCTTACGAGCTTCGGCAGTTGCTGCATTTAGGCTTCCGTCATTTTTACAGCCACCTTGGACTGTCTTTTAGCTAAAAATAAAACTGTCTGTCTGAAGATGCCAGCAGCGGAAAGTTGCTGTCTTAAAGTGGAAATGTTGTCGTTGTCAAATATTTGAATTTTGCTAAAACTTGGCAGCCTTTTCGAATTGAGAGCTTTTTTGAGTTGTATTGAAAACTGTGTAACGTACTTACGCGGCTGCTTAACAACGTTGTAAATGTTTTATATAACTCTAAAGGCTCTTTGAAGTTTATTTTTTGTTATTTGAAACGATGAAGCCATTTTTGACTTAAGCTAACATGAAACAAGTCATAAAAAATAAAACCAAGCCTACAGCACATTCAGAACTCAAATTTTAGTGCATATAATTTAATGTTTTTAATTTATTTACGAACTTTTTGTTTTTCTTAAATGTAAAAATAAAATGCCTAATAAATTAAAACATAAAAAAATCAAATAATAAATTCTGTTGTCCCATTAAAAATGATGAACAAGAATTCCTATGATTTACTTTTATGTGAGTCTTCAAAGAGCAGGTTTGCGAGCCATAGCTGCGAGCTATTAAAAGAAGTGAGCTAGGCTAACTAAACTATTAAAATCTTATACGAAAGGGTCGGTAGTTAGCTTGGCTTAGACATATATCACATGCATTATGCATTACAGTTCAGCTATCAGTCTTATGTCGTACGACACCACTGTCTACCTCCGGCTATTATCATTAGCTCTAATCCAGCATAATCTGTATTATTTTTAGATAATTGCTCAGTTCAGCTCAGTCAATCAGTCGCAAACGCTTTTCACTTTTGCGCCACATTTCACCACAAAAAAACCAAACAAAAACAAAAATTTGCCTAAATTATTTAGCCTCGGGCTGCGGCTGGAGTTTTCACAAAAGGTGTGCGCCAATAATTGAAGACACACTTTGCTTTTTCTTTGTCATTTCGATAAGTTGAGCGTTTACAAGTACTTGAGCATGCCGGAGTTTGTGGAGCAGCCGTAAGGCACTTTCCATGCAGAGCAGCCACTTGGGCTGCCATTGCACAACAAATTGGTGAAGCGGCGACCTTGGTGCCCGGACGGCAGTCAAGAGCTGGTTAATTGAGCGATCATATTCCCCATAAATTTCATAGATAAGTGCGTGTGCGTATTAGCATGCAGCGCTGTGTTTGGGCCAGAAACAGAAACAGGCCAACAAAGTGGACGTGGGCCTAGTTGAGAGCTTGCTTACCAATATCAAGTCGAATGCACTTTCGCAATGAAAACGAAAGTTTATGTTGTCTTAATGTGTGTGTGTGTGTGTGTCTGTGTGTGTGAGGCGCGTGACTCTGTCAACATTTACACTTTCTGGCCATATGAGCACACACAGACGCACACATACATAGAATTATGATCTTCACGCCAGTTGGCTACGCTTTGCATCTGAACGATCAGCAATGAAAACAACATTTGCAACTCTTGGCAATGTAACAAATATTTTGAAGCCACATTCGATCGGCGGGCACTCGAATTGCATCACAAAATGTTGTTGGTGTGTGTGCGAGTGTGTGTGTGTGTGTGTGTGTGTGTGTATGCAGGCCACTGTCATAATTTGTTTTCCATTTCATTTTTATGCTAATGAGGCGCACTTGAAACATTTCGTTTTTTGTTTTCCATACTCTTGCTGAGGGTATCATCATTTTGTTAGGGCATATGTAATGCATAGAGAACGATATTTTATAAAGCTTATATGTGCTTGAAGAGGACTCTGATTAACTTAGCTCATTTAATATATAGCCTCTATAACTCAGGAATAGTATATGGCTTGATCGATCTGCAGACGCCTTTATCAGACTCTTGCCCCCTCTTGCTAAGATGACTGAGGCCACTGTAAATGATCTCTTTCTATATCCCATATGCCTCAAATCGATTAGCAAGAGAAATGACTATCACAAACTTCAGCTTCTCTACTATAAATCTTCTATATTCTATCTTCTCTAACAGCGAGTGTATTACAGTCTTCAGTGAGCTCTGCTATCCCCGCTTATTCTATGCTGCTTTGCGGTTTGAGTTACGTTAGAAGAGGCGCATCACATGACCAAAGTGAGGCACAGCCTTAAAGTACAGCGGGCTGTTGTTGCTTTTGTTTTGTTGTTGGCGCTGCATCTGCATTTTTTGTTGTTTGTTTCTTAAGCTGGCTTATTGTGTAATGGCAGCCAAGAAACTCACTTGTAACACATAAAGAAAAAAAAAACATTAAAAAAGCAACAACAAGTCGTGAAAAGAGACTTGCTTTGACTATGTCTGTGTGTGAGTGTGTGTGTGTGTGTGTGTGTGTGTTGTTATTTTTATGCTGTAAAGAAAACATGTTTGAGCTGCCCGTGTTGGTGGTAGGAAATCATGTGCAAAGTCATATGACGCTCAGGCTACGTGCCTTGGAGTAATTGCAGCGAGTCATGGCTTATGGATGCCAACCAGAGAGTGTTAGCCATGTTTGGCTCTCTGTACGCTAAGCTGTTGCTGGCTGGCAGTTAGGCTGATGCAAGCGCATACCCGCATATTTGGCCAAGCAGCATTCGCTGTTGATAATGAAAACGACGCCTTTAGTTAGGCAGCAGCGGCAACACGCCTCGAACTCCGGATCGCATGACTAATGCGCATACCAAACACCCACACGGGCTAGGCAATAAGCCCAGCAAACTGCTTCCGCCAACTTTAAATACAAGTGGGCAAAACCTCCCCTTAGGGCCCACAATATGTAATCATTGATTATTTTGAGTTATGCTAATGCAGCTGCAACTAAACATGCTAATTAAGAATTGTAATGGAGAAACAGCTACAGGGCGATGTCGATATATAAATGGCATTTAGGCTTTGAGAGGCTACAGCAACTTGTTGAGGAATTTAGACCCAACTTGTGCTGAAATTACTTGAGAAATGTATGGAGTGGGTGGCTAAAGGCGGAAGTAAACTACTGAGAGAGTACTTTATTTGCGCTACTTGAATGATAGATATATGAATAGTCTCTGTGTAAGCTCTTAAGATATCAATCTTGATCAAAGCTGTAGCTATAGAAACTATAAGTGAGCTTTAAGACAAGGAAGATGTTCGCTTAGGAGTTTATCTAGAACTTAAACTCATTAGACACATGCTAGCAGGAGAATGTCTTCAGGCTTACTTGGACTATATAGCGAAGGCATTACTTAATATCACAATTGACCCCCCCACTCAATGATGTAGGCCCTCAAAAGAGACTCTTAAAAAAGGACAAATTTCTCTAACTCATTAATCATATCAATTCACATATACCCCCATCCCCTCCTCCTACCCCTTCCACTATCAGTTTTCTGCCCTTTTCTCAACTCAACAAGAACTGCCCACACTCAGCCCAACTCCATTGCATCACATGCATTAATTGTTTTCGCTTTTGTCTAGTTTTTCCTATAGTTGACCCATTTTACACATTGGCGCAAAAAACAGCCTTTGCCACGCCCAATTTACATTTCGTTAGGGTCGTTTGCGCAGTTGTGCCGATTTGTTGTTGGCTTGCTGCAATTGTTTATGAACGCTTTAAAGGTATGGCCATTGTTTTTGTTGCTGCTGTTGCATGATCGCTGCCAACTGGCGCCAAGTTTGTTGCCTAAGTCTTTCGTATGTGTTGCGCAAAAGGTTCAGGGAAACGGACAGCTGTTAACAGCGCCGTTGCCATAAGAGAAATGCACAACAAAGCAAAGTTCCGTTATTCCCGCTTAGCTCATGCTATTTCTCTACATTTTTTCTCTTATAAATAATTCACAATTGATTCGTGATTAAATTTGCAGCTACCGAACTATCAACACTTGCAAATGAACCATAAATTGTGAATGAAATTAACATTTTTCTCTGCTTCTTCTCTTTGTGTATGAATTGCCAGCATAATTGGCTCTGGCTTGCACAACATTCGCTAAGTGTGCTAACAATAACGCAATTAGCCATGATATATTAATAACTTAATCCCAGCAAACGATGCCGCTGCCGTTGCCGTTGCTTATGTAATTGACTCTCATTGTTGACTAGCCAAAAGCAATTAATATTACTTGCAGCTCATATAGTGACACGCGTACGGACAAGAACTTAAGTGCTGGTACTTGGGGTAAATCTGCTACAGAAGCAGATGAAGTTGGCTACAGAAACAAGCACTTGACTCGTTTGACTCGTTGCATGTTGTTGCCTTTTGGTATTTGAGAGACTCACGTGTTGTTGCCAATCGTCTGTCTGCCTCGCCATGTAAAAATGCAAATACGCGTTCAATATCATCAGCATCTAATAACAACTAATAAAAATACAATTTGTGTTGAGTGTAACAAATGTACTCAGTTTCCAATTAAAAAACAATATTTAATCATTTCGATTGCATCTCACTCAGTCGAAAACAAGATAAATCGAGCCGAAATTTTGGATCACTTACCTCGTGACTCTCCGTATCATATTTCTGTCGAGCACTTCAATTGAAGATTGTTTACAGCATCAGCTTTCGAAATCCGGTCCCCATACGTCGTATTCGAAAGCCATCAAAATAATATATATATTTCACATTCCAAATTGAATATTTCATCTTGGCGGGCGCAGTTCACAAGGTTCAAGCGCCTGCTGCGACGCTGACGAAATCCACAGACGAAAAATTCCCGCCATAAAAAGCCCATGTTTGGCTTCGGGTTCCGCTTATTAAAATAGATATAATATGCATTTCTGTCTTCGCATCGATTGCGAAGTGGCCAAGCATTCGAATACTTTCGTTTTTCGAAACAGAAAATGTTTACGGCCAGAGCTGCGTCGATTTGTTTAATTATCAAATAAATTGTGCACACAATTTATAAAATATATTGTAAAAGCAAATTAACAGCGATGTCATAAGAGACAACCGAATGTTAAATAACGCATACGCCATGTGTGCGCGTGTGTGTGAGGCGCATTTCTATTCAAGCGCACAGCTGGTGCGATTGGTGCCATCAAAGTCAGGTGTGACACAGTTTTTGGCATTCGCCTTACGCGACACACTTCAATTCCAGCTGCCCCAACACCCGCTGCACACACACACAGAGAGAGATACGAAACTATAAAAAACAAATGTAAATTGTACGATTGCTGCTCACTCACACGCCTGTCGCTGTCTGTTTGTTTCACTGTAGCGCAGCTTTCGCTTTCGCAGCTAACGCGACGTGACTGCCTTAGCGTTGTTATCCGTTTGTTTGCCCATGTTCTGCGCCAATGCAACAACTAAATATATTGTATATATATAATGTGTATAGATATATAATAAGCAAATAAAATAACAGGCTGTTCGTGCTGAGGCAATACTTTGTGCCAATTGGCAGACAGACCAATTGCAATACGATACACAATTGCCGCGGAGGAGGCAGCGCAGAGCTGACGGCCGAATTGCATAAAGCTTCAATTGCCTTATATATTGAATATTTGGCATTTTTTGTGGATAAGAATTTGCTGCGAGTTCGACTGGCGAAACGGCTTTAAAATAAACGCATAAACAATGAGCTTAACGGATCTTCCACTTTGTTGACTCAAACGAGACGTAAAAACAACGAGTTACTCAAAAGCAATTAATAATAATAATTTAAGAAAACAAGCGATATTCCAGCAAGTATTTAAATTCGTTATTGCATATATAAATATATTATTATCAAAAAAAGAGAACAAAAAAATTGAAGCAAATATTTTGTTAATTATTTGAAGTACGTCAAACAAAAGACTTAGGAAACAAACTTGCCGTGTGTACACACTCAGCGCGCTCTTATCCGTAAACGAGATTAGCGCTAAGAAATCAACCTTGGAATAAGCCACGAAATCAAAATAAGCATATAGATAAAAATTATACACCGAAAACTAATTAAAGTGCACGAAATGCTTGAGGGAAACCAGAAAATGAACCAAAAATAAATCGAAAATTAAAAACGAAGCCGAATACGTATGTGATAATTATAATAACTAATCATATTATATATAGCCACATATCGAGTGGTAAACGTCATAATGCTCATTATCACCAGGCAAGTGCCGGATAGGCGCTGGGAAGGAAGTGCGTCATTTAACTATAGTTGTAGTGGGGCATATGAATGAGCTCATTAGGCGCTGCGAGTGACAGCTCTTCGGCTTAGTGGGACGCCCACAGAAGATTGCAATTGTTGCACAATTCAATGGGGAGATACGCTCAAGCGTATCCAATTTCCAAATTTGTCACGGCGAAAAAACTTAAAGAATCATAATTCTTAAACAAAAAACAAACTTCCATATTAATGTCAAAGACAAAAGCAGAAACCGCATCACGTGAACCACTCAAAAAAGTTTAAGAACAAATTATGACTATGACGAGGCGAGTCTTGATCAGTGGGCAGTCCCACTCTATAGTTCATAATTAGAAATTGATTAGTTGGGGGGCCGGCGTTTACGACTTTGTACATCCGGTTCACTTGCGATGCTCAATCTTTAGTTGCTCGCCTCATGCATGCTGCTCGTCTAATTGGCAGAGTGGGCAAAGGGCGGCGATGTGAAAAGCGGCGCCTCAATTAAAAAAGCTGGAAAAAGCAGCTGGAAAAACGACATGAATGCCTCAGAACGGGATTACACTGAAATTAAAAGCACGTGTGTTGGGAAAAATCAGAATGTGTTAATTAACGTAAACTCTAACCGGATTAATAAAAATCATTAATTTGCATGTTTTCAAGCACTGTTAACTTAACATTACTTTTGAATTTTAACAGCTGGCATCTTATTGGCAGCTCTGTTATCGATGATCGATTTGTTTAGAAATTTCATGTAATCGAGTTTGGTCACACTTAAATGTAAAATGGCGCAATAAGAGAGAAAGCTTTTTAAATTGGCGAAGAAGTTTACATAGAAGCCAATTGTAATACTCTTTAACTAACTTTCTTGCTCTTTAACTTATCTTCTACAATTGTTCTTTCCTTTTAGGTGCCTATGGGCTCCCAGCTTCTCGCTACGCATACCGGAGGATCTTGAGAATAGCGCCGTCAACGCGCTACGCTCGGAACGTGCTCGCTCGGTGCAGCCTTGTGGCCAGGGCGAACCCAGCGCCGCCAATGATTATGATGTTTGCCCGCCGAGCAAGTATCGCCAGCCCACGGCTGAGTGTAACAATGTGTCGCATCGCAAGTGGGGCGCTCGTGGCGATGTCTTCCAGCGTTTGCTGCAGCCGGACTATGCCGATGGCGTCAGCCAGCCGCGCAGCTCGCGTGGCACACACGCCCTGCCAGACGCTGAGCTCGTGATCGAGCAACTTCAGCGTCATGTGGAGAGCGAACTGCGCCACGACCACATCACTGCTATGCTGCCCGCCTGGGGTCAGCTTCTGGCCAACGATCTGTACGAAGTAGGCCAACTGCCTATCAGCGGCAAGTGCTGCCAGCGTGACGCCGGTATCAAGGATCCCAGCGAACTGCAACAGTGCTTTGTGCGTGCCGGTGCTGACTGCAAGGAATACAAGCGCTCCGCACCCGGCTACGATGCTGAGGCGTGCCAGAAACGTAAGTAGACAAAAATAAAAACAAACTTTCCAGTTTGCTAATGATTATGTTGACTCTTTCCCAGATGTGCGCGAGCAGATGAACATTGCTTCGGCTTACATTGATGGTTCCGGCTTGTACGGCTCTACCCGCCACGAATTTGACCAGCTGCGTACTTATATCAGCGGTGGTGTGAAGGTTGAGTCCTGTCGCTATTGCCAAGTGTCCGGTGCCACTGGTGCACTGCATCGTGCCCTATTGCAGCAGCACAACAACATTGGCGAACAGCTGGCGCACATCAATTCGGATTGGTCGGAGGAGGATGTATTCTTGGAAGCGAGGCGCATCATAACCGCCACCATTCAGCACATTACCTACAATGAATTCTTGCCACTGGTGCTGGGTCAGGAAACTACAGCCAAGGAGGCTCTAAGATTGACGGCCGAGAAGCATTCGTCCAACTACTCCAGCTCCATACGCGCTGGCATCTTCAATGAGTTTGCAACCAGCGCCATGCCCGCCTTCTGGAGCATGTATCCACCAGAGATGCTCTCCCACAAGAGTTCTGCCCATGAATTGCTCTCAATTGCTGCGCTGCAAAAGTCTCTGGTGCCCAGTCAAACAAACGATGAGGGCTGGACCGAGCTGGCCCTGGCCGTGCATCGTGGCCGTGATCATGGCATTGCCCCCTATGTGCACGCCCTGGACATTTGCGCACGTCGCTTTGGCCACAACGCAGGTGCCAATGTGACTTTTGACAATCTGGCACAACTCACCAACATTCCAGAGGAGCATATTACCAACTTGCGTGACATCTACCAGTGAGTTATCTATTAAGCTAAGTCAGCACCTCAATTAGCTAATCTGTGTGTTTATTTCTTTTTAGAAACGCTGAGGACATCGATTTGCTTGTAGGGGCTCTGCTGGAGGATCCCGCTGTTGGTTCTCTGTTCGGACCCACCATTACCTGTCTGCTGACCACGCAGTTTGAGCTGTTGAAGCAAACTGATCGCTTCTGGTATGAGAACGAGATCCCACCCTCATCTTTCACTCTGGAGCAACTGAAGAGCATTCGTCAGACTACACTCTCAGGTCTGCTCTGCGGCTCTCATCAAGTCAACACAGCCCAATCGAAGGCTTTTATACGCGAGGATAACTATCTGTAAGTGCAGGCAGCAGCCTCTTCAGCATCTTCTCTTAACAAATTCTCTTGAATCTCCCATAGAAACTCTGTTTTGGACTGCACTCAGCTGCCCAAGTTTGATTTGCGCCCATGGAAAGTAAATTCCGAGGAGGAGATACACTTGGAGCACGTCGAAGTGGAGCCCGATACCAAGGAAGCCATCAAAGAACTAAGCCCCGAACTGATTGAGGCCGCCGTTGAGCGCGCCAAGCAGGAACTGGATGAGCGCAAGCGTTTCGAATACGAAGTGTGGCGTTCACGTAAGGAAAAGCCGCAAATTCCAATTGTTTTCTTGTCTCATATCGTTTCAATCTCTTTGCAGAGGGCGGCATTAGCGCTCGTTCACCCGATGGCACCGCTGCCTCCTTTAGCAAGGCCAATTTGGCTGCCCTCAGTTTGGCCAACTCGTCGCTGATCTTCGAGTTAGCTTCCAATGAGATCGTCAAATCCCTGAACAGCATCACCCGTCGCAAGCGTCAAATTTTCAATCCCAACCAGAATGCCTTTAATCGCAACGAACTAACTGATACCCTGCAGACTGTCGACATTAGCGCTCTGATTGGTGGCAGCCAGACCCCGTTGGATCACTGTCCGGAGCCTACACAGCAATGTGATGCCAATACGCCATTCCGCACGCTCTCGGGTCGTTGCAATAATTTACGCAACCCTAACTGGGGCAAGTCCTTGACTACCTTCTCGCGTCTGCTGCCCGCTCAATACGAGGACGGCATTTCGGCACCCAGAGTTACAGGCGTTACGGGAACTCCACTGCCCAATCCACGTACCATCTCCACAACCATTCATCCAGATATCTCGAATCTGCACACTCGCTACTCGCTGATGGTGATGCAGTTTGCGCAGTTTGTGGATCACGATTTGACTTTGACGCCCATTCATAAGGGCTTCCATGAATCCATTCCCAGCTGCCGTTCCTGCAACTCTCGCCAGACCGTCCATCCTGAGTGCAATCCATTCCCAGTACCCGCTGGCGATTTCTTCTATCCCGAGGTGAATGTCACGAGCGGCGATCGTCTGTGCTTCCCCTCGATGAGATCCCTGCCTGGCCAGCAGTCGCTCGGACCTCGCGATCAAATCAATCAGAACACTCACTTCCTCGATGGTTCCATGGTGTACGGCGAGAACGTCTGTCTGTCCAATAAGCTACGTGGCTTCTCGGGCCGCCTGAACAGCACGGTGCACCCCGTGCGCGGCAAAGAGCTTTTGCCTTTGAGTGCTACCCACCCCGAATGCAAATCCCGCAACGGACTCTGCTTCATTGGAGGCGATGATCGCGCTTCTGAGCAGCCAGGCCTGACCGCCATTCACACTGCTTTCCTGCGCGAACACAATCGCCTGGTCGAGGGTCTGCGTGGTGTCAATCCCCACTGGAATGGCGAGCAGCTGTATCATCATGCCCGCCGTATTGTCAGCGCCCAGGTGCAGCATACGGTCTTCAATGAGTTCCTGCCCCGTATCCTCAGCTGGAACGCCGTGAATCTGTATGGCCTGAAGCTGCTGCCACAGGGCTACTACAAGGACTATAACCCATCCTGCAGTCCAATTGTGTTCAATGAGTTTGCTGCCGCCGCCTTCCGTATTGGTCACTCCCTGCTGCGTCCGCACATTCCACGACTCAGCGTCCAGCACCAGCCCGTGGACCCACCGCTGCTGCTGCGCGACGGCTTCTTCCGCATGGATGTGCTGCTGCAGCCAGGCATTATTGATGAGATTCTGCGTGGTCTGGTGGCAACGCCTATGGAAACCCTTGATCAATTCATCACAGGCGAGGTGACTAACCATCTCTTTGAAGACCGCAAGATACCCTTCTCCGGCATTGATCTGATTGCTCTGAACATTCAGCGAGGTAAGTTGATGGCTGTAATTCATCCTACCTTGCCTGCCTCTAACATTTAATCCTTTGCAGCTCGTGATCATGGCATTCCTTCGTACAACAACTATCGCGCTCTGTGCAACCTGAAGCGAGCCACCACCTGGAGCGATCTGAGCCGCGAAATACCCACCGAAGTTATCAACCGCTTCCAGAAGGTCTATGCCAGCGTTGATGACATTGATCTATTCCCCGGCGCCATGACTGAGCGTCCGCTGCAAGGTGGCCTTGTCGGCCCCACACTGGCCTGCATCATTGGCATTCAGTTCAGGCAGCTGCGTAAATGCGATCGCTTCTGGTACGAGAATCAGAATCCCGAGGTCAAGTTCTCTGAGGCTCAGCTGGCTGAGTTGCGCAAGGTAACGCTCGCCAAGATTGTCTGCGAGAATCTGGAGATTCAGGGCGATATGCAGCGCGCCGCCTTCGACTTGCCCAGCAACTTCCTGTAAGTCCAAATCGAAAGACGCTTTTAGAGTCTATGCTAATCCCAATTGTGTCCACAGCAATCCTCGTGTGCCCTGTCAGTCGATGCCACAAATTGACTTGAATGCTTGGCGCGAGAATGTCCAAGGCTGCCAAATCGGCAACCGCAACGTACGCGTGGGCGAGTCCGCCTTCCCATCGCCCTGCACCAGCTGCGTCTGTTCCGCTGAAGGCGTAAGTTCTCTAAATGCACTCCATAGCACTATATATACTAAATATCTGCCACTGTTTGATTACAGCCTCAGTGCGCTTCGCTGCGCATCACCGACTGCGGCCAGCTGATTCGTCAGTGGCCCAAAGACGCCATTCTGCGGGACGAGGTGTGCAATTCGCAGTGCGGCATCTACTTGACAGGACAGCAGGCCAGCGGCTTCAGTGCCCAGAATCGCCAGGGCCACGCCCAGTCGCGCGTCACGCGTTCGCGCAATCAGAACCTATTCAAGTTCCCCGACTTGACGCCGTTCATCGCCTCTCTCTAGGGAGGGCAACACGAGAAAGCAGGCTTTCGTACATGTTTTGTAAATAACTTACCGTTCTTTACATAATTAGTTACTTATTTTGTTCGCTTACCTGAAGACTTTTTCAATGCATATCTATACACCCTAAACAACTCTAACTGTTCTACATACGACGGCATTATCTCGTATCAAAACTAGGAAATCAACAAAAACCAACAAATTGCAAATTCTTGTTTCGGCACCACCAAAATGCGTGATTCTACTGTTAGTTAAGCGACAACTAATTAATTAGCATTTTTATAAATATATGTGTATGTAATGTATTTTTTTACCTAAACCCTATGAATGTCAATTATATGTACCTAATAAATAAATAAAAATAATTAAATCCAAATTCAATATCGTCTTATGCCACTGGCTGCCGATGCGAATCGGCTTTTTCGTGTTAATTCAAGTTACGAATTAAAATCGAGCCAAAAAGGTAAAGTGTAAACAGCTGTATTAACAGGCGAACAGCATTTACAGTAGCAGTGCACATTGGTCACATTTTCTGTTCACAATAGGAATTGCGCGCGCGGCGACCGAGCAGCTGCTTCGCAAATAATCACAATATGTATACAGTCGAAGTAACGGGCGAACAGCGCTCGCAGAGAGTTGACATGTTAAAAATAATCGGCGGTGTAGCGGGCAAGCATCGCCAGACTGTTTGGGGTAGCGTGCATGAGATGCGCAGGTAGCAATCGCAATATGTAAACAGACGAATTACCAGGCAAACAGAATGCACAGGCAGCAGCCATACACATGCATGTGTCGAGTGCATTGTTGTTGCCCGCAAATGATTTCTGGTTGGGGCATCGCCGGCGAAAGCAACACGAAAGAACAAGCGAACAGAAGGGGCAGCAAGCGGGCCGACTACTAGAGCAAGCGAGAATAAACAGAAACGGAAAGCATGTGTTGTCAAAATATTTATGCCGTTATTAATGCGTGCTCTCGCTCACACTGCAGGCAATCCCGCGCGCGCTCTCACTCTGCCTTCTCAGCGAATGCGAACGCGTAAATGCAATTATCAAAATAAATATTTTGCATGTATTGGTCTGTGTGCAGAGCAGAGCATAATTAAGCGCCGTTACATGAAGTTGGACGAAGAACTTACACTGGCGTCCAGTTTAGTAGGCATGCTTAAGTACTTGATTTGCGATTAAGAGCTTAAATCGGTTTTAATAGTTTAAATAATTGTTTGCTTTATTTAGTTTTGCTCTTTGAACGTGGTTCGATTACAGCAAATATAATTTGTGTGTAGTTTAGATAAGATCTCTATAATGCCGACAATAAATAACAAAACTCACAAAGTACGATTAAATCTAAAGAGGGGTTCACTATGCTTATGCATATGTATATGTATATGTATATGTATGTATGTATTTATTTAAATGTACGCTAGACACAGACCGTTAGACGTGCTCTTTGTTTAACGCTTTTTCAAAACCGGACATTGAACGAAACTTGAAAGTTATTTAACTTTTGCCAGATCTGACATAGATACATACATATAGATATATATAAGTGTATTTGTATATTATATATATTATTATCGCATATGTTTATAATAGTTTAATTACAATTATTTAAATTCGAATAGAGCGCACAGAGAAACAAAAATACATAGCGCTTAGTATTTTTATGTAGTATTTTTTGTATTTTCATTATTATTACCGTTAAACATGTTTAAGCTGTTGTGCTACTTGTGCTAACCACAGATAATTCAACTAACTGCCGCAGTGCATATATGACGAATAGGCATGCAAAATACAATACTTTTTCATGTGTTTCTGCTGCTCCCTGGCAAGCAACCATTAACTAATATGCCTTTGCATGATCTACTATATTTTTATGCTTTTTTTATGTTTTTTTTTTTTTTTTTGGTATATTTTGTGCTTAGTGTCTAGAGAATTTGACTTCTTTGCTTTATAGATTTTATACCTTGCTCTACAGATATATATATGTATTTATGTAGATATATATATAGATTAGCATATTTTTGAACTAAACTAAAATTGAAGTTTAACACACAGCATAGAGTGTCATTTAAACATAAGCATAAGTTTACATACTCGTATTTCGTAATATTATATAGTATATAGTATATATATCATATTTTCTGTATAGTTTATAGGAATCTTGCTAATTTAGTTTTTATGCTGTGCCACAATGTATTTTCCTATGCATATGGTATGTGTTCTTTTTCTATTACTTTTATTATTATTATAATTATTAATATTTTTATATACTGTTGATCAAATGTGTTTTCTTTTATATACAAAAATGGACATGAGAAATGTGGCCTATGTACAATAAACATTTTTCAAATGACAGTCAGAAGTGGTTGGCTTTTGCCTTACAATTATTTATCCGCTGCCAAAGTGGTTTGCGCTTGGTTGTTGGTCTCCGAGTGCCGACGCGTCAGCAACTGTTGCTGTTGGTTGTAGTTGTTGTATGCCAGACTGTGGCCATTGCTATATGGGTGGCCATCGAGGTGTCCAAGTTTGCCCACAATTTTTGGTATTTTATCACTGTCCGTGCCGAGGCCAATGAGGCAGGTGCCGCCAATGCTGGCGCTGCCAATGCCGCCCCCAATGATTAGCTGTTGCTGATTGTGATGATGATGATGGTGATTATGATGATGATGATGATGGTGGTGATTGTGTGAGTGATGCTGATGATGATTGTTTTGATGACTGATGGCTGGCGTGCTTTTGCATAGCGCCAGGTCTTTGTTGTTGCCCTGACCACCGCCATTCCATTCCAGGGCCCCCTTTAGCGAGCTCGTCTTGCGCAGACAGACGTGCGTCTGGTCGCAACTCTTGCACTTCTGCTTGGCAGCAGCTGTTGCCGCCTTGCCCTGGCTGAGTGCCTTCAAATTGGCCGCAACCAGTTGGGCCTGCAACGTCTTCGATGGCGACACGGGCGTGCTGTCGTCTTCGCCAGTGGGCGGCGGCGTAGAGAGGCGACTCGAGACTGTGGAGGAGCCGCTGGAGGACAGACAAACGCTGCTGCTGCTGCGTGCATAGCCGTTCTTCGTCTGGTCAGCATCATCATCATCATTGTCGCCATCATGATCATCAACAATATCATCATCTACATCACTGGGCGGGTTGCTGCTGGGACGAGAAGCGATGGCAATGTTGTTAGTAGTTGCGCTGCTTTTAGCCACATTCAGCCCATTTACGCTTGCTTCAGCCACAGCTGCATCCGTATTTGCACTCCCCTCTGCATTCGCATCTGTATCAGCATCAGCCATCTTCTCATCAGTTGACGCCTGCTTGCTGTCACCATTCGCTATCACAATTTGCTCCTGCTGCTGCTGCTGCTGTTGATCCTGACTAGTTTTCGTTTTCACATCGTCGGCCAAGTCAATCCAATGGCCGCGATTATCACGCACGCCCTCAACGAGGGGCTCCAGCTTCTCAGAGAGTGTGGCAAAGGCCTAAGAAATGTAGGGAATACGAAACATATCTATAAGAACTATCCACTTATTGTGTGTATATTAGTTTACCTCGTAGATGGGCAGGCAGATTGAATCGATAAAGTTCACCTGCATCATGGGCAGCTCATCCTCTTTCTCACGATTCATGATATCCTGCAAGAGATTGAAAGGAAGTTTCCATTAAAATACAGTTTACTAATTAACTGAGCCAATGATTCCACTGATTCAATTGGTTTATTGCTTGGCCACTTACAATGGGCGTTATATTTAACTCCTGCTTCTCCATGTCGCCCTGCTCGAAGAACTCGGAGCTAACCAAATCAGCGACACGCTTCTCAATCTCCCACGGCTTTGTAATGGCCGACAAATCACAGACAGTCATGCTCATGGCACGCAGCAAGGCGCGCGGCTCCTCGGCAACCCAATAGCTCACTGGCTCCTGAACGCTCTCCAAGAAGGGGCCACGTTTTCTGTTGAACGATTAAAAAAGTCAATATACAGTTACAGAAATGATTTGGAGCTGACTTACTTGAAGTAGACAGCTAGATCTGTGGATAAAATGGCATCCTCTAGCACGCGTATAACTCGGCAATAATCATCTGAGGATAGATTTGCTAGAATTTGATTTCCGGGACTATTTAAGATCATCAAGCACTGATCGAAGTGATGGTGCTCCATGGTTGATGTAGAGTAAAGCTGCGCCAGCGGCGAGGAAGCCCTGCAGGTAAGAAAAAAAAGTTAGTTAAATGTGATCTACCTTAAATATTCTTCACTTACTTAATCTGGAAGGAGTTATTAGTCCCCCGATGATCGAGATCGTGGCACAGGCAGCCAATAATCAAAGCCAGGCATTCAATTTCGCCAAAGATCTTCCACCATTGCGTGGTCTACAAATCAGATAGATAACGATTAGATACATATATATTATTTGCCATGATCTTAGATACGCACTGTCAATATGGCAAACATCATCTGAGCCACGTTGAAGGCGTGTCGCCAATTGTGATAGGTCACATTGCGATAGTTCTTCTTGACACTCAGCAGCCAACGGCAGAGCACTTCGTAGTCGATATGAAAGCGCTCCACAAAATCGAGATCCAAAAACATGCGCAAGCAGGCCTAGAACATAGAGAGTATTAGATAAGTTTATGAGTGTTGGAGTGAGTTATAAATGGCTTACCTTCAGCGTATCATCGTCCTCAAAGTGTATATCGTCGAATTTAAAATCGTGCAGACGGAAGTGTACGGCCGAGGGCACTCGCAGGCGCTATAAAGAATATAGTAGAGAGATTATCAAATGTACATTAAATAGTTATTGATAATACTTTTGATTTGATAAGCAGAAAGAAATAGATTTGAGGAACTACTTTAGGGTTACTAGCCCCAAAAGAAATCTTAAACTGATAACGAAAAACTAATCTTTCTGAGTCTTAAACTAACTTTAAATAAATTTAAATGTATTTCAATTATTGAGTAGGCATTGCAATATTTTTATAAATTTTAAATATGAATTTAAAGGCATTCATGCTTCAGTCTTTCAAATTTTCCATCTCCTAACTCAATCCAATCCGGACCCCTTGCCTGCCTATCCGTTTCTTTCTTTGTTTCTTAGTTTTTAACATTTCTCTTAATATAATTTACATTTATATATGTCTCTCTTTTTTATACGTTTTAATCCTAGCAGCCTTCAGTTTTATTTATAGCCCGTGCCTGAGACAAACGGATGCTGAAATACGAACGGAAAAACACACGACACCGTCTACCCCAGCAGCTGTCAGGAAATGTTAATTGATGTCCGCAGTAGCCACAGTACGAGCTCATGATACACTCCCGCACACACCCACACACACACACACACACTCACACCGGAAATGGCAAGGAGCAGCGGAAAAGGGTTTTTTTTTATATCTGTTTCTCTATGCTCCTTGCGTTATGGCATAATCGCCGGGGCTCTGAGTAAAAGCAGCTCAAAGAATGGCATAATTTTAATTAAAATTAATAACCCAGCATCAGCGTCGACGTCGACGGTTGACAAGGCGACAGGCGGTCATAATTTTAGCCAGCATAATTACTGCAAGTGTTGGGAGCTCGGAGCAGCGGCAACAGGCAGCCGACAAGAGACACGAACAACGCAAAGATAAACAGAGAGACAGATGCGAAAACTTGAAACATCCCAAGTCCATGGGGTTAGGGTTGGACTAGGGGTGAGCGGTGCAGGGGGCGGGCTCTGCGAGTGGCGAGTCTTAAAGAAGGGACTAGTATAACAAATGCTCTTAGCCAGTGTGCGAAAGTTTCTTTTTGTCATACTTGTGCGAACAAACTAATTACAACTGTCAACACGTTGAGTGAGAAAGAGAGAGTGCTAGAGCGGGAGAGAGGGAACGGGGGGCGGTCGAGTGAGTGACTGCGGAGACAGGTTGTTGCCACTGTCGCTGCTGCTGCTGCTGCTGTCACGCAGAAATAATAAAAACATGGAAGCGAAAAGCAGAAGGCCAAGCAACAAAGAATTTATGGAGTGGCATAAAAGTGAGCCCAGTCCTAGAGCCCCCCCATCCGCCCACACCCTATCCAATACAAATTAAGCGTGCACGCAAATAAAATTAAGCATTTAAATGCAGCAGCTCGGCTCCCGCTAGTCACGCCTCCTCCACAAGCATCGGGCACATACGACACCCAGGGGCAACATCTGAACTGTCAGCGTTGCTGTTGAACTTACGCGCAATCGATGGGCCTCGTCCATGGTCGCCGATGCATGATAGCTGAGCACCTCCAGGGTAACGCTCTGCTTGGCCATAGCCACAATCGCCTTCTCGTACATGTGCGTATTGTGGATGCCCATGCCGCAGAATATGGCGAATGCTTCCACGAAATTCTCATCGTTCTTGGTGAAGTCCTAAAAGTAGGGAACAATAATTAACGGAGCTCATATAATGGGGATAATAAAACATGATTCGAATTTGATGAGCAACTCAAGAACATTGAACTGGTTCGGTTCATTGTGAAGTGCTTTCAAATGAACTGTCATGAAAGGAACTGGTTCATAATTAACTGCATCACAAAAGACTGGTTAAAAATGAACTGTTATCACATGAACTCAGAATGAACTAGTTCACAATCTTTAAGCTTTACATATTAAATCACTTACCAGCTCATTGAACTTGTTGATCAGCTGTATGACGCCTATGATCTGACCCAGCGAGTTCTTGATGGCCATGCAGAGTATGGAGCGATGCTTGAAACTCAAGTTCTCATCGACGCTCGCATCGAAGCGATCGTCCTCGTAGGCATTGGGCACATTCACCGTCTCGCCGGTGGTGGCCACGTGGCCAGTGATGCCAATGTTGATCGGAAAACGGGACTCGTAGGGGCTGGTGCGTGAGTTGGCCTCGTCATCGCTCAGATCGTTCGCCTCAAAGTCAAAGACACGCGAGAAGCTGCCCTTGTCGGCCTCGTGCACGAGCAGGATCTGGACACGCTGGCACTGGATGAGACTCTGCATGTGGGTGAGTATGCGGAAGACCATGTGCTCGATGGTGCTCTGCTCCTCGAAGATCATGCGTGCCAGATCCAGCAGCACCTGATTTCGCTTGATTTCCAGCTGAGATTTTTCGAAAAGCTGCGCATTGCGCAGGCCAATGCCACAGAACTGCAGATACGAGGCAAAGACCTGGAGCAGAAAGAGAGGGAATATATATATATATAAGGATTATGATGCACACACACACACACGCACAGACACATTCATCAGTCTGCTGCTGCTGTCGGCTGTAAGCCCAAAGCCCAACCTGCCTTTTAGTTGAGATCTGGGATAATCCCTGACATGTGCTGGCGTTTTGCGAAAAGCTTTTTGTTCCAACAATTTTTCACTTTGTTAAATAATAAATGCAATTTGCATATGTCAGGCAGCCAGCCGCTGTGACAGCAGTTGAAAACAAAGGACTCGCTTGCACTCACCTTCTCATCGATTTCCGAGAAGCATTCGCCATTCATTTTGTTAATCACCTGCGCCACGCCAATCACATCGCCGCCAGAGTCCTTGATGGGCATGCAGAGCAGAGCCTTGGTGCGATAGCCGGTCTGTGAGTCGATTTCACAATTGAAGCGTCCATCCTGCAAGGACATAGGTATTTAATATAGGTATATATAAATGTTATTTCCGAAGAGAAAAGGCAAGGTCTTTCTATATAAAGTAAGAAGCAGTTATGTTTAACAAAGTACCCAAAGAATTCGACTTGGAGAAGAACGAGCTGCCCGAACAATAGGTTTTCACTGTAAACTGTGGAATCTTTGTTGAGAGCTGTGAAAAGCAATCGTATTAATAGCAGACCCAATTCTAAATATAGCTCCATTTGGACAAAAAATGTTTTTATTTATACACACGTCTAGACGGTCATAAGAGACAGAAAGTCTCTGTCCATAGGTGTACATATCACGCACATATTTCGATAGATAGCTCTCGGGCCACCTCCATTTGAAGCTGTTAATTCTGGTATTTGCCTAGGTCATCATGTTTCTGGTCATGTTATTGTCGCTGACTTGCATTTTTGTCGCCTTTTATTCGCGTCCGTACAAACGGTGTCAGCCAAAGTCCACATAACTCGTGCTAACTTCTCTCTCTTCGTCTGCTTCTCTCTGCTGCCGCCGCCGCTAACATCTGTGCTCTTTTATTCGTCGGAGTTATCAGCTTCAGTCCGTCTAACTGTCTCTCCAAAAAATTCACTTAATTGTGCTAAAATGTTTTGATAAAAGAGCTAACACTCCCATCCCTCGGCCCGTCCAGCGGGACGCCCTGTACATGCGTCATATTTATTGCCAACTGTTTATTGTAGACGACTGTTGGCCATGCCTTAAGTTGACTTTAACAGCGCAGATAAACGACACGAGCCAGCTAAATGCGTGGTGGGTGGGGGGCGGGGGCCCAAGGCGTACTATTGTTTGGCCCGCGGCTTAAAGCCTTTTAAAGCGGCTGGCGCTAGCTTCTATCAGCAGTGATATAATACAATAATAGCATTGCCCCACACCCACAGCCTTGGACAAAATAAAATTGTTACTGCCTTCCACTAGTCTCGTTGGCCACAAGATTAATTACAGCCCAATTGGCCGAGCAGCTGAGAAAAATGCACATTGTCAGTGCTCAGTGCTCTATATATGTTTTTTTGCTCTTTTTTTGAGGGCGAGTTCAGTGCGCAATATTGAAGCTTCTCAAGTGAGACTGTGTGGGGAAGCGGATGTGCTGGACTGAGAGGTGCTCTCTTAAGGAAAGTATTCCCTGCTTCAAGTTTCTCGCTGCTGAGTGTAGAAGGTAGAAGAAGAGAACTTTCGTATATGAATTTATTGCTTAATGTGGTAAGTAGAGTGTTGGAATGTCAAAAATTTATCTCAGCTGCTTTCAAATGTTTATCTCAAGTTTCTCTCTGCTTTAGGTTGCAGTTTAAATATTTTAAAAATATTTATTATATTTATATACAATAATTCTATCATTTTTAGGATAATTTGAGGCTTTGGCTATGCAGAAGAATATTTAAATGAATACGAAAATTTCAAGTTTCTCTCTTTATGGAATTCTCATTATAGAATTTTTGATCGCAGTTCTTCGTATGTCTCTAAGTTCTTTGTTATAGATTGATAAGTAAATAAGTAAAGACTCAAGTCTTCTAGGATAGACTTCAGATAAGAAACTCAAAGTTTCCCCCTGCTAAAGGCCTGACTTTGGCCAAGGAAACCCCTTCACAGTACCTAAGCACACAGATATGCAACTCAAATATATTTACAGGGTATTAGCAACTGCAAGTTCTCGCACTTGATCTACTTTATCTCATGTGGCATGTGAATGCTGCGACTGCCTGCACCATAAATCGTGCAAGTTTCGAATTCGCCAGTGTTTCAAGTTCTGTTAGCTTGATTAATGGTCACAGAAGAGATGGCATTCAAATTTGTCAAATCGATGCTAGCTGACAACTGTGTGTGTGGGTGGAGAGAGAGGGAGAGGGAGAGAGAGAGGGGTGGCTGCTTCACGAAAACTTTCCATTTGGTTTAGCTAGCGAACTGACCTGGTAAGCATCTGGAATGTTGACCGGCTCGCCGCTCTCGGCCACGTGACCAGCGATGCCTGTGCCCCATGCAACGCGCACTTCCTCCTGCTGTTCCATTTCCTCGACGGTGCTGCGTGGGCAGACATCGAACAGCTTCGATACGAGGCATCTGCAAAAGTTTAAAGCACTTTAGTTCAAATAGTTGGGCATTATAATTATAAAATATATACACATATATACTCTCATACCTATAAAGACATATAAATAGTACGCAAATGGCTTTGGCCCCTCGAGTGAATTTACCAAAAATTTTGCAATTAGTTCTGACTACAAAATGGCGCCACACGCCACACAGCACAAAATGGCACCCCAGTGGACCAAGAGGGAGCGACTCTCCCTCTCTCTCTCTCTCTCTCCCCGTGTTACAGTTATGAAGCCAACAACTGCAGTGGAGAAATCATAAAATGCCAAAAATAAATGCCATCAAAAATGTTGCACAGACAAAGTTGAAGCTGCTGCTGCTGCGCAAAAACTTGGCAACGAAATGGCTGTGGGCCAATGAAGTCATCGCCGCTTTGACAGTAGCTGACAGCTATAGTAGTAGCACCACTAGTAGCTATAGCAATAGCATTTGTTGCTGTGGCAGCGGCAGCTTCACGGGCCAAAGCACTTGCCTGATTACCAAATTCAATTTGCACAGCTATTAGTGTTAAATTTCGTGTAGCCCTTAGCTGGGTCTAAATTGTAGCCTTACTGCAAGTCAAACTACTTTTTTTATAGCTCCTCATTTTACGAAGTTAGTTTGGCATATTTAAAAGTTAGTTGCGGAGTACTTGGCATTGCTTAAACAACTAACTTCGAAGTGAAATTCTGTTAAGCAAGCAATTGCCTAAACTGTTTGAGAATTACAACGAAGAGAGAGTTAAGTTGCTTGAAATTTGTTTGAAATTTTGAATAAGCATTATATTAAGAGATTTTATGAATACAAAATGTAAGCTAAGGGAATCTACATAATAAATGTGTACTAAAAAGCCCCACAAGATATTTAAAAAATATTTAATTGGCTTTCAAATTTAGCTAGATGACGAACCATCCACTGAAAATTCTTTGAGATTTGATTAGTAAAACCAAGTGAATACATGTAAGGTAAGGTAACGTAAGGCAAGCTAAGGTAAGGTAAGGTAAGGTAAGGTCCGTACCTTACGTACGGTACGGTACGGTATGGTAAAGTAAGGTAAGGTAAGGTAGGGTATGGTACGATAAGGTACGGTAAGGTAAGGTACGGTACGGTACGGTAAGGTACGGTACGGTAACGTTAAGTAAGGTACGGTAAGGTACGGTACGGTTACGTAATACGGTTCGTACGGTAAGATAAGGTAAGGTAAGGTACGTTCGGTACGGTAAGGTCCTTACCTTAATTGGTAATTAATTAACGGTAAGGTAAGGTAAGGTAAGGTAAGGTAAGGTACGGTACGGTTAGGTAAAGTAAGCTAAGGTAAGGTAAATCACATTTTAGTCACATTCTACTCCACTCTCCCGTCTCTACTTACTTTTTGAGTCCATCGGCGCCATTGCAGCGACCCTGCACCAGAAACAATGAGCCGCGATCGGCATTTAGCAAGATGGATACATTTTGCAGGATCTTGTGACACAAGGTGCGCACCTCTAGCTCGTTGCATATGTCCTTAACCTGCAAGTAAAAAAACATTACATAAAATTAGAAATTATAAAATATTTCATAACTTTTCACGACATTATGAGCTAAGTGCGCCATAAAAGCTAAAATAACCAATAAGCTAGGCAATTGCAAATGCACTTAATGTTGTTGCTGGCTAAACAAACAAGCCAATCAGCCAAATACAATAGAGGGACTGATTGACAGATTGAATGACTGACCGATTGAGGGCGTGACGTTTGCCACAATTTAGCGCAGCGCTGTTTGTGTGTGGCTGGGCCGGGCCTCTTAACTGTTTGCCGATAACAACGTCAGCGCCAGTGGCGCTGCATGTGTGCAAAATCAATTGGAGCTAGTTGGGGCAAGGGTTGTGTAGACTCTGATTGACTGGCAGCTACCCCGGGTGTGAGTGCAAATATAACTAATTATAACTCAAATATCATATTAATATGGCTAATTATAGCTGCGGTTGAGTAAATAGCTGACTAAGCAAAGAAAGTTAAGGGGGGCAGGAGAGATAGGAAAGAAAGAAAGTATGAGAGAAGAAAGAAAGAGACGGAGCGTGAGAGAGATGGAAGGCGAGAGTTATAGAGTTGGATAAAGAAAATATGGAAGAAGAAAGACAGAGAGAGAGAGAGGGTGAGAGGGAGAGAGGGAGAGAGACGGTTAGAAGTAGAGAGAAGAGCTATGGAGTTAGGAAAAGAATGAAAGAAAGAACTTTCTCTTTATCTATAGAGATGGGAAGAGATATAAAGGATTTCCCTCTAACTCATAAAAGTTGATATGAAAGCTTATGCTGATAATTTGTAAAGCCCACCCAACTATCTCTAATACAGGGTATCAATTGACATTATTCAGAAAGTACAATATCAGCTTTTCAGTCTTTGGTGACTCTTTATAGGAAATACCCGAATGAATCAAAGCAAAGTGTCTACCGCAGAAAAAGTTGAGCCAAGTCGAAGAACCTTAGTCACCAAACAGTTAGTTAGTAACAGGGAAATAGGGCAGGAAGTATTAGGTGTCGCAACGTGTTGCATAATCTCATTAGTGCAGGGTATCAAACAACTTATAGCTAAATGACGCACGACCATCTTAACGAGCTGGAAATTCGTTTGAAAAATGCATTTGGGGTTGGCTGACTGTGTGTGCGGGTCATAAAGAAATTACACATTACAACGGGGCGTATGACGCATGTTAATTAAGAAATTTACACAATTTTATGGCCTCAATAACGATGATATATATATATATATATATATATTGATAATGAATCGCTTTCAGCAATACGCACCAGCTCGAAAATCAACTCCTTCTCGTCCAGCTGCTTCAGCTCGTTGCGTGACAGACGCTGCGGCCGCGGGTGGCACAGATGATAGGGATACGAATGCTGATTGCTGCCGGGACTTGTTGCACTAATTGCCGTTGTGGCATTGCAGTTGTTGCTGCCGCCACCGGCGCCAGCGCCACCGCCGCTGCCACCGCTGCTGCTGCTGGCGCAGCCAACGGCGCCGCCGGCCTGATAATGACTGTGCTGATAATGCTGATGATTGTGGTTGTTGTGATGATGGTTGTGATGATGATGATGCTGCGGCTGATACTGATACTGCCCGGCCACCACGCCGCCAACATTCTGCAAATTGCTGCAACTGCCACTCGTATTGTCCAGCTGCGGCCCAATGCTCAAAAACGTCAGCGTCCCATCGATGGTATTCACAATGGGCTTGAGCAAGCCGCCGCGCTCGAATTCATGCGCTGAAATTTTGCTGCAAATGGAAATGGAAATCGAAATGGATTAACTTGTTAAAGTCGGAGGACTTCTGCTTGCCACTTACCGCACGGGCGTTGTGGCGCCGGAGCCGGCACGCGAACTGCTCGCCTGGCCATTGGGATGCGTGGGTGAGCTGCTGCTGATGACATCGTTGCCCGCACTGGTCGCATGCGACACCAGCCACGCGTCGACAGTTTGACGTGTAGCCTTTCTGCAAGGGACAGAGAGTGGGAGAAGGCATGAGTTTTGCTGCTAAAGTGCAAATATATTAAAATCCCATTAAGAATTAAGCGTGCTTGGTCTAAAGACACTGACCACATGCGCGAAATTGTCTAATAAAATGCCAGCTCATAAATATTCAGCAAGCGAAATATATTTACGTCATGCTGCAGCCAGCTCCACGGCTAGTGGCAAGGACACATGCGGCCCAGCAACACGCGCGAGCGGCATAAAAATTTCGAGAAATCACAGCGCACAACTCTTTATAGGAGAAACAACAGCATTGCTGAGCTGCACAGTGGGCCAAGACAGAGAGCTTGTTTAGCAAAAAATAAAAATAGTTTTCTATTTCACATTTGAACTGATTATAAAGTTGCTGTTAACCTAACAGCAGCTGTTGCTGTTAACATAGTTCTGTCCACAACTTAACAGTTGACTGCAGTTAAACACCTTTTACTAGATTAGATTGTAGGGGCATAAAATGCAGTCAGCAAAAATGTGTATCTAATCCAATTGTAAACATGTCCAGCTGTGAAATGCTCCGACTACGCTTGTGGCTGGGATAACAGAGGCTGTCCGTGTCCGTGTCCATGTGCCTGACGTATTCTTATGCAAAGTACACAAAATGAAGCCTTTTTCAGCCTCGTTTAATGCTGGCCACATGCCCAAAGGCTGTGAACTGTGCGCAGCGTCGTCCGCTGGCCATGAAAATAAAGCCCAATTTATGTTTTTAGTTGTTAGTGATTTTTATTATGTGTCATAGCCAAAGGCCAACAAACAGAAAGGGCCACACACTCACACACATCCATTTGTCTAGCATATTCAATGTGTGTGTGTGTGTGTGAAAGCCAATTTCCGGTTTACGGCGGAAAAGGCCGGCCAGCCGCTTGACTGCTCATAAATATGGCACAAAGTATGGCATTGGCATCAGCATGCAGAGAGAGAGCCACTGAAACAGGCACTGGAACAGGCACAGGCACATGACAATGCAATTTAAACAATCCTTTGTCGACAGCCTTAAGCCAAACATATCATAACTTCAGATTTTTATATAATATTTGCCATAATAAAGCTGTGCTTTATGTTGAATTATAAAAAATTCCATTCGAATATATATGTGTAAAAGGTTTGAGGGCGTAGCCTGATATATGGAAAAACTTTCAGTTATATTATCGATTATTATTATCGTTATCGTTGTGCATTGATTATAATTGCTGTGTATCGATTACTTTTTATGGCGTATCCTTGCAGTAATATCGTTTATCGATTCACTAGTATATTATTAATCGATAATAATAGTACATTTATCGATTAGTTTTAATCGAAAATCGGCCAGCTATTATAAGTAAACCAGACTTTAATAAAATAATCCTTTTCGGTCAACTTTGAATCAATATACGTTATAGATCAAGAACATATTTATCAGTTATCGATAACTTTATGTTTTCTGTCAGTTGCAGCTCAACTATTTATGTTAAGTTTCAATTTTTCTTATTTTTTACTCTTCCCTTCTCTTACCTTATGAAATAATCCTGTACAAACTCCTGATTCTCATCCAGCCACGCCTCCATGCGCGCATGCTCCGGATCATAGGGCCGGCTGTGCTGTGGCGACGCTGTCTGATGATAGGGATGTGAATAGCCCTGATATAGTTGCTGCTGCTGCTGCTGCTGCTGATGGTACAGCGGCTGTGGGTGCTGCTGCTGCTGTTGCTGATAAGCAGCCGCTGTGCTGGCTACGTAGCCGCCGCTGCCGCTGCCGCTGCCGCCGTTGCTGCTGTTGCCGTTGATGTTGCTGCTGCAGTTGTTGCTGTTGCTGCTGCTGCTGCTGTATTGATAGTGGGCGGGTTGTGGCTGTTGCTGTGATAGCGGCAGGGGGACACCGGTGCGGTGTGTGGCAATGAGCAGGCTATGCTCACTCATACCGTACCCTGTGCCCCCCTGCTCCGCGGGCATACGTGCCGCTAGCTGCAGCGGCGTCGACGCTGGCTCCTCAATGCTGCGCAAATGCAGGCCTGCAAAGATACAGAGAGAGAGTGAGAGGTGATGAATTAAATATTTATTTAAAGCTTTAAAATTGTATTGAGTTTTTATTTAAAGTTTCGTCCACAGTGCTGACAGTTTTTATGTGCGCGAGCGAGCGAGCTCGCACTCCTCCCAATTCGATTGCACGACATTTGCATTGCAAATGGCCAACATATCCTTTAAGCCCGCTGCAAAGTCACGCGCCGCACGCGACTCGTGGGCTGGGAGAGCCACAGAGCCACATCCCCCACCCCCACTCTTTGCAGCTGGCAACCCCATTGGCCCATAGAGTCTATGCAAATAGCTGTTGCTTTTTGTTCGCTCTGTTTAAATTTATAATTTAGCACGAAGCATAAAAAAGTTTGAAGAAAATATTCGTTTTTGCACATAAATTCTGTTAAATTGCTTTTCCAGCTCATCAATTTTTGGGAGCTGCGACAATTAAGCGGCACTTAAAGCGCCAGCCACACGCTGCGTATACGCAACGCGTCCATAAAGATGTGCTGAAAGGGCGAAGCAAGAAACTGCAAACTGTCTCGCCGCGACACAGCTCAAGTGGGCCAGAAACTGGGCCATGCTCTCACATTAACCGGAAATATTGGCAATTTTCTGTGAAATATTGACATACAATGGCACGGCCCCGTTCGCCAGCCCAGCGGGTGCCATTGGGCGCCTGATTAAGTGCTAAAAATAGAAATAAATACTTGTATCCTTGTGATGGATGTCTAAGGATATCAGCGCTACAGTTTGCTATTCAGCTGGAAATTGTGACTTCTCAACAGCTGCTTTGTGTGTCTACTCGCCGGCTGCCTTCGTCTGTGTGTGTATAAATTTGATTTATGATCTACTTTTTGGCGCTCAGCATAGCAACAAAATAAGTCAAACAACAAATTCCCCCACTCACACACACACCCACTCGAATAAAACGAGTTGCTCCTGTCAACTGATAATTTGACTCTCGGATAAGCTGACAAACTGAGCAGCATTTACAAATTGTTGGCGTTTGCTTGTGCAAACATTCCAGCCAGATTTATGAGTTGCCATTCAATGGACTCCACTCAGCTGCAGCGAAAATTGGGGGCATGCAACGACAGCTGTGGGACTCGAACGAACTCGAACTATTCAGATTTGGACTATGAAATGAGTTGTTCAGAATGAATTTTGTGGAATTTTACAAATTATTTTTCAGAAATTCTAAAAAAAAATAAATAAATGTATTTTATATATTAATTAAATTAGTAAAAACACAGACTCTCTGTCTTAGCAGAGACTCCGTTTGCCTTATCAGAAATTCTGTAAGCCATAACAGAGAGTCTATTAGGCTCTACAGAGGGTCTGTAAGCTTTAGCATAGAGTACGTAAGTTTTAACAGGGAGTCTGTAAGCCTTTACAGAGAATCTGCAAGTCTTAACAGAGAGTGCGTAAGGCTTAACAGAGCGTCTGTAAGCTTTAACAGAGCATCAGTAAGCCTTCACATTACTTTGCAGCTGTTAACTCAAGAGTGATAAAAGACATTTAACAGTACAGTACATTGGAATTAACATGACTCTGTGACTTTACAGTGTTAATAGCTCTCACGCTCCTGATTAACATAACAGCAGCTGACAGTCTGTTAACCTTCTTCCTTAGCCCACATTGATAACATCTATTAAAAACTAATTAAAATTCCTCAAAGTTAGCTTTTTTAACAATGTAAATATCGTAAATCATGCAATTTACTTATTTTAACCTTTAACATATTTATTATATTTCATAAAATAAGGGCCAATGGATTCGAATGCACAGGACAAGCCAAGGACAATCTGTATTGATTTTACTGACTTCACATATTCATGTGCGAAACGTTGACACATTTTACGCTTTTATACCATCTCTATACACATATTTTAATTAAATATTTTATTTACATACGTTTGTCAACCATTTTTGTTTGTTTTAATAAATCCCTTATTTTGTTTGCCCATAAAACTCAAATATATTTGCTTGGATTATTTTCTTTTTTCTCCATTTTCTTTGAACATGCAATTCCGATAAATGCAATTTCCCCAGAATTTGATTTCCATTGAACTCACGCTGAGTTTTTCATTTGCCGTAAATTGTGAATTTTCAGTAATATTTATTTGACGTGTTATTTTTCAGTCTATAGTGAGTGTATATATATCTATATATATTTATATATATACGGAATAGTTGGTAATCTGCAAAATCCTTGTTGGTATTTTGTATTTGGTTTCCTTTTTGTCGAAAATATAGAAGCTTAAAGTCGGCTACTTAGTGTTGAGAAATTTATGAGCATCCACTGGAGAGTTGGGTGCGGTGCTGGGGTGGCTAAAGAGACATGAGCAAGTGCTGCACTTACATGGCCACATGCACGTGCCCGCCCCTTTGCTTTTGCCCATCTCATGGCACATTTAATCTTTTAAGCTGCATTTGCCTTGCACAGGCAACATGCAACATGCTTAAGCTGCTGCAACACATTTGGCACTACACCGAGTCCCTTCTCTTCGCCTGCTCACTTTGCCCACTCAAAGTCAAATGACAGCGTCATGGCTGAGTGGGCGTTGCCACGCCCCCAGCAGCAGCAGCAACACGAATACCAACAACACTACCACCGCCCACCCTCTCTATTGCGGTTTGACGATGCGTCAGCTTTATGTAAGACACATCCATACCAGGTCCCAGGCCCCAATCCCCAATGCTTCGCAGGGCCCCTGCCCTGAGCCTTGCACTGCAATGGAATTTAACTTTTAGCAGCAGCGAGCAGAAAAATACATCTCTCGGAGTTGCTGGACTAACCGTTACGTTGAGCATATGGGGAATACATGAATTTGGGTTGGAGTTTGACCAAAGTTCAAATTTGGGTCACACATATGTTAGGTGAAGGTATAGTAGTTGAAGAAGTGCCAGCAATAGTTTAATAATAAATTGATGTAAGAATAAGCGTCACAGCATATTATTTTCTGTTAAATAACATAGTATGTTAAAGTACATTTTCTGTTAAATAACATTGTATGTATAAGTATATTTTCTGTTAAATAACATATTATGTTAAATAAAGTTGTATGGCAAAATAAATTTTATGTTAAATAACATTTTATGTTAAATTACATTTTCTGTAAAATAATATTTTAATATGTAAAATTTTAGATTATTAATAAATATATACTAAAAGCTTTACGAGAGTTCTGTGACGCTTTATGTTAAACATAAAAAAAGCTTTAACATTTTTGCCTAATTACTAGGCAGACAAATTTTATGAATACCCTTAACGTGAAGCCTTATGAAATAGTAAACGAAATTTCATATATAATTATAGGATTTCCTTTGTTAACTTTCTCGTATATTAACTTTGTGAAGCCTTAGTAACAACATTCAATAAAAAAGGTCAAGTTTGGTATGCTTTAACAGCTGTTTCGGCTCAAGTCGCCTTTAACTCGTTTTTGCCTCATATTTAACTTAAATTTATGAAACTTGCATATGCCCGTCCTGCTATAACACCAATTTACAGGGTATATGTGATATACACACAAATATACACATGTTAAGTGTTTGGTTTTGTAGTTGAAGCCAAATGCAAATTGAAAGTTGGCAAATGTGCAAAAGAAAAGCATTCTCTCTCTCCCTCTCCCTCTCTCTCTCCCTCTCGCTCTTCTTTAGCATTCTAGATGTTGGGTTAGCGCTGCGAGGGCAATGGATCGATGGGGCAGAGACACGTTTTTGGCTACACAATGTTGTTGTTGTTGCTGCTCTCGAGTGTGGCAAAATATGTGTTGCAAATTGAAAGCAGTCAAGTTTCTGTTTTAACGCCAAGTCATCTCGAGTTGACTTTTTTTCTCACCTGTTGTCTCCAGCTGTTGTGGCTGGTGCTGCTGTTGTTGCGGACTATGAGTCGGCGTTAATTGTTGTTGCTGTTGCTGCTGCTGCTGCTGCTGCTGTTGCTTGCTGTTCTTGTTCTTGTTTTTGTAGCGACAACCACGAAATCGACACATACTTGCCGCTTGGCCCATGGGGCCCGCCAGCAATGCGAATGTTAAACCCTCCGTTTTAATGAACTTAATTTTCTCAACTTTGAGCAGAGCTGCCGCGTAACGTAAATTGTATCTCGAATTGTTATTGTTGTTGTTGTTTTGCTTAGTTGTTGAGGACTCAATTTTGTTGGCTTGCGTGTGGCCAAAGGGCCGCCCAGTGGAGACTTGTCAAACAGATTCGACAGATTTTGTTGACTTTGGTATTGTTTATTGTTTATCTTGTTGCTGACGTTGTTGTTTTTGTGTTTGTTTTTGTTCGGCTTTGCACTTTGTTGCACTTGCATAATAAATTTGTTTACCTTAGATAAGTTTTGCACTTATTATTGAAAAGAGTTTAATATTAAAGAGCTCGAACTGCTGCTAGCTCTGGCGACACTTTCAAGACCTGTTGGCAATTTCATTTTATATTTAATGTATATTGAATGCGGAAAAGCTGCTTCTACTTCGTTTTGTACACAGCTAAACCTATATATATATATATATATATATATGTTTTTTTCCCTCAACTTTCCTGCTGCATTTTACATTTTGCGGCTTTTGGCTTGGAGCAATTCAATTAACACTTAAGCCGCGGCCCAAATGCAACGCAGACACCGACGCCAATTGATAGACAAACAAAGGCCAAAAAGGTCCCCCAACAGCAAGCTAAAGGTGGCCCGGGCCGGTTGGGCGGTTGGGCGGCTGGGCGCCTGGCAGTGGCACAGCGTGGGCGGCCACACGACTGACAGACAATGCAGCCCACGTGACGGCAGCAACTGAAATGTCAGTTAAATAAAATCAACATGCCTCGGACCGCACAACCAAATACCTCCCAAATACAGGAGAGCGAAAGAGGAGAATGCTATAAAGGAGTAGACTTTGAGATACCCTGTTGAGCGTAAAAATAAATAAAATGTATGCAAATTAAGTATATGAAACAGTTATTTACTTTTGCGAGAGTAGATGAAGTTAAGACAGTTTCTACTATGTGATTGTGAAAAAAAAAAAATTTGATATGGGGAGTATGTGAGAAGCTCAAATACTATGCAAAGATAAAAGCTGTAGTAATTTATAGGGATACTTTAGTTCTATATATCATAATTTATCAGGATATTATATTTGTTTATAATTTTCTATCTATCATCACATATTTCCATAAAATTTCACATATTCTGGAGTGCATGGGAAATATATGAGAAGCTCAAATACTATGCAAAGATAGTATTTTATAGGGATACTTTAGTTCTATATATGATAATTTATCAAAATATATTATATTTAATCATTTTCTATCTATCATCACATATTTCTATAAAATTTCACATAATCTCCACACCTGTCCAGTCATCTTACAAATATAAAAACTTTATGCAAATGGTTTGGTTTGGTTTCGGTTTGGTTGGGTTTGTTCTGGTTCAGTTTGGTTGGCAGTTCGGGAGCCTGTTTGCGTTTGACAGGCAACCAAATAAAAAGCGAACAACTCACAAGTCGAGGCACTTCTGCATTCAGTTCGTCAATCACTCAAGCATGCAGTCAGTCAATACAGCACTGTGTATATTGACAATTGAGTACTGAGTTAACAGCAGCTATTGGCTGGCACTCTCGAAGTGAAGAGATCTTCAGTGCAGTGATTTAATTTCAGCTCTTGCCAGCTGTTGCATCACTTGTTGGCAGCCCGTCGAGAAGCTGACAGCGGAAATGATTTAATTTCCGTTCTACTGCAGCATCAGCAGCAGCAGCAGCAGTTGTTGTTGTCGGCAACAATAGACATCAGCGTGGCATGTGGCAAGTGGCTGGCAAAAGGATTGTTGCAACATGCGCACATTTCGCCATTGTTAGCCCAACTATTGATGTTGATTCTGGCTGATTGCTAAATTGCAATGAGCAGCCATTGCTCCATTTGTAATCCGAGTTGATTGTCTGTATTTCAAATGCGGTTTGCACCAGAGCCACCAGGCGGCGTAAGGGTAAATAATTTTAATGGAATTTCGTTAAAGGCATCGAAAGTGAAAATGCATTACAATCGCTGGAATAATGGAAAATTTCTAGAGCAGCAAGTTAAGTTCAGTTAAGAACTTGGTAATAACGAGCTGAACATTATAAAGAAACTAACGCAGAGATGGAAGATAAGAGGGATTGATATGGGTAGATAGGAGATGGGAGATCGAAGAGAGAAGATAGTAGAGAAAAGATGGAAGAGAGAAGATGGTAGAGAAAAGATGGAAGAGAGAAGGTAGGAGAGAAAAGATGGAAGAGAGAAGGTAGTAGAGAAAAGATGGAAGAGAGAAGGTAGTAGAGAAAAGATGGAAGAGAGAAGGTAGTAGAGAAAAGATGGAAGAGAGAAGGTAGTAGAGAAAAGATGGAAGAGAGAAGATGGTAGAGAAAAGATGGAAGAGAGAAGATGGTAGAGAAAAGATGGAAAAGAGAAGATAGTAGAGAAAATATGGAAGAGAGAAGATGGTAGAGAAAAGATTCTCTTCCATCTTTTGATGGAATATAGTAGATAGAAGATTATAGACTGATAATAGAAAATAGAGGCTAGAAAAAGGAAGATGGAAGATAGATATTCCCCATCTTTCGTCCTCTTCGATTAAAGTATTTTATTACATATTTCGTATAACTTGAGTAATCTATAATTTGAACAATAAGGAAAGCAAACCAAGCATTTTCTCCACTCTACTTCTACTTGGTGCACTTTCCTTTAAAGCTCTTCAAGCAGTGCTGAAAAAAAATAGCTCAGCAAATTTGAAAAATAGTTTTTCGCAGCGCTGCGTTAAATAGCCAAAGGCGTGTAGAAACTTTTTTGCGGCCAACTATGCGCAACTGAATAACTTTATAAACTATTTGATGTAGACGCACGCTGCCAGTGGCCATTAAACGCCAGAGCAAACATGGAAAATGCTGAAAATTAAGTTGCCCTAAAAGAGGTGAGCTAAACTACGACTGTGGCTATGACTGTGAGTCTGGGCGTGATTAGTGAATGAATTTTGGTAGAAATTTGCAGCAATTTGCAATTTGCAATTTATTGCCACATTGCTCATACGCACCGCAGTCGTCTATTAGAATTGTGCTCAGTCCTAAACGATTTGCATCTATTTTTTGTGCTCAGTCCTAAACGATTTTCATCTATTTTTTGCCACAGATCTCACTGTATCTCTGCTTGGTATTCTTGGTACTCGTATCTACCCCTAGCAACCGGTGGGCAACCACAGCAGCGACAACCACGAAAGTACAAAAAAAAAAAAAAACACACTCACACACAGACAAGCCACAAAAACTATTTTTATGCCAATGGCGACAACCGCAGAACGTCACACAGACACTGAAATACATAAAAGTATATACCCCAATGCAAGTATATAGCAAATAGTGAGAATGGGTCGGTCGCTTACATTATGTCAATAGCATAGGTAAAAGTAATTGGGGACAGTGTGGGGCGAAGGGGTTGGGCCTGGGAGCCGTGGTCTATGGCGACTGTCCGGCTGTCCGTGTCTGGCTAAGCAAACGATGTTCATTAATGGCGCACGCCAGCTAAGATAACAGATAACAAACGCTACACTGAGCGAAAAGCTCTCAATCTCTACTGCTTGGCTAGTTGGGGTCAGTTAACTAGTTGGACCATTATTTTGCACAGTGTATACATAGTAACCAGAGCTTGTACATGGCATTCAATGGGTCGACCTTTTCATTTTCTTTATTCATTCATTTCATTTGAGTCTCTTCTCTTTGTGTGTGTGTGTGTGTGTGTGGCAATGCAAACAGACAACAATGTCTACACTGTGCAAAAATTGCTGAGTGTGAGTGTGTGCGTCTGTGTGTGTGTGTGTGGGCGTAAGTGTCATTAGGCGGCGGCGACAAACGCGTCACGAACTTGAGCATCGATTAGTGAAGGACGGCGAGCTAGGCGAGTGGACCTAACCAGAACCTGGATACCATTTGCATTCACAAATGTTCAATTGTTGAATCAATAACCTGTTGCCCCGTTGTACAGTTGGCTAAAACGACGTAAGCGTTGGCAACGCGGCGCAAGCGTGATATGATGCCAGCTTCGGCGTGGATTTTTAGCGCCAGCCTGCGAATTATCAATTTGTTGCTAAAGAATTTTTATGCATAATAAATTGAAATAATCAAATATATACTAAATACAGCACGTGTAGCTGCCCTAAGAGAACACATGTGAAAAGTTGGGGAAATATATATATGGATATATAATATGTGTGGTAAGACATAACCAGCTGGAGTCGGCTTAAGCAGCGTCCGAATTGAGCTGCTGCCTTTAATAATAATCATTGTGTAAATAAACAATAAATCTCATTATCACATTTCGCTGCTCGTGCATTCAATTATTATCACAACAAGCGACGGCAGCGACAGCAGCAGCAGCAGCTGAGCCACAAAATCAAACACACAAACTGTCTGGCGAAATGCGAAGACGACATAAAACTTGTAAGTAATAATAAAATAAATAATCAAATGAGTGTTGAGGAATTTGTCAAAATACACTGACTAACGGGGCAGTCAACTAGGCCATGTAACCGAGCGAGGGCACGTCAAGGGCTTTTACAAAGAATTTTTAAGATTTATATGCCTATGTGAACCATATCAAAATTTTCAAGAATTTTATAATTTTATATCAAAATTTTCAAGAATTTTATAACTTTATATCAAAATTTTCAAGAATTTTATAATTTAATCAGTTTAAAATTTTATTAAAATAATATAATATATATAATATAATATAATTTGAACAAAATCCATATTATATAAATACAAAATTATTATTTCTTGATAAAGAACTTCAGTTCTAGTTATCTAGAAGAAGCTTCTGCCAATGACTGGAATGGAAAGAGAACATGATTCTTTAGTTATTTAAGACTAGAATGCTTAGACATAAAGTAATTTGAAGCTGTATCCATACAGTAACTCTCCATGATATAGTCCCCATACATAAACTACTTTAAAAAAAATTCAACAAATTAACTTCCCAAGAACTCTAGTTCCCATGACTAAAGCTTTAGCCTTTTGTCACGTATTTCTTGACATATTCATAATACCTCTAACTGCTATACAAGGCCACGGGCAAAACAAAAGCCAAAAGTCAGACAATCAAAGGCAGACGCCGCAACGCGGTTAAACATCTTGATAAAAATGGCTCTTATCAAAAAATGCAGCAGACAGCGAAAGCTCTGCCTCTGACACCCTCACACGCCCACACGCCCACACACTCTCTTCTTCTTCTCCAACTCCCCCACACTTTTCACAGTTATGATCATTATTGAAAGTGTTTTTTAGCAAATGCGCAGCTATTAAATGAAAAATTGTGAATTGAATTCAGTTAGGAAAAGCGCTTTTCGCTGACCATTTGCCGCTGCCTTTAAATGTGCAATTTTTATGGGCTGCACAGTTGCGCGGTGTGGGCGTGGCAGCTACAGCGCTTTATGGCCTGTCATAAAAGCACGGACAGACAAGCATAGAGACGGCGGTGCGCGTGTCTGTTGGGTCTGGCATCGACTGTACATGGAGTTAATGCCGGCTGCTTTGACATTTAACTATCAAAAACTTTAATATAAAAGCTATACATATATATATATATATATATATATATATATATATATATATATATATATATATATATATATATATATATATATATATATATATATATATATATATATATAGTATATATAGCTGCTGCCTGTATTCATGTAGTGGTTTTTATTGTTATGACGCTGCCAATTGAAATATTTTATATGCATATGTGTAGTTGTGCCGGGTAGTCAGCGGCGATGCCAAGGTCACAAACTGTTGGCCCATAAACGTTTTTCCCATTTATCTGGCCATGAAAAAGCTACTTTAGGAAATTTCAAATCAAGAAGTCAGATAACGAAGAACAAATCGAGAGATTGCGCAAGAAAAAGCTCAGAATGATCAATAATTATGGAAACTGCTGAGAGGTAAAGGTCTTAAAATGGAGTTGAAAAAATGTTGATATAAATAAATACTAGAAAAAATACTAAAAGGTATATAATTAAAGTAAAATACTAAAAATAAATGTAAGAAAATATTTGGTTGATTGCTCATCGATATGATTGACGGATGAAAGACTGATCCATATATCGTCTGATTGAAGAATGCCTGATTGACTAATCAACTGATTGATAGATTGAAGAAGGACTGATTGATTTATCTACTTTATAGATTTAAGAATGACTGATTGATTGATTGATTGATTGTACTTGACAATGACAGATTGATTGATTGAAGGATGACTGATTGCTTGACTGATTGGTTGTAGAATGAGAGATTGATTGATTAGAGAAGGGCTAATTGATTGCCTTATCGACTGGTAGATTGATTGAAGTATGGCTCATTGATTGATCGACTGAGTGAATGATTGATAAAGCCATGCTTTAGATACTTTATAGTCTGAATCATGAACTGGTGATTGCTGTATCTCTGATGGACTTAACAAACTCGCTGTCTGATTGATTGACTGCCTGCAGCCGTCAATGATAAAGGCAGAATTCGATGCTTAATCAACATTGGACACGTGCTTAAACATCTCACTCATACCACTCTCATTTAAACAAATTAAATTTCGAAATCTCAGCAAAGTGCCATAAAGTGAGTATGTTTAATGATTAAACGTTGATTAAAGCTTAACAATGTGCATAGGGGCAGCTACCGTATTGTTAATTCTATAGCCTGATTGCCTATTCGATGCCCGCATGCGCCACTCACACTCGCACAACACACGCGGCGTATGAGTAATTTCGCATACGGCACGCATAAAAAACAAAATCTAATTGCTGTTTTCATGCGAACGACTTTAATTATAGCTAATTTTAATAGCTTGTATGCAATGTTTACGTGCAGTGGGCGGAGGGGGCAGAGGGGGGGGGGCCTCAAATACTCGTTAAAGACGGCCACGCGTCGTATGCGCAATAATTGCGTTATTTATTTATTGTGCAAAGCAGAGCAAAAAAGCGCACACATTTTTCAACAATTTCTTTGAGGCATTTGTTTCTGACTGGCAACTTTCTTCGCCTATCACATTTCCAATTTAATACAAAACCCGAGAAAATGTTCGCGGCGCGCGCTGTCTGGCGGGCAACTTGAGTAAGATTTTCAATTTATACGCGCTTTCAGTTTGCTCAGCTTCTTAGATGAAGAAATATTGAAATTGTATGCGCCGAGAGGCAGAGGTAGAGTGCAGCCAGTCGCCGAGACAGAGGCAGAGGCAGAGCGCAGCAGCCAGTGGCGTGGTATGTAAAGGAGCTCTAAAAGGCGTTGCCAGCTAGTTTTGCTATCATAAATCTTTTTTGTCGCAAACTTATTTAACTCCCCGGCCAGCCGAAGCTACCCCACCCGCAACAAGCTTCCAGTTAGCTCAGCTTCCCTCTTGCCACGCATTGTTGAACAGTAATAGAGCCAAGACATAAGGCAGGCGGACAGCAGCTGACATTGATTGAGCTGAAGATACCCTGTAGAGTAGATGGATAATAGATAATGTAGCTGTTGATGTAAAGGGAAAGCTTTCGCCTTTGAGACAGATGGAGGCAATCAGAATCTGAAATTAGCATTAAATATTGAATAAGGCAGGGGATTCGGCATAGTTAAGAGGATCCATAGCTGATATATTTATATATATTGAAAATCTGATTAGCTTTAGATTTTCTTCCAAGTCATATCGCTAAGGACGATAAAAAATCGATTTCAATATATTAAAATCAAGTTGAAAAGCTTTAAAGCTGCAACTCTTAAGCTTCGTGCATATCACACTCTGGAATACCCTATCTCTCAGCAAATCCCTCGCGACTAGGGTATGAACAGAGCTAAAAAGACTGACAGCATTTTAATAAACTGTTGCGTATATGAAAAGTACTTCAGAAAAAGCAATTTCGTCTGAAGATTTGCTTTATCTTTTTGCAGAGAATTCAATTTCGGAAATTAATTTGTACATGCGAGATATTTGTGCTTGGCTAATTTAATAACTGCACCAGATTTGTCAATTTCGACGGAGTCATATATCTTTATACAAAATATGTATATATGTGTGCTCATGTTATATGGAGCGCAACGCTCAGCTTTGGCCACATGTCCTGAACGACAGACGTCCCGCTGTGTTTGTCTTGCGTTTGAGTTATCATTATGACATGCTCAAAATTACCAATGACAAACGTGCTTTGACTGCCAAACAGACAGACAAACACAAGCGGAGCTGAGCTGAGCACTGAGGCCGTGGTCGGGCCGTAGTTGAGGTCAAAAATAGGATGAGGAGGCGTGGCATTGCTGATTGCGCCCACTCAACGTTTGTGACTCTGGCCGCAGACCAGAAACATGTCAGACCGCAGCAGCAGCAAAATTAGTTTGTTTGTCTAGCGCTTCGACTTGGCTTCAACAACTGCTCGAAGGCGCAAAGGCCAGGGAGTTGGGCGTGGCGTGGCGTGGCATGACATGGCGGCGTTGCTAGGGAAGCATTTGGCCATTGCCAAGAATTTAAATGGCACATTTAAGATTTTGATTAAATAATTTTATGTGTGTGTGTGGCGAACGCATGAGCAGCTGCTAGACCAACACACATTACGCATACGCCCCATGCACGGCTGGCTAGCATATTATTTAATCTCAGCATGCGATGCGCCGTTGGCCACACATTTGCTCATGACTTAAGCCGGGCATACAATTATTATCAGCTGCCATTAAAAGCAACTTGTGGAAGTTTATGGCAAATGCAGATTTTCTGCAAATTCTTTGCACAACTTTTGTGTGTGTTTCAGAATGAGTTGAGAATGCTTTGAGATATCTAAGTTATGCAAAAGTTCTATATATCAATTTTGATTTGAGCAATTCGCATAACTAAAACATATCAGCTCACTAGGCTGGCCACTTCAACCAGGCGCTAAAACACTTTAGAGTTATAAATGTATTTTATAGGAGGAAATGTGCTATAAATTTGCTACTATAGAAATTAAGCTATAAAGCAATAAAGCTTGATGTATGCCAAGTAAAATCTTTGGATTATTAATTAAAATTGATGGAGGTAGTCAACTGTATAGCATCAGCGATCTGAGCTCCATAGTTAAGCCAGTTTCAGTCGGCTTAAAGCTAAGGAGTTTCCTAGAATTAATTATATTATATGTTATTATTTATTATATATTTATAATATTATTATTTATATTATTTTATTGTTATTTATATTATATATATTTTTGTATATATATTTTAATATTATATTATATTTATTTATTATTATATATTATATTATTATATATATATATATATATATATATATATATTTATTTATTTTTATTTGAAATATTTATTTAATAATCTTTATTATATTTATAATTTACATTTATATATATATATATTATATGATATATCATCAATCATATCATCATCATATCAAAGATATATATCTTTATCTCTCTTCCCTTTTCCAGTTCTCCCACAGCCTTCACAGATAGACAATTTTAAGCTACAATTTCAACATTTCCTCACTCATTGACAAGCACAATCCCACCTCATATCACTCCCCATCATAAATAGTAATTGGTTAACATTCTTATTATTATATTTTCCAATTTATAATGCCACCGTTGCAACAGACGCAATTGCAATAATTTATACAATTTGGCCATAAAAAAGAAACAGATTTTATTGTGCCGCAAACACTGAAAACTTCGATACACAAATCATTAATTAAATTATGTGACAATAAAAAAATACATGAGCCGATAAATCAGCCCATGCTCCATAAAAAATATATGTATATATATATTTTATATATTAATTAGCGCCAGGGCGTTTACGATGGCGAGCAAGGAAACCCCCTTGGCATAGGCTCAAAATATTAAAATTTCATAAATAAATAAATAATAAAACAAGCTTAAATTTCAGCAATTAATTAGCCCAGTTAATGGATAAGTTAATGCACGCAAAATAAATGGTACACAAATAAATAATATATATACGTATACACATAAATATAAGATATATATATGTATAGGAATAGTTTCCTTGAACTTTAGTTTATTTTTAACACGACAATATGCTGAGGCAGCCACGCAGCGAGCCAATTAGTTGGACAGAAAAGGGAACAAATATTTTTGGCTTGTTTGTCTTCGTGGCTAAAATTAGCTTGAAACAAAGAACAAAGCTTTTAAAAAAACAGGAAAGAATGTCTAGCAGCGCAGCCACATCGAATATTTAATACCCTTGATAAATAAAATGAGCTGAATGTATATAGAGACAGATTGAAGGCTACAAAGCTATATGATATGGGGGAAATTGTTAGAAATTGGTTTATATATTCATTTGGTTTAAGAACAAAACTCTATGTAAGAATTCAATAAGATAAAATCATATAAAATATATATCCTGTAGAAAAACCAATCCTTGATGTAGGATCTGGGATCTAAGACAGTTTACCAATATCCTGCTATGAAGGACCAACAATCTATCCAGCTACTCAAACGTTCTATCTTAAACCCCACATAGTTTCTCTCAAAACTCCAACACCCTCTATAAAGTGTATGTAAAATTTAACCGTTGGTGACTTGCACTTGGTCGTGACGTCAAAGCTCAAGTTCCACGCGCTAATGAAGACAAAGTAGTTATTTATTTAGCTGCAGTCAAAGCCAAAAAGAAAAGCGAGCGACGTTTGCTGGACGCGTGGAGAGAGGAGGCTGACTGTGTGGTTGGCGGGTGGGAGTAAGAGTGGTTAAAGGGCATTTCAAGGCTTCTGCAGCTGTGGCCAAAGCGGCAGTTGAGTGGCTTTCAGCACGCTCGCACACACACACAAGGGGGCCCCAGCCACTTGGCCGCAAGCAAATGTGTTGCATACTTTGCAGCACACGCACACACCTGTGTGTGTGCTGCACTTGAGGCAGTCACACTTTAAAGCTGACTACATTTAAAGCAATTAAAAGCAAGGAATACTCGTATTTGCAATAGTATTCACATTCACATTCACATTCGCACTCACATTCAGTTCAAGTCAGCCATAAAAATCAACAACAGTCAATGAACCTCTGAGCAGAGTGAGAGACTGAGAGAGAGAGAGAGATAGCAACAACAACTGCAATACAAAAAAAAAAAAAAAACTAAACATAGCGAAAAAAGAAAAAAAGTAAGACAGAGTCAAAGACACATCGTTGGCTGGGGCGGAGAGGGCGCTGCTTAGGGGTTGGGCTGGGCTGGCTTGGCCACGCAAGTTCGTAAGCTTAATAACAGAGAGTGCAAGAGTAGCTGCTGCTGTTGTTGCTGTTGCTGTTGCCGTTTGATTATCGTGTCATTTCTTTTGCGTATTCATTCATTCATTTATTCAGTCACTCACTCGCTCAATGGACCGCGCGCGCGCCACTAGCTCTAAGACAATAACAAGTAAATGATACGAGTTGTTGTCTTTGTTGTTGCAACTGTAGTTGTGGCAGCTGCAAGTGCACTTCACTCCGCTACATATATAATTGTTCAGCTACAAAGGCAACGGCAACGGCAACAGCTACTCTGTGACGCCAGCGCTGCAATTTCTGTGAATGGCTGCCCGCCACACCCACCACAAGCCCCAAGCTAAAGAGAGAGGGAGAGAGAGGGAATGGGGAGCAAGCAGGAGCCAACTGGGCTACTCTAAATGTTGATATACCCTGGCATAGCAACTGCAAAGAGGGCTGTCAGACAAGCGAGCCGCTTTGCGAAGGGCAATCTTGAAAAAATAATATAGATAAATGCATAAATATCGATAAATATATATTATAGATAAATAAATTAAAGGAAAGTTTCTGGTATCTCACTGACTATAGTTATCGACCCAGTTTTTGCCAGCTCACATAATGTACTTGAATGAAGCATTTTATTCTTTCAAACTTTTCAGGAAATTAAGATAGCAGAAAACTATTATTTTTTTACCAAATAATACTATTGCCAGGAATAATACTATATATTGTATATATGTAATTTAATTAAATTAAAATTATTATTAATATGAATACAATTAATTTTATATTATTTATTTTTATTGAAAATAAATAAATTAAAAATATTTAAATTATTAATATGTCAGCAATGATCATAAAGATCTTCCAGTGATTATAATATATTTTAGAAAATATTGAAAATATAAATTTTCATACACAAAGTCTTCTCACTTGATTTGAACTTGTTTTATATAGGAAAGAGCATATCTATATAGCATATCTATATGGTCTAATAAAGACACGACTTTGGTTATCTCACTCACATCTTTAATATCCAAGTGATTGCATTTGACTTGTGAGTGTAAACGAATGAATGAATGCGCTAAGAGTGTGTGGGTGTATATGTAAGTGTGTGTGTATGCATATATGTATGAATGCCTCTGTGTGTGTGGGTGTATAACTGTGAGTCTTGTGCTGGGTGCAGTTCAATTAATCGGCTGATTGAGCACACACTCCCTGACCAATCTTCGCACACCCACACCCACACCCACACCCACAGCCGCCGCCCCAGCCCCAGCGCACTCGAGGGTCCATAACGGATCTGTTTAAGATTTTAATTAATGTGTCACGTTAATGGCCAACTCGCCCATTTAGAGCAACATCTGCAAACGAGTGCAATTTAAATGCAATTTTAATCGATTATCAATCATAAATAATGCGAAATACATTACGTGCTCCTATCTCAATTTAATTAATTGTATCAAATATGTTCTCGATGTGTAAAAGTAACGAAATAAATGAGTTTTTAATACGCTTGACATTTGCGTTACCATCAAATTAGCGCAATACGCGGCGGATGCGCAATATGTAAAGCCAAATTGGCTGAAATGATTTCACGGGAGGAATATATATATAAAATATTAAATTAAATTAAATATATATATGAATATATTAAATATATATATGAATATATTATATATACATACATAAAATTCTTTCATACAAAAATCAAGTCTTTAAATAATGTGAATTGGCCACAGAATTTTTTATTAAAAGCAATTTATTTTCTATTTTATTTTCTAGAATTCACAAAAATATGACAATTAATAAAAAAATATATATAATAATATTTAAGATATATTTAAGGCACAAAAAGCAACTCAGAGAAATCTCACGCCCTTAACCCTTCACATTTCGGCATTGATTTCACTTTAAGGTAAAAAACTCAACATGCTCTCAATAATACTTTGCTATAATTTCTCTTCAAGCTAACCCTCATTAGCAACTGTCACATTTAATGCACATTTGGCTCACGTTATCCTTGACTGAGCAGCGCAAACGATTTGGCCAGCGATCAACCTGCACGGCATGCGGCAAGTCCTTTTGCATTGAACCGTGCAGTCAACCCAAGCAAAACCCAAATGGCAATCAAATATGGACAAGCAAAGAGAAACCCTGAGAAAAAAACACCAGGCAAAACTGTCAATAAAAATCTGTCAAATTCCTGTGCGTTCGGCTCAGGGCAGTTCAAAGCAGCAAAGCGAGGGAGAAACAAAAATATTTCTGAAATATTACTCATACGCCACCGCAGAGAAGTGGAAATTTTGCGTTTGGCTGTGACAAATGATAAATAGAAATTGTTTGTTTTCAAATGCCAAAGCAATGAATCTGATTGCACTCAAGGAAATTTTCCATGAGTACGTACACTCGAGCATTTCCGGTCAATATCGCTAGTCGAACCTAAGCCAACAAATTATGATTTCCTTTTTTTTTCGTGACGTCAAATTTTAGATTCTTTTTTGATATTCATTAATTAGCGCTACGCAAAAATTCTCGCATGACGTGCAGCATAGCAATGTGTGAAAATCTAATCAACAAATTGCCTCTCACGCACACAGACGCAAGCACAACAAACTGACACTAAGTCGCAATTGAAACTGAAAAACTGTTTTGCCATATTTTGTTTATTACATTATGCAAACTGTTAAAAAATTGAATATTTTATAAATTTAGCACAAACAAATATGAAAATATTTGAACATCTGCCAACTAAAGCGAACAGGCCAGAGATTGTGGCGTGGGTAAGGTAAGTTCTATGGGCATTGGAAGAAAATAATAAAAAACTATTAAAAAATATATTATTATTGATGAAATATTAGAGATTCTATCGGAACGAAAGAGTGAACCAGCAGATAGAGTGGAGTAGAGACCAAAGACTAAAGAGCAGAGAGTCGAGTGTATAGTGTAGAGATTAGAGATTAGAGATTAGAGACTAGAGACTAGAGATTAGATATGAGACTAGAGACTAGAGACTAGAGACTAGAGACTAGAGACTAGAGACTAGACTCTAGAGAGCAAGCACTACATGTTTCATCAATCACTCAATCAATATATCAAATAACCTAAAGCAAACCATACCATTCATAGGTCAAATTAAACTAAATTTGCAGAAACCAAAAATTCAATAAAACATTTTAAATTCTATTCTTTTTCATCTCCACATTCTTAACTCATTCAACTTTGCTTCTCTCTCCACATTTAACTTATCTCAAAAAAGTCTCTAGACCTCTGTTAGCCTACTTGACCTGAGCGTCGTGTTGAACTTTTGCTTTACTTAGCGCTTCACAATTAACCTCAAAAGCCAAAAAAGAAATCCCATTAATCATTGTCTTATCTGTGCGCCGCGCTACATTTATCATGCCCAGACTTATCTATGTTTCTCGCTATCTAGCGAAAACAAAACAATTCCAAGAATCTAGCCTTATCAATTGGCTTGTATCTGTAGCATTTGGGAAACCCTTACCTATCCCTATGAGCAAATCAATTAGCCGCTAAGACGCTAACAAGAAAACTGTGCTGTGTTGCCAGCTAGGTTTTTGGGTAGCCAAAACCGAAGAGATACATTCATAAGTCTCGGGTCGTCAGTCTCGAGTCTCGAGTCTCGAGTCTCTTAGTCTCGGGTCTCATAACTCGAGTCAAGTGTTAATTAGTTTGTTGATGAATTGGCACTCACGCAGCCGTTACGTGTCATCGGCAGAAAATAAATAAAATGAGATGTGCAACAGTTGAAAACAAGCCAAGATCTAAATTTTCCAGACACACTAATATTTGACTATATAAACGGATAAACATCAAAAACTAGGCCGCGCGGAAACTTTTTTACATGCGAATTTCAATTTGAAACGCAAATGTCATCGAAGATAATCAACTTAATTATCTAGATAAATAAGCGACACAGCAATTGGTATCAAAATTCGGCTTTTATTTGAGCGCATCACCATGGCCAAGGTGTGTAAATACACCTCCACAGCAACAACAACAACGGTAATAATAATAATATGCATAATTTATATATATCTTGGAAATTTTTTCCATATTTATTTGTTTATGCATACACTTAAAGATATTTAGCTTAGCTATTCTCTGTCCCTGCCCCTGTCTCTGTGTGCGTTTCTTATAGAGAATTTTTGAGTTTGGAAAAATTTGTGCTTCTCACTTGGCACTTGTAATTGCTTTGTTTGTTTATTTTGGGCCGCGCCATGAACTCATGAGCCACAGAAATTATAAATGAGCAGCAATGCTTTATTAGATCGGGCAAAAGGGAAATAGGTCAACTGAAAATACCTAAAAGAAAATTTTTAGATTTCTGTACTGTACAGCAATTAGCTAAGAAAGTTTAAGGGACTATAAAAATGAGAGTTGTTTTTGTATATTGTTCATATGAAAAGCAAAAGGACTTTTAATGGGTTTATATGATTTGGTATTAAATGATAAGATATGAAATAATATGATACACATATGATATGATATGATATATGGTAAATAAAATATTATAATATATATTATATGGTCTAAAATAATGATACATATGTGATATGATATGATATGCAATATTATGATATATGATATGATATGATATGCAATATTATGATATATGATATGATATGATATATGATAATAATATGATATAATATAATATCATATAAAGGAATATGATATGATTTGATTTGGTATAATACGATATGATATGGTTGCAATAATATGATATATGATATAATGTTATATGATATGATATAATATAATATGATATGACATCATATCTCACGTTTATTAAGTAGAATTTCTTTCTCATTTATTTATTAAATTTTGATATTCATTTTAGGATTTTTTAGTATCCATCTTTTAAAGTATTATAAACAAGGCAAAGTTTTTCGTGATTGAACTAGATATCATTTCATATAATCATCAAGAAAATCTAGATTTTCACATATGTTGTTGCTTTATATCAGTCAATCCTTTCCAAGCCAGCTGTCTGACGCCAAGGCATATAATACTACAATATGATATTATTATAAACAAATATTTGCTGAAGTTTAGCTTATTTCAAAGTCCAGCTAGCTATTTATTTTCTCTCTAAATATTTATATAAAATTTAATCGAAAGTATCAGATGTTCACACTTCATGTCCATAACTCATAGATTCATAATTTTATGGCTCATATTTCAATTGCACTCAACGCGACTCGACTCGACTCGGACTCGGCCTCACACCGATTTGCAAGTTCACACGTTTGCCACACGCCACGACGAAATGAAACGAATCAAATCGAAATTTCATAAAGAATTGAATTTAAAATTCGCTTTTTATATTGTTTTGTTTTGTTTTGTTTTGTTTTTTCTTAGCAGAATAAACAAGCGGGCCAACTTGTTTATTCTGTATATTAATTTCATTTCTCCAGAAAAGTCAGACATTGGGTCTTTGGCTTGGGTCTGGGAGCGGGCATGGGAACGGGGTATTAACTGGATTTTTTTTAAAGGCGGGCGGCGAGGCCAGGGTGCCGAGCACAGCATAAATTGTAAGACGATGCCTGCAGGGCACGCGGTGGCTCGATTCGGGTCCGGATATGTTTACAATAATCAAATTATTGCAAGACGTCGCACATTAATAAGCAAAAAATATATATATATATATATTTATATGAAAAATAACAGAAAAAAAACATAAGCATGGCTTTTCTGGGAAATTGAAATTTGAATCGGGAAAAAGAAATATGCGAAAAGAAAAGGAGAAGCACGACGAGGCGTGGGGCCACCAACATGAACAATGACAGCTTAAGGTCTTTGAAAATGGCTTAAATCAGGGGCATTCCCTGGAGACAAATGTTTAATTTTCATTCGAAAAACCAGATTAAGCTTTACTTAAGTTACTATACATAACTATTTCTTTTATGTGACTAGTAAAAAACCCCCGTCGACTTATCATATTGTATTGTTCAAGCTGCGACTTGACTGAAGGCGTCGTAAAATATATATTACTGAAATAAATAAGCGTTGGGATTTGAAAATCCCTGCTCACAGTCATAGATAAGTAGGAAATTTCAGCGAATATGCATATTATTGTTATAACTATTATAAATTGCAAACACTTGAAGACAATTGAACTAGTTTTAACGCTCACAATTCGCAATACGTAATTCCAATAATTTGCAACTGTGTGCTCATTTGTAAAGGGTCTACGACAAACAACTATAGCTGCGAGTATTTTCCCAGTCTAGTTGAGATTACGCTTTAGAAAGGGTAATTAACGAATACAGCAGCAAAACAGAATGCAAAAAAAATCAATGAATAGACGAAATTTGAATACTCTACGCAGAATAAGAGATTATGCATTTTCAGTACATATGACAACTATATGATATACTCAACCAATTCGATTGGTTCAATTATATGCATTAGCTCTAGCCCTTAGTAATGCTCATACCAAATTTCGCCATGTTAGCTGCGCTGAGAGCTGAGTTCTCATAGGTCACATTGAGTCATAGTGGAAATACCCTATGCAAGAGTACTACGAAAATAACTGCACTTCGGCTAGAACAATAACAAAATCGTTTATGCAGGCGCCACAGCGCACTTTGTTCGTTTACTGCCAACGCCAGCTTTGCCTCCTCTATCTCTCTCTCTCTCTCTCTCTTTCGGTCTCCCTCATTGTCCAGGGTTTAAGAGGCTGCCGTTTGGGATTTAAGCATCAATTTTAATTCTATATACTTTTATATTAAGCGCCTGGAAAATTTTCCACCAGCTGTGCACGCGAGCACAGCGTAGCGCATCGCAGCAAAGCAAAGCAAAAACAGAAAAGGCAAGAAACTAATAATCAACTAAAACAAAGCGCAAAACACAAGCCAAAGGGAACAACATAAATAAACAGAGACTACGCTCAAAGAGAGAGAAAGAACGAGAGAGAGATAGAGAGAGCTAATGAGCGAGCAAGTAAAAGAGCTTGTCACATTGCTGATAATGTGGGGGCGCTGTACGTAAGAGCATATAGAATATGCATATGTGTACATACATATATTATGTGTATATATAATCTCTGTGTCTATATCTATATTCTAATTGATGTTTCCCAATTAATGAAATCTGTTTGCATCGCTGCCAAAAATTTAGATATATTGCATGACCGGCTAAACAATATAAATTTCATTAATGCAGATTTATTAATGCGAATTTTTGCGCTTTGCCAAGTCTCTGCAAAGCGTGCGAGCGAGATGGCTAGCTGAGTGCGAGAGCAAGCCCACGCCGCTGCCTGATAAGCACAAAACGCAGCAGCAACAGCAACAGCTAACTGCGCGCGTCACTTGCGGCGAATTGGAGAGAGCAGATAGCAAGAGAGAGAGAGAGGCGGCGCAGGTATGACGACAAAAGGCAGCAACGGCAGCAGCGTGAGGGCGTCGCAGTTGCTGTCGTCGTTGTCGTTGCCGTTGCCGTCGCCGTTGTCGTTACTGGTCGCGTGGGCAACGCAATTTCCTCCATTCAGTGCAGTCACTCAGACGATCGCCGTTGCTTAATACCCTGTAACCGTTACAAAGGCTTTAAGCTGGTTATACAATGCTATTACCGTTATTTGAGCGATGCACAAAAGGGAGCGTGCATAAAGGCAGCTTTACAGTTGACATTTACAGTGGGACAGAAAGACTTTTAAGTTGATATAAATGTGTGTATATGGATTAGATAAATATTTAACAAGGTATTTGACGTTAACTGTTAAGTTTTTTTTTATATTTTATATTTTTATCTAATAACTTTTTTTGTAGTTAAAATTCGGTCAATTTTTCACTACAGGGTATTTACAAGTCGTTTAATATTTTACCCCCCTCGCGTTATGTTACGTTTGGCACACATTTTGTTCTTGTAGTTCGATTTATGACGCAAGTTTCGTCACCTCCAACCAAGAAAATGCCTTTCAAATGATTCACGAATCAGGCCCCCAAAGATCCCAAATGAAGGTGATTGCAGTATGCATTATATGGAATGTATATATAACATATGTACATATATGTATATATAGCTAAAATTCTCAGTAATTCACAGTAATTAATAAAAGTTGCAAAAAAATAAAATCAAAGCTAAAGTTATTAAGGCAAAACTCTGAGTCAGAACAATTAATAGAACTCTGATGGCAGAGATCAGTGGATGGCATATAACTTACGATGTATGCATACATATGTACATATATGTACATATATGTATATATATTCTACAGATATATATTTCTTGAAATTCTACATATGTTTACATATGTTTTATTGTATCTGTGTTTATTTTTCAGGCCAACCTTGGGCCATCGAACTGTCTATCCGAATATATATGAATTTATATATACATATATATAATATATATACATATGTATATGTTTGTGTCTTTCAAAAGTCGGGCAATATTTTATTTATTTTATTTGCTTATAATTGTGTAAGATAAAAAGCAATGTTGAAACGTTGCCAGCCACCAAACACATCATATGATTGTATCATATGAGAGACATAAATAAAATAGAAATATCTGAATTTCTACCTGAAAACAAATTTCATTTTAAGTGTTTTACTTGGACTCCTGGGTCTCTCCCGCTCCTCTCTATAGATCATAACTCTACACTTGAGTTTCTTAGCTTACTCATTGATCACTTATGTATTTCCTAGCATTATTCTTCACGTGTAGACTCTCAGAAATGTGCATACCAAATTTTATTATTTTTTCTCTAATAGATCTTTAGATATTCAAAACCAAAGACTTGCGCCATATATCAGACTTTTGAAAAGTTGATTTAGCAACTCGAAGGCGACTTTTATGACGGTTTAATTATTTTCGCTGGCCTTTTATGATAAGCCACAACGTATTGGTGGGATATTTAAGCTGTTTTTAATTTAAATAAATAAAATTAATTTTTTTTTGCAATGCAAGTTTTTGCAATTCCTCTACACATCTCTTTCAATATACAATTCGCGCCATAAATAAGATGCAAATTTTTAATGTTAACAACCCAAACAAAAAGGCGACACGTGCCGGCCAGCTTAAATACCAACAACAGCTGTGTCAGGCGAAATACATAAAGAAACGAAAACAATAACAACAAGAAATAAAACATCATAAAAGGTGCCAAACAAAAACACGCAAAAACGTTGACAAGAGAGAATCAAAATAGAAACCTAAAGTTCAAACCCATTAACATAGAACGCAGAAAGCCCATTTAGACAAAAATAATAAACAAAAGCTCAAAAAAAGAAAAAAAAACTAATCATATGATACTTAGTTATCATTGCGATAATGTCAAAGATTCTTTCCAGCAAAACAAAAAACAAAGCCCGAACCACGTTGACGTCAAAGGAATTGAGCATAAATTAAACAAAAGTAGTTGAAGAGTTACAAATACCAAAACAGTGAGAGGGGAAGAGAGAGAGGGAGAGAGAGAGAGAGAGAGAGAGAGGGTGAGCTGGTTAAGGGGTTTCCATTTGGAATTTGCCCAAGAACTGTTAACCCACATAAACGAGGCAAACAAGTTGTAAGCGCTTAAAATCCACTCGAAAGACAGGAGTAGGCATAGGCATGCCTCGCAGTTCCATCTCTAGCATGAGCCCCCCACTGCCACCTGCCCCCCTGCCTGACACCTAACCTCTGCTATCTCCACCTTCTGTTTAAGGCGCACAATAATAATCCAGCTGTAATTACCATATATGTAAGTTGCCAAGCAATCAACTCGCTTCGATCTTTTGCAATATCTTTTGTTCCCGCCCCCCTTGCAGCTCCCCTTGCAGCCCCAGCAGTTGCCGCTGTCGTAAATGGCTAAGGCACGGTCGGGTTTGTGGCCTCAATGTAGTCAAGGCAGTTCGAAATTGAAGCCAACAACGGTCAGCTACTGAGTAGTAGAGTAAAAGAGATGGAAAGAGTTTCTTTTATAGTTCTATTTCAAGTTCTATTTGAACTAGGCATAATATCAGTTAAGATATTTTTGAAATTTAAGATTGTTTTGAAGATAATGAATAAAAGACACAATATTTTTCATCTCTGATAAAGCTAGATACAATATATTTCATCTCGGGCTATATATAATATAGCTAGCTATATACAATATCTTTCATCCCCGACTATCTGAAATATTTTCTAAACTCTTCTTGTTCACTTTTATAGTGCTTATAATCATCCTCAGCTAACACAATTCGAACGTTTTGTCCACTTGACGAAATTTCACCATACATTTATTTGTCGACCAGATCCAATGGACAATAACTATTTTGGCCAAGTGACGGCATTAAATTATGAAACTTTTTTGTGTTTTCTGATTGTGTTATGGACTGATAGCAAGACGCGTGGCAAATGCTAAAAACTGAAAGAAATAGGCAAAACTTATCAGCATCTAAGGAATATATATATATGTATATATATATACGTATATATACTGATAGCGCACACTGTGTGAGTAATGTCTAGATTTAGCTGGATAACAATGGTAATTCCTGGTGATAATGACAATCATAAACAAAACAAAACGTGTGCGAGAGATATGTAGATGGAATAACCTCAGCAGGGTTAATTGGGGCTCAGACTCAGACGGCGAAAAGGTGTGAACTTGGCTAACAATTAACATTTGCAAATGACAAAAAACTGTTTGAATAATATAATTTCATTACACTTAGCTATTTTAAAATAATTTCACATATATTTATACTATTCACAATGAGGAAGAACTTTCTTTAATATTATTATTATTTTTTTTTTTATTATTTTTACTATTTATATATTATTATTATTTAAATCGCATTATCAAATTCTTCTTATAAGCCACTCTTATATTATAAAACATTCTTATACATATACTGTGACTCTCTCTCTTTCTCTCGTTCTAACTCGAGCAGAAGGAAGCAACCAAAGCGGATATTAAAAAAAAAAGTATTGTTAACGTTGAGAGGAGCTTGCAAGGCAGCGCACACAAAAGTGCGACAAAATCATTTCCGTTACAAGCATGTAAAAGACACACACACACACATATGAGTTTAAACTACAGCTAAGCGTGTGTGTGTGTGAGAGAGAGAGAGAGAGAGAGAGAGAGTGTGGGGCGCAACAACAATTGAGACAACAATGCGACTACTGAGCAGCGACCCCGCACACCTGTCTGCACGCTTTTTTGTGGGCGGAAGTGTTGAGACGGAGAGACAGGGAGAGGCGTGTGGGGGGTCAGTGCGTTGGCTGCTGCTGCTGCTCAGGCAGCTTATCGTTTGTGCGCTGCGCACGCTCTTGCCTCTCTTCACGCTGTGTCAACCTTGCGTTCTCTCTCTCTCTCTTTCTTCCTCTTTCTTTCGTTCGCGCTCTGTGCATACAAGAAAACCTTAAAAACGACGCACTTCATACTGAATTATGTTCTGCGCCGCACCATAAACAAACATAAATAATAACAATTTATAATGTTTCAGTGTATGAAAACAAAGGCAACAACGTCGTAAAATCGGCAGCAGATATTAAAAACGTATATACGATGCATTAAATAATATTGCGTGCAATTGAGACCGAGTTCTTTTGCCATTCCTTTTCATTCGCATAATAAAATCAAGAGATAATAATAATGATGACAACAAAAAAAACTAACTGGCAACGCTGTGCGAGGATGATGATGAGCAGCAGGCGGCGAATTTAATTGGCAGCTGCTGATCAGCTGTGTCAAAACGAAGTAGAAGAGAGCGCGCAGCACAGAGTCGAGAGCTGAGCTTTTGCCTCGCGACTCTCGCTGCACTCCAATTTTTTTCTTAGCTCAAACTCACAATTGCATTCCGCTTTGGGCACTCGTTTTTTTTTCTTTTCTTTCTTTTTTGCACTTGCTCACACTCGATTCGCTATTTGCATTTATTTTTAGCGGCCTGCCGAATATTTCTTTTTCTTCTTGTGCATAATTTTGCGCCTATTATTTGATTACACGCAGCCGCGAAGATAGATAGATTTGTAGATATTTTCACACCTCTTTACACACACATACGCGCACGCACACTTGCCAAATGGTAAGAAGCAGAATGAGCACGCGACCGTTGATCGCTTACGTTTTAGTTTCCTTTTTTTTATTTATTTTTGATTCGCTTCAGCGCAGAACGAAACGAAAAGACAGACGAAAAAAAAAGAACGACGCGCGCATCTTGCAGTTACTACTCACAATAGATTCGCTTTTATTTGTTGCTGCTACAAAACTCTGCCCGAAAAGAATTTGAATTGTTAGTTTTTTATTGTATTATTTTTCTTAATTATTTACTGTTTTATTTGAACTCAGTTAGTTTTCTCGGGCCGCTTTTGCAGTCGCGCCAACCAAACACGTCGAATATCTGTGAGATACTAAAAACGAGTTGTGCTCAAAATTGCGGGGCCAGTCACAATCGCAGCGAAGGCGACGACTGCGCTGCGCGGCGAATTCGCCTAAAATAAACAAAGCAAAACGCTCAAAGAACATTGAGCGCTTGTTTTTGTTCGCTTTTGACTTTGCGTATTATTTACATTGTTAAGGCGAGCGATTAATGAATTTCAACTGGCAGCCCGCTCTCTTAGTCTCTATCGCGTGCGCTCTGCCATACAGTGTGTGTGTGTGCGCGCTTGTGAGAGCGTGTGTGTAGTTTGTTGTCTTTTGTAGTTTTTACTCGCCTTTTCAATTGCATTCGCATTCACATTTAACAGTTGATAGCGTTCATTATGCTTTGGTGTTGCCAGATTTCTTATCAGTCTCAATATATTCTCTCTCTCTCTCGCTCACTCACTCTCTGTTTGTTTCTGACCTGGGAAATGGGCAATTGCTGCTGCTGTTGTTGTTGCTGCTAATATGACCATGGCCGTAATTGATTGCCGCTCTCTGACTGCAGATAGAGAGAGGGCAATAAGTCGTAAATCGCAAATAAGCACATTTTATGTCTGTCTGCAATCTGGCAGCTTTCTGGAGTCACAGTGGGCATTAACAACGAGCGCAACAGGTTGCCAGATAAACAAAATATTACAACTTTTCTTGCTTCCGATGTAAAAGTGGGAAAAATGTTTTATATAGTAATATTCTATATATTTTATTGATCACATTGCTATTTTTATGCTGAATGACACATTCGCTTTTGAGTATCTCATTAAATTTTTTTTGCTTGATAAGTCAAGTGGAATTCGCATTATCTTAAACAAATCTGAAGCACTTATAATATTTATTAACTTTTTGTGTATGTTATATTTTAATAATTTAAGAGATAAGATATATTATTTTTAAATTCTAAAAAATTTCTAAAATTCAATTTTCAGCTATTGAAAAATATTAAATAATTTATTGATGTACATACATATGCATTCCTCCAACACCCATTGCTTAAAACTATCAAGAAACGCACTAAAATATACCTAAAGGCGTGTTATCAAAGCCCCCATAACAGCTGAGCAGCTGTTTTTGCTCACTCAGATTACTGTTAATTTATGTATTTATTTATTTTCTTTTGTGCAGCACAAAGGCAAGCCTGAGCATGACTCAAAGCGCACGAATGCACCGTTAGTAAGTCAGCCAGCCAACGAGCAACAACAAGAACAGTTTTGGCATGGAAAATAACGTTAAGAAATTTGTATATGCAGGCGCAACAAAGACAGAGCTATAACGAGCGCAGCCGAAACCGGCTTTGAGTTCGAGTGGCTGAAAAAAAAAAAACAAAAATACTCAAAGACGACGGCCAGCTGTTGCAAGCTTTGCGTTAGCTTTGTGTTTGCAAACGCAAAAAGAGCTTTCGCAAGCTTACGATATGCGGGCACTGAGTGAAGTTGCGCACGAGTGCAAATTCCAATGAGTGTTTATTTGCTTATTGTGAATGCCCCTTAAGTGTTTTTTGCTTTTGCTCAATGCCAATTTGCCGGCAACATTTCGTTGGGCTGGTCTCACTCGAGCTTTGTTTGTGTGCGTGAGTCGGAAACGGAAATGCTGGCAACCGCTTGAAACGTGACAGCGCCGCTTCCGCTGCTGACAAACTGTGTTGACAGAGCGCGCAACATGCTTTTATCCACTTGAGCCGCGCTTCACTGTATTCCCCCCTGCGCCCCGGCGGCCAGAAATTTCGCATAAAGTTGGCTTTTAACTGCGTTTAGTTTTGTTTGTTTGGCTTTGTTGGAAATTAATTAAAACTTTATGTGATTGTTGCGCACAAGTTTCGAGTACCCCTCAGCAGCACCCGCATCTCTGCCTCACCCCCTCCCAGTCTTCCGCCAATAAATCACTTGACTTGCTGTTTACACACGCATTTGCGGCCTTTTGGCTTCAATGTTTTCGGCTCATCTTGATTTGCCATTGATTGGCAAATTTTCGTGGTTTCCAACAGCTTTTCAACTTTTCGGCTAGTTTCCCACACATTTTACGCCCAGCCGCACAGCCCAATTGGCATCCAATTGGGAAATTGGAAATGCAGTCAAGCGCTGCAGCTAAGCCAACGCATAATTTTTGGCCACAATTTGTGGCATTGTTGTTGGTCTTGTTGTTGTCGTTGTTGCCACACGCATTCAGATTTCAATTATAATGCCATTTTGGAGTGGAAGAGGAAGCTTTTGTTATTATTTGAGTCAGTTTCGGTATGAGGAGTGGAAGTTTTGATGTAACTAAAGAGTTTTTGAATGGTAAATATGAAGAAATACCAAGAATATTGCAGCATAAGTAGTAGAAGTTGTGAATGAAGTGGAAATAGTAGTAGGAATAGAAGTAGTTGGAAAAGTAGTAGTAGTAAAAGTTGTACCAGTTGTGAAAATAAAAGAAATGGGATCAAAAATTATAAGTATGTATGCATGTTATAGTATTAGTAGTAGATAGCAGTAAATAGTAGTAAAATAAAGTAGTAGATAGATGATAGATATTGGTAAATGATATTAACAGTAGACGTAACTCATAGAAGATAGTTTAGTAGTAGATATTCGTAGTGGTAAATAGTAGTAGTAGACAGTAGTAGTGGTAAATAGTAGTAGTAGTAGACATTAGTAGTGGTAAATAGTAGTAGTAGTATACAGTAGTAGTGGTAAATAGTAGTAGTAGTGGTAAATAGTAGTAGTAGACAGTAGTAGTGGCAAATAGTAGTAGTAGACAGTAGTAGTGGTAAATAGTAGTAGTAGTGGTAAATAGTAGTAGTAGACAGTAGTAGTGGTAAATAGTAGTAGTAGTAGACATTAGTAGTGGTAAATAGTAGTAGTAGCATACAGTAGTAGTGGTAAATAGTAGTAGTAGTGGTAAATAGTAGTAGTAGACAGTAGTAGTGGCAAATAGTAGTAGTAGACAGTAGTAGTGGTAAATAGTAGTAGTAGACAGTAGTAGTGGTAAATAGTAGTAGTAGTAGACAGTAGTAGTGGTAAATAGTAGTAGTAGTAGACAGTAGTAGTGGTAAATAGTAGTAGTAGTAGACAGTAGTAGTGGTAAATAGTAGTAGTAGACAGTAGTAGTGGCAAATAGTAGTAGTAGACAGTAGTAGTGGTAAATAGTAGTAGTAGTGGTAAATAGTAGTAGTAGACAGTAGTAGTGGTAAATAGTAGTAGTAGTAGACAGTAGTAGTGGTAAATAGTAGTAGTAGTAGACAGTAGTAGTGGTAAATAGTAGTAGTAGTAGACAGTAGTAGTGGTAAATAGTAGTAGCAGTAGACAGTAGTAGTGGTAAATAGTAGTACTAGTTAGTTGAGGTAAATTGTAGTAGTAGTAAGTAGTAGATAGTAGTAGAAGAAGCGAAATACTAGATAGTAGTAGTACACTGTAGGTGTGGACGGTAGTAGTAGATTGTAGTACTAGACAGTAGTAGTAAAAAGTAGTAAAAGTAGTAAATAGTGCTTTGCTTAGTCAAGTAGGGGAGAAGTTGTTGCAGTAGTATCTGTCAGAGTAGCCAGGACAGCAATAGTAGTAGTACACAAATAGGAGTAGTTATAATAATAAGTAGTAGCCCACATAGCATTTATAGAATATTCTGCAGTATAACTGTCAAATAGTATAAAGCCCTCGACTACAAATAGTAGTGGTAGTGGTAGTACTGCCTAAACAAGTAGTTATTTAAGTATACCCATTAGTAGTACCCATAGATGACCTCTCATATATGCATCAATAAAGTTCTTTTAGCATTTCAATCCATTCCAAAGAACTTAAAGCCTTTCGCTAGTGTTAAATGCTGCCAAGACTTTATTGCCAACTCTGTTGCTGCTTACAAAGTAAGCAACACTCTATTTTTTTTTATTTTGTAGCCACTTAAGCGGGGTGTTTCCCCACTAAATCAAACCCCATTATCTGGCAGCCAGCTTGATCCCGGCGTTTCTGCAACTGAGCGACATTTAAAATTCAGTGAGTGCTCATTAATATTTTATCTGACAAACGCTAATGACTGCGAAAAAACCAAGAGCAGAGCTGAACTTGTGCGTATACGACTGGCAGATACCCTGTACTTCAGTTTTTGAGTAGCTAAGATGAGTATGTTTATACATATACATAGATTATACGATAAGTAGTGAAAGCCAACTAAGTGAAAAGATGATAGAAGCAGATTATTTACTATATGGACTATATATAGCATATACCATATAATATATTCCTCTAAAATTGTTCTCCATTTTACATATTGCATTCTTTAATCACTTCAAATACATTTCTTATTTCAGTTTATCCCTATTTGTTTCGTCCATCACAAAACTCCCTGCACGACCTTCTTATAGTTACAGGGTATAGCAAGGCGAGAAGCAACAGGCGCCATTTGCGACACGTTCTGAGCTGATATCTACGCAGCTTGAATTGAGACAACGTTGGCAAATTGAACGTTAAATATGCTGCAAATCAAAGAACACAAAAAGAAACACGGAGAGATGAACTTTTTGTGAACTTTGAACCACGAATGGCTTTCTGGGAAGTGTTTAAAATAACGTTAAGTAAAACTTATCAACTACTGTAGAGTAAGTGAAGTAGAGAAGGTGGCTATAAAAAGAAATATTTTAATTTAAAAAAAAAACTGGTTCAAGAACTGGAACTAGTTCACTAATTAGAACTAGTTCATAGAAATTGATAAAGTAATAATTTAATTATTTTAGTATGTAGCATTTGCAATAGAAATTTAAATGGTTGTGTAAATGGAACTGGTTCATCAACTGGAATCAGTTGAGTAATTGGAACTAGTTACAAAACTTTAACTGCGACAAATGTAAATTTATATACCAATTTTATGGGTAATATATTGAATAGAATGTGAACTAGTTCCGGAACTAGTTCAACAAATTGAACAAATTATGAAACTGTAACTTACCAATCTTGCGACGAGCTCGCCATAAAACTGGAGGTGCAGCTTGGTTGGGTGAAGAGGCCATGTTGCTATATAGATTCCTTAATGCCGATGTCTGTAAGATCAAAGAGAAATACAATTAAATACTGAAACATATATGTATTTTTTTTTAAATATATATATATTTTACTTAATTACTATAAACTGTAAAGTCATTATGGGGCAATTGGTTTCTTCATTTCTACTGATTGATTGAATCATATTCGGGGCATTATGCAATCAAATGTTTTGGCCAAAAACTTTGCCGCTAACATTGAACCCAATCTTTTGTATACATATCCGCAAAATATGCCAAGGCACATCCGCCAAACGCCAGCTACGGAGAGAGACGAAAAAACCCCAACAAAAATAATCGAATGAAAAATTATGAATGACAGCACTGATTAATGGAGCCAGACAAAACATCATTAGGCCAAAGTGAGCAAGTAGAAGAGGCAGAAGAAGGTGGCCATAACAAAGTTGGTCTCCAGAAGTTGGGCAAATATGTGCCAAAAAGTTTGCCCCTAATAAAACGAATTATTTATTTAATATGATTATATGGGAATATGAGTAAGTTGAGAGCTCTTGAGATATGCATTTGATAAGTTGGGAGGTTTAATCTAATAAAATTGATATTAACGTCTTTCCAAAAGGGCTTATCAAGCAGGCTTCTTTCTTTCAAGAGAAGTTAAGTGCTGGACATAATATTTTTAAGACTTCCGCTGAGTAGGGGCTCGAATAACTATATCTTATATTTTTGATGTATTTTATATTTGAAATATTAAAATAACTACAAAAATTATAAATGAGATTAAAGAATTTTTAAAAAATAAGAGATAACTATAATATTATAATATATATAATTTATTACTCAATATAAAAAATATTAAAATATAAATAAAATATAAAAATATTAAAATATAAAATAAATAATTAATTATTAATTTAAATATTTTAATGAAAAAAACTTTTTAAAAACATCAAATATTAGAATATATTTTAATTTTAATATTTTGTATTAAACATATTTTTATATATATATTAATTTATTTTTTTAAAAATCCTATAATTAAAAAAATAAAATATATCGAAAACTTACTTCAAACAGTTAGCAAATTTTATAGCAAAATATTTGGATTTACGAGCTTTACTTCCTGTCTGTCTTTAACCCATAATTTTATCAATTAAGTTTCTGCAGAATTCAAAAACTTCCCATATATTCACATTTTATATAAATTTCTGGAAATTGTTTTTCGAATATATCTTAAATGTTTTTCGAGTGAAAAACTATTCATATTAATAGCTTTAAATTGCAGCGAAATTTTGTAATTCACAGAAAAATAAAGATACATATACATACAAATATCGAAATCTATATATTTAGCTATGTTTATGCATGTCAATCAAACGTTTCCAGGCAACAAATTTCCTTATAATACTTTTACGTCTTCTGGTTTTTGAATGAAATTCTTTATTGAATGAAAAACTACGAGACGCAAATAATATCAAGTCAATTGACGATACTAAGAATATATATAGCAGATATATCTATATGTATGACTGCACTCTTTGGACTCGTTCGATGTTTCTATGAAGCAAATTGCGCTCTTCTGCTGCTGCTGCTGCTGCTGCTGCTCTTATCAGCTCTTGCTTTGCTCTGCCTCTGCCTCTGCCTCTGCTTTCTGCTTGTTATCAGCCACAACAACGACCTTGACAACATATATATGTTTATGTTTACATACGCACATTCATACATACATTTTCGTTTTATCTGACACTTGTTGCGCGCGCATTTCAATCGATGTCCACTCAAAGTCAAATTGCGCAAAGTCAATGAACTGGGCCAAGTATTTATTTATTTCTTATTCTTTTTGTTCCTAGGCGTGGGCACTGATTGTGCTTAGAAGTCGTTGTTGCCGGCGGCGGCGCTTAAAAAAAGTGTTTATATACATATATATAGAAAAAGTCAGGCAAAAGTAAACAATGCGAAACACTTACAACAACGCAACGCAGCCGAATTCAATTAAACTTAATTAAAAGAAACTAATTAGGAACAAATAAAAAATAAAATAAAAAATGTGCTTTAAAAACCTGACAAAAAACATTTTTGAGCGGCAGAATTGACTATTGAATACTCTTCATATAATTTATAATTTATTAATTTTTTATAATTTATATATTTATAAATTGCTTTGGTGCTTTCATTTTATAGCTCTTTAGCTCTCTGTTTAACTATCTGTGACTCTCTCTCTCTCTCTCTTTCACTCATTGCATAGCTTTGCCTTTTCCTTAAACATTTCATTTTGGCTGTCTGCACTCTCAGCTTACTGCAGCAGTGCGAAAGCAGCTTAAAATTTCTCATTATTGAAAATCTCTTTGTGTTTTCGTTCTATATAGCTGTTTCTCTCTCGGTCCCTCTCTCTCTCTCTCTCTCTTCCTCTTCAATTTACATCTTTGCCTTTATCTTCAGCATTGGCAAGAAATTCTGCTTCAACCTGCAGCTTCAAGCTACCGTTACTTGAAAATATCTTTGCATACGCTCTTTAAAGCTGCCGTTCTATGTGTCTCTGTCTTCTTCGCTCTCATTAAATATCTCGCGATTTGTGGATATTGTGGATGCTAAGACAAATATCATCCACAACAAGCATTTCTAAGCTTGCTTTGGCTTGCCGGCAAGGCATGAGCCTGGCAAACAAGTTAGCGCCGGTTCGAATCCGGCTTTCAAACTTTTTACCTACGTCAAAGATATATTTTTATTATTTATTTTTTATTTTATTTAATAATTTACGGACTTTGTATGGCTTTGTGAATGGTTTTTGTTTATTTTTTGGTACATTTTTTTATTATATTTATTTAATAATAATTTTTGTATTAAATTTGTTCAAACATATATTAGAATATATAAATTTATACTATATACATCATATATAACAAAATAAAATACAATATATATATGCTGCGCTTCTAAGAGTATTACCAACAAAAAAGAGTTCAAATTGCTTTTGCCCTTTTGGCTGCACGTTTTGATTGCATTTTTTGATAAGCAAAAAAGTGCACAAAACGGAAAAAAAACGAACATTAATTAATAGACAGAGAAAACTGTGTGCAAATAGCCGCCACATGCGACGCGATCAGACACTAATTGTTATTGTTATTGAGGCTATTGTTATTGTTGTTATTATTGCAATTGTTGTAATTGTTTTTTGATATTTTGATTAAATTCAAATCAAATCATTTAATGCGGCGCCAAATTGTCGAATGTGTCGATCAAAGTGATCATTGATTATCATAGTCGGGGCAGGTCTGATTAGCTATACACAAGCATACACATATAGGCATGTATGTGTGTGTATAGATGTGTGTATAAGCAATCGGCCTATGATTATAACAACTGCGCAGATTGTTTGCAATCGCATCGCCCATACAATTAGTTGCTGCACAATGCCCCTAGACAATAACAAACAAATTGCAATTGGCAGATGCGAGAAAAGCCAACAACAGCAAATTGAAAATGTATTAGAGTTGAAAGTGATGGACTCGCAGATACCCTAAGTATGAAAGTTCGTTTATATATGCTAATATATTTCCTTTTGGAATACCTCAAGCTGAAAAGTATTATAGTATATATATATAGTATTGTATGGAGTATAGAGTATATAGAGTATGAACTACAGATACTTTATGCTCTATACTCTCTATACCAAGCGTATACTCTATGTACTCTATGTACTTACAGAGTACAAACTTAGCAAATAACTGCATTAGGTAAGAAAATGTCACAAGTAGAAGGCAAGGGAAGAGAGAGAGAGAGAGAGAGAGAAAGGCAGGAGTTGTGTCGTTAACCGCAAATCGTGTACATTAGATAACTGCAAATATGCAAGTGTATAATTAGTAGATACTGGATAGTAGATATACACAAACACACACACACACACAGACACGTGTTTATGTGTGAACAGGTTTAAAATCAGTATTAATTTAAATTAATGCTAACTGAGCGTTTATGAAATTTCTATTGAATTTAATTAATAACAATAATATATTTTTATTAATAAATAATGAAAGTATAGATAAATAAATATATGTAGATAATATTATATAAATAAATATATATAATATAAAAATAAATATATTTAAACAATTTATTAAACATAATTAGATATATATATTTACTATGCATTATATAGAATATATATTTAAACAATTTATTAAACATAATTAGATATATATATTTACTATGCATTATATAGAAAAAATTATCCTTGAGCTTTTGAAGGGTACTTAAATTTTTGGGAATTAATCTATAAGACAAATATATTGAACAACAAATTTCTACTGATATATATGCTGTAAAGTATATTCCTAAGTTAAGATTAATGTATATTATATAACTTTAACAAAAAATATCATATACAATTCGCTGCTCATAATATATTTATATATCATATATTCCAAATTATATAATTTTTACTCAAAGAATCTTTTTGATAATATCTCCATATTTTATATTCTTTCAATATTATATCTCACAACAATTTCCCCTTTAACAACGATCATCTCTTCCATTAAATTATCAAACGGACCTCTTAAGAAAGCACTTCAGAGGAAGCCGCGCAGCAGTTCAAATTTCATATTTGATAATGAAAAATATTTCTCTTGGCCAATTAAAAATGTCAGTGGTGAAATGCCGCAGAAAAACTGAACAAAAAATGAGCAGCAAAATAACCGTAAAGCTCATTATCAAAATTTCAATTTCACAATAAAAAGTAGTTAGGCTAAAAAAAAAAAAAAATTATAACAGACGCAATGCGTATCACGCAGTAAACAACAAATTTTTCATGCAAAAAAACCAAATAAATAATAATAATGGCAGAGAAGAGGAGGTAAGAGAAACGTGCAATGAAACGCGTAATCAATGAAAATAATAATCATAACAATAATAATCATAATAACAATGGCTACACACGTACCCAGACACTCGAATTCGATGTCGAATTCGACAATGCGAAACCAAAATCTAGGTGAGACTTTAACTAGTGGGCGTTTACGGCAGCGGAGGCGGCCGTGCCCGCCAAGACTGATGTGAGAATCGCAGAGAAGCGTCGCTTGGTCAAGGCGTTAGACATGCACACAGAAAAAGACAGATAGACAGACAGCCAAAGAGGCGAGCGAGCAACAAATCAATCAGCCGAAATATTCGCATCTCATGACCGGCATTTTAATATTTGCAAATACCCTAACAAAATCCGAAAGGTTATGCGAATTGTAGGTTCATTTCGACATATTAGCGGATTAATGAATAAGGCGTGATTAATGATGGAATATGAATAACGAATAGCTAATGAATAATGAGTAATTGAAACTGAATAAAATATAATAAATTATTAAAAATGAAAAATGAATAATGAAAAGTTCGTAATGAAAAAGGGAGCATTAATAATAATGACTAATGACAAATTGATTTTAGAAAATGAATGAAGAATAAACTATTATGAATAATGTCTAATGAATAATTAACAATGAAAAATGAATAATGACTAATAAAACATGAAAACATGTTGAATATAGTTTCATCTCTTATAGATAGAGCATTAGCTTCAGGACTTGCATTACATCCGCCTCATTTTCGCATGTGCTTGCGACTCTTTATTTTTATATTTTTGGTAATTGTTTGGCACATAAAATTTAAAGTTGAGCAGTAGATACGATATACGTAAGTGTCTCCTTGGCATGGGCGTTGGTTGGCAACACCTGCCGCATGCCAAGTGGCAACCCTGACGGGGAAATGTCATATTTGGAAGTGCGACTCGACGACTGAATGTGAATGGGACTGCGAATGGGAATGGCAATTGAATTTGGAAGGTTTGTGAATCGCAGTTAACTCTACATTAACTGCGTTTAAGTGCGTCGTTCACAAATGCCTGACATGCCATGTCACAATAGATAAGATATATGAGCGGGCGAGCACATACTAAACGGCTTTATATACAATATTATAACTGTAAGCTTCATAAATATTTGTTGTTTGCGCAGATTTGCGGTCGCTGATAAAAGGTATCTGCGTGCGTGTGTGTGCCCCATGATATCAAAGAGATGGCAAACACCAACAAGCACACGGAGTCGATAGATAATGCTGGAGAATGCTCAGCTAGAGTATACCCTATGAAATTACTCTTGGTTTGGTATAAGCTGTAAGTGGAACTGCTCAGCTCAGCATTGAGAACGAAGGAGGGCTTTAGGATAGGAGAGGCATATATGTATATATATATATATATATATATATTATATTTTTTTAATTTTTTTTTTCTATCTTCAATCTATCTACTCTGAATCTGTTTACCCATAAGCACATCTATTGCTTTGCCCTTAGCTCCACATTTTGTTTATTTATTTAGTAAACAAATTTTGGGTTAAGTTTGCCTTAGCTATGATAGTTTCAGTTTGTTTTCATGTAATATTCTCTTGTTTGTAGAAGGAAGTAGAACTTTTAGATAATGCACCTACAAATAAGAGTTGTTCAGTGGATTAAGCATCCGCAAAGTCTGAGGTCACTTTGCTACATAATAAACATGATTCTATGCACAATTCTTTATAACCTCATAAAACTTAAGCTTAAAGTATATATAAAAGAAGTGTTATCGATAGTTTACATGATCTTTGAGAAGATTTCAGCGAGTTAGTCTAATAGTCTCTTAAAGGCATTTAGCTTTCTTCTTCTCATAAGAGAACTTTCTGTTTAAGTCTTTGATAATTTAAGCCTGATACTCTTGTTCTTTATTCAGTTATTCAAGTCATTTTATAGTATTTAGTATAGCTCATATAAATTACATTCAATGCTAGTCATTTGGAAAAATATAGTTAGTGATAACGTGTTTATACCATGGAAGATTTTCCCATCTCTTTGGGGATCAAAGTCAACTTGAGCGTCGAGATAGGCACTGTCATGGCGGTAGCTTTTAGTTGCTGACTAATAATACATAGTATATGCTCCCTCTCAGCCTGGCTATAATCTACACACACTCGCGCACATTGGCACAAAGACTGTTCACTCATCAGCTGCCAAGTTGGCTTCCGTTGAATGCATGTTAAAAGCCACGCGTATCACGAATTAACACAAATGTGCTGATTGAGTGGTTCAATTTTTGTTGGCTCGGTGCGCTGAGTGGTTTCCCGAAAAAAAAAGGAAAAATTAAAAACGTTGTCAACGTTTTGTTGGCACACCTGTTAATGATGCGAGTGCGTCTGATGATGATTCATGGCCATTACCTGATGGCTCGATCTGTTTGTTGGCCAACTTCACTTAGCGATATCACTAGCCGGGCTCCAATTGGTAACGCTTCATTAACAGTGCTGTGCAAATGCTAACGCATACTCCGCAATGACGCACTTTCCAATCCATTCAAAACTTCTGACGTCTAAACATCTGGCAAATCGATTCTCTCGCCTCTGACGTCTGAAGTTTTGTTTCAAAACTGAAATGTTATTTCTGGTAATTACCGCAAAAAGGCGGACGACTGGCCGCACAGTACAGGAAATGATAAGAAATGTTTCGCACCTGCACCTGAAGTTGATTCATTTCAGGCGTCAATGCTGTAAGCGGAACTGATTCAATTGAACTGCTTCCAATTAAAACTAGATGTGGCGACTGAGAGCTTTTCGGAATTTTACAAATTGCTTAATAAAGCTAATTTATTTCATCATAATTATATCAAATAAAATCAAGAATGAGTTAGCTAATGCTAATTTGCAGCTAATTAGACTAGCAATGAACTAGTTCTATTCAGATTTGTGATGTCTTGGCAAAATTCCAACTGCAGAAAGACTGGCTCAAAAATCTTCTCTGTAGCGAGCAGCAAACTGCACCTAACTGGTTCACCTTTAAAAAGAACCAGTTCTATTTATCAATGTGTAAAGGAACTAGTTCAAAATTCTGCTTGGCTGATTAAGTAATTTAACTTAGTATACTAAATTTGAATATTTTTACTTTTGAACTAGTTCTTTGGCAGTTACAGCCAATTCGAACTAGTTCAATATCTCGATTCTGATTACGCTTCCGTTAGCACCCGACTACAGACTTTAAGATAAGTTCACCTCAACTTTAATTAAAACCTTTAGCCAAAAATTGCGACAACTCAGGTGAACTCAGGTATGAAACGCCCAAACGTGCAAACTCCTCACTTATCTCTGGCTCTGCGACATTAAATGTCAAAATTATCTAAGTGCTTGCCAGCTGACAGAGAATAAACCCAAAAATGAGTCCGAGAGATAGACAGAACGACAGACAATTAGATGTGATATCTTTCGCACTCCGCCCACACACAAAGGCAGTAAAAAGTGAGCCGAAGCGGCCAAAGCTAATTAGTGGCAACTCTTGCTACCAACAATAACAATAATAATAAATATAAAAATTCTATGAGCTGCCAGATGAAATATAGTATAATAACGGGCAGAGCGAAAAAGGCGCCTGATAACCAGGCTAATTTAATAAGCCAGTCAGCAGGCGAGTCACGTTTCGAGCAACAAACTGAATTTGATCAACTGCTGAAAAGTAAATGTCAACGGGGAACCTTTGCGTGATTGATATCGAGCAGGAAGTGCGGGTGCGAGTGCGACTAGTTCCAGCTCACAGCACCTACTCGTATAGTGTGCGCTTGAGTTTGGGGGAAGTCAATGCATAATTTATTTTTATTTGGGCTGCATACTTATGGCAAGCAGTGTGAGTGCTCGCACTGCATTTCAACTTTCAGCAGCTGTTTAATTTTTTATGACTCTAGGCCGTTAATGTTAAGTTAACAAACTTTTTACATTTCTTCCACACTGTTCAAAATAATCATATAAAATGTTTACGAAATTAATAATTATATTGATTGATGTTAGCAATAAATTAATTATAGCAAAAGCTCAAAATATATGTATATATTTTAAAAATTTAAAATATTTTTGAAAAATTTAAATATATTAAAGAATATTTGAAAAATACTGTTTTTAAATATAAAACAACATTTTTTCTATATTTTCAAAATGTATTTTTAAAATATTGAAAAATGTTGTTAAAGCATATTTTCAAAATAATAAAAATAAAAATTTTAATATTTTTGTATAAAAAATATGGTAAAATTATAATTTAAAAATATTTATGGAGATCTAAAATTGATTTATTATAAAATTTACTATACTTAAACTGTTCAGATAATCATAATACAATTTTATAGATGCGGAATTTTCAAATTAAATTAATATTTTATTATTCATTAAACATATTTTTTAAAATTTGAAGTCAAATAAATATAAATAAATTATATATATTTTTTTACTAAGAATTTCTTGCAGTGCACTCAGCCAACTCACAAAAAGCAAGCCAATTTCCTTGGCAGTACCGTTAATTAACTAACTGTAAACTAAGCTGATGCGCCAAGGCAACAACGTGTCATTCCATTTTCTATAGACCACAAAAACACACAAAAAATTACAGCAGAAAAAAATAAAGAAAAAAAGCGAAAAAAACAGGCCATAAAAGTTGATTTTACAATTTAACTGAGACACGTAGCAAAGGTAAGAGCGGGGCACCTGGTGGGGTGAGTAGCCGGCCATAAACTTCAAGTGCTGCTCTGGCTGGCGGCTGGCGGCGTGCTGTTGGTGCTCAGCTGGCTGAAGTGTCTTATCTCATTGACCATATAACATGTAGCCCATATTTAACTCGGCTGAGATACTCGCTTAAGTCTCGAGCCCAGCTACAACACCTACATGCACCGTTATGCGGCCAACAAGCTTTGCATGCTTGCTAAATATTTAGAAGAAGAACAAGAACAATTCAAATAAGAAAAAATATCAAAGGCTGAATGAAATGAGAGAGAGAGAAAAGGTAATAGAAGATTCTATACCCTAATAGAGTATAATATTATATATATGATTTCTTTAAGAGAACTCAGCTCAAGACTAGTTCTAGCTATAGTTGCTACATATGCTCTGACAAAATGTGAATACCCTCTTTCAGTAGTGTGTAAAGATTTTTGGGAAGGTATGAAGCATTCACTCGAATACATATGAACTGGAAAAGAGAAAGAAATTGGAGCAAGGCGAGCTTGAAAATATAAACAAAAAAGACTTTAAGCATTTCGCTTACAACTGTATAAAAGAACTAATAAATTCGGAAATTTCTATAGATATCAAGAACTATATATACATGTTTCTATATAGAAGACAATAAATTATAATAATTTCTATATAGTACTCATTATTAAAGTAGAGAACAACTCTTTACAAAATCTTTAAGCATTCAGGTTTTAGTTTTCTTAGAATGGGCAAAAGCAAAATAAAATTTGGTTGTCAAGTTAATCTAGATTATGTTCTGCAAAAAGGTAGCACATCTCAAGTTGGGAATAACAAAAAAAAAAAATATTAATAACAAAATTATGCTAAACAAAGCCTAAACAGACTATATTTTATGCGCTCACACCTTTGTTAATAGAAAAGGGGCTTCAAAGGAATTTGATTACTAGAAATTTTTTGTCTTTTCTTGGTTTAATTAAAATATTGTATTTTTATTTTTTTTCATATTTAGTATATCCTTTTTTTTTTAATAGGAAAAAGTTTTAATAAACATTTAATTTACTTTTATTTTTTTATTTTATATATTTTTTTGTTATATTTCCTTTAACTTTTAAACTACATTTAATCAAAACAGTAAAAAGTATACTTACATTAAAGATGAATAACTAATTTTTGTTGCTTCAGCTTTAGACACTAACTAACACACACACAAATATGCAAAATACACGTATATAAACAAATGGTAATCAATTTGTATATACTTTATATATTATATATATATTTATTTATTTATTTTTTTTTTTGCTTTTATTTAAATCACATTAAAATACACAGATACGAGTGCTTAGAGACTCGGTTTTAATACGCATATACAAATTTGTAATATAAGTATATATTCTTTATACATATATATATATTCTTTATATATTGATATTTCAGTTATATTTTGCCCGAGTTGTCGCGCCGTTTGTGCCTTTTTATTTTTTACTTTTTATGTATATTCGAAAAGGAAGGGGAATTCAGGCACATAAAAAACTGTCGCTGTTATAATAAATTATAGCGTGCTTGAGACAGAGACAGCAACAACAAAAAAACATATAAAAAAAAAACAATATATGTATATGTATGTTCGTGTGTATATATATTTAATTTCTTTCTGCTTCTTTTGCTGCTCTTTTCGCCTGCCTTAGAAAATTATGAATATTAATCACGAATCTGCCAAGTTACGTTGCTGTTTTTTTTTTTATTCATATTTCAATTCAATTTTTTGTTTAGTGGAAAAATTATAAAGAAACATTTATTAAGCAAACTCCGCTGCTGCTGCTGCTGCTTGTGCTTCTGCCTTCTGATTCTGCTTCTGCTTTTGCTGCTGCTGATTCTTCTTCGCGTTTGTTTTGTTTTAGTGCTTGGACAACAACAGCATTTCTACAATCACCCATACAGCGAAACACTTTTTATTTTCTTCACACACAACCACACACAGACATACAGACGCGTAAAGGGAACAGAGCTGCCAGGGGTGGGTTGGGGTATTGGTTATTCTGCTGCTTCTTTTTGCACTTTGCTCTTTATACTTGGAATTTTTTGGGTTTACCTTTTGGGCTGCCCAGTACAAAAGTTCGTTTCACAATTTTGAATTTCGTTGCTGCTGCTGCTGCTGTTGGTATTTGCTGCCTGCCTTTGCCGCAGTTAACACACACATTCAAACGCAGACACAGTCGACACACACGATCAGCCGCCGGATCAGTTCATCATTATCAGCATGATGATTATGATGCTCCAGCGTGCGCGAGGGCGACGACGACAACGACGACGATTGCTTTCGTTTCAACTTTCGCCAAAATCACACCACTGCTCGAAACGAACTGCACGCGACGAGCTCTCAGCGTTAACTGATCATCGACGCTGTCGCTACGGCTGGCTCTGCCGCTGACTCTGCCGCTGTCTCTGCCTCTGCCTCTGCCTCTGCTACTGTTGCGCTGCTCTATTCCCTGAGAGCGTCGTCACGCTGGGAGAGCCCAATGCGGGAGAGCCAACTGGCTCGCATGCAGCTTGGTCTGCGCTGTTCCAGCTTTGCTCAAACGATGTAATATCGTTCTTTCTTGCAGATTTAGCTGCTTCTCCTCTCTTGCCCTCTTCTGCTGAGTGTGTTTGGGGTTTTTTTTCTGCCAGCTAACGGGTTCAAAGTCCAGAGTAAAGGGGAAGTCAAAATTTTGCAGGCTGCCTGCCGCGACGTCTGCGCTTTTCAATTGCCCAATGCCCAGCAGGCTGCAGTCGTTAAGTGATCGACTTGCAGATAGTCTGTAATTAGTATTAGTTACTCAAAACTAAACTAAGCAAAACATGAGCAATTTATTTTTCAAGAATCTTAATGTTTACAGTATAAAGTTCATGTTATACAAATGTTATTTAGCAGCAAAGTTTAAAAGTCGTGAACACCCTATTCTATACACACTGTAGAGTGCAGGGTATATACATTTGGTTTCCAATCACAGTGCAGTTGCTCGCTTTTGTTGTTGCTTATTTTTCTTTTTCTTTTTCTTCTGTTTTTGTCTTCTTCTTGCTCACGCTGTTTGCCTTCACACTTGGCCCCGATCGCTGCACTGAGGTGCTAATGAAAACAAATTCTAGCCGAGCTTAGCCCTATTTGATGCCCTTGTACAAGCCCTATTTGCGGCTAAGCCTAAGCATATTGTCAATAATCACCTTAGCTGGGAAGTCAGCTAACTGATTTATAATCATGTGCAAGCCTGTTTTACCTATTTCTTTGTTGATATACATATTTCAGCTAAAAGCAGCTGTCAGCCAGTGCCCTGGCTTCGCACCCGGAAATATCGTGGGTTGCTGCACTGTTTTATTGACTGAAATGTCGACTGTTCGACTGTAAAAACAAATTCAGCTCGAAATATTGAAGTATTGAAAGGCAGTTCCATATGCAGCCAAATGTATTAATATATTAATTTTTATATTTCATTTTTTTTAATGGCTAATAAATATTTTTCAGAATTATTAGTATTTGTTTGCTAAAATATATTTCAAAATTAATGTTGCGTACAAATATTTTTGTAAATATATAAACTTTGAGACACATTTATTTTATATAATATGATAAATATTTGTTGAAAAATACTATAATATAAATAATAATATAATACTATTTTAGATATACAAAATCTTAATAGTTCATTTAGTAACCTTTTCAACTATATTTCATTTTTTTTATTTTAAAAATATATATATCTAAATTTTTCCAGTTATAATAGCCTGAGATCATAATATTTGGTATTTTACCAAATTATTTTCATTATTATTTCATCTCGTCGCTCTCTGAACCATGTCGATCGTAACGTTCTGCTTGTGTTAGCCAGCCCCAAAGTTATTTCGCCAAACACACAAAAGATTTGCAAATTGGCGTTTTCGACAGATCTTACAGAAGATCCGAAACCAAACGAAACCCAAAGAAACAATTGCAGCTGTGCTAAATGCCATGAACCGTATCATCTGAAGAGCAGATGCAAAAAGCAAAAAGATTTGCACATTGTTGGCACAGGCTAAAGCCGTATATAGTATACCATATACTATAGACCCATATAGAGTATAGCATAGTTAACCAAACATTAGGCGATATCTGGTATATCGCCTCGATTGATTTAAGCAATTAGCATCCTCACAGCGCTCGCCATTAGTCACACACAATTGGCAATTGGCCGTCAATAGCATAACATGACACATTCTAGTATCGAAACTTTCATTATATTTGTAGTCTTTAAAGTGCCGAAAATATATATATATGTATATGAAGAAATCTAGCTGAAACTGGATGATGGTCGAGATGTTTGCGCCCTGTAATAATAGTGGCAATATATAACATTTACTATTTCCATTAACATCATTATTAACATATGAAGCTTAACATTAACATTATCGTAGCTTTAACAGTACTCATACTTTAACATTATTATTTCACTATGCAAAAAAATGTGTTTTTACATTAATGTTAACTTTAACATTGCCATTAACGTTAACATTGACTTTAACATGCACATAGCTTAGCAGCTGCTTGATGGTTGAATGAGTTTTAACATTTAAATAAACATTTATTATGTTCTCAACATTAACAGCTGTGCATTAACATTTCCCTCACAATTAACAGATCCCTCCAACTGTCTGTTAAATGTATTATACTCAAACTCAATAGAGCAGAGGCCAGGCAAGCGAAATATAGTAGTATATGGATGTGTGTTACCAGGTGGGATGTTGCTGGGGCAGCACACGCGCAACAACAAGAATTCAGGGCAGATAGTATTATATACAGTCGAAAATATATGTATTTGGGTATGCATATATATATTTGCTATAGTGTGAAAGACTGACGACATAAGCGAACTGCGTGCTGCCAGACACGCGGCCAGACAATACAAAAGAAAGAGCAGATCATGCTCGAAACACACACAAGCAGGCGTGTGTGTAGCATAAACAGTTTGGGCTCATGCATGCGTAGTTGAATAAATATTACGTATACGTCAGCTGCTTCAATGAAAATGAATTGATCTTTAAGACTGATGTACATATATGTATAAATCTACAGCAATTCTAAATCAAAAGCAATATTTTGATACACAACTTGTAGAACTTTTATGCGCATTCCCATCATCATCATCATCATCATCATCATCGTTATCATCTCTGTGGTCCATTAGAACTAAAACACACATTGAAAGGCAACGTGCGCCAATTGTTAGCTGCATCTGTGCAATTTTCTCTCTCTCACTCTCTGTGGGAAAATCTTTTACTCTTGATTGGCGCTCATATTTGATTCAATTAGGTTTTTGGTAGCAATTTGCATATGCCAAGAGAGAGGGAGGGAGAGCGAGCGTGGGGAAGGCGGAGCTGAATGCGGGCAGCCCGAGGTTTGACGGAATTCCCATTGCATATGAAATGAAATTGATTTTAGCTCAATCAAAGCATACTTTTAGCTGGAAAAAACTTGACGTGTGCATTGAGGCTTTAAGAAGAGGGTTTATATATAGGAAAATCTGTATAAAACCTAACTCGCTTGTATTATTGCACAGTGTAGATACTTATAGGGGTCATCGCATAGCTTAAGTTCAGGAATTGACGAATTCCAATATTATTTTATTTGAAAAAGAGAGCAAAGCGGAAGAAAATTCTTTGAGAATCTCACTCCAAAAGTTCATAGTGAGCAAAAAGAATTATAGTAGAAGATTTATATTAAGGGGTTCTCTTTAAATCTCAGGAATCTCGCTAATCAACGCCTTTAAGCAGGCAAACATAGCTATATCCATTCCGGATCACGAATATATATGCTTCTGCTGCTTGTTACATACCTTTCAGCAATAACAATATACCCTATTACTCACTTTTAATGATTTCCAGGGTATCCATACTATTCCTATCCTATTTCCTAATTCAAACTTAAACTGCAATCGATGCGATGGCGCAGCTTCATTTGCATTGCGAAAAAAAAGACAAATTAAAACGTGTTTGTTGTTGTTGTTTTTTGTTTTTTGAAAAACAAATCAGCGCTAATAACGGTCACGTTTTCAGCGAGCCAAACAGATGCATTGTCACAGCGTCGTCGGCGGCTATCTAAGTGTTATATCAGCCAGCAATAAAAACAGAAACAGAATGAAAAGAGAGGGAGAGAGAGGGGGAGATAGAAGGGTTGCACAAATTAAAGCCAAGATAATCAAAATAACAATGCGCCTACAGCAGCAACGGAACATTTGTAATGCAAAACTGAGCGAGAGAGAAGGAGAGAGAGAGAGAGAGAGCACGATAGAGTGGGAATGCGATGCAAAACAACAGCTGGATGGCAAAAGACAAACAGCAAACAAAAACAGCAAAGCAAATACAGAAAACAAAACAAAATGAGGTGCTAATCGAATGCATGCCTCCCCATGCGGTGCGATGCGACAAAGAAGCACGAGCACTAAAGCGAGGGCGGAGAGGGCAGGCAGCGCATGCAAGCGACGAGCAGAAGAACCAACAGTAAAACAAATGAAGTAACTGAAAAGTTCTTGAAATTAGCATAAAGCACGACTTCGAGATACTCAAGCGGAAGGGTAGGCTTAGGGTGAGAGCTTTTACTCTTACTGAATTGTCTACGAGATTAAAATTTTAAATAAAATATTTTCAGTTAAAAATTTAAGAAAACTTAAGCACATATATTATTAGTTATCGATTTAATAATAATATAATTTATAATATATATTTATATATATATATATATATATATATATATATATATGTATATATATATAATTTTACTTCATTTTCAAAATTAACTTAAGAGCTTTAAGGGTTTAAAAATTAAACTATAGAATTTTATAGAAAAAGCTTTTCATAAGCATCTTTTACCTAAGATCGTAAAAGCTTTAAATTTTGGATGACTAAGTTTGACTTAAAGTTTTTAATATTAAGTAGACTTCTTTTGGTCATACTTTAATAAATTTAATTTGATTTAAATTTAATAAAAATATGAAAAAATTAAAAAATGGGAAATTTGGTCAAACAACTTCAGCTTTGTTTACTTTGAGTAAAAATCGATTAGAACTTAATTTTAGCGAGGGATTTGTATATGCTTTCGATATAAGCATCAGAATAGTAGAGCTTTAAGTTCTCAAAATTTAATTTTAATTACAGTAACTGTTGCTTACCAACAACTTTTTAGCTTTAATCAGACTTTATACAAGCTAAGTAATACCTAAAAAACAAGAATTCTTTTCTTTACCTAATTCTCTTAAATCACATCTGCGGTTTTATCTCTCGTACTATACAGATACGCAATATACCCCGTTGGGGTACGACAAATTACAGTTACATTCACTAAAAAGTCAACAAATCAACGACATTACGGCGACAACGTTGACGCAACGTCAGGGTCATGAGTCGCACTTGAGTGTCGCATAAAACATAACAGTGTTAAGTGCGGATCTCTATACTATATATATATATACATATATACTGCCTGCGAATGACCGTAGATCGGGCGATTGCCTCTCTGACTAACTGCATAGCTGCGCCTCGCCCGCGTCTCAAGTTGCAAATTGCAAATGCAAACCGCAATCGAACAATTTAATTGAGCAATAAATGACGGAAATTTCAACAACAATCAAAACACAAAATATACATAAATACATATATCGACAATAATTCTGTTTTTTTACCGTAAAAGGCAATCGCCACAACTTGTTGTTGTTGTAAAGCTCATTCAAATAACTTCGTGACAAATTGTTGTTGCAATTGTCAGTTGCAGAAAAGGAGGCCTGTCACATTTAAATACTGTTTAAAGAATTTTATAAATATTTTTGAGTTATTAGAGGAGAATTTATGGGCATTGTTAGGCAATGGAATTTAGTTAGTTAAGTTTAGTTTAGTTAATTAAATAGTTATTTTTATAGGAATTTAAATAGTTAATATATTTTAAGAAATAAGTAAAGATATCGATATAGATAATGTACGTAAAAGCTTTACATAATACCTTTTTATTATATATAAATATTTATATAATTATATTTTATTATAATCATTTTTTAATATTTATAGATAAAGATATTTTATAATAAATTATTATATATAAATATATGATAATAATAGTAAAATTAAAATATAATAAATTATATATACATTTTAAAATAAATGATCATAAAATAATATTATCTATTTTTAATTTTTAATTTTATTATTATTTTAGTTATTTATAAATTATTATCTTATGTTATTGATAATTATAAATAAATCTCTTTAGATTCAATAAACTTTTGTGCTCTCTAGATTTAACTGTTATTTTCCCCTTAAGCTCAAGCTTTCTCAAGCTCAGCTATTTTGTATCCATATCTAATATCTATAAATCTTCAATTCTTCATCTATGAAACATTCAGCTTAACACAATCATATTCATATTCACAATAATTAAACAAATTGTTTATCGCTTAGTCAACGCTGGCTTATCTACAGAATTTGCAGTTGCCTTGCACAAATTACTCATACGCAACGTTGTAGATGAGGCAGAGCAGCTCACGCAGTGAAGTCACTCAATGAGCGTTACGTGAAGCGCTACGTTGCAAAAAAGCTTTTAGACATGCTTAGCCAAGACACGAACCACAACGAATCACGTAAATGTGTGAAAAGCGAATAACGTGAGCTGCAAGCACAGCGTTGAGCAGTGCAAAGGCTAAAAAATATTAATATTTTATATTATTTAATTAAATATAGTAAAAATAATAAAATATAATAAAAATTATAATAAATATAAAAATAACAAATTATTATAGCTTAAAATACTTAAAAAAATATTATTTTAATAATTTAATAATTATATTTTAGTAATAATTTTAGATTATAATTTTTAAAAAATATTTTTTAATTCTTAGAAATTTGTTTATATAACTATAAATAAAATGTATATATAAAATGACTAATAAATTTAATTAAAATATTTAAAAATTTATTTATTTGTATATTTATATAAATATGTTTTTTTATTATTTATTTTTTACAGTCTAAAACCTAATTCATAAAATTTAATTTGTTACATTAAATTTATGTTCAATTTTTATGCTCACATATTTTTTTATAAAATATTTCTATGGACACGCAAATTTTATATGAATGTCTGTCTGTCCGTCCGTCCGTCCGCCCACCACTTGCCAGAGCCTTGGACCCACTCAGCGTGTCATTCAACTTGGGGGGCGTTGCGTACGTGACTGTAAATTGACCTCAGCGAGTGACCGAGAGCAACAAAACGTGCAACAAAAACCACCTGTGGCCCGTATCCTGTGGCCTGCGGATAATGGCCCTAAAAATGGCAACAAAAATGTGAAATCCCCAAGAATAACATAAAATTAAACGCAAAGCAAATATGGCCTACGACAATTGAAAATTCAATTTGTTCTCGTTGCCATTGTAAAAATGCTAAATGGCCAATTATTTTGCACCTTTAACGAGGCATCTGGGCCTCTTGATGGGAGACAAAGGACGCAGACGGCAGCTACGTAGTGGCCCACGTCCCACTGAGGACACTGCACCCAGCCTCTGTCTGAGCTGTAGACAATACGCAAAGACAGTAGAAGCAAAAGTTGGAGCTGGATAAATATGTGGGTAGGCGAAGATTAGATACGCTAGGTGGGAGATATGCAGGTAGCATATGAGATTTACAGGTAATATATGAGATGTCTTTTGGAGGCAGAACTTAAGAAGAAGTTTTGTAATATTATATATTATAATAGACTATCAGCATAGATTAAAGATACAAAAAACATCAATCTATGCAATATATCAGGGAATAAAATAAAAATAAAAATTTAATTATTATAATTAATTATAATAATTATTATATAAATTAAATTGAATAAATTTTTAAATTATTTTGAAAACAAATTAATAATTATCATAGAAAAATTAAAATTATTATTTTTAAAAGTAATAAAAAAAATTATAATTATTAAAAAAAAAGTTACAATTAATCAATTATAAAATAATTTTGAAAATAAATGAAAATTAATAATTATAATAAAAAAATGAAAATTAATAAATTTTATAATTATTTTGAAAAAAAAAATAAAATAAAATTAATAATTATTAAAAAAAAATAAAATTTATAATTATTTTGAAAACAAAAAATGAAAATTAATAATTATTAAAAAAAAAATTAAAATAAAAATTGTATAATTATTTTGCAAAAAAAAATTTTTTTCATTAATATTTAATAATAATTTTATACAAGGGATTTAAGACTCATTCAAAATAATATAAACTAATATTATTATATTTTTATATTCTATATATATATTTAAATTATGTAATATTATTATATATTAAATATAAATAAAATGAATATAAAAACTAATCAGTTTCTTTTCGTTATTTCATTATTTTTAATTTAATTTATATTTATTTTTATAGTTTTCATTATACATTTTTACTTTTCCCTCATTTTCTCTCATTTTTTCTTATTTCGCTTACCTCTAACTCCCCCAAAATGATGCCAATGAACTGGCATCCTTGCGTGCCCGAAGCTGCGTTTACTTTGCAACTTGTTGCAAGTTTAGAACTTAAAGGGCTTTAAGCTGGCGCAGGGAAATGAATTAATGTGCATATTAAAAATGAAGAGATGAAGATAAAGCGACTGTTTTAATGGCGGCGTTCGGTAATTAACATAATTAATTAATTCTGCGGCGTTTGCCATTTTGTTGAATGCGCCATTTTGGCGTTTTACAACACTGCTCAGGCAGCGAACTTTAATTCGCTTTGTGCAAAACTTTTTTATTCGACATTTAAGTTGGCATTAAAAGTTGAGAACTGGCTGGCAAAAAGGCATCGGTCGAGCAGCGACGCTTATGGATGCCCAAATGCACATAAATTTAGGTAAATGCGAAAGTTTGCTGCTCGCTGTTAAGTATTAAAGCTTCAGAGGGGTATGCACAGCGGGAAAGTGCGTTTGGCAAGCGCAGAAACAAACAACATAAGCTAGAAGGCGACAAACGGCAGCTGGGACCTCCTCTTCCTCAGTGTGGTAAGTGTTTAAAGAGTTAACAATATTAAGCGAATTTGTTAATAGTATTAAGTAAACTATTGTAATAGTTTATGCGTTGTTTTAAGCAATTGTTTAAATAATTGTTATTAATAGTCATATGTATAGATTTATATATTTTGTTTGAAGTTATTGTGGAGAGTAAATATGTAGCGTGTCAGAGCAGACTTGAGGCAGAGCTAGAGAGCAGCAACAGTTGAACCAGATCAGGAGCAGAGGTAGAACTGTTGAGCCAGATGAGAGCCAATGGCAGAGCCAAAGCAGAGCCAAAGCAGAGCCAAAGCAGAGCCAAAGCAGAGCCAAAGCAGAGCCAAAGCAGAGCCAAAGCAGAGCCAAAGCAGAGCCAAAGCAGAGCCAACGCAGAGCCAAAGCAGAGCCAAAGCAGAGCCAAAGCAGAGCCAATGGCAGAGCCAAAGCAGAGCCAAAGCAGAGCCAAAGCAGAGCCAAAGCAGAGCCAAAGCAGAGCCAAAGCAGAGCCAAAGCAGAGCCAACGCAGAGCCAAAGCAGAGCCAAAGCAGAGCCAAAGCAGAGCCAAAGCAGAGCCAAAGCAGAGCCAAAGCAGAGCCATAGCAGAGCCAAAGCAGAGCCAAAGCAGAGCCAATGGCAGAGCCAAAGCAGAGCCAAAGCAAAGCCAAAGCAAAGCGGAGTCAGAACTCAGCCAGAGGCAGAGCTATTGGCAGAGCTAGAGAGCAGCAACAGTTGAGCCAGATCAGGAGCAGAGGTAGAACAGTTGAGCCAGATGAGAGCCAATGGCAGAGCCAAAGCAGAGCCAAAGCAGAGCCAAAGCAGAGCCAAAGCAGAGCCATAGCAGAGCCAAAGCAGAGCCAAAGCAGAGCCAATGGCAGAGCCAAAGCAGAGCCAAAGCAGAGCCAAAGCAAAGCGGAGTCAGAACTCAGCCAGAGGCAGAGCTATTGGCAGAACTAGAGAGCAGTAACAGTTGAGTCAGATCATGAGCAGAGCCACAACAGTTGAGCCAGAGGAGAGCCAAATCAGAGCCAAAGCAGAGCCAAAGCAGAGCCAAAGCAGAGCCATAGCAGAGCCAAAGCAGAGCCAATGGCAGAGCCAAAGCAGAGCCAAAGCAGAGCCAAAGCAAAGCGGAGTCAGAACTCAGCCAGAGGCAGAGCTATTGGCAGAACTAGAGAGCAGTAACAGTTGAGTCAGATCATGAGCAGAGCCACAACAGTTGAGCCACAGGAGAGCCAATTGCAGAGCCAAAGCAGAGCCAAAACAGAGCCAAAGCAGAGCCAAAGCAGAGCCAATGGCAAAGCCAAAGCAAAGCGGAGTCAGAACTCAGCCAGAGGCAAAGCTATTGCCAGAGCTAGAGAGCAGCAACAGTTGAGCCAGATCAGGAGCAGAGGTAGAACAGTTGAGCCAGATGAGAGCCAATGGCAGAGCCAAAGCAGAGCCAAAGCAGAGCCAAAGCAGAGCCAAAGCAGAGCCATAGCAGAGCCAAAGCAGAGCCAAAGCAGAGCCAATGGCAGAGCCAAAGCAGAGCCAAAGCAGAGCCAAAGCAAAGCGGAGTCAGAACTCAGCCAGAGGCAGAGCTATTGGCAGAACTAGAGAGCAGTAACAGTTGAGTCAGATCATGAGCAGAGCCACAACAGTTGAGCCAGAGGAGAGCCAAATCAGAGCCAAGGCAGAGCTAAAGCAGAGCCAAAGCAGAGCCAAAGCAGAGCCAAAGCAGAGCCAATGGCAGAGCCAAAGCAAAGCGGAGTCAGAACTCAGCCAGAGGCAGAGCTATTGCCAGAGCTAGAGAGCAGCAACAGTTGAGCCAGATCAGGAGCAGAGGTAGAACAGTTGAGCCACAGGAGAGCCAATGGCAGAGCCAAAGCAGAGCCAAAGCAGAGCCAAAGCAGAGCCAAAGCAGAGCCAAAGCAGAGCCATAGCAGAGCCAAAGCAGAGCCAATGGCAGAGCCAAAGCAGAGCCAAAGCAGAGCCAAAGCAAAGCGGAGTCAGAACTCAGCCAGAGGCAGAGCTATTGGCAGAACTAGAGAGCAGTAACAGTTGAGTCAGATCATGAGCAGAGCCACAACAGTTGAGCCAGAGGAGAGCCAAATCAGAGCCAAAGCAGAGCCAAAGCAGAGCCATAGGAGAGCCAAAGCAGAGCAAAAGCAGAGCCATAGCAGAGCCAAAGCAGAGCCAAAGCAGAGCCAGAACAGAGCCAAAGCAGAGCCAAAGCAGAGCCAGAACAGAGCCAAAGCAGAGCCAAAGCAGAGCCAAAGCAGAGCCAAAGCAGAGCCAAAGCAGAGCCAAAGCAGAGCCAAAGCAGAGCCAAAGCAGAGCCAAAGCAGAGCCATAGGAGAGCCAAAGCAGAGCAAAAGCAGAGCCATAGCAGAGCCAAAGCAGAGCCAAAGCAGAGCCAGAACAGAGCCAAAGCAGAGCCAAAGCAGAGCCAGAACAGAGCCAAAGCAGAGCCAAAGCAGAGCAAAAGCAGAGCCATAGCAGAGCCAAAGCAGAGCCAAAGCAGAGCCAGAACAGAGCCAAAGCAGAGCCAAAGCAGAGCCATAGCAGAGCCAAAGCAGAGCCAATGGCAGAGCCAAAGCAGAGCCAAAGCAGAGCCAAAGCAAAGCGGAGTCAGAACTCAGCCAGAGGCAGAGCTATTGGCAGAACTAGAGAGCAGTAACAGTTGAGTCAGATCATGAGCAGAGCCACAACAGTTGAGCCAGAGGAGAGCCAAATCAGAGCCAAAGCAGAGCCAAAGCAGAGCCATAGGAGAGCCAAAGCAGAGCAAAAGCAGAGCCATAGCAGAGCCAAAGCAGAGCCAAAGCAGAGCCAGAACAGAGCCAAAGCAGAGCCAAAGCAGAGCCAGAACAGAGCCAAAGCAGAGCCAAAGCAGAGCCAAAGCAGAGCCAAAGCAGAGCCAAAGCAGAGCCAAAGCAGAGCCAAAGCAGAGCCAGAACAGAGCCAAAGCAGAGCCATAGCAGAGCCAAAGCAGAGCCAATGGCAGAGCCAAAGCAGAGCCAAAGCAGAGCCAAAGCAGAGCCAATGGCAGAGCCAAAGCAGAGCCAAAGCAGAGCCAAAGCAAAGCGGAGTCAGAACTCAGCCAGAGGCAGAGCTATTGGCAGAACTAGAGAGCAGTAACAGTTGAGTCAGATCATGAGCAGAGCCACAACAGTTGAGCCAGAGGAGAGCCAAATCAGAGCCAAAGCAGAGCCAAAGCAGAGCCATAGGAGAGCCAAAGCAGAGCAAAAGCAGAGCCATAGCAGAGCCAAAGCAGAGCCAAAGCAGAGCCAGAACAGAGCCAAAGCAGAGCCAAAGCAGAGCCAGAACAGAGCCAAAGCAGAGCCAAAGCAGAGCCAAAGCAGAGCCAAAGCAGAGCCAAAGCAGAGCCAAAGCAGAGCCAAAGCAGAGCCAAAGCAGAGCCAAAGCAGAGCCATAGGAGAGCCAAAGCAGAGCAAAAGCAGAGCCATAGCAGAGCCAAAGCAGAGCCAAAGCAGAGCCAGAACAGAGCCAAAGCAGAGCCAAAGCAGAGCCAGAACAGAGCCAAAGCAGAGCCAAAGCAGAGCAAAAGCAGAGCCATAGCAGAGCCAAAGCAGAGCCAAAGCAGAGCCAGAACAGAGCCAAAGCAGAGCCAAAGCAGAGCCAGAACAGAGCCAAAGCAGAGCCAAAGCAGAGCCAATGGCAGAGCCAAAGCAGAGCCAAAGCAGAGCCAAAGCAAAGCGGAGTCAGAACTCAGCCAGAGGCAGAGCTATTGCCAGAGCTAGAGAGCAGCAACAGTTGAGCCAGATCAGGAGCAGAGGTAGAACAGTTGAGCCACAGGAGAGCCAATGGCAGAGCCAAAGCAGAGCCAAAGCAGAGCCAAAGCAGAGCCAAAGCAGAGCCAAAGCAGAGCCATAGCAGAGCCAAAGCAGAGCCAAAGCAGAGCCAATGGCAGAGCCAAAGCAGAGCCAAAGCAGAGCCAAAGCAAAGCGGAGTCAGAACTCAGCCAGAGGCAGAGCTATTGGCAGAACTAGAGAGCAGTAACAGTTGAGTCAGATCATGAGCAGAGCCACAACAGTTGAGCCAGAGGAGAGCCAAATCAGAGCCAAAGCAGAGCCAAAGCAGAGCCAAAGCAGAGCCAAAGCAGAGCCATAGCAGAGCCAAAGCAGAGCCAAAGCAGAGCCAATGGCAGAGCCAAAGCAGAGCCAAAGCAAAGCGGAGTCAGAACTCAGCCAGAGGCAGAGCTATTGCCAGAGCTAGAGAGCAGCAACAGTTGAGCCAGATCAGGAGCAGAGGTAGAACAGTTGAGCCAGATGAGAGCCAATGGCAGAGCCAAAGCAGAGCCAAAGCGGAGCCAAAGCAGAGCCATAGCAGAGCCAAAGCAGAGCCAAAGCAGAGCCAAAGCAGAGCCATAGCAGAGCCAAAGCGGAGCCAAAGCAGAGCCATAGCAGAGCCAAAGCAAAGCGGAGTCAGAACTCAGCCGGAGGCAGAGCTATTGGCAGAACTAGAGAGCAGTAACAGTTGAGCCAGAGCCGGAGCAGTGGCAGCACAGTTGAGCCAGAGGAGAGCCAAGAGCCCATAGCTCTGAACTCAACCAGTAATAATAAGCTTGCATAAACCGAACTACGGATATATTAAGAGCTTAAGCAACAAATTCAATATCAATCCAAAAGCTTATGTTTTTAACAACTTAAAAGCTCTTAGCTTATATATAGGATATTAAGATGGTTGTTCCGCCATTTTCTATAATTTTTTGGCCCGCTCACTTAACTGCGGCCACTCAGCGAAAGTTGTTGAAGCAGCAGCGGCAGCGACAGCGGCAACTGCAACAAAAAGCAACTAAACTGCTTTAAGCTGCTTTTTGTTTTAGCTAGCGAAACTTTTTTGCGCTTTATCACAGCTCAGCGAAACGCACACACACACACAGATAGACACACGCACATATTAATACAATAATCGTTGCCAACACGCTTGAACGGCAACAGCAACAACAATGGAGGAAAATATATCCATGGCAACAGCTGCAGAAGCAGCCTCCGGCAGCAGATTCAATAAAGCCGTTGACCGACGCACATGAATATGCCAAAGCGAATAGAATGGATGTTAGCTACACTGCGAGAAAACAGAGGAAGCTTCAACATGTGTGCATAAAATAAATAAATTATAAAAGCTGCAAAAACAACGCAAAAAAAAAATATTAAAAATAAAAATAATTATAAAATAAATAAAAATTTTTTTAAATTTCTTTGCTCTTAAAATTAATTATAAATAAAAGGAAACTTACTCAGTAATTACAGCAGTGTTTTAAGTTCTGTGGAATGTAAGATTTTATCCGAAAAAATCGATCTAAAAATAGAAAAAAAATTTGTTGTTTTTAATTATTAAAAAATATATTTATAATTTATTAAACAAATTTATATTTAAATTTAAAAAAAATTATTTCATTAAAAAATTTGTATAAAAAAAATAAATTAAAAAAAAAATATTTTAATACAATCATATTTAGTTTAATTTAAAATTTATAAAATTTTTATAGAAATACAAATATTTTGCTAAGCGAACCTGATGACGCGCTCAGCTATATATAGGGCTTCTAAGGTATGCAAATGATTGTATTAATATTGATTAAGTCTATTTTTTAATACTAAAATACATTCCTAAGTACAGAGAATAGTTGTAATAAATAAATTTCCTTTACATTGGCATTTAAATACCTAATGCAATGTGGATATGCAGACAGTACTTACATTAAAGATCTTTAAGCTCTTTAAGCTATTACAAAATTATAAAACATATTTCGTATGCCTAATTTTTATACCTCTAAAACTTATTCGTATGCTCGATTTCATGTATAAAATTCCAATAAAATGTACTTTTTCGCTAAGTGTATAAATGAGAGAGAGAGAGAGAGAGAAAGATAATAGAGTTTTGCGAGCTGGAGAGAGAGAGAGCGTGCTGCCGAAAGGATCTAAACGGGCGTGTCTGTGCATGTGGCGCAATATTAATGCTATCAGCAAGTAACCAACACGCACGCACACACACATCCATACACACGCACAGTTCCCAGCACACACACACACATGCGCACACACATCATTTCAATTAGGCCACGTTAAAGCTCAGCAAATTCCACGTCGACGTGTGGCTAATTAAGCGCTCGAAATCTTTGCGCTCAGCTGCTGGCCAAAGTTTTTGGGGCAAGCGATAATTGTAGCGGGCAGCCTTCAAGCCTTCAGCTAGTTCGTTATTGTTGTTCCTACTCTGCTGCTCGATTGCCAGACAATTAAATTAGGCTCAGCCTTTGAGCGGCCCGCATAAGTATGCTACGCCTAATTGCATGTCTGGGCCTCAGCTGCGCAGCGAAGAGTTTACCAAATGAATCGCCTTAATTATGATTGCAGCCAGGCATTAAATACTGCAAGCGCTTACCATGTCTGAAACGTGTCTGCGTAATCATGAATTCATTATATTTCAGTTTGATATAACTACTTGTAGTTGAAGGTAGTAGAAGGGAGCTCGGTTTAGGGAGCTGAAGGTAATTACAGCGTGATAGATAGATATCTATCGAATTACCGCTGTAATTTCCTGTAAGTTCTGCTCTCTTCTGTCTTCTCCTCCATGCTCTCTACTCTCTTCTCTTCTCCTCTCTTTTCTCATCTTTTATTTTTCTACTTTCTGATGCCATCTCACTTCTCTCTTCTTTGTTTTCCTCTCTTCTCTCTCTTCTAACTTCGCTCTACTCTCTACCTTCTCCTCTCATCTCACATGTGTCCCCTCTCACCTTTCATTTTTCTTCTCTCTTCTCTCTGATGTCATCTCACTTCGTCTCTTCTCTCTCTCTTATCACTTCTCTCTGCTCTCTATTCTATTCTCTCATCTCACATCTATCTAATCTCTTCTCCTCTCTGCTCTCTGCTCTCTCCTCTCATCTTTCAGCTTTCATCTTTCTTCTCTCTTGTCATCTCTCTACTCTCTGCTCTCTTCTGTATTCTCCTCCAAGCTCTCTTCTCTCTGCTCTCTTCCTTCAACTTTCACTTCTCTTCTCTCTCCTCTCTTTTTTCATCTTTCATCTTTCTTCTCTCTGGTGTCATCTCACTTCTCTCTCCTCTCTTCCCAATCTATACTCTCTCCTCTCATCTTTCATCTTTCTTCTCTCTTCTCTCTGGTCATCTCTCTATTCTCTGCTCCATTTCTTTTCTCTCTTCTCCCTTTTTCTTCTCGTCTCTTCTCCAATCTCCTCTGTTCCCACTCATCTCCTCTCTTCCCCCCTCTTCCTTGCCTTCCTCTCTTTATAATTCCACAGCAAATCCAGTTAGTTTATGTTCATCCTCAGCTTTCACACCCACATGACCTTCACTGCTTTGCCTTTCTGTTTTTCAACTACAATTAAATGAGTGCTGTGGGGGATGGAGGGGGTGAGGGGGGTTTGTTAGCCAGTAAGCCTTTAGCCAGCTTTGTAACAGCATCAGGCTCCATTGGGGTTATTTGTTATGCTGCCAATAAGCCAAGTCAATTAGCGTGCAGCTAATGCAATTCAATATGCTTTTAGCTTGGCCATAAAGTTTCAGCCATAAAGACAAATACGATTTGAGCCCGCACTTTGGCTGGCTTTTAATTCGATTTTAAATGTGAATCAAAACAATTTGGTCCAAAGGCCACCAATAAAACACAATTTAATTAAACATCAAAAGCAAAAACTGTGGTCGAATGCCCAAAACCAATTACATAAACCTAAATATGAATAAGTTAGTGACTCGCTGGGCGTGTTCGACTAGGGAATACCCTTATCCGTGTACTCTATTAATATATGGAGAGCAGCAGAACAGCAGAAGACAAACACATTCTGTAAGCTAGCTATCAGAGAGTATTGCAAGCTTAGGAAGAGTCTATATACCAGATATCAAATCTATATACTATATATATACTGAATCGTAATAATATTTTAATAAAATCATGGTACAAATTTTGTGAAAGCTTGAATTATTCTTGAAATTTGATAGTTGCCCAGATTGACGCATTCATATAGAAGCACATATGGCTAGATCGAGTCAACTGATGATGTTGATAAGAAACATCTATGTATACCACGACTTCTTCAGTCTGTTACAGATATTTAAGTCAGCCAATATGCCCTAAATTCCCAATTTCAATGGGTATGAAAATTCAGCTCATATAATATTTAAAATTAATTTCTATAAATAAACGTCTTTGAGAGTTGACCATGCCTATTGCCATTCCACAAATAATTCTAATTATCTTTATATTAAAAATTTTTTCCCCTAATTTTTGATCATATTTTCTCCACTTTATTCAATCCTCAGTAATTTCTACCAACCAAATCAAAGCAAATCAAAGAACTTGATAAGTTTATTGAAGTCAGCTGATAAAATTAAACGCATAAATTCTCATTAAAAGTTATTGCATTTGTTTGACAGTTTGGCAGTGCGACGACAACCACGCCGTACAAATACAATACGGTACATAAAAAGAGAAGCAGAAGAAGAACTTTTACGGCGGCTAACGATGAGGCGAGCCTTCAATTTGATAGGATGATAGCTTGGTAACCCGGACAACAGACAGCGACAAATGGCAAGCGAACATTTTACAGACCCGTAATCATAAATCACACGAAATCCGGACGGAATGAGTTGGAGCGAAAGAGACGACTGCATGGAGCATCAGTTGAAAGTGTGGCGACTGGAGCATGAATCTGCTTAATGGTCATGTCCTGCTGCTGGACGTTTCGGAATATAAGTGCCAATCGTATCGATGGTTATCTAATGAGCCCCAACAACAACAAGGAGCTGCCCATCAAGTTCATTGACCGTTAAATTGAAAATCAAAAATCATCCCGATGAGTCATCGAAAGCAGCTTGGCATAATAATATGGCATAATGAGTTGGACTTTTCTTCTTTCCTTCTTTTGATAATTTTTAAGTGTTTTCCCAAGTTTTGAGCAAGTTGTTCAAATTTGTTAATTGATTGCGAAGCGCGGCCCATTAAAAGTTCTGTCTAATTTATGTGAGCTTGCCCAACAGCTGTTCCAGCTATGTAGCTGGGCTTTTGATTTTCTTTCATTGGCTATAAGCAGACGCAGCCTAATTAACAGCAGAAAGTTTAGAGCAACTCAATTAGATGTTAAGTGGTAAGTTCAACTGAAAGAAACTTGAACAACTTTAGCTTGGGCTGAGTAGAAAATATTTGCAAGTATTTTTCGAAAGTTTTTGCTCGTTCAAGTCTTAATGCTTTTGAGTGCATGAACATGACTAAAGCTATCATTATTTTTGTTGTACATATGTATTATATTAGTTACTATAAAAAAAAAACAACAAAATTTTATAGCAGGTCTGCTGCTGTCGATATATTTATTTATATTTATTGATGTTCTCTCCATATTCTACTCTAAAATTTCATATGTATTTGAGTTTCTGTAGTATCCAAAAATATTTTTAAAAAATGGTTTTATACTCTAAAAATACTAAATGCTATTTATATACTATTTCTTAGCTTATGGACTAATTTTTAGATCACATTGAAGAAGAATTGCGAGGCGAAGCGAGGCATAAGGTGGAGTAAAAGAGGAAAAAATGTTCTCTTTAATTAATGAATATAGTCAGCTTCTTGGTTACTTATATTAGATTGCCTAGAATGTATACTAGATTGTCGTTTACTATATGTCCCACTCTCTAACAGCATATGTTAAGTCTTCAACAGATCAAGTCTACCATTTCCCATGACAAAGACTTCATTTAGCTCACAGAAGTCAACTCAACATTTATATATATAAAAAAAAACATTTCAGTATGAGCAATATCACAAAACATAAATATATTTTTATAGCTTCAATCTTTTGTGGCTCACTCACAACTCAATTACTTTCCAGCCATTCGCACCTCACCTGCCCTCTACTCCATATAAACAATTTACCTTCCACTCACCGCACTCAACATGATTAAGTATTTTGCTAACAATGTCCATCACTTAAGAAATGTAAGGGATAAATTGTAAAATGATGTCATTCAGCGTCGATTTCAATTACAATAATTGCCCTTTCATGCACTTTCATAAATTGAAAGAGACAAACACAAAAAAGAGGCGGCCAAGACAGCCCAGGCTCGCGGAGCATGCAAATGACAACCTCAAGTCAGCCCAACTGAGAGAGAGAGAGAGCCTTGAACAAATAAAACATTCGCCAAACCAGTTGACCCACTGACCCCACCTACCCGCCGACCCATCGACTAACCCTTTCAGGGTCACTCCTAACATTGGCGCTTAAATTAATTGATCGCTCAAGCGAGTCCGTTCCACAAAATGTCATCTGGCCAAATTGTGGCCTTCGTTTTGAAGGCCATATCATAAATTCGACCATTGGGACTTCCGTTTCATTCCATTTTATTCTGTTCTATTCTGTTCAGTTGTCCTGTTGCATGACTCGCACCTCCTGCGCCCACTGCCCCCGCCACTCTCCTACCACAGTTCGTTTCACTCAATTTACGCTTTGGTTTTAACACAATTTGCTGGAAACTTGGCAAAAAAAAAAATTTACAAAAAAGAGAACATACACTGCCAAAAAAATTGTAGTTAAAAGAAAATAGATTTTAAGAAAATAAATTAAATATATAAACTAACAAAATTATTAATAAAACAAAAAATAAATAAAATGAAAAAAAAAAATATAATAAATAAATAAAAGAAAATTATAATTTTGTATATATTTTTAAATATTTATGTATACTTAAAATATAAAATTAAAACAGGAATAATTTATTATATAACTATTTTTATTTATTATAAATTTATTTTCAAATATATATTTTAATTATATTTAAAATAATATATTAATTAATTTTTAGAACATTTTTTACTAAATTTGGACTCAAATTTTTGCTTTATCTGCTCCAGCTTTTGATGTCACAAATTAAAAAAAAAAAAAACCTATTTACAAACCAGATAAATCATGTTAAACTCAATCTGAATTCATTAACGCTAATGAGTATTAAAAATTATGCCCGACGCCCGTCCGCCACGACTTCAAGTGCTGCAATTAGTCAAATATCTGTAAGCCAATTATGGCTGAAGTAGGCAAAAAACATGGAAAATCACTTAAGTAGGACCCATAACAACAACAGCAGCAGCAGCAGCAGCAGCTTCCACTTTATGGACAACAGCCGCGGCCCTCCCATTTACGAGCCCCACTCAGCCTATCCACGACTCGCTTGTGCCCATAAATTAAAGCCTGCTAGCGAGGCCCCACAAATCATCAGCCTTATTATGTTTAACAACAGGTTCAGCTTAAGCTGGAGCTGCAGGTGGAGGCTGGGGCTGGGCAAAAGTTTGTTGCGGTATTTTTGTGGGCACATTATTTTGGCATCATTGAGCCATGAAAAAGTCCCAATTTTTCTCTCTATTATTATTTTTTTTTGCATGTCCAGAGCACGTTAATCGCAAACATATTGAGTGCGCATTGCCCCTGGCTGGCGACACGTGGCTGATGAGGTTCTCTTATCAATAAATTACCAGGCCACACATACGTTTAGCTCGAATAAACATTGTTATGTAAATGCAGCGTTGATAAAGTCATGACTCGACTCGGCGCATAAATCACAGACCCAAAAATTAAAAAAAAAAAAAAATAGGAAAAGCCCCCAAAAAGAGCGCAACAAATTGTGGAAGGGAAACATAAGTTCGTAGAGCGGGGACTAGCTTTAGCATTAACTGAAAAGTCTTTAAGCTGTGTTAACGGCGGCCATTTAGTTAGTATGTATGTCAAGGCAGCTAATCGATTGCTAGTTGCAATAATCTAATCTAATTTATCTACAAAAATTATTGTGTTTTATATTAATTGTTGTTGGGGCAATCTTATCTGCTAGCGCAGGCAATAGCTTTGGTGCCTGAATCTGTTGGGAATTATAAGCAATTAGTTTTGCGTTTGCTTGTTGACTCTAATGTTCATAGAAAATATTGAAATATTGTTGTATAAACTTGGTTTGATATGTGTTACATATATCAATCCTAGGTTCTATAGACTTGTGACTCGTATAATCGATAGCTATGATCTAGATAGCTATACCTTCAGATCTAAATCTAGTCTTTCATAGCTTAACTAAAGCTACAAAAGTATATATAGATATAGAGTAACTAACTAACCTTCAGGCTTGCCCCTTATCCTTATCAATAGTCGGCTGAATGGACTTGTATGCCTCCCTCTATAGCATTGCTTTGTATTTCACCGCCTAATTTTGTTGTTATAATATCAATTTGTACCAAGATATCTTTACTAACCTAATTTATCTTAACAAGCCTTGTTTGGCTTACGCTTCTTCCCCTCTCCCTCTCTCACTTTCTCCTTCGCTTTGTGCTTTTGACAGCATGTGAGTGCTTTACACCCGAAGTTACTTATTGGTAAAACGTTCGCCAAATACCAAAAACGCAATTCATTTTTCTCGCACTTCTAATGGAATTTCCATGCAAATGTTCAAAGGGGAGGACAATTTTAAAATGTTAGCCATTGGGTGAATGATAGACTAGAGGATGCTCTGTAAAGTATTATATGATATGAAGGAACTTTTTAACACTGGATTCTATATCATAAATAAGAGAGCACTTATAAAATTTCGAAAATTGAAATCTCTCATTGGTTATCTCCCTATATATCTGGAAGAGCCCTGAGCTTCGGAGAAAAACAATCTCATATTAAAGATATATCTGTTTCTACAGATTTAGAATAATTTGTAGAGTTTCTACTCTACACTAATCTTTACTTTACTTAAACAATTCTACTTTACTCAATTGAAATCTAATCCACTCTTTTCACATAATAGCTACAGGGTATATGCAAAAAATAAAATAGGCACTCGACGTTAATTTTTAGCACTTCAAAGCCAAAAGGCGACGTCAATTTTCGCACGTCATTTTGCGAGCCACCAAAAACAAATGCAAAGTTATTCAAAATGCGTTAAAATAACACGAAATTTGTGGGGGTCTTGGGGGCTGGACAGAAATAAATAGAATTGTATGGCCGCAGAGGCAGAGAGAGTGAGAATTGTGTAAGCAAATGGCAGCCACAAAATGAAATTCAAACCAAAGTAAATAAATACACGCGCCGGCAAACCAACAAGCGCACACAGGGGCACACCACACACCACAAACACACACTCACACACACTCACACACACACTTTCATAAGAATATTGTACATTTGTGGAAAAAGGCAACACAATTTCATTACATGCCAGAGCCAGAGCCAGAGTGTGAGCTTGGCCAACGTTGAGTAGGCACTGTGCCAGGATATAGCCTCCCACACACACACACACACACCCCACACACATCAATGAAATTGAAAACTGCTGTTGGCAGCGCAGAAGCGGAAGAAAAGCTATAGAAAACATGCGAAAGCAAAATGCGAATGTGCAACTGCTCTAACTCTTGCGAGTGTGTCTGTGAAACACTTTCCACAAGTTTCTCATATTTAAATACAATTTATAATTTACGATACAATTTCCAGGAGCTATCACTTCTGAATTAACTTTTATAGCTTGCCTTGCTAACGGGTTATCTGTGTTTTTAGCTGAATACAATTTGCTGAAGCTGGCGAAAGGGTTTTCTGTTGAGGATAAAATTAATAATAAATAAATAAAAAATAAATATAATAATTAAGTTAATAATAGACAGAACCTATATGGATAATATTTATAATAAAGTCTATCGATAATGTATGTGTAGTGAGTTAACCTGTCTGAGAGTTAGCTATAGCAGACTATGAGTATCATCGTTATATTGATAATTTAAGGCTTTCGTCTGGTAGCTAAAAAGATGAAGAAGAAGTTGGGAAATTGATCCGTTTTTTTGTCTTAGACCAAGTCTTAGATGAATATAAATGACGATAGGTTGAGCTAAACCTTATATGAACAGAGTTATCTCTATCTATCTATCTATCCATACATCTATTCATCTATACATCTATACATCTTTACATCTATACATCTATACATCTATACATCTATATATCTATACATCTATACATCTATATATCTATATATCTATCCATATATATATATATCTATCTATATATATCTGTCTATCTATCTATTTATTTATTTATCTATCTATCTATCTAACTATCTATCTATCTATCTATCTATCTATATATCTATCTATCTATCTATCTATCCAGCTATTTGTCTCTCTATCTGGATGGATCCAGCTATATTATTCTATATTATCAACTTACAGGGCACTTATAGTTCATCATTGAAACTTCTCGCTTAGCTGTAGCATACCAGCTAACAATTTTCAAGTACTTTGCGCAGTTCCCAAAGGACGCAAAACTTTTGCATTTGGCTTCGAGAGGACATGACAGGAACGACAGGTCGCTGCCAAAGTGTCACTGAATGTGTGTGTGTGTGTGTGTGTGTGTGTGTGCATGCGTGCGTGCTGTGTGTGTGTGTGTGTATCGCATGCAAATCCCGTGAATGGCAGTTGAGGCTTAAAGGGTTTTGGTTTGGTTAGCCTTGGTTCGGGTGCTCGGTTTTAGGGCCAATGCACAAGCAATTGTCTCAAGCATTTTTGCCGATTCCTTTTATTATTCCGATTTCATCCGATGTCTTATGTGGATTTCTACTTCCCCTGCCACCTGCACCACAGTCTTGCCCTGGGCTATCCCGCGGCGCGTGTGCGCAATTTTGATTTTAACACAAAATTATTCACAATATAAAAGTGACAGCTTAAAAGGATTGCTCGCATAATTTACAGAGTAATCCCTGGGCTGGCAGATACATTTTTGGCATCGCCAAGCCGCCGCCCCCTACCCATGCAGGCGTGGCTGTGCGTGCTCGTGCGTATAATGATCTTGTGGCTGCAATGTGGCCACAAAAACTTTCCCTTGCCGCATTAAAAGCCAATTAGCATTAAGAATTTGAAAGCTGTCGACTAATTACTTTTCGCATTACTCTGCTCTGTGTGTGTGAGTGTGTGTGCGTGGACAACTTTTATTTGAGACCGCCCAAGGATAATGTCATAAAGTTATCTAATGACATGAAGCCTACAATGTTGCTCGTGGGCGTGGCATCCGCCCACGTTAGCGCGATGTAATTGCACTTTGACTGCCTGCAAATGAGTTCGCTACCCGCGAGGCATCATTAAAAGTGCGTGAGCAAAAGTCTTGTAGAAATTTATGGAACCGGTTGGAGATCATATTTATATGTTCATTTTACAGCAAGAAATTGTGAGGGCGTCAAAATTCGTATACATTTGATACTCATCTGTATGAAAACGGATTAGAGCGAGGACTGTGAACTGGGCAGAGGTCTAGAAGATCTTTTCTTGACTGAGACTAATGGAGGGATAACTATAATTGACTTTCGTTTTATAGGTTTCTGCTCTTCATTAATCTCTATTTAATCGTATTCATTCACAGCTAGATAAAGCTCATTAATCTCTATCTATTCACATTTAAGGCTAGAAAAGTTCATGATAGTAAGACCAAGTCTCTTCTGACTTAAATTTGTTAAATTTACCATAATTATCTTCACTCTGGTATATTTACTTAACTCTTTACTACATATACTTTCACAAAAACCCATCTCTTGCCAGCTTCAAAAATGCCTTTCAATATACACATTTTTTCGTTTCTCTTCCAAACATCCTTCCAGCCCTGGTTAAACCATAAAAGCCTTCGCTCTGTTGCGCCATAAAAGCGGGGAATGAGCTTCGAGGCACAAGACAAATGATTTACACATTGGCAATGTCACTAATGTAAACGCCGGCCGGGCCAAGAGCGGCCTCCGAAAAGTATGCAGCATAATATGCAATAAAGTTAAATTATGCGTCAAAATGAAAACAAAAATTCTTGAGCTTGTCACCTGGCTTTTGTCGCCATTGTTGTTGGCCCTCGCGCCATGATTAATTATAGTCTGTTGCACACACCCAAGCAACTTTCTACAGTCGTAAAAAGCTAAGCTAAGGGGTTGTAAAGGTGTTGCTTAATGCGTTAAGGCTCACACACTCGCACACCTTTGGGTGTATGATACATTAGCTTAAATGGGGTAGATTGTTATTGAATAAGCTGGAGAAAGCAAAATAAATCACTTTTTAGTGTAGAGAGTGCTTATATTCATATGAAGCAGCTTTCTCTACTTCTGAAATCTTTATCGAATGATCTTTACTAGTCATATATTTTTTAGTCAGAAATCTTCTACTCTAGGGTAGGTTCATGTTGGATATATTCTACCCAGCTCAGTCTTCTAGTTGGACTATTTTCTAATTAGGGTATTTTCTATTCAGAATATCTTCTTGTTAGGTTAATTTCTAGTCAGGATATTTTCTAGTCAGAGATGGTCATGGTTATGGTATTTTGTAGTCAGGGTATCTTCTAGTTGAGTATTTTCTCGTCAGGATATTTTCTGGTCAGGAATCTTCTAGTTGGATATTTTCTATTTTCTAGTCAGGGCACCTTTTAGTTAGGGTATTTTTGAGTCAGGTTATTTTCTAGTTGGGTATCTTATAGTCAGAACAACTTCGGGTCAAGGAGTCTTCGAGTTGGGTAGTCTGTCAGGTTATTTTCTAGTCAGGGTATTTTCTGGTCAGGGTATAGTCAGGATATTTTCTACTCAGCGTATCTTCTAGTCGGTCTCATCCCTCTCATTATTACGCGTTTTGGTGCTTATCGACAACAAAATAAATAAACGCAAAAAGTGTTTTTTGTTAGCCATAAAAAAAGCAAAAAAGAGAGAGAAGTGGAAAAAGCGAAAAAAGATTAACAGCTCTAATTGACTGAAGTGATTTTTTTTTTGGGGCGACAACTCAACGATTGCCAAATAAATGTAGCTCAAGGTCGAAAAAGAGAGAGAGAGGGAGAGTGAGAGTGCGAGACAGAAAATACTTCACAGCTATAAGGTAGAAAGCTTGGGTGAAACTGCGGCCAATTGCTGCGAGCAGACTGAAGTCAACAGCAATTGAAATTGATACGAATAAAAGGATCTAGTTCGATGGCAGCAGGGACACACACACACACACTGCGAATGTCCTTGCACCGACTGAGTGCGGGTGGTCAAGATGAAGCACCTTGAGGCGCCGAACAGTTCAATAGCTGCACTGACCCCGAAACACTACATTGTTCGAGTGCTGAGTGTGTTTGGAATTCCAAAATGCTTTCCCTAATGCAATAAATGTGAACATAAAATATGAAATATCGCCAAGCATAATGATTAATGTACACATAGCGAAATAGTCGAGCAGCTGCAATGCGAAGCATTTCTCAATTGCATTCCAAGTGTCTGACAGGTGCAGCAAATATTTGCAACAGTTGCTTGAGCTGACAGCAGCTGCAACTCGTATGCAAATCGAGGCATATTTTATGCCAAAGGCAACTGAGCCACATGCCATACAGACCCACTGCGAATAGCTTAGAAAGGAGTATAAAATGAACTGAAGTTTTTTCTGTGTTCTATACCATGTGTTCTAACCCTGATTTTATTGCGTTTTCCATAGTCTTTCAATTGATTCAACTAATATTTCCAATGTTATGCGTATAACTCTTCAAGACATTCTCAATTGAATTGAATTGTAAGGAAATTGTGAAGCTGTTTCAATTCCACTTTGTTTCATTAAGAATTGCTTCTGTTTGTAAAACTGTTTCAATTTCATTTTGTTCCACAAATAAATTTAGTAATTTATTTAATTAGTACACAATGTTAAAGCAGTTCCAATTTCATTATGTTCCTTGTCAATTACCTGAAAATCTGAGAAATTGTGAATATATTGACAATAAACATGTTTTAATTTCAATTGGATTTAAATACGGTTGTATTTTCATTTTGTTCCATATAATTCTGTTGGTCTGCTTGCAATTGCATTGCAATTCAACAATTGTAAGTTTTTAAATGTTTCAATTCCATTTTGTTCCACATATAATTGTTCCAATTCCATTTTGTTCCACATATGCTTGCTTCAATTACATTTTCTTCTATAGCTAGCCACTCAGTCCCGCATTTGCCAAAAAGCTGCAAAAATTTCAATTTCTTTCCTTTCAATTTCATGGAAAAATTTAAATACGGAATTAAATTTCCCGTAGAACGAGGTTTATACAATAAACACAGGAGCTGAATTCTGTTTAAAATACGTTGGAATTGCATATTCAATTAGTTTCCATAGATAACAATGGGTGAAAACAGTTTCGTTTTTCCTGTGGGCAACCGAAAAAGTTTTTAGAACGCATTCAGCAACTGCATTCAGGAAATTCAATGCGACTGCGAGTGAATGCAAATGTCGGGTTGCCCTGGTGCGTAAAGCAAGTGTCGTTGAATGCAGGACTGCCGTAGTCCTGTTGGCCAAGTCCTGGCTCAAGAGCCGTTCGGAGTAACTCGAAGTCAAAGGCAAGTCCTTACCGCAGCGAAAGGAAATGCGCCACAAAAGTGCTATTAAAATAAAACGTGCTCAAACGTGCTGACGTGAGTCCCTTGCCAAGGGCAGGAGAGCGGCCTGAAGGAAACTGAGGCAGACGCTTAGCTCAACTGAGCTGAGTCGAGTCTACGCACTCAAAAGTCAACAGCAAGAAAAGCAAAAAGCTTACGCTTATGACTTGGCCATACTCTTGAATATATAAAAGGAAATTTTCCAAATGAAAATAGAAAAGTCAAGGAAAAGATTTGATGTCTCCAGCTGAAAAGAGAAGTGCTTTACGTTTCTAATGTAATCCGAATATTTTCTAGAACTCCCTATATGAAACGCTCTTCATACCCTGTAATCTCTACATCCCGCCAACTGCGCGACAACAATGGCCCAGTGTTGAGCACAAGCAACGAGCAAAGCAAACAAAGAACAACAATAACAAACAGTTGGGAAAAAGTGAACATTTGTCGCGCAAACGTGTCGCAAGTGGCACACACTGAGAATCACGTAGCAGACATTTGGCTGCAAGTTGCGTATACGCCGCATGGGACGCAAAACGTTTATTAGCCAAAAAAAAAAAAAAAAAAGAGCAGGCAAATATGAGAAGAGGAGAGACAAAGAGTGAGAAATGGTTTCTATAATATATATATATATTTCTTTTTTTTTTTGAATTTTAAGTATTTATCTAAGTTTTGGCTAATGAGATTTTAAGTGCGGGTGCAGAGCGCTCAATTAGCTAAATATGCAACGTCAAAGTAATGCTAGAGCTACAGTGCGCACTCGCTAGCTAAAACTTAGAGCGATAAGTAAGAAAAATGCCAAAATACTTTAAGTTTCCATAAAAGAGACCAAGCAATGCCTGTAGCTGAAATAAAATATTAATGAGCTGCCCATGATGAATGATGAGGTGAGCTGGCCAAGGGCAGGGTCGCCTTTAGCCCATTAATATGTCATGCAGTGCAATGTTCACTTTCTTTGCCACCATCAGAGAGTGAGGGCGCCGCTTTGGTCTTTTATTAAGTGGCAGCCGCAGCGTGTCCTTTGTCAAAGCGCACAGCTGAGCACATCTCACATATGCAAATTAAAAATGCCAGGGCAAAGATTTTGATTCGCATTCTGAGGGATTTACGGACTTCCATGCGGGCATCCATCATGCCAACTGCAACCGACAGACAGCAGCTGCATTCAATTTGTCATTAGCTAACACACACGCGCTGCGGGGCTAACTGGCAGCGGACAATTGACGTGAACCTGCCCCAACAGCAATCTAAACTAATGCTACGCTATGCCAACATCCCGCCGGGCCCAGGCCCCGTCTCTGTCAACTCATTCACGTAAACTTGTTTACTCGATTCGCGTGGGCCCGGATGACGTCTATTGGCTGATTCAGCTCAGTTCCACATACGCGCTGACTACTGATGCTTGGGATATTCAAGGGCAGCGGCTAACATCAAAGCGCTTTAGCAGTGATTGAGTGGAAGGACTATGATTGATCAATCAATCTACATCATAGAACGCAATTGATGGCTCAAAACTTAACGAGCTTTAATGAGTCTCAAATTTGTATAATCTGCCTTGATTGATTGAAGCTGTTTTGTTCGAAGTAGCAACATTTGACTGATCATGATTGACGACATGTGATTCCGGCTTTAGGTTAAACTTCACAGTATTAAATTTTATATATTCTGTTAAATATCTTATCTACAACTCACTAAACTACCCTCGCCATTGATTTTGAATACACAGCCAATTGTAAGTGCATTTTCATAGTCCTTAACGATATCTATTCATCTATCAATCAGACAAGATGTTCGATTTCTGTATGCATTTACATGGAAATATTGCAACAGCTGAAAAGTGTGCTATACTTTTTCCTTCTCTCTCTCTCTATCTCTCCCTCCCTCCCTTTAGAAATGAAAATGAAAATCCCTCGCAATTCCAAGAAAAACATGATTAGATTGAAAATATTCTATATATTTCCATAATGCAAATATAATTAAGTGCGCGCTAAAAGCAGCCAATTAGCCGCTTCAATCACATGGAAAACAAATATGAAAACTCTATTAAAGTCGGGAGACTATATGAGATCCCCAACGTGCGCTTTATAAACGTTTCTTTAAATACCATTTTTATTGCACGCCCAAGCAGCAAGAGGCAGACCCAAGGGTTTTTATTCCCGTCATGAAACTGCGACGCAGTTGTTCGAGTTTTAAGGGCTTAGTGTGGGTGGCCAGTTTTGAGAGGGCGTGGGGCAGTGGGGGCACGAAGCAAGCGAGAGACTGTCGCTGCAAATGGACAGCTAATTGACAAATGTGTGCTTGGATGAGCAACAGCTAGCCAGCGAGCCAGCGAGCCAGCTAGTGAGCTTGTATCCTGCCAAAAGGACAGCGGGCAATCAGGTTACAAGCCAGGATATAAAAAAGAACGCAGCACATCAGCATCGCCCACCGAATTAGCTTCTAATTAGAGTTTATTGTCTTGCGCGCGAGTGTGAGCGTGTGCGTGGGATCACTTAGGGCAATCTCCATAAGTTTGTAATCTTGCCAACTAATGACGCCATTGGAGCTGTATAAAAATATAAATATATTTATGTTGCAATTGGTTTTAGCTTCGATAGTTAAGGAAAAGCAGCGCAAACAAAGGAGAGGCAATTAGATCTAATGCGTGGGAGATGAGCCCAATCTGTATTGAGTGTTTAGTGATTTAATTGACATATTGACATAATTGACTTATTTTAGTCTCGGCAATATTTCAGAAAAAATATAAATATAAGTATTTATATAAATACAATTAAATATTTACATTTGTATAATATAAACGAATACAAATAAATAATAAATTAATAAATTATTATTAGTTTATGATAAAGTATATATATTTAATAAAAAATTAGTAGAGTACTAAAAAAAAAAAAAAAATTGATAAAAAAGAGAGAAATCCTAAGTTTGTTAATTAAAAGCAAAAATATATATATATAATTTGTTAAGGAAACTAATAAATTTGTTTATTTTTTTATTTTTAATATTATATTTTTTTAAATATTTTAATATATATTAACTTGTTTAAATTACAAAAATTTTATATATATATTATATATTTTTTTAAATTATAACAATATAAATATAGAAATTTTATATATTTTATTTTAAATAATATAAATATACATATATGTTAGAGCATATAGAAAGTGTCAAGTAAATCTTAAACTTACACTTACCTCACAATTTAAAATTTATTTATTTTTTTGCCGCTCACTTTTTGAAAATTCAAATTATTTACTGCAGTTTGTCAACTTTAAGCATAAATCCATTCAAAAACTTTTTCCCGAATTTTTTACTACTTTTTCACGACTCTTTAAGCTGCTCAAATTTGTTGTTGTTTTCTAAGGTTCGGTTCAATCAAGTGAAATCCTGAATCAAATTGAAGCGTAATTATTTTTGCTTTGCTGCGGCGCATTTCCCCTTGTGACGTCGCCAATCAAATGGCGCAACTTGACTATGGCACTGGGTCAGTAGCGCAGCATGGGAATTTGCTCTAGCTGCTGCTGCTGTTGTTGTTGCTGTTTTAGCTGGTGCTGGTGGTGTTTACTTGGTCTGTGCCAAGTAATCAGAATAATTACGTGGCCCTAATGGGCCGAAGGACGCGCTACGTCAAATGCAAAACAATTGAAGCAGTTTACAGTTGGCGAAGCACTAGGCAGGCAAGTAAAAGAGCCACGCTATTCAAAAATGACTGACTAGCGAATACCCTGTAAATGCCTTTCAACCAACTTGTACATTATAAATTTCAAAATATTTACATATTCTTGATCTATGTATATATATAAACGAACGATATTAAAAATGATTGAATGTTATAGAGCATAATAAAATTCTTTACCAGATCATAAGCCACCAGAGATCATCAACTTTCTGGTACCTGTGACAAACGCCACCATCAAATCAATATGCCCTCTTTGTAATACTATCAAATCAATGGGTAGCGGTCATCAAAAATTCTTGTAATGCGCATTTTGTGCAAGTTAAACATCATTATGCCTTAATTATGTTTTCAATTGAAGCCTTAATCTTTCACTAAGCTGCTTTGACTGGGCCAGGGGCACTTCAGCAACAGCAACAACAACGAGAAACAATAACAACAACAATAACCCAATAGCCAAGCAGACGCCATATGCCGGCACAGAAGAAGCAGCACACGTTAGTACGAATTTGCAGCACAGCTACAGAGAACTAAAGCAACAAACGCAACACCCACGCGCACCGTTATCAATGTGTTACTGTTATCACTTACGCTGCCTTACAACGCCGGCAATTGAGAGTATTACAGGCGTGCGCGTGAAATTTTACGCGCGATAACTGTTAGAACTTTGCGCGAGCCCTACTTGCTGCAGCTATTCATCAAATGGAACTGACGCCAAGTCGGCGCCACCTGCTGCAATGCACCGTACATCTCGAAAGATACCCCAAAAAATGCCTAAAATAAATTAAGGAAAATACCAAATTTATATCCTGCGCAGCATTGCCAAATAGTAAAGTGCGCGCTTCATTTCAAACAGGACTATTAACGGCAGACTTTTGAATCGGGCAACTATAAATTTAAAGTTAAAGTGATAGTCTATAAGCATATTAAAACATTAGAATTATTAAATTCATATCATTTTATTATTCATTGCAAGACCTACTTATATACTAAAAATAAATCAACTTTATCTATTTCTGTTGCTGCTCAGCTAGTGGCCATAGACAGGCAGTGTTGGAAACCGCAGTTATCTAGCAAACAGCTGCTTAGTTTTGGTTCTGTAAGGTTTCCATTAACATTTCTACACCGTTAAAACTATCATAAATACGATTTGAGAGATTAAGGAATATTATTGTATTGATCCCGAGATTATAACTATTTCTTGGCATTTATTTTCATTTTTTGAGTGAATCAATTATTGCGCGCTGTTAACAGCAGAAAATGTAAACATTTTAGGGTGCCCACAGCTGCCAAGCAAAGCCATTAGTGTTGGGTAAAATATTGTTTGCTCACTTTGGTAGCATGTTCACTTGAGATACAACTCCCAAGAAAAACAACAAAATTGGCAAAAACCGCGTGCAATTCAGTTAAATAAATATACACAAAACCTAAGCCCAGCTACGTAGCAGCATTTAATCAATATGCAAGCAGTCCAAGAGCATCGCTCGACTGCCTAACTGCGGCTGAAAAATAGTGCGCGTGTTTGTGTGGCCCTGTGAAAGAGTGAAAAAAAAGTCGCCGTTGCCGCTGCCGCAGCGAGGGTAACTGGGCGCATATACAGAAAACTACAGAGAACCAAAATAAATTGGCGCCATTGTGATGCACCATGAGCCAAACAGCAACAGCAACCACTACAACAACAGCAACAAAAAGCGAAATGTCCAAAACAAATGATGCCTTCGATGAGGAGCTCTTTGAGACGCGCATCGAAGCACTCAAGGACACGCAGGAGTGCATTCAGCAAATGTCCAACTGGTGCCTGCAGCATCGCCTCAATCACAAGAAGATCATCCAGTGCTGGCTAAACGTATTCAAGCGAGGTGTGTACCAAGACCTGCTCCACTTGTGCGATCATTTTTAGCTATAACCGTTTACCCCTTTGCCGCAGTTCGTGTCGATCATCGGTTGGTTCTGTTCTACCTGGCCAACGATGTCATCCAGTACAGCAAGCGAAAGCGCTACGAATTTGTCGAATGCTGGGCGACGGCGCTCCAAAGAGCCACCACGATGGTGCGGTAAGTAGAAGATGAAGAGTTGGTAGTAGTCGACTTGGAGATACTCTATAAAAATATTCAGCTAAATTTTAATAAGATGTTTGTATTTTTTCTGCTGTTTTATGCATTTCAATTTGGTTAACAAAATATTATTATTTAAATATTATTATATTTATTTTTTGTTACAAATTATATGGACACTCCAAAGTATCTTTTTATTTTACTTGTTATCAACTTAAATATACCCTATCTAAATGCTAATATTATTTTTACAATATTTAATTATTAGAATTTGTTATTAACAAATTTCATTCTTCTTCCACAGCGATGAACGCGTCAAGGGCAAAATCTTGCGTATCTTTAAGATCTGGGAACAGCGCGAAATCTACAACGAAGAATTTCTGAGCGATCTAAGCGGTCTACTCAACATAGCGCCGCCAAAGAAAGCCCCAGCCAGCGCCGATCCAAGCAATGAGTATCAGAATGCCACGCTCATAGCGCAGGTGCGTGAGTGCGTGGAGCTGGCCGAGACGACGGACAAGAGCATGAAGAAGCTGCCGAAGCCGCCGACTTTCGAAATCGAAGCCATCAAGCAACAGTTAAAAGACAAAAGCCACTCAGGCGACATTGAGAAGGAGCTGGAACGCTGTGTGGCCTTCATCAGTGCGTACAACAAGAATCTCCAGAACGAGATCAAGAGTCGCAAATCGGTGCTGGAGTCCATCGAGGCAGCCAAAAAGTTCTACGAGCATCAGGGCCGTGAAGTTAAAGTGGTAGCGAGCGTAAGTTAAAAGAAAGATCTAAGAGGTATTGAAATACATCAATAATTATATTAATTTATATTGCAGGCCTATAAAAGCTTTGGCACACGCATTAAGATAGTCAAGCGCAAGCTTGACGAGGTTATACCAACGCTAGCCAGCCCGATACCCTCACCGGACATCAATGCACCCTCGCCGGAACGCGACGCAGATCTCCAGCTGCCGGATGAGAATAATTCACCGCTGGGCGTGGTAAGCTATAAAACACAACAAATATAAACGAACTTTATATTGTGTTTGTATTTTAGTAGTGTAGATGAGTAGATCCAATAGCAACACTTCGCTCCAATTCAAGTTTATAATTTCCTACATATTTTCTTTATAATTTGATATATATTTTTAAAAATTTATATTTACAATTTATTGAATTTTCTGTAAAGAAAATTCTTTAAAATTAAAAAATAGCTTATTTAATAACCGAAGATTTTTTATCTTATTTTACATCACATTTTCCGAGTAATATTTTTCATTTCATTAGTTTATATTTCTATATAGTTTTAGTATTCTTTATGTTTCAAATAAAATTGGACACTTTCTCCAAGTTTTATTGAATTATTTCATTTGTCAATGCGCATGCTAATTTTTTAATTTTCACAACTAATATTCAGAATAAGGCGATATTGGGAACACTCCTATATAGTTCTTCTGATTTGTATGACCCTCAGAACTTGTTCAGCGGCAGCGGTCTCAATGGATTTGCCAGTTATCTGGATGGCGGTCAACTGCCGTTCGATATCAATGACTTTAAGCGCGAGTCTAGCGGCAAGGATCGTGGCAGCGCTATTGAGGTGATTGGCTCGCGTTCGGATGATGAAAGCTATACGCCTGGGTCCAGTTATTACAAGCCCGAGTCGTTGAGCAGGAGCTACAGCAATAACAGTGCCAATGGCAACGGCGGCAGTGCCATACCGGGTCTGGGTGGTAGTGGCAACGGCGGCGGCAGCGGCTCCAGCGATGAGTACAATCCCAGTCAGGTGCAATCAGGCTATGGCGGTGTGCTGCCACCACCAGTGCCGCCCATATTCGGTGGCTCGGCTCAAGAATATGCACCGCCACCGCCGCCGCATCATGGCTATGGCCAGTCGGATAGTCAGTATACGCCCGCGCCCCTGAACAGCAATCCGATGGCACCGCCGCCGCCTATGCCGCCGTCCATAGCATCATCGGGCAGCGTGGATGACTTCAACAGCACCTGGGACATGAGCATGACGTGGACGCCGCTCGACAACAGCCTTAACAGTAGTGGTGCCAGTTCCAGCTATACAACACCAGCGCAAGCGACGCCGCACTCGCCGCCCCACTTCGAGCGCAAAGGCAGCAGCGCGCCCATCGAGTACAGCGAGCATCACAATGTCTCAGGCCTGGGCGCACAAGATGTGGATCATCGAACGATTCAGCTGCCGCCTGCATTCAACTTTCGCGCCAAGTCAGCGCTGAGCGATGAGCAAACTCGCCAATTAGTGGACATTGATCATAGGAACTTAATTTCGCTGACTGGTTCGCCAGGTGGTGCCGACAAGGTGTGTGCTTAGGCTGTACACTAAAGTCTTTCTCAAGTTGTTTTAAATGCTTTCAAAGCGATTACTTAATTGCTTTTTATTCGACTAAGACCATTAATGTTTAATGCTTTGCAGGAATTTGGCGGTGGCGATGTCGATTACCGCACTGCGCCCAAGAACGAGGAGGCTGGCAGTGCTATACGCAGTCTGGGCAACAACTCGCCCATGATGGCGCCGCCAGGCAGCTACGTGAAGAAGACCAGCTCGCCTCAGAAATCTAATGCGAGTAAGTAGAAAGTCTTAAATCAATTTATGTACTCCTCAAGTTAATCCCAATATATTCCCACAGGCTCCTCTTCGGAATCGGATCGTGTAGATGGTTCGGCGCGCTATGATCCCGCTGATATGGTTGTTGATATGGATATGTCCGATGAGGATCTCGAGGAGTCGCAGCTAGGTAATGTCCAGGACCGTCATAAAATCAATTGCTTAGCTTTAGTTGCAAATTTGACATGTAACGATTTCCATACAGAGCTCAATGTCAATGCTGAGAATGCTGATGGTGAACTGGATGCAAATGGCACCTTAACTCCGCGTCCGGTGCTGCTGGAAACGCCGCAGGACTTTCAATGGGATGCTAACAACAGTTTTCTAGCAGCACCAGGCACTGGCAACATGCAGGACATGCAGGCCGATGCACAGCAACAGATGCAACAGCCGCCGCCGTTGCCGCCACAGCAACAGCCGTGGAACCAAATGCAACCGCCAATGCCCTGGAACAGCAATGAGGGCAATAATGGAGGAGCCGGTGTGCCGCCACCTCCCAGGCCGCCGTTTACAGGTGGTCCATTTCCGTTTCAGCCGTTTGGCAACAGTCCAGATAATATGAATCGCGGACGTGGACGTGGTCGCGGCTGGTCGGGACCGTATAGACTCAATTATCAACGTATGTCCGGCCCCTTTGATGGCGGACCGGGGCCAGGACCGCGGCCGTTCTTCCCACGCGGTGGTGGACCCATGCGCGGCAATGGTGGACGTGGGCGCATGCGTGGTAAACCTTGGATGTAATTACGTATTATAGCTTCTATAGAACATACACATACATATACACACACACACACACCCACGCCCACGAATACACACACACGCGTATGGAAGTGCAAAGTTTATTTTAGTTGTTAGCTGACTTTATCTCATTTGGATTTAGCCTTACGACGCATATACAGCCCAAACACACCACACCCACTTAGTTTTAATTATCTTGCTTCAAAGCTGCGGATCGTTGGCTATTTAATAAACTATATAGAAGCCCACTTGGACGCAACAGTATGGACACCAAACTAGCTGCGAACTATGTTTAAGCATAAAGTTTTACAATTTCCTGATATAAATACAATATAATCTATATTATATGCATATATGACAGTCTTGCGCCTGGTCTCCCTTCACGACTTTGTATTGAATGTAGTTTATCGATATGGTGTGAAGCATAACAAGCAATACTAGTTGAGGTTATACTAAGAGGCGTTCATTTTTGGAGTGAAGTCGATAGAACGGATTTAAAGAACTTTTAATAAATGCATCCACGATCTTCACGATGTGAATTTTTGGGCTTATCTGGGTCTTCCCTTTGCTTTCATGGCTGACTGCTTTAATATAATCCCTAAAGTCAGGTGCCAAAGTTCTGTTCTTTTCCCATGTGGCCTCTAGTTTTTTAAATAAAGTCAACGATACAAATCTCGATTTCACTTGCTCTCACAACATACACAAAGAAAACACACTTCAAGACTTGTTTAGAAACAAATTACAAAAATTTCCTTTAAGCTTATAGTTGCCTTAGCTTATAACTCCTATATATACCATAAATATATATATGTATATCCTAAAATTTAGTTAACTTCGAACATTGCTTTTAGATTTCAGCCCTAGACGTAAGCAAAAGTATATTGTAAATAATATAAATGTAATTATTAAATTAGCAACTAAATGTAACCATGTGAACTTCGGTTATGCCAAAGTTTTATGCTCTTCACTAAATGTCTACATACAAGAAATATTTAAATAATAACCCTCTGTTCGGTAAAAACATAAAAAACAACAACAAAAATCTCGTTCAAAGAATTTCAAATTAAATAAAAATTAAATTCTTTTAAACAATTACTCGAAAGTAAAGGGGGACAGATGTGAACAAACGATTTTAATTTTCTCATGTGGAACGACTGAACGCCCCTTTGGGCGTGACTAAAATTTGACATTTTCCAAACGAACTTCAAGACTGATTCGAGTTTCCTTTTAGTATACAAATTTCGTAATTTGGAATTATTATTATGGGGGCATTGCCGAACATAGGGGTAACTTCAAATCTCTCGTCCAATTCTCGAAGAAAATAACTCTCATTATCTCCTAAGTACAAATTCTGCCATAAGCAAACCAAATATCATATCATCCTCACATGCCAAAACCAAATTAAAAACTTGTGAAGAAATTAAATAGTAAATAAACGTTTTAGTCAGTTGATCAGCAAGTTATATGTGTATCAAATATATAATGTACTGCATAATATTAGAAAATAATAATATTAATATAATAATAATAGTTAATATGTATTTTATGCCTAAGCGTAGTTAAGTTGACTAACGTATATTTAGCTGTTTAAATACAAAACGTAAATGTGATATTTAAAATTGAAAAACCTTTAAATTACTGTGTTTAAATCAAATTGCGTGTCCTGTGCGGCCCAGGATCTAAGGCAGCATTTAGTGTTGTTTACCTGTTGCTGTTGACGGCACTTAATCACCTCCAGTTAGGAGCTGCTTTGCTCTTGCTGTTTTTCTTCTTTTCTCTCGACATCGGAAGTCGGAACTCATCAATCGTATGTCGGCGTGCTCTTGTTTTGACTCTTCTTGTATTTTGTGGGCGTTACGCCCGCTGCTCAGCATATTGCGTTCTCAAGGACCTTTTTCTTCTTGCTCTGGAAATTGTGAATTAATGAGCCAAATCGTTGGGTTAAAATTTTGTATTTTGTGGAAAAGTAAATAATTAGAGGTTTTCGAGCAGAAAGTTGGCTAGGGATTGATATAGTATATATATGAATATGTATATGTATAAATTGATATTTAGAAAAATTATATATTTTTTAAACAATTTTACTTTAATTTCAATTGATTTGATTTCCTAATATTCAATGCCGAATTTAAAAAATATTTTATTCAATAAAAAAATAATAATATTAAATAATTATAAAAAAATTAAATTTATTTTCTAAATTTCATACTACGACTTTTACTTATTTAATTAATTTAAAAAAATATAATTAGGTCTATTTTCTAAAATTTACTTTTCTGCTTTTATCATGATTTATATAAACTCAAAAATTGATTTATATTAATTAAAAAATTTAATTTTTAAATTGATTTATATTATTTATATATTTATAATAAATTTCTTATTATTTGTATGCTCTTTAATCTTAAATATATATTCATTAACAGATAAATTTTAATTTTTTTTTAACTTAAATAGTTTTAAAGCTGACGAATTCAGGTTGGGCATGAAATTTCCAATATTTTTTGGCTTACAAAATTTAACGCAATTTAACCAAGCATTTTGATGCTTATAACCAAGAACCAAGAATGATGATAGTTATATCCATATGATAGCTATGACAATCAGTATATGTAGCTACTGAGGTCTTTGGTTTGTCAAGTGGAACCAATAAACTCTTTTGGCTTCGTGAACGGGTATAAGCATATGCAAACCTTTTGTAAATAAAATAAAAAATTCAATATCGATTGTGTTTTAATACATTATTATATTTGAGAAAAAACCCCTCTTAACATACTTATTGAGAAAAGTTAATCAGCTAGATTTAGTTACTAACAGCCTTTAAAAGTTGACACTAGGTTTAAGTGTTGCAGCAACACGTCCCGGTTGCATTGATGCCCCCTCATCTTCCCACTCTACTCAGCTGCTTGCGTTGCTCAATAGTCCCTCTCGAGCAGCGTGAGCAGATCGCCGATGTAGGCCTGAGCCATTTGCAAGGTCTCGTACTTGGAGAGGCGTCGATCGTGGCCCAGAGATGGCACCACATCCCGCAGCTTGTCAAAGGCGTCGTTGAGGCTGTTCATGCGGCGGCGTTCGCGTGCATTGGCCGCCAGGCGACGCTTGCGCAGGACATCTTTGCCGCAGCCCTCGTGCTCCTCCGACTCCTCCTCGCAGGCTGCACTCGGATAGGCAGGGCAGTCGTAGGGGCTGCTGCGCGCTGTCTTTTGCCAGTATTTTGCTGCCTTTGGCTGGTATTTGCTGGCGCCTGCTGAGAGTTGCTGTTGCAGTTGCAGTTGTTGTTGTTGCTGCAGTTGATGTTGCTGTGGTTGTTGCTTTTGTTGTTGTTGTTGCTGTTGCTGCTGGGTTTGAGCGCTGAGCATTTGCTCCAGCTCTAGCACGGCTGGCGTATCGTAGTACAGCTCCAGGGAGCAGCTATTGGTGCCATCGGACAAGCTGTCCGCGCTGAAGTCTCTGTCCTGTTGCTGGTTCATGAACTGCTCGAGTTGCTGCTGCAAACTGTCCTGCCCGAGCATGGTCTCCGACGAGTCGGTCTCCAGACTCTCGGCGCTGTAGTAGAAGTGCTCGATGAGCTCGTTGTTCGTCAACATGTTGTGCGTGTGTGCTTAGCCAAAGGATAACTGAAGTAAAGGTAGCCCCAGACGGCACCTTAAATAGCCAAGAGGCGGCAGCGCAGCAGCAGCGGCAGCAGCATCAGTCAATGTTGATTGGCTGCAGCCGGTGCTCTTACCTGATTCGCTGAGCCCAGCTTCGCTTGGCTTGGCTTGGCTTCGGCTGGCCTGATCCTGTTTGCTACCTGGCACGTACATAGCTGCCGCAGCCCGTGCCCTAAATTGGCTTGCGGTCAAAACGCTTAATTGCCAAGGCAAAGCGACGCAACGCAACGCAATTTGACCTGCCAGAAATAGGTATACATAGAGTTATGTATATATATTGTTATATATGTAAAGAGCGCAACTTCTTCTTCTTCGTAATTGTAATTTCATGTGTCAAACAATTGTTGCCAAGGTCAATCAGGGATCACACAGAGTCTTTAAGCCAGCCTTTGTTATACGCTGCATATCTTGCCATATTATATGTGGCCAATTCCTCTTTTTTCATCTTTCTCAGCCTTCTTATTGTAGCCACTTGCCAATTTAGTTTGCATGTTTGTGGTCTAGTGATCCTCCAGTAAATGTTTCGTTGCGCCAAACAAAAGAATTTCTCTCGAGTGCGGTTTTCCGTTGTTGCAACTTTCGATTTTAGCCATTGTGCTTTATTGGGTCAACTAAACTGAAATTATTTCGAGCGATTTCATTGAAAACAAAAAATTCCCAACAGTTGCGGTTCACAGAACGTAAACATAACTGTCTTTTTCACACGATCAAGATGAAGGCTTAGCCTGAATATTGACGAGAATTTATTTAACCTTTGAGATGTGTTTAAATCTATTTATTGAAGTGATTTTGATATAGGTTTAACCTTCGAGAGCAGAATTTTTAGTACTTGTAGCGTGATCAATGGGTTATTTGCATGATGTCTTGCTCAAAATATTTTATGAAGCTCTATGTTTAATAGTTTTATTAAACAAAGTTTGTATAAATATATAGAATAGAATACTTTTATTTTGTATAACCCATTGATCAAGCTAAAAGTACTCTTCTCTCGAAGGCATATACTAGGATATGGAAAATTCGCCTACTTCCTCTGCACTTCTCTCTTTCTGTAAACTCTTATTATTGACAGATCATTTCTAAGGTGAAAAGCAAATGCATCTGACCATAGAGAAGACATAAGTCAATAAATAGACAAAATACAACTGTATTATGAGAATAATAATATAAATAAATATATAAAATGTAGTATGTATAATATGAATAATAAAACAGTATATACCAAAAATTGTATTGATTTTTGTTTATATATATATATATATATATATATATATATATATATATATATATATATATATATAAATTTTTTTTTTTTAGAAGAGAAGAAACTTATAACTATTAAAAAAAATAATAAATAATATAAGTTAAGCATCCGCGAGTCTTACTTTACTTTAAAAAAAACTCATTTAAGATTTCCATATTATTTAGAACGAAATTAATGGAAGTATATCTTAGGTTTATATTTTTAGACATTAAACTTAACTTGCAGTTATAAATGATTTGCTAGCTTGCTTGTGCCCTTGCATTGGACGATAAGATATAAAACTAGAATTGTTTGAGACTTTTAGCTGAGTTTTAAGTAAATGAAATGATTTGGTAAGTGTGATGGGTATATTACGATATTCTAAATATATATAGTATATATAAATATATATATAGAATATATAAATATATGTTCAGTATATAAAAGTCAATATTTTGACTCTATCATTAGCAAATACATATCATATTAGAATGAGAGAGATCGGGGACAGGATTACATCAGACAACTGTTATGCTCTAATCCATATCTCGATTAGCAACTCAAACTAGCTGTAGTTGAATGAATTTGTCTCTAATATAGTGTCGAGACCAAATCGCCTAGGCATAACAGACTATCTCTTGGCACCCCATGGCTAGCTGTTGCTGGTTGTAAAGGAGAGACTTATCAGTCGCCCACTTAACACTTCTGCTGGCTGGGCTGACGAATGGAACTGTGTTTGAGCGCCTTTTTACCGCTACCATTAAATGCTTATTAAGATATGGGTATATCCTTGAGGCTCGTGTCTGGTCAACGAGGAAACAGAAAAGAAAAGGAAAAGGACAAAGATTACCAAACGGCAGTCGCAATGGAGTCATAAATGTCACGACGCTATTTATGTGATGACAATTTATGATACCCATCAATAGGGACTGCCGCTCGAAAGGATCTGCGGAGCTACCTGAACTGATCCTTGCAGCTAATAAAAAGGGTATTTAGTTGATCCTCAGTTCGCTTGCTGTTTGTTTTCCAAATCACGCTTAAGTGTCAATAAATTCTCATATTTGGGCCAGCGGACGGGAGTCTAACGGATATGCTGATATAGCGGCAGAGGCAGCGGCGGCGACAGAGGCCGCAGCAGAGGCTTGTCGTGTGTCTTAAGTTATGTTTGTGTTCCTAGAAATAGATCCGATACTCCAAAATTAAAGAACAATTTAAATAGTCGAGATATTTCGTACCATCTAAGCTAATCCCTTGAGCGACAGGCTGTCTGGCGAGCGAGCAAAACGAATTTTCGCAGAAACCAAAACAAAAATATTCGAAAATATTAGATATTAGCCATAATGCTGGAATATTACATGGTAATTTGCTGAGACAGACAATAAATGCAGTTAACAATAGAGAGCATCGCCACAACTGCATTGTTTGGGCACACAAAGGGGCTGCACTTGCAACTTTCCCAGGCACAAAGGACAATCTTCAACAATCTCACGCAATCGTCGGACAATAGTTGAGCAACTAATCGCATTTTCGCAATTTAGCGCCAACAGCTAATCCGCACAGGGAAAAACGATTAATCCTGCGCGCAGGAGGAGAGGAGATTATCATCAGTCGGGCTATTGTTGAGTCGCACTCGACTCGTCTCGACTCTTGACTTGACTTTCGGGCCGCAGCACCGCCTACGCGTCTATTGTTTGCTATTTTGACAAGGACGGGCTGGGCAGGTAAACGTCGTGCATGCTAATAGGAAATTCCAGCCGAGGCGTTGCCGATCTTTAGCTGATCTCTGAGCTGCTCTGGCTCTGGTCCATAATTAGGTCAGTCGTGGGTCTTTTCGCCAGAAATGTGCAGCATAATGTCGATGGCTTCTGCGGTCGCGTGGCACATCGATCAGCGGCTCGTCATCGGGCAGCAGAAGCAGGAGCGAGCGTCAAGATCAAACGTCACGATCCTGCCGCTGCCTTTTGTCGGCGCATCTTTGTGTGAAATATCGGGACAACTCTTGCGGCTGGGCCATCATTTGTACATTTTAGCCATGGCCGGCGCTCAGTTGATTGTCCGTGTTTAGAATTGTTTTGGCCGCTTTCCATAGAAATGCAGCCAAGTGTTTGAATTGATTTCTCCCTACGTTTAATTAACCTTTCGTTGCGGCTACCTTGAAAGTGGGCGGGAGGCCCAGACTGATCGCCATGGAAAGTAGTTCACTTAAATGTTTATTTTTGTGGCTCATGGATGACTCGGGGGTATCATAGATATCAGAAATTGCAACGAGGAGCATGATATGCAATTCTATATTCACTCCGAGTTGATTTTAGCTCGATTTTCATTCATTCATTCATTCAAATAAAATATGAAGTTTGATACTCGAAGTTGTAATACTCTTTAGGAAAAGGTCTTATAATTTGTGTTTTTGAAAGATTATAAAAGTCGAATTTTATATTAAATATTTAAATTAAATTTTTTAAAATTTTAATTACGATATTCTTGTAATTACAAATTTTTAAATTTTGAAATATGAATATGAAATATTTGAAATATAATTTTTTTTAAATATAAAAATATTCTAAAGCATATATATAGGTTTTCTATTTATATTTTATAATATGTATATAAATTTATAAGATTTTGTTTAAGACCTGAATAATAAGAAATACTCTGAAGAAAACTGAAAGCTCTTCATAATACTTCAAGGAAGTTAGTCTAACGTCGTCTCAAATTTCTCGCTAAAATTTCTAACTCTTATCCACATTCGACACCCATATCAAACAGACCCTTATAGCCCACATAGTTCCGCCCAAGTCAAATATTTCAACACTTAACTTAGAACATATCGTTATGTTTATTGTTATTGGAAAGAACTGAATACATTTCACTTTAAGTTATAAATAAACTGTTTATATATAGGGGCTCGTCACAGGCGAAACCACAACTAACTGTCGCAACACAAAAATATATATTTATATAAGTATAATTTAAAATATGTCTAGCTTAAAAATTTCGCAACTGTCAATTGAAAATTTTGCACTATGACTCACCAAACTAATAAATAATTTCATATAATTTTTCTTTGTGAAACTAAAAATTTTTTGTATAATACTTTTTGCTATAATAGAGAGCGGATTTCAGAATCACAAAATCTTTAATATCGAACAGAGCACAGAACGTATGTATATCTCTATGTAGTTCTTATCGGGTTTCCTTCGTTTGTTTGTTTGCCTTTAAATGGTCCGCACTTGTGTGTTAAATATGTTTTGTATATTCGTATAAAAGTAGGTGTTAAATTGAGAATTTGCTGATATGATAATTAGTACAGTGTTTCGATGATATTAGAGTGTTTCTTGTTGTTGTTTCAAATCAGTTAAAATTAAACATGAATACACGATTAAACGCTATGCTTATTCACATATACAAATATATATGCATATACAATTTTTCTATAGCTTTCAGCCTACGCACAACACAAACAAACAAATACTCAAATATGTGAAATGATAGCAATGAGCGCTGGGGGCTCACAGAGTTTATAGAGAGCGAACATATTACGAAATTGGTTTAATCCAGTTATAATGTGCGGCTTGTTAAAGTCGATTATGTGTGTGTGCCGCGTATGCAATGCATTTGATATCACTGTGCGCCTGCAATCTCCAGCACGAGCGAATCGGAGAAAGAGTTGTAGGTGGCTGGCTAGGTTTCTATAGCTTAGAGCGTAGTCGAGGTCACAGTACTGACGCCATGCACCAGAATAGTCGGCGGCAGCTCAGCTGTCAGCTCTGTGAGTAGCTCTATGTAGCTGGCGCTGCGATCGCCAAAGTCCGTCAATGAGGGCTTTGGCGGTGCAGCCAAGTAAACAAATGATAGAGCCGTCTGATCGGAACGGTCACGGATTATTTGATTCACACGCTGCATATACAAGAGCGAATGATTGAATTTGTCCTCAGCGATCTCATCGCCATCGTCCAGCAACGCTTCGTCCGCTTGCGCCGTAAATTGCCTGAGTATGCGTGAATGGCGCGTGAAGTCCGTGTCCCGGCTCCATTCCTGCACATCTATTATGTCCGCATTTATACGAAGCTCCTTCAGCGATTGTTCCAGTTTCATCTTAGAGAATATATCCATTTGCGGTGCTTGCGTATCAAAGGTACTGCAAAGCAACTCTATTAGCTCGCAACTCCCTTTTTAGCCTAATATTTTACTTACCCCACAGCGCTCTCCTCGTTTGTTTCGCACAGAAAGATGCGCACTCGCAGATGCTTCCACTTGGCCAACATGATCACGGCCAGTTGCATCATGAACAGCGAGACCATGTCAAAGGGATCGCCCGATGTGGGATTGAATACATTAATGGGCCACACATCGATATACTTCACATGTTTGCTTCTGTAAGATGAGAAATTTAGTATATATTCCATAGAATGTGCTTTTGATTTCATTTTGAACGCACATGGTAATGAAATTCTTGTCCAGACGCTGAAAGTTGCGGCACAAGCACAGATTCTTCTTCATGCGCAACGTATCACAAAGGATCTGAACATATTCCTGCACCTCAAAGTGTTTCGCCTCACCATCGCGACGAATGGGAAAGCTGAGTGCGTCGCCCTCATTAAAGCCATCCGTTTTGTAGGGGGAGCTGCCACTAAAATGAAAGACAATTATTAATAACAATCTAAACAGTTAAAGAGGAACTCAAAATATAATTGATTCTCCTAATTAATACTCTTACTTTTGAAAGAAGTCCTTTGGTGTCTCATTGTCGTAGAATCCCAAGATAATGGTATTTGGCTTCATGGCGCCAATGCCGGACAGGCGTATCAAATGCTGAACGCCCTCGCGAATGCTGCGGCTGATGGTCACCTCGGTGAAGGCCTTGACACGCATATGATCCAGGAAGGACCACCATTGCTGGTTCTCGAGGGCATCTTCAGCGCCGTTGCAGTCGCCAATCTTGACATGCCCAATGATGTAGAGTCCGCTCTTCTTCAGATCGTTGACAAAGTCCACAAGGGGACAGCAGGAGCGCGGCGAGGATACCAAGAGTAAGATTTGTGGACGCCAGAACTTGACGTGATCTTTGCGTGGATCCAGCATAAGCAGATATTTGCGCACCTGCCAAACAGAAGACAGAAGAGTTTATATAAGAAGAGAAATATAAATTACTTGCGCAACTCACCTGATGGAACATCAGCGCCTGGGAAATGGAGCCCCACTGCGCCGCCTGTGTGGCTGGGGAGAAGAGATGCAGTGCTATGACCAGGATCAGACACAGGATGATGCAAGACGAGGCATAAATCGGATTGATGATGAACATCATGATCAATGTGGCCAGGAGGCCAACTAGACAGGTGTGCCAGGTGAAGTATTTGAAGAGTGGCCGAAAGTTGGGCGCGCCGGTCAGCTCAATGCCCAAGCAGGCCAGATTTGTGGCCAAATAGGAGAGCATAAACAGCACCGAATTAATCTGGGCAATAATATTGAACGAGCCAATCAGCAGGATGCACTCGACTAGCACCCAGCTGACGACCACAGCACAGATGGGATTGCCCTTCCAGGTGCCACGGAGCACAAAGTTCAACAGCGAGCCAAAGACCTGATCCTTGCTGAGCGCCTCCAAAATGCGACTGGAGCCAATCAAATTACTCAGTCCGGTTGAGAAGGTGGCCGTTAGAATGCCAATCATTGTGAATGGAGGCCACAGGTTGACGGGCATCAGGAACAAATAGTTGTTCTGCATGGTCACAGCCGGCGTGGTGCAGCTCATCAGGAACGAGAGTATGATATACGAGACGAATGTGAAGCAAACAGCAGACAGTGTGCCCCATGGTATGCTCTTCGATGGATTCTTCAGCTCTCCGGACATGTTCGCACCGGCCATTATGCCCGTAACGCCGGAGAAGAGCACGCCAAATGTTGTTGAGAAATCCACAGCCTTGTAGTTCGAAGTATAATCCGTGCCATAATGTGAGCCCAAATTCTCGCTCAAGGTTTTGCTACTAAGACCCGTATACGGCAAAAATTTCGTCGCATTCATAAGCGTATTCCCTACCGGCACAGGAATCTGTAAATATATATAAGTGAATATGTAGAATATGTGTATACTAAACTGAGATAACAGCAGCTTATTGCACTTAATTGATAATTCACATGATACCCATGCATTTTTGAGAACGTGCGGGCATTTTAATTTGTTATCAGCTACATAAAAAATGATTCATAAAACGCGTCATTTTTATGGGCAACACATTTCTAAGTCTGCAAACACATTTACAGTAGAAGCTCGTGAGAGCGGAAATTGATATTATAATTATCTTAATTATATATAGATATTTATCTAACTGATTCATGGACTGCTTGATTGACGAACTGAGAGTTCCACTTTATGAGTTATAGAGCCATTCAATTAGAATTAAATAGTATTCATATTATTCATATAGAATATTATTGATAATGAGTATAATTCATGTAGAATCGTATTTATATATTATTCATATTGAATATTCATATTTGAATAAGATTCATATTATTCATATTTAAATAATATTCATAGTATTCATGTTTGAATAATATTCACATAGTATGGTATTTGAATAGTATTCATAGAGAATATAATTCATATAGTATTCACACATAGAGAGTAACTGCTAGTCATCCCCAGTTATGATAGTGAGGTTTTACTGTACCCAAAGCTCAATGGGACTTACTCCAGCGAAAGAACAAAAGTGACCGATGCCTAAAAATAATGTAAGCTTGTGTTATCTGTAGACAACACTCATTATCGCAAGCTAATGAAATTAACAAAATAATATCTATGTCACATAGTTTTGAGCTGTGCTCCGTGCTGGGATTTTTGTCTGATAGCGAATATGGAGATTGATAATTCTAGCGAAGCTTTAGTTCTGCATGATTGATTGCAATCCTCCCCCCACTTACCGTATCGTCGGTGGCGCCCACGGTCAGAAAGCTGATGTATGTGGCGAAAAGGCAAATGGTCACCGTCCCCAAAATAAGCACCGAGGTTTTGGCAAAGAGCGCGGCGCCCACCAGGCAGACGAGCAGCATGCTTGTATTGATGCCGCTGCTAATGAGGAAGCGCCACCACTTGCCATCGGGCAGATGGGGGCCAGTGTCGCTGACAAAGCGGCCGCCGGGTCCGAAGTTATCGATGATGCCCTCCGTGCAGCCGGAAATGGCCATGGCGCAGCCAACCACATTCGCAAAGAAGAACAGGGTGCCAATAGAGCCGCCAAACTCTAGGCCCAGAGTGCGGCTAATCATGACTAAAATGGGGGGAAAAAGTAGATTAATTCAAATTCTGTCTTTTGCTCTATATGATTACTCACAGTAGACGCCGCCGCCCTCAACAGCGCCATTCGTGGAGATGGCGCAAACGGAGGCGACCGTAAACAGTAAAATTGCGTACGCAATGAGGAACTGCAGCAGTGTGACGTACAAGCCCGCATTGCCCACAATGTAACCTGCAAGCGAGACAAATATAACAATTAGCATAGGAGAACGAGAGAGAGAGAGAGAGATGGAGTCGTCAACTATGACGTCACACTCACCCACTCGTATGAAGACCAAAGCACTGAACATGGATAGGGCCACCGGACTAAAGACGCCCGCAAATGTACCCAGAGTGCGGCCGCTACGCTCCGGATCCTGCATGCCAAACTCAACGTAGCCATCACTCGATTGTGGCGTCATTGGACGCGCACTCTCTGCGCCGCCGCTACCACCGCCAGCACCAAACAGCGACCCGAAGCTGCGAAACATGTTCGAGGCGCTGCCATTGCGTGGCGCTGCAATTGGCGCAGTTTCCTGATCTCTGCTATTTCTCATAGTTGCCCGCTGCCAGCTGCTAAGCTGGAAATTATGCTAAACGCACTCACACACACGCACAAAGCGTTGGCGCTGTACGCCCACAATTGGCGCAAATCAAGGGAATTACTTGATGTAGGCTATTTGGGCCGCTTCGCAGCTTTTAATTCTTTTGTTTTCTTCTTTTTTTTAGTAGGTTTCTGGTTCACTGCGTCACTTGTGGCTGGCTGTGCGTTTTTGTTTGTCTGTTGGCACAGAGAAAACACGCAAAACTGAGTCCCCCAAGTGCCCCGTAAGGGCCGAGGCTCCAATAACACAGCTGGCCGACGCTATTAATGATGAGACAGTATTTAAATACCAAAAGTGAGTATTTTGAAGCAACTGACAAACGGTCTTACTAGCTAATAAAGATAGTAAGGTAAATGTTGTGACCGCTAAGATAACTGTGAGTTAACATAATTGTAATGTATATAAACGGCTTATAAAGATATTTGTATATACAAAAATATATATATATATATAGTATATATAAAGAAACAATTTCTTCTTGCATCTTTCTTCAGTCACTGTGACCTGTGTTTACTCACGATTGCATCGCCGGCGCTCATCTCTAATTTCATACTCTTCTGTTCTGTTGTTTTTTTTTGGCAAACGTATAGCTGTGGAAAATATTAATTTTTAATGGTGAATGATAAAAAGCGACGTTCGCGCTCCCGGGAGCGTTACAGAGACGAGCGTGGCGTCGCTGCAGCCGACCGAGATCGGGAACGTGAGCGAGAGCGCGAACGGGAGCGGGACCGACAGCGGGACAGAGATGTGCCGAGGCACAGAGAACGCGATGCGCGCGACAGGCAGGCAGACAGAGAAAAGGATCGGCGTCAGCGACGATCCCGTTCCAGGTAAGTAATTATGTTACTGAAAAACATACATATGTAATGAATAATAAAACTTTCCGCAGGGAGGACCGCGGTGGACCGAGACGTAGTGGCCGCTCACCTGAGCGTCAGCGTCAGGTACGTGAACGGTCGCGTGAGCGTGGCCCACGTAACGGCGAGCCCGAGAAGAAACCCAAATTGGATAATTCGGGGACAGTGAAATGCGAAACAGCAGGCACGTCCGTTAAGCCAGAAGATGAGCAAATGGATATAAAGGGCGACAGTAAATCAAAGAAAGAACCTCTGTCGCTAGAGGAGTTGCTGGACAAGAAGAAACGTGAGGAAGAGGCACGCAGTAAGCCCGTTTTCCTTACCAAAGAGCAGCGAGCCGTCGAGGCGCTGAAACGTCGGCAAGAGGAGGTGGAACGAATGCGTACTGCCCGAGATGTTGCTCGGGATCAGCTTCAAGCAGCCAATAGCAAAACAATTACTGGCATAGCCACAGCATCCGCATCCATGCCGGTTGCCATGCCGCCACCGCCGCCCGTGAAGCCGGAGCGCCGTGAACGTGGTGGAGATCGAGGTGAGCGTGGCGGTGATCGGGATCGCGACAAGGACAGCAAACGTGTCGAGGATCTGACGCACAAGGATAAGGAAAAGGAACTGGAGGCTATTCGCGAGCGCTATCTGGGCATTGTGAAGAAGAAGCGGCGAGTGCGTCGCCTCAACGATCGCAAATTCGTCTTCGATTGGGATGCGGGCGAGGACACCTCTATAGATTACAATAATTTGTATAAGGAACGTCATCATGTGCAGTTCTTCGGGCGCGGCAACGTGGCCGGCATCGACATTAAAGAACAGAAGCGCACACAGAGCAAATTCTACGGAGATCTGCTAGAGAAGCGGCGCACCGAGGCGGAAAAGGAACAGGAGAAAGTGCGGTTGAAGAAGATGAAGCGCAAGGAGGATAAACAAAAGTGGGATGATCGTCATTGGTCCGAGAAGGACAACGACGAGATGACCGAACGTGATTGGCGTATCTTCCGTGAGGATTACAACATTACCATCAAGGGCGGAAAGATACCCAATCCCATTCGCAGCTGGAGCGAGTCCGGCTTCCCGCCTGAAATTATTGAAATTATCGACACGGTCGGCTACAAGGAGCCCACGCCCATCCAGCGACAGGCCATACCCATTGGCCTGCAGAATCGCGACATTATTGGCGTTGCAGAGACGGGCTCCGGCAAGACTTTGGCGTTCCTTATACCGTTGCTCTCGTGGATTCAGTCACTGCCCAAGATCGAACGATTGGAGGATGTGGATCAGGGTCCGTATGCGATTATCATGGCGCCCACTCGTGAGTTGGCCCAACAAATCGAGGAGGAGACAACGAAGTTCGGCCAGCCGCTAGGCATACGGACTGTTGTCGTCGTCGGTGGCTTGTCTAGGGAGGAGCAGGGCTTCCGCTTGCGTCTGGGTTGCGAAATTGTTATCGCAACGCCGGGTCGTCTGATTGATGTGCTCGAGAACCGATATCTAGTGCTCAATCAGTGCACGTATATTGTGCTCGATGAGGCCGATCGCATGATTGACATGGGCTTCGAGCCGGATGTGCAAAAGATTCTGGAATATATGCCTGTGACAAATCTCAAGCCAGACACGGAGGAGGCCGAGGATGAGAAGAAACTAATGGAGAACTTCTACACAAAGAAGAAGTACAGGCAAACGGTGATGTTTACGGCGACAATGCCGCCGGCGGTCGAGCGTTTGGCTCGCTCTTATTTGCGTCGTCCGGCCACGGTGTATATCGGTTCAGTGGGCAAGCCGACGGAGCGCACAAACCAAATCGTTTACATGATGGGCGAGAATGACAAACGCAAGAAGCTTATGCAGATCCTGTCGGCCGGCATCGAGCCGCCTGTTATCATATTCGTCAACCAGAAGAAGGGCGCCGATGTGCTGGCCAAGGGCTTGGAGAAGCTCGGTTACAATTCCTGCACGTTGCACGGTGGCAAAGGGCAGGAGCAGCGTGAATATGCCTTGGCCGCGCTCAAATCGGGTGCCAAGGATATACTGGTGGCCACTGATGTGGCTGGTCGTGGTATCGACATTAAGGATGTCTCGCTGGTCATCAATTATGACATGGCCAAGTCCATTGAGGACTATACGCATCGTATTGGACGAACAGGTCGTGCGGGCAAGACAGGTGTGGCGATATCCTTTGTCACCAAGGACGACAGCAGCCTGTTCTACGACCTCAAGCAGTGCGTCACAGCCAGCCCCGTGTCCGTGTGCCCGCCAGAGCTCACAAATCACCCGGAGGCACAGCATAAGCCCGGCACAGTGGTCACTAAAAAACGACGCGAGGAGAAAATATTTGCCTAAGATTTTTAATTAAATCCAATTCGAAGTTCTTTCAGGATAAATAGTACTAAAAGTTGTCAACAAAAGAGTTTTGTATCTATAATTTATATGTGTATTTATTGTTATTTAGCGACTCATTAAGGCTTTTGGGTAGCGCTCCGATAGCTCATCTCATCAAGCGCAAAAAGAATGCATTCCGACTTTGCTTGGAGTCCGTGGGTAAATATTTGTCATAGAAATCGAGAATCACTTCCTCGATCTTGAAGCCGAACTTCTGGTACAACATGACCGCCGAGTTGCTGGCCGAGACATGAAGCGTAATGTCCTTGGACATGCAGGTCTGAATGAGATGGTAGAGCATGAAGGTAGCTATGCCAGCACGCTGCCAATTGTGGCGCACGGCCATAAAGGAAATGTAGGCCTCGTTGTAGCCGACATCCGGCACCAGGAAGCCGCAGCCAATGACCAGTTTTTTGTAGAGCGCGACCACGCTGTAGTCCGGGTAGCTAAGGCAGTCACTCACTGTAGGAAAACATTAGGGATTAGGCTAAGGTATGTCAAATAAGTTCAACAACTCACCATCGATGCCTGGCCAGAACACGCTCTGGAGCAGCGCATTGACCGCCGGTATATGCTGCGGGCGCACGTAGCAAAAGTCTATGGTGGAGCGGGTGGGATAGCATCTATTAACCCTATGCTGGAGCTCGCACATCAATCGGAGCCAAGGCGGACCCATGCTCTGGCTGCGATATATAAACGGCTGTAGCACGCGCTGTGTGTAGGGCGACTCGAAGAGTTCGTATTCGGCGCTGCCTGTAATGCGGGCATAGAAGGAACTTCGATTGCTTGGATTACTCTGCTCGAGTAGCTGATAGCGATCAAGAATTTGCGCCTGCTGCTTCATCAGCTGTTGATGGGCACGCGCCATGGGATCTACCTGCTCGTCTAGATTAAATATGGGTCGATTATGCTCCCGCTTCCATTTGCGCACGCAAAGCTTGCGATAGAGCCGACGCATATAGGCGGGTATATCGTTCTGGCTGTCCAGCGTGAAGATCTTGTGCAGCTGCTGATATAGCTGTTGCTCCTCTTGTACGGTCATTAGACGCAGGGGTTGCCGCGGAGCTTCCTCCTGCGCTACTTGATCGATTTGCGCCTCCTGCAGCCAGGGCCAGTTTCGACGGGGCTGTCTAACGAAGCCGCTTGGCTTGCAAGGCTCTAAGCGGATGTTGTTCTTTGCTGGTGACTCCTGCTCCAAATCATCATGGTCGTCATTCGACTCTAGCAGCTCCTCCTTGATTTGAGGCGCCTCCAGCTGCTGCTCCTGTGCCTGAAAATTTGTCACCTGCACTATGCGCGGCTGGTAGCTGTTGCTCTCCTCCGTCTGCTGTTCTTCTGTCTCCATGGTCTCCTCTTCGCTTTCGGAGCTGCTTGACGATAGCTTTTCTTGCTCCAGTTTTGGTATTATCTCTGCCTTCACCTCCATCTCCGGCTCCGTTTCAGCTGTTGTCGCCACACACTCTGCCGGCGGCAAGCCAAAATTATTTTCCAGCTCAAACAGGCTAGCGCTGTTGCCGGGCGCCTCGAGCAGCGCATCGGACATGAAAAAATCGCCTTTGCCGCCAGCGCCAATTAACGGAGGTGGCATAAACATGCTCAGATCATCGCCACCAAAGCTCTCGGCTAGAAAATCCATCAGGCTTGCCTGCACGCTGCTCAGCGGCTGTAGCTGTGCCGCCGACTCTAATGTCTCTTCTGCGGGCTGTTGCAGCTCCTCCTGTTCCGCCTGCTGCTGTGGCTCCGCTGGATGCTCAACGATTGACAGCTTCGGCAGGCGACCCATGTACGGACTACGTAGGACATGTTTGATTATATTCAGAAATTTCTGCAACAAATCGTAAAGTTTCGCTCACATGACACGCGCACAGCCCTCGCTGGGCGGCGCCCACGTAGAACTTTCCGCAGTTTCCTCCGTTGTGCTACTGGCTGGTTGGTTGGCATCGCTCAGATGATCCGTGACAGACAGATCGCTGCCGCAACTGTTCTCATCTTGCACGGGCATGCGACGATCTATGCGCAGCTGCTGACGCTCCAGCATACGCTGGTCATCTGGAAAAGTTTCAATTCAATGAGCGCTTTGTACTGATTTCCATTTAAAATATAATTTACATTCAGCGCGCACGCTGCGTGGCGTTAAATTTGGTTTAGCCAGTCTCCACCAGCCATTCTCCAGGCATACATTGATACCGGACTGAAAGTAGTCCGGGCTGTTGTGCGACAATGTGCCAGAAACGGAGCCGATCCATTGTTTGGGCCGACGACTGTTGGCAAAACTTATCATTAGTCTTTGTTTATCTTCAGCCACTAACTATATCTACTCACACACGCGGCTTAAAAATGTAGCTCCAGTTCTTGTCCACAAAGCTGACTATGTGCGTCCGCCAGTGGAAATATCCATGATGGCTCAAGCCTTTCGATTTGAGGGACAAATTATAAAGTACCAGCGTCAACACCAGCAGCCAGGGTATGCGCTGTCTGACAAAGCGCTCCTTTTCCACTTCTTGACTGGCAGCTGGCTCGTTGCGTACGCATTTGATGCACGTGAAATCGAAGAATATATCGCCCAGTAGATCGCCAGGCGTGCTGGCATGTGGCAGGCACTTGATGTGCACGCTCTGCTCACATTTCTGGCAATCCAAGTAGTGGTCGTCCTCTATGGCTGTCTGGCAGTAGTCACATAAGCGTCCTGCCACCTGGGAACGCGACATGTTAAGCACTTAACACATGTAAACAGCTTGAGTAATAACAATTTGTTGCGCCGTTTTCTTGAAATGCATCAGTGGTGTTGCCACACTGTTCAAAATACCAAAAATACTGCCTATGGTGCGCAGACAAGTATTTTATTAGCATTTTGAAAAAATATGATATCCCGTTTTACCTACCATAGATAAATTACAACAACTAATAAACATCGATAACACTTTACGCAGAATGCTGTGACCTATCGCCAACTTTGCGGGCTGATCACTGAAACAGCTGCTGAGAATCAATAAAATGTTTTAAGATTCTAGTATCTTTATTTTGGTGCTGTACATTTTAAATTATTTAAAAACGTTGCAAAATACGTTTCGCTGCGTTTTTTTAAATTTAATCCGACTATGTGATATGATTTACTCTTGAAAATGTAATGTAATATATGATATTTATATTATTCATATATTGGAGATTAAACTGTCCGTAGTATTAATATAAATTTGGTTTTTGTATGTCACTATCACATACAGCGATTTGGCCAAAGGATATGCATATGTATGTATGTACATATGTATTTGATAAGATTACACTTGATTATGTGTATGTAGGCTTTCGCCCCTTATATGTATCTTATCTCAGTCATACATGTGTACATATGTACATATGTATGTTCATATGTGTGCATGTATGTGACTGCATCACTATAATTAAGTTGCAATTGCTTCTGGATGATTCATTTGTGAATTATTGAGTTGTATGTTTATTTTCTTAAGAGCTTTTCCCTGAGTAAGGGAGTATCCTATATCTTCTGATATTAGTGTAGATTTTTTGCCAACATTTCGTATAGTGGCAGAGCTGCCGGGCAAAGAGCTTCAATTTCAGTGATTCCAGGCACGTTCTAGGAAATATATGTAAAGAGAACATTTTTAGAAATTATCATAACACACATTTGGTTTTTATTTAAAAACAAAGAAGTATATGTACCACTTTTAGTTTTTTTATACCCTGAGCCCATTGAAAATCGGAAATCAGGGTATAATGTTTTTGTGAAAATGTATGTAACAGGCAGAAGGCGACGTCGCAGACCATACAAAGTATATATATTCTTGATCAGCTCGATGAGCTGAGTTGATATAGCCCTGATGCAGCCCAAGCGCAGTCGCTACGTCAACTGCGCAGCTGGCAGAGCGTGTGCTTGAGCGTGCGTCTGTGTGTGTATGTGTGTGTTGCTTGCAATATATGTATATGTAAGCTAAGCATAGAATATTTGAAGTATCGGCACTTCGCAGGGCTCAGGGTATCTCCTAGTCGAGCCGTCTCGACTAGAGCATTCTTACTTGTCTATATTTATATTATTTATATTTGGTATAATATTTATCAATATAAGCTATTCCTTGTACTGATCGTTTACAAATTGAATGTACTCGTCATTGAGAAAGGAATTTTCGTTGGGACCCTCATAACGTTCATAGAAAATACAATTGTTTCTTATGCGAAAGACGTAGCTTGTGTACGGACAGTCATCGTCAGCCATCAGATCCTTGATCTTGGAGAGAAAACTGTGCAGCAATTGCAGATGATTGTTCAATTTCGACTCATGTTTCTGGAACGGCAAAAATAATTGTGTCACTTTGGCATTTACAAAATTTTATCATTGCAAAGAATTATTTACCTTCAATAGGTCGGCAATTTGAATTGTTTCAATTGGCTGCGTTACCATAGCATCGTTATTGAAGTGGGCCAATCTGAGCTGCTTGATGCCAGCGAAGTGGGCTTGAAACAGCCAATAGGGCTCAACAGATTTCTCACGCCAATAGTCGAATCCCTGTTTCATTTTACGCACTTTGATCATGGTAAAGCGCAGCTGCTTCAGCACATCGGTATCGTTTCTATAGTTGTATCATTTATTCATTAAAATATCCCTATGATAGAATTACTTACAAGTCCCCAAGCGGTTCCGTATTATCCACGCCCATGATCTCAGCCGAGTAGAGTATCCTAAAGAAGCCCAGATTGGCGCTGAAGTTGGCATAGATTTGCTTCCGTTGATCAATCTGTTCCTCTAGATTGGGTAGATCGCCTGGCGTCTCTGAGATAGACACATATCCATCTATTACTTGGATTTCTTAGAAATTTCCATGCACTTACTGACAAACAGATTCTTGCGTAGCTGAAATTGATAGCTATGACGTGCCGAAGGTTCTTCTGCATCCCGAATATCCTTAAGATAAATACAGTCCTTAAAATGTATGGCCACCAATTCTGTATTGTAGTCGAAATCGATAGCCTTTAGGGCGCCACGAGTTGTGCACACATCAAATTTTGGTCGTTGCTTTTGCGCCATGATGTAGTGCAATGTTTTTTGCTTTTGATAATGGTTAGGATCGGATGTGCTGAAGATCATATTTGGAAAGCCCTTGGCCAAGTCAATTGGATACTCATCGGGTGTGGGCTGACGATAAAAGCCAATGCTTTTGGGCGTCTTCAATACTCGTTCGTCCACATCAAATGTCGTCACATTCAGCACTTTGATATTTTCTACTTTAAAGATGACATCACTTACTATGTCCTTAAAGCAAGCTAGAATCTTTGATTCAGCCATTGGGTAACGATTGCAGATAATTGTGTAATAATTAGTAGTAGTTGATCAATTGGAGCTGATATTTATATAAAATATATAAATATATTTAATTTGGCGAGCCACCTGTGACTACTTATCTGAACAAATTCACCAACTGCACTGAGCTGATGACACAGAGCTTATATAGGCGATCTATTAATCATTTTTGCACTGTTAGTGCCAGTTGAGTTAACAGTTCAACGTTAACGTCGAACTCTTCAAAATAGTGAACGCGCATTATTTTTGATCGAGTGCGCAGCAAATTTCATTTACTTAACAGAGAACAACCCGAGCATGTGTCGTTCCTAACAGAACTCTGTTCGTTAACATTAAAGCTGGCACCACTGTTCCTTACATAGTCATCTGAGCCACTTAACAGTGCTTGGCGTTTACTTAAAAAGGGGAATCCAGGGAATGTTGGCTTTGTGTTTAACAGACAGAAGGTGGCGTGGCCGACCCATACAGTTTAAATTTGAAATATATGTATGTATGTCTGTATTTATTATGTAATAATACCGACGCCACTTGAAACTGTTCAAGCAACGCTACTTCGACGGAGATCTGGCATAAGAATATAAAACGATCGACCTATTGATAAGAGTGCGCTAACATCTGCGCTCTTACATTTCTTTTTTTTTCAACGCTCTCTTTCACTTTACTTAAAATGCGGTGCAGTAATTTGAATACGTGAACATTTCTATTAAGGTTTATATTATATATCAACTATGACAGTTGATCAGAGCCAAGTTTATACATATTCTTTTGTTTACGTAATGAAGTACTTGCCTTCCACGGTAATTCTACACTTGTTTGTCTTAAGTTTATAAATTAAATTCCCGATTAACTCATAAAGTAGCAGATTACCACAGTGCGAGAGTCTCGAATGCAGTTTATATATGTATGTATGTACATACATATGTACATATGTATATGTATGTACATCCTTAGTTACGACTGAACGGATCGATAACGCAATGCTTAATGCATACGTTTACTTATATATATGTATGTAAATATATTTACATGTTACACGCTTGAACTTTCTTACGCTTGAGCAAAGTCCACACCCAGGTGTTTCATTATCGCAACACCTGAGCTGAGACAATTGAAAATGGTAAGGCAGGGTTAAATGGTTTTGTTAAAGTGTATGTATCAGTTAGAAGGAGGCGTGACAGACCCCATTAAATATATATATTCTTGTTCAAGGCGATCAGCTGAGTCGGTTTAAAACTGCCCGCCTGAACGCGTCGATCTCAGACCTCTCAGAGCTAGAAGCTTCAAATGCTTATCAGGTCGAGTTAGCTCTCAAAGTTCGATAACTATTCCCTTTTTAATGTAATCGATTATAAGCATTATCGAAATAGAGTTATTAATCATATATCCTATATCCTAAAATTTTTGGTGTATTTAACACAGAATATATATTAATCCAAAATAATTCCTTAGTCACTCTAAAATGCCAAATATAATTAGTAATCTGATATGTAGTTAAGAAAAATTGAGAAAAAAGGACAACAGTTGAAAAATTTGGATACAATGCGCAGAATCCTTGGGACACTCGCCCTCTGTCAATTCCCACAGCTATTGAACTGACAATTATAACAGCGTATCACTTATTTGACTTAATGAATTCGATAGTGCAATCGGCGCATCCGCTTGGGTATTGACAAAGTTGCGATCGAGATCCTCAAAGAATTTCAAGCCCGTCACGTTCTCGATGTCGCGCAAGTCACAGAGCAGGGTACGCAAGTCGGTATCATCATCGAGCGTTGTGTTGGGCATCACGTAGGCCTCCGCATACGACGGATCGATGACATCCTTCGCATCGATGATGATGATCTTGAAGAAGTGCGTGGGTACGGCAACAATGGTATTGTCTTCTGGCTGAAATTCCAAGTACCAATTGTTGCTCTTCATTTCGCGGGGCAAATAGATGGATCCGGTATACACATAAACAATGCCGTACTTTTCGCTCATGTTGTGTACATAGTGCAGCAATCGCTCCCAGACGGCCGCATTGAAGCCGCGACTCAGAAACGGCTTTATGTTCGACATGAAGAAGACGCGTGCCGCCTCCGATTGCTGATAGGAGACGATTGTCGGCGGCGTAGCACGTCGCCGATGACGCACCGCAAGATTTCGAAACTCTCGCCCAATGGCATTTGTATAGCTAGAGACATCCACACGCTCGCACATCCACTGAATGGACGAGTTACGACGATCGAACGAGGTGACAAAGTTGAACGTCTCATTAAGATTGATCTCGTTCATGCTTGGGAATCCATACTTCATAATGGAGCCCATTTTATGCGATTCGCTGTCGGGTACAACATCGCAGCATTCGCTGATCGGCTTCACTTGAAAGATATCTAGCTGAAATATGATATACAATAAAAACTTCTCTGAGGCAGGCTGTCTAAGGGGCACTTAACTAGTCCGTAAAGTTTGCGCCGTATGAAATAGGCGTGCGGATTGTGCTGTTCCAATCTCTTGATGTTATGGATCACATGCTGGTGCTGATAGTAGGCGCCCAGGGCAAAGAACGTACCGGCTGTGGCAGCAACAATAGCCAGTTTACCACTTAACGGCATATCCATGTCCTCATTTCCACCCGCGAGTCCAGTGCAATGAAATTTATAAAACAAAACGTAAAAAGAAAACTACAATTTTTCAATTCAAATTTAAGGCGTGTTCAATTATTTCTCCAATGGGAACTTCAATTGAGAGTTGTAAGTCAAAGTGATGTATGCGTCCGATGTATCAAAGACAATTTAATTGATTCACTCAAATCAAATCCACCTTTGACAGCAAGCCCACAAGCAGTGCGTCAGTCGATCGTGCCCCCATGAGTTAAAGCAAGAAATCTGTGGATTGTTAATGCTAACTGGGTATATCTAGATAGATAGATGTATATATCCAGATAGATAACGTCGTTCGTGTTTGGTGTTAACGTAGCTTAAAAGTTTTTAAAAATATATTTATAAATATTATTCAAATTAAAAAAAAATATATCAAAATATTTATATATTTTTAAAATACTTTTTTTTAAGTATTATTCAAATTTAAAAAAAAATATATATATATGACTGTGTTAATAAAAATTAATTAAACTAAAAATTTTGCAAAATAAAAATGTATAATAATTATTTTGAAATTTATTCAATTTTTAGAAAGATAAAAAAAATAATATAATAATTTTATAAATATTTTTGATTAAAATGTAACGGAACAGAAAACTGAAATCAAGTAGAGTAAAATAAAAATTATTTTTAATAGTGCTACAAATAATTAAAATTTAAATAATAACATAATTTACATGAATAATATATAAAGTGGTATAGTATAATATAATATAATATTTAATACAGTATTATAAACTAAGGCTTTGACTATAGCTTTGAGCCTTAAGCTTGGTAAGCCAACTTTGTAATCTTTTTCGTATATCTTTTATATATATTTTTGATTTATTTTATTTAGTCTCTTTTCATCTAATCTCGCCATTAATTTAGCTAGTGATTTGTGCCGAAGTTGTGAGTCACAAGTTGTGACCGCTTGGCGACTGCTCAAAGTTTTCGTGTAACATAATTCTTTGGGGCAAGTCTTAGCCGTGAGAATATAGTGCGGGCAACACTTTTACTGTGCAGTTGCCAAGTGCATTAAGTCAATCAGAAAAGTTGCAGTCACCGTAACCGGAAAACCCAAAGAGCGAGGCCCTTGTCTTACGCCCTCCGCTCCTCGCCGCCGGCCCGAGGAAGTTTGTAATAAGCGCCCAGTGCAACGGCTGAATAAACCAAAAAAGGGGCGGCATTAAGATTTATTCGCCAAATCTCGTCGCATTTTGTTATGCTTAAAAATGTTAGTTACGGATTTATAGTTTTAGGGTTTAAGTCCAAAACTTTTTCGTTTCGTTGCGCCCATTGTGAAAACTTTTGCCATTGACAGCAGCAACGAACGGCACAATAGGATGCTGGCCAACAAAAGGCCAAGAGTAGGCAACTGAGGCATGTGAATGATTTGCTTATTGTTTAAGCTGCAGAATTTCTTACAATTTTAACAAAGTATCAAATTGTGCTGTGGAGTACAGTCTATATATAAAATATCTATATTTGATCTCATTTTATGTTTTGAACTCAGCTCTGGGGAACAGGTTTGATTTGTTGGCTTCATGACTAACAAACTATTTTCGGTTGCCTATATCTTTGATGCACCAGGAAGGCATATCTATATTCTTCCTGCAAACCTTTACAATAGTTGCTTAACATAAAATCCTCAACCTTCGCTGCGACCCTAAAAAAGGTCACGCGCTTAACAGTTACTTTTCAATTTGAGATTTATTTTGTTTGCTTGAAATATAATTTATAGTCGAATGCTTTTAATGACAAACGACTTTTGGGTGTAAGTAAAGCCCTAAGCTCCCCACTGCTGCTGCTGGGCTCTGCTGGCTGCCCGGCCGCTGTTAGCCCACTTGTCAGTGGCACAAAGGAGCTGCGGGCAAAAGTTTTGTGACACTCGAGCGAACAAAGTTAAGAGTAAAATGCGCCCAAAGTGCAGTAAATTGTTTGTTTTTGCAGGCTGCGAAACAAAATTATTTTAATTCGCTGAGAGGCCGCACAAGTGGGTCTGCCACTTGGGCCTCCAAATGCCCAATAAGTGTCCTGCAGCTGCCCGAGAAGGGCGCCAATGTTGCGCCCAGCCGCGGGCCTGCCAATTAATTCCTGTAGTCTAATTGCTGTTGCGCCCCAATTCATTAGCGTGCGCGTCAAACAAACTCAGGCGGGCTCGCATCGGCGTATTGATTGACGCCTGCAGCTTGGCTGAGCATCGCCCGCCTCGACTGCTCAAGGGTTTTTGCGGATTTTCTAATCAACGAGCCTCACGAAATTTGCATAATTGAAATGCCGCCTCACGTTCGCCAGGTATGCCATTTCCCTCTTTGTGTGTGTGTGTGTGTCCGTGACCAAAGTGCTGAAAACTTGCCACGCCCACTGCGGCAGCAACAGCAACAACCACAACAGCAGCATCCTCGACACGTCGTGCTCGGCGGCTGAGCGATTGACTTGCTAAGTGCCTGAAATTTTACGCTTCATTTGGTGTCTCATAAATAAATTATTATGCTCCGGCACCCATAATCAGGTGTGCCCCAAATCTGATTTGAGCCAAGCAATTAGCCGATAACAGAGAGTCCCTGAGTGGAATTTTCTACTAATTATTTGCTACCCTCGGGCGCCCAACTGGCAAAAGGCGTCAAACTTTGCAATTTATTGTCGTTTAAGTTGTCTCCTAGCTAAAAGGGGTAAATAACGGTTTGGCTGTGTTTTAAAAGTTAATCATCGAATACGAGCATCGCATAAGAACAATTACTAAGCATATACTTAGGGCTAGTTAGATTCGGGCTTATATAGATATAAGAAAATATATTAAAGCTAACTTAAACCTTATTCAATCTAATCCTAGAACAGACTTTTTGGAATATTTATAACTCGGAATTTATATAAATTTAAAAAAAATAAAAATATGAAAATATTGTTTCCACAAGGAATTTTGTTCTACAAAAGTATTTATTTAAGAATGTTTTTTTCCTACTCTCAAAAATAAATTTTTGGAATATTTTTTTGACTTTTTTAATCTAAAAATAAAAAAAACAAAATTGCTGGGATATATGATTATATATACTCTAGTCTGACTTTATAAGATTTTATAGGACTATAGATCATTTACATTAAAAATTCGCATTTAAAACAACTTTAAACTTTTTGAAAAATATAATTTAATTGTGTTTTCATTTCTCACAGATTAATAAATAGAAACGCATTTTCTTGTTATTTATTACAATTATTATTATTATTACAGTGTAGATCCAGAGTGCTCTACATAGCTGTTCAGCTTTTTATACATATTCATTTGATATCATAATTAAGCAAACAAACTCAAGTTCAGCTACTCTCCCCATCTCGCTCACTCTCTCACTCTCTCTCTCTCTCTCTCTCTCTCTCTCTCCCTGTTACTCCCACATGAGAATGAGATTAACTAGAACTGTTTATATGTAATGATAGCTATAAAATAATGAACGCTTATGTTAAATAGCCGGCGCCCTCTCGCGCTCGCTCCCTCTCCTCTCGTTTTGCTAATCGTTATCTCCAGAGCTGTGTGTGGGAGAGAGCGCAGACAAGAAGTCGCCGATCAGTACGAACTAGAGATGTGTGCGTGAGTCTGCTGTTGCCTAGCTTCAACGATTGTTGTAGGCTGAGTAATTAATTTTATAATATTTTATTTTTCACTGAAGTATTCCCAAAGAAGTTTTTCATGAAAATAATATCCAAAGCAGGTGAAGCACAATTATGGGTTACACTTCAACTTAAGATCTACATTGGGTTAGTTTAGGAGTGTATATGTATATGTATGTATATATATACATATTAGATGTTGTGTACCTTTCATTCAATCAAAAAATTTGTAGCATATTTTTGGGATTACGCGCCGCGCTCTTATCTCTACCTAAATTTTCGAGCTGCCGCGTGACTCGCAAGTCGAGCTCGCGTCCATCTCTAGCTGAAAGTGTTAATTCCAGTTTCGTCGGTCAGACGTTAGTTGAGCAAGCACCATTGAGCGCTGCGGAGCTGCTAAATTGGCGTCCGTCTCCAAGTGTGTGCGTGGGGGATCTTCGCACATATTTCTATAACTAATCGATTGTTACAAAGAATTAATCATGCACTTGTTTACGATCTTAATTGTAGCTATAGCTGCTCTTAGCGTAGTTAGCGGTGGGTATATCAAGTCTTGTTTACTAATATATATATTAACTTTATTTACATATATCTAAACAATTAGCGGCTACTTCGAACGAGGCTTCCTCTACCGACTTACCTGAGGAGGATCATTGCGATCACAAGCTAACCAAGTCGAATAAATACCTGGATTATCCATTTTGGAAGAAGTTCTTCAAGCATTTGGTGCCTTTCACTAGCAGCTCACGCTCCAAGATGCAGTTCTTTCTATTCAAACGGGACTTCCCTGACTGCGGCCGTGAACTGTTTGTCAGCGATGACGAGACCCTGGAACGTTCCGGTTTCAATGCACGTCATCCCACAAGGTAAGTGTTCATGCAGGGGTTTTTGCTCTGATAAGAGATTGGGAAAAGTTCTAAACCATTTAAAATTGTGCATTGATATATATTATATGATCTATAGTTCTACTCGTGATATTTCTCATTCTAAAAATATCTATTTTACATCGTTTTCGTAATAGTTTTGCCACATGCAAAAACAAATTTCCGTTAGGCCAAATGAATTGTTTTTTGAACGGTTTTCATTTTTTTTTTTTGTTTATTCACATGTTAAAACTGGTTTGCTGTTTTTATCAGCATACAATACTCATTAGTTGAAGCTGTGTGAATGGGTATGTTCGCTGGGTACTTAGTTTGTTGAGAGTTAGAAAAATGTGAAAATAATTACTCGATAATTACTCGTTATAAATAGCAATATAAAAGTAGGGAGACTTTTTTATATAAATAGAATTGAAATTTTATCTTAAAAAATATTATAAAAATATCTCTTATAATAATATAAAATCATTTCTTAAAATAATATAATATTTTTGTATGAAATTATGAAATAATCTGTAATATGAAATTTTTATCAGCTTTGCCGCTCTAGTTCTTCATACAATTACAGGGTATCTAATAGGCAGCCACATCCGACTGCACACACAGCACAAAACCCCATTTCCTATATTATTTGTAATCACATTGCCTCACTAAAACCCACTATAGGGTATTTTACAGTCGACTCCTTATAAGTTGCGCATTTAATTGTGTATTTTTTTTCCTCCACGCTTTCGTGTCGTTTGGAAGCGCTTATCAATGAGTCATAAAACAGTTGCTTCGGAGTTGAGCCAGACTCAATGAAGCACAAAAGGTTTATATTGTTGTCGACGAATTATTGGCAGGAGAATTTAGCATTAAGGAGTCTCGATAACATTCCCATAAACAAGATAAGATAGGCCATACAGTCTATTTGACTGTCGCAAATATTATCCGAAATCCATTTAATTGACTTTGTGTATTTTCAGAATTATTATACACGGCTGGATGAGTCAGGGCAAGGGCTCGTTGAATCGGGACGTGAAGACCGCATATCTCAGCTTAACGAAGCCCCGGCCAAATGATACGGCGGACGCAACGGGTGAGCCGAAGATGCAGGCTCCCCTCTATGAGGACTTCAATATCATTGTCTGTGACTGGAGCAAGATATCGTCGAATGTCAACTACTTTGGCGTGGCCGAAACGGTTGAGGATATGGGCTATTTGCTGGCCGAGTTCGTGCGCTATCTTCATATGCGTGCGGATCTGCGCTTCGACGATGTCTACCTCATTGGACACTCGCTGGGCGCTCAGATTGCGGGCAGCGCAGGCAAACAGATCAGTCCGCATCGCTTCAATACGATCTTTGCACTGGATCCGGCGGGTCCGGCGTTTCGCGAGCAGTCCGATGAATATCGCATAGATCCAAGCGATGCACATTACGTGGAGTCCATACACACGAGCACGGGCCTGGGCTTCGAGAAGCCCGTGGGTCACGCCAGCTTCTATCCGAACTTTGGCAAGGATCAAAAGAAGTGCTACGTGTACGGCTGTTCGCATAAGCGTGCCCATGACTACTTTGCCGAGTCCATCAATAGCACAAAGGGCTTCTGGGGCATACGCTGTGAGCGCCTGTCGAAGAAAAATTGGGTTCTGCTGGATAACGATGGGGAGTTTCGCATGGGCGGCGAGCCCTCAGATCCCAAAAATGGCACCTTCTATGTCAAGACCTATGATAAGAAGCCCTATGCCATGGGCACCAGGCAAGCGCTGGCCGAGGCCTCCGCGGAGCCAGAGCGAGTCACTGAGGTGTATCATTAGCTGAAAAGAAATATCACAGACACTCATGATTATTCCTAAACTAACTGTGAATTATACTTAAGAAACTGTTTTGGATTAGTTGTTGCTCGAATTATTATAAAATACTTAAGATGTTATTGAAAGAGAGTTTTCTCCCTATCCTATAACAATTTTGAGTATCTCAAATACCTATAAAGCTTTCCACAACATATCCACAGAACTAGCTCGAATCAACAGAGCTCGTAGCAAAAAGTCAAGGGTTTCAATTTGATTTAGATAAAATGTATTATGTATTGGTATGTGTATTGTTGCTGAATGTACTGTTGCTATCGAGGGCGTTTCCAATACCAAACTGGGACCCATCTTATCTAGACGACGAGATGGACTTTCCGGATATACTCGATGACGAAATGTACGAGGTGATGCTGAAGCGCAGTGTTAAATATCGTTTTCCCTATATGTACAACCAGGTTCGACCAGATCAAGACATGTAAAGAGTTTTATTAAAACCAGCACACAATATATGAGTGTTGGCCAAAATTGTTGGAGTGCAGCAAAGTTGTTAATGCATTTTATGCTGCTTAATTAGTTGGCACTTAAATAATTCATACGCCACGTGTGACCGACGAGGCGAGACCCAGACACAGAGTGGAAGTGGAATTGGGAGCGGAAGTCTCCCTCTCTCTCTCTCTCTCTCGATTGCCCACCCAGCACATAATTTTCATTTAATTAAAGTTGTATCGCATGCATGTTTGGGTTCGCATGAAAATGGGAAATGGTTTAGTTTCAGAGAAAAGCTTAGCGAAGGTGAGAGTTTAGCCAAGGGAGTGATGTGCTATAATCGTAATTGAGATAGACAGAAAACTAGAGGTCTTTATTCCCATTAAATCTTGTTCAAATTAGCAGCTATATAGAGTCCAGTTTGTAGGCCATAGTCACAGCAAAGGGTTGTCATATCGGGACGAAGTGAATTGATTCTGAATTTTTGATGATTTTCATTTTTGCTGTACTTTGAGACAGAATTTAGGTTATACTTCGGGTGCCAGGCCCTGTAGAGTCTTATACAATTCGGGTGCCAAGCCCTGTAGAGTCTTATACACTTCGGGTGCTAGGCCCTGTAGAGTCTTATACACTTCGGGTGACAAGCCTTGTAGAGTCTTATACACTGCGGGTGCCATGCCCTGTAGAGTCTCATACAATTCGGGTGCCAAGCCCTGTAGAGTCTTATACACTTCGGGTGCCAGGCCATGTAGTCTTATAGAATTCGGGTGCCAGGCCCTGTAGAGTCTTATACACTTCGGGTGACAAGCCTTGTAGAGTCTTATATACTTAATTTCACTTCTTAAACAGCTCCAGCAGTTCTCTCATTGAACTCAGCAACCTTTAATGAATACAATAATTGATAGCAGCCTCGAATTGACAGCTGCCTAATAGCGATTATTGCCTGATGGGCTAAGTGACAGTTCGAGAGGCGTACGAAATGAATGATTGATGGGCATGTCGAGTCTCAAATGTGTATTCATTTGAAATCGTCCGAGTGCGAGCGTAATTTATGTAAAATGGTCTTCCACTCTGTAGCCAGGTTTATGCATGGATCTGGCCAAGGACTAGTTTTCGATTATGTTAACGACAATTGCTGATTGTGTGTGTGTGTGTGTGTCCAGGATTTGAGGCAGAATTTGATTATTTAAATTTCATGCCCATTGCATATAAATTATTTATGAGCCGTGCTACGGTAGCTACGGCAGCCGAGTGAGGCATTCTAATTAAGACGTGAACATAATTCTGCAAATGTCTCCCAAGTTTGCACTAGCCACAAGCAAACTAATGGCTATTATTACACGCACACACAGATGTAGTATTGTGGTATGTGTGTTCCCTATTCGCAGCTGCCCCTCTGGCACTGCTTGTCCCCAATCCAATCCTAACACGCTTTCCACCCAGTTCACTTGACTTCACCCAATGCAATTTACACTTTCCGCTCTGTGCACAGTTTGGAAACCTTTCTCCATCTTTTTTTTCTGTCCAATTTGTCGTACGGATATGCTTCGTGTGGCAAACCTCGGAGCGCCATATAACTCACTTTTTTGTATGTGTGCGTACACGTAACCCACTTAAAAAGGGGTTCGACAAAGGAAGAAGCAGCTGAAGAAGCAAAAAATTAAAATAAAATCTGTAAAACTTAAGAGCAAATCAAGTAAGAAGATTTCTAGTTTTGTGTAACTGACTGCACGATGCTCGCCCGAGGTCAATTTATAGGTCTATTAGTAGACGAGGTAAACTGCAATCAAAACTTGGGTATCTTAGCTGTAAAACTATAGATATTGAGATTCCTTGACGTTGTAAACACATATATACTTCAAGTTGCATATTTCTAGTTCGACTCGTTCGATAAACCTAAATGCCCCGTATACTCCATGAGCGAGTATTACCAGAAAAGGTGCGTGCATAATCTCGCAAATGAGACGCCGGATAAAACAACGACAATGACTCGACATCAATGTGAAACGACAAATACTCAAAGTTTACGGATTGACAATGTGCACACACACACACACACACACACGTACAGTCATAAAAGTTGATGTGTATCCGCACTTAGGTCAGCAGATACTTATGTATCTCTCAACTTGTATACAGATGTATGCCATATATATGTAAACCAATTTTATAGCATTTTTATAGCAGAAAAGTTTTGTATTTTGTTGTTGTTGGCAAAACCCTTCGGCGGACGCATCCTGCTTCACAGCATTTAAAATATTTAAATTCGATATGCCTTTGGTTGCAGGTTAGAAATGTGCTACAGCTTTGGTCTTCAGAGGATTCAGGGCTTTGAGTATAAGTATAAGTGTAAGTATAAGTATAAGTATAAGCAGAAGTATGAGTATAAGTATAAGTATAAGTATAAGTATAAGTATAAGTATAAGTATAAGTATAAGTATAAGTATAAGTATAAGTATAAGTATAAGTATAAGTATAAGTATAAGTATAAGTATAAGTATAAGTATAAGTATAAGTATAAGTGTAAGTACAATTATAAGTATGAGTTTGAGTATAAGTAGAAGTAGATCTATTTGTTCTGTTTATATTCCAAATCCCTTGATTTACTTCGCAGCCCTGGTTGTAGCCAAACTCCCCATTGACATACCGTAAGTATTAAGTTCGAGTGTAAGTATAAGCTTAAGTACGACTAGTATACAAATGTGTCAATGTGTGTGCGTGTCGCTGTGAGCTCACTTATAGATCCCATTTTGGGTCATGTCCATGTTTTGTGGTGTGATTTTATGTGCAAAACTTAAATTATACAATTTGGTGCCATGAATACATTTTTATACCTCATCGTTGTTGCTGTTGTTGTTGTAGCTGCTGCTGATGTTGCTGCTGAAAGGGACAATGAGTTGCTAAATGCTTTGAATATTCTTTTGGTCATTGCTCGAGTTGCATGCATAATATGAGTGCGATATGTTGCCAAGATACTCTTGGCTCAACCACACACAGACACGCACGCTTACTTACACATGTTTAAGAGCTTCTCGTGTGCTGACAGCTGGAGTATATGTCATGTGGTTGTGTCCTGATGGAAATATTATATGGCCTATGCTGCTGCTGCTGGCAAGAGTTTTGGCTGCTTCAAGCTAAATATTCGAAATATTTAAGATAAATGGAAATAAATTAAATGTGGATTTGTTAGAGCAGCAACAGTTTAGACTGTAAAACTTTTGTGCAGTCGTGCATACCCGATTGCAGCTGGTGTCGCTTGGTGTCGCTCTTGTGTTTACTGTCGCTTGCGGTGAGTGAGTTTTGTGTATTTTGTTTGGTGTCTTATAAAATGAATTAATGCGGTAGATTTCGCTCGCTGGCGCCCTTAATCGTAAGCCTCTCCAAGCACATAACAAAGTGCGCACTTTGTTAACATTAAACATAAAGTCGGCAATAAAGCGATGGCGCCTGCTGCAAATGGCTGCTTGTTGTTGTTGTTGTTGTTATTGGCCTTACAACTTTTTCTTTATGCCCATGTGTACACACAGTTATAAAGACAGAGAGAGAGAGAGAGAGAGAGAGAGAGAGTGTATGTTACATTGCATTGCACTCAAAATGGCGTTAAGCTCGTAACAAAAGGCAACGCGGCGCAACAAGCGAAAAAAAGAATGGAATAATAACAACAACAGGAAGCAAACAGCTCAAGAGAGTGGGAGAGCGGGAGAGCTGAGGAGCTGGTCTCTGCAGCAGCTTTGCCTTAATTCAATTATGTGCGGTGTACACACTGGCCAGACGTGCAAATGCGAAAACAACAATGCAAACAACAACACAGGCTGCTGGCCCGGCTTAACTTTATTATTATTATTATTTTTTGTTTTTCTGCACAAATTAAAAGCAAAACGGGCAGGAGTTGCACTGTTCCCCAAGTTGTTGGCCCATTATCATTGCCATTGTCGCCCGCTGGCTTTTGCTCTCCATGCGCGATGCGCGACAAGCAACAGCAGCAACATTTATGGAAACTATTTGCCAAAGCAAACGGCATTAAAAACCAAATGCAATGCTCGGGCCACGAGTGCCTGGAGTGCAAGATGTTGCGGGCTACCCCTTAGCTAAGAGCAGTCGGCGAGCAGCGGAGCACGTTTCATGTTAAGTATGTCTGTATGTTTGTATACTTATGTGTATGTGTGTGTGTGTGTGTGTGTGTGTGTGTGTGTGGTACACAAATAACAACAGTTGCTCCCAGGACGGCAAACTGTTGGGGCAGGTCAGAGAACGTTGCACAAATAGCAAACAAATCGCAAATTGAAATAAGTAAAGGGAGCAGCATCTAGATCTGATAGTCGAATACTGAATACCCTTAAATAAATCTAAAGTTAGCTTAACTTAAGAATAACTTCGCTTAAAAATAAAAAATAAATCATTAAAGTAATCCATAAATTCGAGTAACTAAACATATTTCTTATCTTATTTACAGGGTATTTACGGAGCTCAGAGCATCATCTCTCTGTCATGGAGTGCACCTCTTACCACACGTCCAACCCACTTCATCAGAGCCGCAAAGAGAATGGCAAATAAAAATCAGATCCGCTCATGGCCAGGCCGCTCAGAACGTATGCAGAGGTGCGCAGCAGTGGCGGGGCTGGAGAGCTGGGGGCAAGAGCATGGAGAGCATGGCAAGTCAAGGCAATTGGCCGCCTTTCGTCTGGCGCTGTTAACCCGGCAAGTTATGCATTCTTAATTTAATCGCTGGAAATTGACTCTCCAGAGTGCGAATCTTGGCAAGGCTTAACACGGCTTCCGGACTTTCATCTCATCTTTGTCTGCAGCTCCGTGTCCCTGGCCCTGTCCTACTCCTTGCTTCACTCCGACTCTGAGCTTGCGTGCAATTTGGAAAACTTTGCTGCAGAGATTGGACATATATCATGCGATTATGATTATATTGCATAGTTTGCATTATCCAATGGCTCGGAAGGCTTGCTGCCCAAACAGACATTAAGCCTGCGCAGATATTACAAACCCTTCCCTTCACACCTGCGAACTATGCAAATGTTTGCCAGACTTTGCCAAAGTTTGTTTTCCTTGGCGCCAGAGGGCGCCACTGTCTGGGCCAGTTGGGAAACGAATTTGGGACTCGGCATGAGGCATGCGTTCCAAGAATTTCATTTCAAGATGGAATATGCAAATATTTTTGTTTTAGCTCATTTTTATTTGTAATAATTTATATGTGATATATTTTTTATAAATTCTACTAAATTATTTATTAATAATTAATTTAAATTTAAAAAATAAAAAATAAAATTTTTTAGCTTTAAATAATTCCCTCAAAAACTCTAGAAATATTTACAATAGAAATACCCAACTTTTTTGTAATTTCGAAAATGTCAAATTCGTTTCATTTTCTATTTAGAGCAAATTCTTTTGCAGCGGCAATTCAAGTCGAGTTCAGGGCGAAGTTTTTGCGCTGGGGCCGCAGCTGTTGATTTGCTGCGTTGACATCATTTTAATTTATAATGCAATCGCTTGGATTTGTCGCCTTTTGGGGCCTGCGGCACGCACAATAACACCTCACACACACACACACACACAGGTGTGCGAGTGTGTGTGTGTGTGTGTGCATGTAAATGGATATGGGGAATATGGCTAAGCACGCGTGTTGTGTCGCCGTCTGTCGCGCTGTTGTCTTCTCTGTTTGCTCTCACGAGATTTACAACGTGACAGCGCACAAGGCGCTGCCAGTTGACCCGCACCACCTGCCAGCAGCCACCTGGCAACGGGCAAGGGGCAACTGGTGGTACCCTGTCCAGGCCAGTCCTGCCCAGGGCTGGCTCGGCTTGCCACGGTGCCTTGGGTAATGCCATTGACGGCGCTGGCAACACGTGCCGGGGACACTGATTTATATGTTCTCCATTTTTGTTTTATTAGCGCGCCCGTATCTCTCATCTCTGGCCACGGCAACGTGCATGGCATTAATGAGGCCCCGCCATATATCCGACGCCCAAAACTATGCTACATACTATTGGGCAGTCGGCTTAAAGCCCCTGCTGAATGCGCAAATTAAAATCGAACCGAGATAGCATAAATATCCAGGCATATTTAAAGTTAGCCTCATTTGAATTTGCCATGCGGATGCGCACAGTTCACATAACTATGTGTGTGTGTGTTTGGTGGCATCGTCCGTCTATAAGCCAACAGCTGGGCCCGTCTCAGCAGCGGATGTGGCCGGGAATAGCGACGGAAATGGCTGCGCATATATATGCCCAGGGGCAACCCAATAGTTGCGGCGCTTTGAATGCGTCGCATTTGCGTTTTACGGAATGAATGGATTTCTATGAGCTCCTGCAATCGCATTTACCAACACTTGCGAAGCGTTGAGCGTTCCAGTAAACGTTTTCGCTTTTGCATGTTCAGAAATTTCTGCTTTTGAGCTGGATCAATGCATGATCAAATGAGAAGTGAAACTATATAAAGACTACAGACGTGAAATTCTAGACACAGGCTAAGTGAATCAGTTTATCGGAATGCTGAGTTGCGCGCGAGGTTTGTGTATTGTGGCCATATCTTTATCAGCTTCGCCAGCCATCGAACAAAGCCAACAAACCGCGGCGCGCTTTTCATTTCAATTTGCTGGCAACGGCCTTTGGGCAGGTGGCGGCTAGAGGAGACAGGGTGGGAGCTGGGTGGTACGGCCGGAGATCTGTGGACAGATTGGCCTGCAGACTGGCATTCAGGCATTTTGGCCAATTTAGCTGAAACGTTGCTTTAGATGCTAATGCAGCAAATGCTGCTGCTGTTGTTGCTGCTGTTGTTGCTGCCTTCATTCGATTGCTGCCACGCCCACTTAAGCATTTTGAATGCCAAGTGCACTGAATGATGCTTCGCTGGCTCTTGGCTTGGTTTAATTGGGCGCATGCAAATCGAGGCACGGCGAGGGGCAGCCAGGTCAGCTCACTTGGCCCAGCTGGGGCGTCAGGGCATTTGCCAAAAATTAGCTCCGCAGGCAAATGCATATTGTCACCTAAAAGACATTCGTGTTGACAAGAGGGTCGAGCAGGGCTGGGTCTGGCCGGTTGGAAGCAATTGACCGCATGCCCCTGGGCTACATGACCAGCTGATTGGAGTGTGCGTGTGTGTGCTTGTGTGTGTGTGGGTGGATTGAAAAACGATTTAAGCGTGTTGTCTGGCAACGTGCTTGGAATTTGGCCAGCGGAAGCGAGGAGTCGGGCTTGCATAACAAATTGGTTTAATTCAGCAAAATCTTAAAAGAAAACTTGCTTAGCTGCCGCTAAGGGCCGGCCCAGTTATGAGTCAGCAGAAAATTGCGTTTGAAATTGCTTTTGCAGCCAAGCAGCCAGCCAGCCAGAGGCGATTTTTCAGCGTGTTGTTCAGGAGTCTGGAAAGTAATTCTATTAAAACAACAACAAGAATAACAGTACCAATAACAATAACAATATCTACAAATAATAGTAATAACAAATGCGATGCGGAGTCGATAAGTAAACAAATTTGTTGCAAGACTTGAGCAAATATGAAATTCCATTAATTTGATGGATGCTCAGCGATATTTTGGTTTATTGAGCGAAAGTGCAGAAAGTTTGGGAGAAAAAGTAGAAATTTCAAGTGCAGCCACGGGGCGTATGATTAATGCAGCTTGCAAATTTTTTTTTGCTTGCTGGAACGTTAGCTACTAGCTCAAGTACTTTATCAAGGATACGGCAGATGACAATGAAAAATGCGGAAATGGCAGGAAATGCGTCAGAAAACGAGAACATTCTGAGATTGAATGAAGTGAGTGACTAAACATGTTTTCGTACAAGGAATGGGGCAATGGCCATTTGGTGTAGAGTAGGGAGACTTAATTGGAGCGATGTGAGAATGAGATGAAGTAGAATGTTTAAAAAATGAAGAAGTTGAATGGGGAAGTAGGTATGGTTTGCTGAAGTATTAGAGTCTAGATAAAACATAAGTGTAAGGTCTAAAACAGCCTAAGTTTATTTATTTATTTTTAAAATTTTTTATTTATTTTTTTTTTATATCAATTAAATAAATATTTATATATAAATTATAAAATTAAAAACTAAACTAAATCTAAAGCTATGGATCTAGGAGACAGTTAGATTAGCAAAAATGAGTGTTTATTATTTACATATTATTTTTATAATTATTATTATTAAATTCTAAGTCAACACTCGCTCCGGCATATATGATATATTCTCTATCTCTATCTCTATAGTTGCATATTGACTTAATAAACTTTCTCTCACAGAAACTCACAGAAGCACACAAGCTAAGCTCACACCTGTTCCCAAATTAATTTCATATACATATTTAAAAACTTTTTAATGGCCTATAAAATTATCTAGCTATAAAGCACTTAGAGTTGCAATCGAAAAAAACGTACTTTGTCTGTAAGCTTAATTTTTTAATTGAATGTAAGCAAATTGCAGGAGCAAAAATGGGTTTGTACAGGTTAAAGAGCAAATGGAGAAAATGAATGCGCTTACAAAGCGAATCAACATGGAAATATGTTTGTTTGCTGCCTCAGTTCCCAGTGCTCAGCTCTCGGTCCTCTCAGCGGCAGAGGGCGCCACTCAAAGGGAAATGCGGTACGTACTTAATTGCATCCCAATAGAGCACATTCGTCGAGCTGCAAGGGGCGCAAAAAAATCGAAATGAGTTTCTGCCTTCACACAGGAGTTGACGTTGAGTTCGCGCTGGGCCCTTCAAAGCTCTGGCAAAACATGTTGAGCACAAGATAAGATGCTGCAAATATTTGTTCGCTTCTTCCTCTGCTCGGCTGAGTTCGGGCTTTGTGATTTTTATATTTCAGCTGAAATTGGATGGCGAAAGGCTAGCAAATGTCTAGCGCAGCACAAGTGTGTGACAGACTCGTTAGACTTTATGTAGTTAACTTTACAGTTATTCAGTTAAGTTTCCACAACTTTCCCTTCTTCAATCCATTTTGGCATTTCCGTCTCGGAATCGCCCCATCAGCCCAATTGGTAATTCATTTGTTTGCTGCGCTCCAGTGCAGCTGCCACTTTTTATTATGCCCATCAAATGTATATAATTCAATTTTTCCAATCGAACAAATCGCTGCACGATGTGCGCATGAAATGCACGAAAAAAAGTAGAAGAAACGCGAAAAGCCGTTGGCAAAAAATTACGAATACGTTAAATAAATGGCAGGCCATAAGCGCCCTCTGACCAAAAATGCTCGCTCTACGCCCACGCCACCCAAATCACTGTGGATATCAACTCTCTTTGAAGAGATGGGAGCGTGAAACAGTTTTCCAGCATGAGATGTGATGTGATGCACAGATGTGCATGGGGTAGATAGATTGGCCTAAGGGCATTCCATAGAAAAAAACAATCAATATTAAATTTAACAAACTTGCAAACATATTAACTACGTACTTAACTATACTTACTTTAGTACATTGGGAAAAAAATAAGAATACAAAATGTTCATTTTTTTTTTTTTTTTTTTTTTTTGATTTTCAAATTCATTTTATTCATTTATCAATAAACCTTAACTAAATTATTGAAAATGTTTATTCATATTAAGAAATCAGAAAATTTAAGTACATTGATATTTATTTTATATATATCGATATAGTAGAAAACCGCGACAATTTCGTATCAGCTCGGGACACCGCGATATTGCCTGCAAAGGCGGGCCCTAAGATTAGAGCCCTAAGATTAGATATAGTCATAAAGATCTGAGTTAAGTCTAATCTACATCTATCTTCAACTGTATCTAAGCTATGAGCTATATATATCGCATAGACTCCTGCCTGCTCGTGTCACGCTCTGCGCCCATCTCTAGCATTAAAAGCACATATATCCATTGCAGTTCCGGTATCGGTCATAAATCATGTCATTGCATTTTGTGGCTCGCAAGTTTTTTTGTTTCGTTCTGGTTTGGGTTTTGGGTTTGGCTTTGGGCCGAGCCACAAAAGGAGTTTTGTGCAAGTTTTATGCAGTCGATGGCTGCATTTCGATATGTGACAGTCGGCATTTATCATGAGCAATATGTGATTGCCACACGCTGTGGCAGCAGCTGCTGCTGCTGCTGCGGCAACTGTTGCCAACGTCTCTTTAATTGCTGGCAATTGCACAATGTTGACATTTATTAAAAAAACAATCAACAAATTTGCACACACCAAAATTGTTGCTGCCATTCGTATGCAGGCCGTTGCCCAGGCCGGCCAAAGTTTGCCGCAAGCAACCGCCTGCGTGGCCCAACACGTGATGCAACATAAACATGAGCCGCACGTACAATGCATAAATATTTTAATTCAACTGCATTTTGTTGATAGTTTTATGTTGTGTCGCAGACCGGGCGAGGCAAACGGCCTTCCCGCCACTTCCTTCGGTGCTCAACTGGAGACTTGCCTCAGCTGCTGTCCTGGCGCTGCCATGATAAATGTCTGTCTCGTATTTCAATTTATTTTACAATTTCCTAAGCCGGCAACGCAAAATGAATGAAATTCCAAACTTCTGCAATATATATAACGAATTTATTAAAATCATAATCCCCATCTCCAGCGTGCGCATAAATCAAGAACTCTGTTAAATTTAAATATCAATTTGATAAAACTATAAATATTGAGAGAGAGAGAGAGCGAGAGAGAAATAGGCAGAGATTGAAAAATGAGGCAGAGAGATGAAAGAGATAGCCAGAAGAAGAAGCAGAGATAGAGTGAGAGGAGAGTGCAGAGAGGGAGAGAATAAACGGAAGTGATTAGAAGAGAAACAGAGAGAGAGAGAGAGAGAGATAGAGATAGAGATAGAGATAGAGATAGAGATAGAGATAGAGATAGAGATAGAGATAGAGATAGAGATAGAGATAGAGATAGAGATAGAGATAGAGATAGAGATAGAGATAGAGATAGAGATAGAGATAGAGATAGAGATAGAGATAGAGATAGAGATAGAGATAGAGATAGAGATAGAGAGATAGAGAGATAGAGAGATAGAGAGATAGAGAGATAGAGAGATAGAGAGATAGAGAGATAGAGAGATAGAGAGATAGAGAGATAGAGAGACAGAGAGATAGAGAGATAGAGAGATAAAGAGAGCTAAAAAGAGATACACAGAGTGGTTGATTGAGCATGACAGTGAGAGTGAGAGAGAAGAGGACAAAAGTAACAGATAGAAATATCCTTGCAGAGGATCCTTTTTAATTTTTCTTAACAGATTTATCCCAGTCATGGGCTAAACATGTTTTTGGTAATGTCAGAAGACTAGGCTACTATAAATCCTTGAATAACGTTTGACCCAAGTCAATCTAGTCAAGTCAGCCAATACATTGTATGTCCTGATCACCGTTTTCTATTGAAGTACAAAGGCTACCTAAGTGACATTTTGAATATATGGTATACAGTACATCATATTCAGATTGTCATTCTTGCCCAATGATCATAGAACAAACAGCCACAGCAAGTTAACTCATATCTTAACTACAGCTTGATATTCAGCATCTTCAAGCTTAGCAAACGTCTGCATATCCCAGTCATGCCGTCGCAAGTACGTTTAGTTGACTTGCAATCGTTAAGGGCTTCATTTGACAAGGGCCTTGGCAAGTGCTGTTTGAAATATTCGAACTTCTATTGACAGCTGTCTGGAAACGGAAAAAACGGAATTGGTATGCTCAAAAGCGTTTACGACATTTAAAAGTTTTAGGCCAAAAAAAAAAAATAAAAACGCTTGTGAATGTATTTAGAGCTACGGTTTCCCATTCGCACATGTCCGGAAAAATGTTTGGCAGCGTTTTTCCAGCCAGCGACTTTTGCGCCGCCGCCAATAAAAAATAAAAAAAAAAGATGGAAAATGGAAAAACTACAACAAATTTTCATGTGCCATGTACCTTGTTTTTCGCAGCGAACTTTTTGGAGTGGCGCAGAATATTTTTGGAAATTGCATTTGCGCCAGGCGACTGAAAGAAATGTGAGACTGTGTGAGTGTGTGTGGGTGCTTGTGTCGCCCTGCCCACACACATACAGAGTCAGTCAGCCAAGCATCCAACCAGTCAGCCATATTTTTGCCCCTTTGGGCCATAAAAGCTAAAATGTTTGGCAGCTCAAATGAACGCAGCAAGAAGCGAATGCGCCCAAAGTGGATTACCAGCGATGCCGATGCCGGCAACTGTAGCTGCCACGCCCACGGACTACTATCCAGCCCCCCTTTGGGCAGCACAAGGTGTTACCGTTCCGGCTCTCATTTCTGCTGTTTTCCTGATCCTTTTGATACGCGCCCATGTCTGGCCGCCGCCGCCCGTTTTGTCTATTCAATTGAGCTGGTTAACAAGTGCAGCTAGCGGCTAGCTGGCAGCAGCAGCGGCAGCAGCAGCAGCTCAATATCCGTAACCATAGCCGTATAGCCCCCGTCTGGAGCTAAGTGCCAGCCAGCATTTTTATTGGCTTTGAGCTCTGATGCAGTCAGCTTGCGTAAAAGCCCGCGTCCCGTCACAATCGCTATGCGCTGCGAGTTGTAGTTGCAGAAAGTGCTTCTCGGTGAGTGAGACTTGAATTTTACTGCTGTATTCTGCATATATAATGCTAGGAGAGAGAGAGAGAGGGAGCGAGGGAGGGAGATCTCTAAGGGGATTTATAGATTATAGCTTGGCTATCAGCTTGGCAATTGTTTACACGAATTGATTCACTGCAAAGTCAACAGATTTTTCAGCTTTTGTTTGGCTCTCATATATGTTGAGCTTGTGACTTGTTGGATGGATTGGTTCTACTTAATATATATTATAATAGTTGCAAGTCTGTTGCAAAAAACAATTTATAAAAGATCTGCAAAGTAAATGCTGATAAGTCTGTGATCATTATGTTTTATAGCAATTAATAAATATATATATAAGATACAGAATAATGTATATATAATAATATAATCTTAAATAAATTTTCTAATTTATTTTTTATTTTTATTTTTTGCTTTTACAGAATAAAATTGATTGAAACTATATTTTTTTAACTGTCCTTAAAGAATTTCAAACATTTCTCGGACATTTATTTATTTTATTTAATTATTTTGTTTTTATTTAATATATAACTTTACTTGAATTATAAATATATATATTTTAAAATTTTATTATTAAAATATATGTTTTTTATTTTTGGTATTATTATATTTTTTATATTTTTTTATATTTATATTTTTATATTTATTATACTATTTTATTTTTATTTGATATTTCATTTTTATTCATTTTATTTAATAGTTTCCTAGATTTTTCCTGCTGCTATGCTTTATATATATTTATACATATTTCGCAACATAAATCCATCTATCAATAACTCAGAGTTAAGTCCGCTGTATAGACACATTGATAGTTGAAAATGACTTTGTTAATTTAAACACAGAGCCGGGCAGCTGCATGGCCACGCCCAGCTGCATATCCAGGCGCACATTTGTTATTCACGCGCCAGCCAATTTCAGTTGTGTGCTCAAAAAAATGAGAGCAGATATATAATGGCATTTTTGTGCAGTTAGCTTTAATTGTTGGGCATTTTTAATGCCTGAACAGACCCGGAGAATGCCCGCACAATTGCCGTGCGTACATATGCAATCGAGTGCATCCGGCAACAGATGTTGCGGTTGTCATTAAAACGCAGCGTAAAAACGAAATGTTTGCCAATCCATATATATATGTATTCACAATATATATGCATGCATATATGTATATATAAATAAGCAAAAACCAAATTTGCGAATTTAATTAAATCGACAGAAAGTAGCGTTCGCTTTGGTTTTACGCTTTGACTGCGGCCTGCCGTGCCCCGCCTCGAATCTATTGTGAGTGCGAATCGAAACGCATGTCCATCGATGTGAATCACATTTGAGCCATCGATATGGACGAGTTAACTCACACATTACAGCCGGGCTGAGCTTAAAGTGAGTTACCAGCTGTCATTCAATTAAACCGATCAACGTCACGCGACCAGCACTGCGCAGCACGGAATGAAATACAATTTGTAGAGCACATAATGAATTTAAATATATGTGTGTATAAAGGGAATTAATAAACAAATTAAATGATTGTGAGGGATGTCTTGAATGCGATTGGAATTTGACTGATTTATAGATAAATGCCAGAGCATTTTTTTCTTTTTTTTTTTTTGTAGGTCGATAATGTAGGATTTTATTACAATTTTGTGGGTTTATTTTATGTTACTTTAAAAACTTTAATTAAAATATAAAAACTTATTTAAAATAAGAATAATAATAAAAAAATAAATAAAATTAAAAATTCAATTTTAACAGACGTTTTAAAATAATAATAATAATAATAAACAAGTTAAAATATTTAAAAAATAAAAATAATAAAATAACTAACAATAATATTTAAAAAAATCTAAATTATATATTAAATTCAATTAAAAATAATAAAAATAATAATAATAATAATAAATAATAATAAAATAAAATAAATAATAATTATAATAAAATAGGTAATAATAATAAAATAATTAATAACAATAATACAAATAATAATAATAAAATAATAAATAATAATCATACAAATATTAAGAATAAAATATTGAATATTAATAATACAAATAATAATAATAAAATAATTAATAAAATAATAATTCCCCCAACTTTCAGTATAGCAACATAGTGTCTAACGCTAATTCCTGCAGCACATCAAATCCTTGCCAAAAACCACAAAAAACAACATCTGAACACTGACAATTGCAACTTCATTTCCAGTTTGCATTATCTTCAGCTGGGCTTCAACAGCCGCATAAAATATTTATGCGAATGGTTGCCTCAGACATCGAGCGCTGACTTCACGTCACTTCAGTTGACTCAACTGGCAATTAGTGTCGCCCAGCTGTGGCAGCCACAGCACGGCTGTAAATAGAGCTCATTAATAACCGTAGCTAGGCGAGTCGTGGCGATGCTAATGCAAATGTTCATACATCACTCATACGTCATGTGGGTTAATCCAATCGTTACATGGCTGCCAGTGACTGATATCTGAGTCGGATGCTCCACTGACAGCTCCTCGTCACTTGGCGCCTGGGAAATATCTAATCTATGGCTGAATGATGCGCAGCCCCCAGTTCCATTTGCTGGATATCAATCAAAATGCTAATACCCCTTAAATGCGCCACGGACCCAGGACTTGGGTTGCATAGACTCCGCGGCTGCTTACGCAGAGTGTCGATTCGCTTAAATATACAACTTAATTGACGAACAGCAGTAAAGTTTTTAATGAGTAAATTAGTTGCACAACATTCAGCGCTCTTTAAGCCTTTGAGAGGAGAAATATATGTAAAAGCAAGTTTATAAAAGTTGAAAATAAAGTTTGCCAATACTTTTAACAAGCACGGCAAAAGTTGTTTCAGCTGAAAACTGAAGGCCAAGTGCTATTTGCTAAAAGTATTTTTAAGTAAAAGAGAAATGTAAATGCAGATAACAGCAGAGTGTCACCGACTAACGAATACTTGCTAGAGACAACTGAGTGTCTGTTTAGCCACTCCCTAATGGGTATGGAACTTATATTTCTAACTATGGGGTGAGTCAAGTGTTATATAAAAAATTCCTATCCCTTCTACAGTTTCTAAATTCGTTAATCAGTATCAGTATTCATGTTTCGGACTGTCAAAAGTAATTAAAAAATTATGAAAATTGCTTAGTATTCGGACTTAGTTGATTTCTGGACCTGGCTGCATCTGCTGTAATTAGAGATGGCTAGAAAACCGCCTCCAATACCGGCCACGCATGAGCGCACGCCCGGACCCGTCGGTCAGGATACCAAGGCCAACAACGATAAGTTTCTCAAGGATGTCGTCGAAACCACCAACAAGTACCGCCAGATGCACGGCTGTCCCAAGCTGAAGGTCAACAACGACCTCAACAAACATGCCCAGGAATGGGCCAATGTAGGCATTATTGGTTCATAATTGTGACTGAATTCAGTTTTTTATTTGTTATGCAATTCGCAGCATTTGCGTGATAAGAACATCATGGAGCATCGCCCGAATCCCAAGTATGGCGAGAATATATTTCTATCCGGCGGCATGGATGTAACTGGCGACTTGCCCGTGGACATGTGGTACCGCGAGATAAACGCCTTCAATTTCAATAAGCCCGACTTCACGCCCACCTCTGGCCACTTCACGCAGCTGATCTGGAAGGCCTGCACGGAGATAGGCTCCGGCGTGGCACGCAGGTGCCTATGCCGGCTGCATTTCATGCCGATTCAATCCGATTTCTAATTGCACTTCTCTTGCAGAGCGGATCGCACCTGGGTAGTGTGCAACTATAATCCCCCCGGCAATGTGGTGGGCCAATTCAAGGAGAACGTGCCCAAAAAGCTTTAGCCTTAACCTAGCATAACGCCATCGAGAGCTGTACTGCAGGTCCAGAAATTGATATTGTACACAGCGCTAATACCTTAGTGGCTATTTGATATCTTCTATATACAAATTGAGAATTATTGAAGCAAGTGCGACGTGGTGAGGTTTTTCTTGGGGGGTGTTTAACAGATGTGATTGACAAGCTTTAAGTCTTGGAGAATCTGAAGCTGGCGAAGCATATATAAGTTACAGTCATTAGATCTTTGTCCTTAATATAAGTTCAAGTTACAGTTGTTATCGATTTTTATAGAGTTTTGGCAACTATCGATTGCCATGAGGGTGCGTTCGACATTAACATTTATCACTATTAAATAATTACTGACCAAGCAACTGTGATACTATTTTCGATAACTATAGCTCTAGAGTAGTTGCAGTAATCGATAACATAAACTTATCGATATACGCAGCAAAGTTTGTCATTTAAGTATAAATCATTTTTCGACTGTTGAACTTGTGAGAATATTTTTTTTTTAATTTACCCAGCTGCTGCCTTGGCTGTTCATGTGCAACAAGTTGCATAGCTTCAGTCTTAGACCCATATGATGAGTGAAGAAAATATAGCAAACAGTTGTGAAAGGCTTTAAGTTTAGTTTATTTTCTATATTAATAACAATTTACATGAAGTTCTTCTTCACTTCCAGACTAACTACAGACTGAACTTAGAGCTTCTTCATCGATACCATCGCCATCAGCAGTTGGCACTGTTGGCACTCATGGATGGTTAACATGCCTGATATAGAACCAGTTTGGGCGCCAATAGATAAGTGTTCTACAAGCAAAAGTAGTTCAAAGAGATCTCTCTTAGACACCCAATATACATTGTTCTTTAGCTGCCTGCCCGATTCAATTTAGCTCAGCTCGACACTAAGCCAGGCATATCAAAATTTGGCCTCGTAACACGATGCCTGGGCCTGAATTATTTTTATTGAATTTTCTGCTGCGGTGGTGGAAATTTAACGCTTCGCCGGCTTTGGCTCCTGAGCTTCGGGCGCCAAATTTAATTTCGCACATTTTTTGCGACAATTTTCAAGTCACACATCATTAATTTTGCATTTTTGCCATAAATATCCGGCTAGGACAGGCGGGCGGGTGGGCGTGGCGTGGCAACATGACTGACACGGACATGCTGTTGCCCTCTGTCGCTTCATGAAGGTGTCATGGCTGCCCAGGGCGAAACATGGCCATGCCCTCGACGATTGCTGCCTGTTGACAGTTTTTTGCGTATTTTATTTTTGAGTCTGTTTTGCTTGTTTTTTTTTTTTTTTTCATTTTTATTTTTTTGCTTTTGGTTTTTTGCTTTTCAAATTAAAAACGGCAAATTTCATCATAAAAATTCATAGTCTACTCTCGGGGCGTTAAATCGTGGGACGCCCACGTTATGATCACATTTCTCACCAACTGTTTGCTGTTGCTGTTGCTATTGTTGTTGTTGTTGTTGTTGTTGTTGTTGGCTTCGCATATTGCCATTGCGCCTTTGTTGACTTCCGCTTTGTTTTTGTTGTAGCCGGCAGCATTTTTGTGGCAAGCTGCCAGCCAACTTTGATGCGTTGCTAGAGTCAACGCGTATGTATGTGTGTGTGTGTGTCTGTCTGTGTGTGTTTGTGTATGTGTTTGCTCGTTTGCTTGTCACTTGTTGGCGGTGTGAAATTGAAGCCAGCAGCAACAGCAGCAGCAGCAACAGTCAACGTAACGAACACCCGCCAAAAGTGGTTTATTGGGTTAGGTTCATGGTTTATGGTTTATGTGGAAGTTCTTAAAGCCGCTTTTGAAATCCTTTAAAGCTGTGCAGCATAGCCTGAATATGCGTTGGAGCAGTAGACGAAGAGAAGCTTTGTTGAGATAAACCAAAAGGTTACTAGCTATATATATAGAATATATTATATATATATTATATATTATATTATATATATATTCTATATATATCTATATATAGAATATGTATCATATATATATATAGGTTTACCCAGTGACATGAGCTATAGCTACGATTCCTTGTTTTTAAAGAGAACTAATTCAAGTTTCTATTGTGGGCAAGCATTGTTAAGCCATTTGATATGACAATAGTTAAGCTGTAATAATTGAAGTTAAATTAGCGTATGATGACTTTTAAGTGACATTGTAAAGTGACCTACGAGGAGTCCAGAAGTTGCATTTTTTTTTTTTTTTTGGTCTACATTCGACTGGACCAGCTCTTTTATTACTGAATTACCCAATTACTGAGCTCATTAGTTCAGTCCTTGATGTCCTGTCTGTTCTGGCAGCTCTTACGGCCACGTTTAGACTTGGTTCTTAAATATATGGCTATAGGTGCCTCGGTAGTAGAAGTAGCAGAGTCTGTCACTGAAGAAGACTTAGAAGAGGTTAGTATGATACGTATATACCCCACACACGCGGTAAGTATGATAGGTATATCCTCTTGAATCTTTTGCGTCTTCATTTACCTTCATCTCCATAAATGCCTTTTTCTATTAGAATTTATTGCATAGCCACAGCAAACTATAGAAGCATATCAAATGCACATAAAAAATAAATTTTAATTTAATTAATTCATATTTGACTTTAGGTCAAATCTTCAAGCAATCAGCAGGCACACAAAAGTTTGCCTTTGATCAGCTTGATTTTAATAAAGACAATATTTATTTTTTTATTTATTTTTATTATTATTTATTAATATTATTATTTTTTATAATTTTTTTATTATTTATTTTAAACAGAAACAGCCATATATTCACATATATATACTTTATGGCCATTCAATCCGCTTCGTTTGCAGCATATAATCCGACTGATTCAAAGTATTCAATTGCATTTTGAACAGCATTAACGAGCAGCTGAGCTGCCCTGAACTCGACCCTTTGGCAGTGCAATAAAGTTGAGCAATGTAATTAAGGCTGACGAAGCCGGACAGCAGGTGGGTCAGTCTGCCAATTGGCAAGTTTTAACCAGAGCCGGGCTGCCTTTACCTTTTCATTTATGCAATGCAAATGCGCCGGAGAGCCAGCGAGAGGAGCAGCTCAGCTTCAAACCAAAATGCAGCTCGATGCTTTTTATGCATTGTAATTTTCGCGTAATTTCGCATGGTAAACGTGAAAATGCCCGGCTATTTCTGCAACAACAGCGAGAGCAGCAGCAACAATACGCACAACAACAGGAGTATCTGCTTACGGCATAGTCTCATTTATTTTAATGTGTCGACGCTGACGACGTGCAAATGGTTGTGAGTTTGCCCCAGCGCTGAGCTGCCAGCTTTTCAGCTCCTTTTGCCCGCTTTTCAGTTTAAAAGTGCAGCTGCAACTTCTGTCCGCTGTCCGCAGTCCGTGTGTCTGTGTGCTGTAATTATTAAGCTGACATTGCAGCTGCCGCCTGCTGCTGTTGCGCTGTTCGCTCTGTGTCAGTGCAATGGCAGCGGGAGCAACAATAGCCGGCTCATAACAATGCCAATTTTAATGATCATTGCAATAAGACAATAACCATAAAAACTGCACAGCGACACGGACAGCAGCAACAACTTTAACCATATAATGCTACGCATTTATTGGGCTCATGGGGCGTATTAATAATATTCAGCTCTGGCCTCTGATGCGATGGAAAAAGGGCGCCTTAAGTCGCACAATGAAATCGAATTAAATTTCAATTTGAACAGCAAATACATGCAACATAAATTGCAGCGACATATGCGACAATTTACAGTTCTTTTGTGCTGCATTTGCGTTTATGTTTTATCAGTCAACATATGGCTAATTTTAACAATTTTTTAAAAATAAATTATCATGCGGCATTGTCATAAATTTCCACGCGTTTTTTATGCCTTAAGTTTTTTGCGCCATTGCAGCAAATTTGTATTTATTGCCAGAATTATTCATGGCCAAAACAGAGTTTTTCTGGCAGCAACTGAAATAAACTCGCTGCCAAAATATTTAAACTTGGCATTTCGAAGAACTGAATCAATTGTTTAATTTTGTTTACAGCATTGAAGCAATTCATAAGAATTTCTGTAATATTTTATATATATTATATATTCATAATTAAATATGAGTCAATTTGTTGGTACTTAATTTAAATTTAATAAATTTGTTTGCAATAAATACCCGCTAAGCTGCCTTCCAGTATATGCTCTTTCACACTGCCATTGCTAGTTGCCTGCACTTCGTCCAATGAGATCGATCATAGCGACGCGATGCTCTCTGAGAAGCCTGAGTAGCCATTTCGCTCGCACTCAGCAACTGTCGGAAGTAGCTTCGGCAATGCTATCTTTCCCTCTCGCGCTCGCTGCAGACTTTATCCAATCAGTGCGCTTCGAGACAAAATGGTTGAAGTTCCTCTACCTGCTTACGCTGCTCTCCCTGCTGGCAAGCAGTAATGCAGCAGAGAAGAGTGAGAGAAGGTTTGCCACGCTCATGTAAATATTAACATGATTTTGATGAGAGTTTAACAGCAACTCTGTAACAGTTCTCAGCTATTAAAATTTAACATCATTATAAACTGCAAACGGTAATAGCAGAGGAAGAGTCCCTGTTAACAGGCTCTAAAATTAACAGAGACTGTTAAATGGATGTATATTATCGTTAAAGCATTACAGAGGAATAGTAAATGATATGCAGCTCCTCAATATATATGTTAGCTAAATGTAGTCTATCCCCCCTTCAGATTTTCGCTATAATAGCATATCGATTTGTTACTCGAAGTCAATTTTTGCACTGATAGCGTCCTACAATGGCTGTTCAATTAGCCAGACGTGCAGGCACCGCTGTGAATAAGCTATAAATATTGTGAATAGAATAAACACACTCAGGCACACACACTCAGAGATATTGGACTACCGAGTGGCACCTAGAGAAGCATTCTTGCATAAATTACAATCTGCAACGGCAACGGCAACGGCAACGGCAAGTGAAATGAGAATCAGAAAAACGAATTTGTGGCACAGGTGAAGTCTCTGGGGGCAGGGGGAGGGAGCTGGGCGCGCGGATAACCAACATTGGCAAGGATAGCAGCTGGCAGCAGAAGGAACTGCCTGCTGCATTAACCCAGCACTGTCTTGGCATTATTTAAAATCACAAACCCTTCAAATTGCATTTTAATAGAATTTATTGCGCCAAACGATTCGAAAAGAAATTCCCACAACAACCAACAGAGAGGGAGAGAGGGAGAGGGCGGGGAGCCTGGGGTCAAAGGGGAGCTTCGAATAATTGCGCGCAACTGCAACACTTGACTTTCATGTTGTTCGAGTGCCATAAAATGCTCTATTCTCTGGGAGCAGTCACAGTCAGAGTCACAGGCAAAGCCAAAAGGATGCGATAAGCACGGCATTTCCTTGGCTTCCTTCTTGCTATTTTTATTTTCGTTGTTGTTGTTGTTGTTGCTGTGAGCAACGAAGCGCATCAATTTCGAAGCACAAAACTACAATGAATACGGCGAAAAATACGATATTCGCCTGGCCTCGACGGGCAACAGTCGGGACAACAAATTATTACTTGGCTCAACTCCAAAATGTTTAAATTACAATTTCCACAAAATACATATATATATATATATATGTTGCGCGAGGAAGAGAGAGAGAGGGGAGAGAGGGGGGAGAGTGTAAGTGAGCTGGTAAGAAACCATTTTAGTGCGCCCGTGGCGAGTGCCCCATGGCCATAATTTTCATGAAAATCAACAGCCATGGGATAGGCGCTGTCGGCCCCGCCCCAGTTGCGCGCTGATAAACTGCTCTGGGAATTGCCCGCCCACCTGCTGCTGTTGATCCTTGTCTTTCGGCTTATCAACGCTGCGTATACGCAATATGCATAATTATTACCAACTTTATTTATCGAGCACTCAAATAAATTGTTCTTTTGTGTTTCGTTTTAATCGGCTTATTTAACAGGCATTACGAACAGGTCAGTTTTTGGTTGAATTATAATTGCTGTGATTATTGTGAGTTCATTTGGAGGAACTTAACTTCGATTGAGTAAAGTTTTGAGTGCCATTGATCTCAGACAGTCTTAAGTAGAGCTAAGGTATTTCTTGAGCCAAACATGGCCACATTCCATTCATCAGAGAGATGACTGGAGCTGATCATTGCAATTTGATGGAGCTTAACAAAATTGATTGAAGAAGCACCAAGAAATCTGATCTGATCTGATATGGCCTGTCATCATATCCTTGCCAAATGTATATGCTAACCTTTAGGAAGACTGTTCACGGCTGAATACGAATATTAAGATAAGTCATATCAGATCAGCTCAGATCAGGTTTAGTTAAGGTACTTTCTCTCTTCAATTATCGTCTGTTAAAGCAGAGATAGATAGTGGCCCTAGAGCATATTGCTTTCAGCCTCAGATTTAGCACAGTCCTAGCCTTTGGCCATGATTGCTCTAAGCTTGCATGAGCATGAGTGTAGGTAGTATGAGTATTAACTACTCTGAGTGAGCAGACATATTCAACCAAGTTGACCAACTGTTTCCTTTATCAGTTAATGAAACAAAGATCTTATGCAGTCTATCACTATCTGACTTAAGAGGCTTCATCTTTCTCCACTCGGTCACAGCTTCAGCTTCATGCATATTTTTTTCTGGGCACTCGCGCATATCTTTATAATTAAAACCCATCCAGGCTCCACAAAAATTATCTAAATGTGAATTCCATTTGAGCGAGAAAAAAGTGCGCGTTAAATGAGAGAAGGACAAAGAGCAAAGGGCAAAGATCAAAATAGTTTAAATGCCATTAGCACAATGCGCTGTGAGCTGAACCAGGGATAACAGGCAGGCATAGCCAGGCAGGACATCAGCTGGGTCCTTCGGCCAGCGGCTGACCAGAATTTGGTGGTCAAGTTGGCGCTGCTTGCTCCAGCGCGCTGCGGGCAGCGTTTCTTTAGCGCTTAGCTCATAATTTCAGCTGTCCTTTTTTTTGCATGCTGGAAAAACTAATGTGTGGTTGGCGCTTTTTCCGGGCCACCTTCGCGGCATGTTTAAATTATTTTAGTTTTGTTTGTGGTCTTTTGAAATTGCGTGTGCCAAGACTGCAGGCGCAGGGCTCGCTGGACAGGCATTTAAAAATGCATTAAGAGCTTTAATTAAAATTTTGTTGAAGCGACTTTTTCAAACTTGGCCAGAACTAAATAAAAATTGTCTGCAGTTGCCTCTTTTCCAAGAGAGAGAGAGAGAGAGAGAGGGAGAGAGAGAGAGGGAGAGGGCATTGCCCTCGCTCATGCAGCATTCACCTTAAACAAGTAAAAAGCAAAACTGAAATGAAATAAGAAGCAAAAAAACGAATTGCGGCTCATGTCCATGGCGACAACTAGCATATGCGGCCGCTAGGTGGCGCTGCCGCTGGCACATTTACATGCATGACTACGTGTCCTTTTAATATCCTGTATACGCGCCGCTCCAAAACTTCCGCTAGCAAATAAATAAAATGAAATATGAGCACAGGATTCACAGCATACATTCTTCTCGTAAATAACTGCATGCTCCCAGCACAGCAAATGCAACTGGAGCTGGAACTGGAACCGGAACTGGAACTACAAAGGCTAAGCTCTTTATGGATGCTGCTCTGCCTTTTGTCCGCTCAATTAGGCTAGAGTTTCTTGAGCAATATGCCTTTCTTTACTGAGTTTTCAGAGAATGTGCTGACTTCGTATCTCAATTATTTTACAGGTGAAATTGTAGCCAAATTGGAAGTTGCGCTTAGGTGTCAAACGTGTTTGACTGAGTGGCAGCTGGCCCAGAGTGAAACGAGGTGGATGGCTTAAAGGACTATTTGTGGGAGAATTTACTATAAGTAAAGTATGCAGTATGGAGTAAATAGCTGCTAACTTCACAAACATTTTTAAACAATAATGAATAATGAATAATGAGTAATGCATAATGAGTAATGAATAATGAGTAATGAATAATGAGTAATGAATAATGAGTAATGCATAATGAATAATTAATAATGAATAATTAACAATTAATAATGAATAGTGAATAATAAATAATGAATAATGAGTAATGAATAATGTATAATGAATAATCAATAAAAAGAATATATATATATATATATATATATATATATATATATATATATATATATATATATACATATATAAATAATTAAAATATATATATTTCTAATATATTTTTATATAAATAATTTTGTTAAATTATTGTTAATTAATTTTATATAAATTATAATATTTTAATAATACCATTTTAAATATTATTAATAAAATTTTAAACTTAATAAACTTATTTTTGTCCATAAAAACTATTGCAAACTCTTACCTCACACATTCAGCTCCTTTAAGCCGTTGCCCAATCAATCAGAGCAAATCGAAAATAATTTTAAATTCATTTAAATAATTTGAGTAAAAAGATAATGTATTGCTTGCACTCCCACTCGCAGCACTTTATTTCAGCTGCCCTTTAGGCTACCAGATACTCTGCAATTAGTGGCAAATTTCATGCTTCAATTTACTTTTATTTTCCGTGCTATTTGCATAATTATTTGTAAATATCGGGGTGTTTCGTTACAATGCATCAATGCTATAATTATTATTTGCATAATTTGACCTACTCGTGCTAATGTTAAATGATTTAACAACGACTACCTGTTCGGGCGCCCACTTTGGCCCACTCTGGCACCCACTTCGCAACACCTGCACACAAATTTCAATTAGGAGCATTTGGCAAAATTTTGCCAAACATTTGGAGTGTCTGGTCCGAAATTAATTTGTTTGTGTAACAGGACAAACTAACAACTACAGTTGATGTCCAACCCTTCGCACCTGACCCACCTCAGCCACCTCAGGCAGCTCGCCCACTTCAACACTCGGCGTGTTCTTGGCCAGATGCTGTTCAAACAAATTGCGTACGTGTATGTGGCGCTGGGGTCCTTTGCTCCTTTGGTAATTGTAATGCAAGCAAATAAACGAGCAGGTGAAACACGAATATTCATACACGCCTGTCCCCGGCAATGAGTAAAGGGAGCTTAGCCCGTGTCTGATACAAGGACACACAGGACATTCAGTTACACAATATACATATGCATGCAGCTAACGCCAACTCATTGAGCGAACGTGTGGTTGGGTCGGTCGTTGGGTCGGTTTTTTGGTGGGTCGGTGGGTTCGTTCTGCGCAGCAAATGTCACCAAATTTCCCCAATCAACACACATTTCTAATTTCAATTATGTTTCCTTTTTTTTTTGGGACTATTCTTATTTCGTTAGTTTGTTATAAATTAGAATTTATATTCGGGGCCAACAGGTTTGGCAATCCAATTCTTTTGGCGTTGACTGCAACTCAGCTAACTATTAATAATTAAATTAAAATCAAAATCTTTGTAAATATGGAATAATTAGGTAAGTTTTAAAATGCTCTAATGAAAGTATATGAACATGTTAGCTGAATTACATTATTTTAACATTATGTAAGTTAAATTAACATTATTTTAACATTATGTAAGTTAAATTAACACTATTTTAATTGCTTTCATTCAATTGAAACTTGAGATTAAACTTGCGAAGCTAAGCTTACTCATATAGAAGTTGTTGGCATTGATGAAGCGCTCGCTGGCAGCAACAAAGCGAATTTTGCCGTTGCTTATTTGCCATTCCTCATTTGCCGTTGCTTCTCTGTTTCCGCTATTTACTTTTGCCATTATTTACTTTGGCTTGATCTTCGGCTTTGCTATCTTATCAATTACCTACGCTCCAGCTGAGCTAATAGATTTACATTCGTAAAGAGAGCTATTGCGAGCAATTGTGCCGTTACCCCCTCTCTCTCTCACTTCCACTTCACATGCTTATTCGTTCGCTCAGCGCATTGGCTTGATCTTGCTCGTGGCTCAAGCTCGTTCGACGCATTAGTACTAGACCAGCTTTGGAACAGAGCAGCTGCGTGTGCATCGACTCCTCTGCAGTTTGTCTGTATATATGAAGATCTGCATATGCATTTGTGTGTATATATGTGTGTATGTATGAGGCGGACAGCACGCCTATTATATATGTATGTACATACGCTTGCTTGCAATTAGCATAATATTTGTACAAATAAAAAGACAAAAATAAAGCACAGTTAAGCTAAAGCTATATGAAAAAGCTCATTAGCTCTGCAATGCTAATAATATATATTGAATAACATAGTAAATGAAATAAATTAAATAAAAGATATAAAATAAATAAATAAAATATAATTTTTGTAGCATTTAGAATTTGTTTTAAAATTTTTAAATACAAATTAAATATTTATATAAATTTTAAAATTTATATAAATTTATATATTTTTGTAGATCAAATTAAAATTGAATTAAATTTATTATTAAAAAAAAAACATTACTAAATCATATTATAAATATTTCTAATATTTAACTCTTTTGTTAAACTTGGCTTCGCAGCACATCGAATTAATCTCTTTACTATCCTATATATATACACCCCTATACTCTTCACCTACATATGTCTGCTGTTCACACCCAATCCAATAACTTCCTTCACGTCAAGCTTGCACTGCCAGATGCACCTGGACAAGTGTGGAGTATTTTTTAATTAGTGCAATTCGTGTTCATTTAAGAATTCGCTGGTTTCGATTGCCAAACAACAGCACGAAATGCCGCTGGTGCTAGCCGCCAGCGCTTCGGTTGCTGGGATTGGACTGGGGGCATGGATTAGCTGCGCGTCTGTCAATCGATGGAGCTGTTGTTCGATTTCATTTTCAATTTCGCTTTTGTTTTGTTTGTGGGGCGAAATTGTGACAGCGACTGGTGCCGCGAACTGACCTATAAATCATCTAATGGCCGCAGCGTTTGGTTTGGTTTGGTTTTGGTTTCCAGCTGCCGCACACCCAGCCACCACCCACCACGTGTCCACACATGTGTCAATATTTGTGCGAAATGCGGTTGCAGCCACACCGACACAAAACACTCTCCATCATTCTTGGCACAGGGCGAGCTGGGCTGGGGCTTTGGGGTTTTTTCGGTTGTTGGGTTCGATTTTTCTTGTGGAATTTGTTGCTGCGCTCGCAACGGTTTAGCTTTGGACATTTTTGCAGCACTTGCATTGTATATCTGTCTGCGGGTCTCTCTGTCCGTCGAGGAAGACATGCTTTTAGTTGTTTAAATTTGAGCTGCAGCGTGTGGCCCATACAAATAAAACAAAAGCGCATATAGCAAACAGCTCACCGGGCACTTTGGCCTGGCTCTGGACCTTTTTTGGATTTATTATTTCTTCGATTTTGGCAAATTTCCTATTGAATATTTCAGCTATTTCCGCATGATGGAAGTCATCTATTGGCTTTTTGCTTAATTTCCGCGTTTTTCTCCCTCTCTCTCTTTCTCGTTTCTCTATATTTCTGCTTTGGAGTGCTGGCACCACATACGGACAGCCAGCTGGACATCTGCTTTACAGTTCATTTGTCATCGAATTGAATTTTACTTGTCAGTTTTCTTTTCCACTTCTGGCTGGCACTACATGGCGTATGCGCAACTTATTTGCCGTCTGTCATAGATACGGAGAGGAAAAGGAAAAAAATGATGAAATTAAATGCATCCGAGTGTGAAATTGCCAGCAGCCATAAAAGAGTTACTAAACGCCACTGATAAGCAACTGCAGGAGCAGCCGGCCAAAGCTGCAAATTTATTTATCATTTTGACTTCGTTTCGATGCAGTTGCAAATGCCATCAATAAAATGCGCTCGATTGAGGCACTCCCTCACACAGTTTGAATTGCATTTAATGGAAACATAAATCTTTAATTAAAATAAATATATTCAGTTCTACAAGCTGAAGAGAAGACTGTAAATTGAAAATAAAATAGAGATAGAAGCGATAGGCTAACTGCCTCCCAGCTTAAAGAGATCAAAAATAATACATATTAAATATATATAATTTAATTGTCCACAGAGTATGGCTCAGTCGCCTAAGCTCGCCTATTTTTTGTTGTTTTGCAACTCGCAATGAGTCAAATAAAAATTAAAAACATTCATTTAAACTTTAAGCCCCGGGGCAGAGTTCGCAGCGCAGTGGCTAGTCCCCAAGAAGAGCTCAAATCTTGGCGCTGAAGCTGCGGTGGCTCCCAAAATAGCCATAAATTTAAGCGCTAAAAAAACAGACGTTGAAACGCAAAACCAAATAAAAAAGAATCACATAGAAGAGAGTAGAGCAAGAGAGAGTGTAAGAGAGAGAGAGAGAGAGAGAGGGAGAGGGAGCTGGCAAGAAAAAAAGGCCGCACAGAATTTGCGAGCAAGTTACGCCCGAGGAATTGTGCTTAATTTACTTTTGCTTCCCTTTCGCAGGATCCTCGCTGGCACTTCCTTTTGCGTGGCTTCCTGCTGCGGGCCTAATGACACTTTAAAAAATTTCATTTATTTGTGTAATAAAAATATGCATTAGCCGCAGCTTAACATAATTAATTTGTTAAAATTACCCAACATTTCGTTAGGGCATTCGCTGGGCTGAAGTGTGTCCACAATTGATGCTTAAATATATTGTTTTCCACATAGATGGAGAAGTCGCAGTTTGGCTGGGCATGCCGCTGCATGCACATAGCTGCCCCGGCCACGTCGCTGCAGCAAAATGATGTTGCTAAAGTGCAAATGGTAAGTGGCAGCATCCCATGCTGTTGCCTTTGGGGAGCTGCGGACTCTCAGCAAAAACATTGTCTTTTGTTTAACGGCTGCATTAAAATAAACAAGCGGCTGTCTTAACAACGAACTGCAGATACCCTGTAGCAAAATTATATTTTAATTCAAAGTTGAATGTGAGTTAAAACTCTGCAAGTTGGAAGCAAAGAGAGTTGGAAGAGTTGCAAGAGATGTTAAGGGTATGAAGAGGGTATATATATATCAATTAAAATTAATTCATATTATTCAAGACTTATTTTTTACATAATTCAATAGCTTTAATATAATATAAAATCTATAAAAATATTTGCTTCAATTTATATTTGCCTAATTCCCAATAGATACGCATTAATGCTTGACTTTCCTGCTCGGAAGTGTATGCCAAGGCTCATACAGACAACGCTGCACACAGCCCTGAACATGTACGCATAACAACACACACACACACACACAGAGCAGCAGCATCCGTGGGTGTAGTTTGCTAGAGTATCCGGAGCGGCGACAGCAGCGCGAGGCATTAAGCACGTCGGCAACATAAATATTTTAATTTTGCTAAAAATTTTGTGCTGAAAAGTCGCTTTTTTGCATTAGGAAGTGCGAGGCGAAGACACACACACACACACGCACACATACACAGCATTAACTAAACAAAATGGCGCCGACGAAAGGATGCGCATCGCAGCGCAGCGTGGCTGATTGTTGTTGTGGCCTGCCTGCCCGCCTGCCCGCCTGCCCGCCTGCCCGCCTGCCATGGCGATGTTTGTAATGATAAGCGTTGTTAGTGTTTTGCTTTAATAGGCAAAATTATGTTCATGCACTCACACAGACACACGCACGCACACAGACAAAGGCTTTGACTCAAACACGGCTCAAAGGCATAAATTATTGCGGTTAACAGACAACAGCCAGCGCAGGACACATAGCACCAACAGCAGCAGCCGCCGCCGCACACGTTGCAGCAAGTGAATGGCCGCTGGCTGCGTCGAGCTTAGGCCAAATTAAAATATTGTCGGCCTGGCCTATATGCAACATAATGAGGCAAATGTAACTAAGACTCTGTGCTGAAAACTGTGTGCAGGCGGGAGCTGCTCGAACTTTGCATAGATTCTTTAACATAGTTTATTCAGTAAATGTAAACTGCAAAATGTTAAGTAAACATTTACTATGAAATGGCTATAGAAATGATAAAGTTAACTTGATACTCAATGCTCTTCAGATACTCAATAGTATTCAGGAGCTTGTCCATAGTCCTCTCTTATATTCATATTATATTCCCTTATAAATTATATTCTTATATTCAGGCTAGGCATGTATGTAGTCTCGTGAAATAGTGGCCACAAGTTCAGTTTTCTTTCTTTGAAACAGATTTATTAGTGATATTCCCACAATTGATTCCACAGGCTTATCAAAACTTTACCCATAGCAAAATCTTTCTTGGGCAACAGCTCTTTCCCCCATAACAAATTTCCATAAAACCAAAGACACTTGCAGTAAAACTTATAAAGTGTTGCCTAGTTTATTGTTTATTCCACAATTTCACCGGAAAAATTAGCCAAAATTTATTCAAAACTTTGCTCACTATCGTTAGGTCAAGCACTTGCTATAGATGCGACCTTCTCATATCCGAAATAGCTGTAATTATAACGCATAGAAGCATAATTTTCATCCAACTAAATTTATATCCGGAGGGTGGTCAGTGCACCTGTATAAGATTCTATATTAATATATATATATAGTAGAGTAGCTAGAGTCATACGAACTGTCAACTTGTATGTGTCAGACGAAAGTCCTGTATAAGAGTTTGCCATCCTGTTCTATTGTTCGTTCTCGCCCTGTTCTATGTTTACGCAGTGGAGCCGCGTCTTTGGGCAACAGCCTTAAATATAGCATATAGAATACCGATGCTGATTGCTAGTATTACAAGGCTCTTGAAGAAACTACTCAGTAGGGAGTAATCCTGATCGTGGAAGGGCATCGCGCCGCACCTCGATTGCTGCGGGCAATGCTGTTGAGAGTGAGGCTGCTTATGGGGACTTGCATATTGTTCACAACGCAGCTGGTGGTTCGAGAACAAAAACTTCATAGCCTTGACGGGCAAGTCCCGTATTACATGATATATAGATGGGGCCGGAAAACATTCCGGATGCTCCTTTCTTAAATAATTCTCACAAGTTCTGCCGTTCGGTGACATTTTACAAACCAAATTTAGCACTTGTTTATAAGGTTGTTTCCAAGACATGTTTGCCAAAATAAAAAATAATTAAAATAACGGCCTAGTTATTCGTCCAAAAACAATTTTCAATTCTATACTGCCACTAACAACAATTTCAAACTAATCTATCATAAATATTCGTTCGACACTCTGCTCCCTGCAAATATCTGACTGGAAATTAATTGTTGACTTTGTTGTCGATCCCCCCCAGATCCAGAGAGATAACAGTTATGAGAGGCTGCATGAGTTCACCTCGAATGCTTACCTACGACATTGCCATGCCGTTGCTCAGCACTGTTGCTGTTAACTTAACAGCGTGACGTCACATTATGTATAATTTATGTATGTAACGGTATACATTTTATATTTGTTCATATATCTATATATATATATTTTTTTTAGCTAATTGCTAACAGTATTTTCAGCTGAATTTCTTTCTTCTGAATAATCTTAGATCAAATTGAAAGTTGTGACGTCACACCCGCAAGCTGTACTAAGTTTCAAACCTTAGGAGCATGCGAAACTGTAAAGGTGCCAGAGTTGCTGTGTGGAAAAACGATCGAAAGCATAGCTGAAATATATCGGAACTCTGTGCGCCTTTTATCGAAAGTTCTTTTAAGAGATTTTAGCTAAAATAAAAGAGTGGCGCTTGAGCAGTTATTTGCGGGATTCACCCAGATTAAAAATATGCTAAGAAACCAGAGAGATTGGCTGTTAAACGTATTGATGTTAGCGAAAGTGCTGGAATCGACAGTTAACAATAAGATATATCGAAACAGTAAGTGAATTTTACAGAATCGAAGCTGTGTTTCAGGGCAGTAGGCGATGCGTTTACAGGCGAAAAAGTTGCCGACATCTAAAATCGTCAGTCGAGCTCCATCAGTCGCTTGAGCAGTTTTAATTAGTGCACATTCCTTGAATTTCCAATTTTTACTCTGAAAATGGAAAATACCATTGATTTGGACGCATTGCAACCGAATCCATCAGCTCAAGCTGCCAATGGAAATGGAAAGCGAAATGCAGGTGAACATCGTGATGCAGACATTCGGGAGTGTGTTCCAAAGAAGCCAAGAATACGTAATCGCGATGTGAATTCCCAGCGATTGGATAAAAAAGAGGTGAGTCGAGAATTTAAATAAGTAGTTTATTCTGTATGCTATTCCATTTAATATATGATAATATATAATATACATAATATATGATAATTCATAAGTACTATGTCTTTATAACATATATCTTCGGGTGGTTTGTCTGCAGCATCCGGCAGATGCTGTACTGGTTCATGTTGATCATTCTCCTGATCGTAATCAGAAGGACGTAGAGACACCCGTTAAGCTTTATCGCGCTCGGGATTCTGACAACGATGTCGATATTGGACAACAGCGTTACAAGGGCCGTGGAGTACGTGGTGGCGGCAATGGCGCGGGTGGTCATAATGGCAACGGTGATGGAGGCCGTTTTCCCCATGGAGCTGGTGTGGGTCGCTATTCTGGAGGATCTAACAGCCACAAACATAATATGCAGCGCAGCGATGAATATTTCATAAGTCAGCGCCTGCGCAACCTAAGTGGCCCCACCCTGGAGCTGCCCTCACTCAATGATGAGGAGGAGTTTAAGTTTTCGGGCCGCAACCGCCTGTACGTTGGCAACCTGGGCGCTGCCTTGCAGAATGAGAAGGGTCTGCGCGAGTTGTTCAAGCCGTACGGCGAACTGGGCGATATCTTTTTTGGGCCCGAGAAGAAGTTTGCATTCGTTAAGATGGACTATCATGGCAATGCCGAGAAGGCCATGCGTGGCTTGGATGGCGTCATGACATTCGGGCGCCAGCTGCGTGTTCGTTTCGCAGCGAGTGCCACGGCGATCCGTGTCAGCAATTTGTCGGCCTTCGTCTCCAATGAGCTGCTCTACAAGGCATTCGAAGTCTTTGGGCCCATCGAGCGGGCAACCGTTATTGTAGATGAACGTGGCAACTCCATGGGCGAGGGTACCGTTGAGTTCGCCAAGAAATCGTCGGCCAACGTCTGCCTGCGCATGTGCCAGGAGAAGTGCTTCTTCCTGACTGCCGCGCTGCGTCCATGCGTGGTCGAGCCCAAGGAGCTGATCGACGAGTCCAATGGATTTCCCGAGAAGTCCATCAATAAGACGAGCCAATTCAACAAGGACCGCAGCTGTGGACCACGCTTCGCTGAGCTGGATTCGTTCGATCATGAGTACGGCTCGCGTTGGAAGGAGCTGCATCTGCTCTACAGAGCCAAGCGCGCAGCTCTCAAGCGCGAGATGAAGGCGGAGGAGGAAAAGCTGGAGCAGCAACTTGAGCTAATTCGCTATGAGCGTGAGACCCAGCTCTTGCGCCAAGGTTTGCATCATAAAATAACTGTGAAACAATTACTCATTCATGCCCAACATTTGCAGAGCTGCGTAAGCGTGAGGCTGACAATGAGCGCATGAAAATGGAGTGGGAAATGCGTCAGAAGAAATCGCTGGAGATGGAAATGTTCGAGGAGGAGGCCTTGCAGCGCCGTCAGAACTACCAGGTGATGCCGCAGAGACGTCGTCAACATGAGCGAAGTGCCTATAGACCGGAGCAGCCGAATGGCTTTGTCGGCGGCTGTGACTATACGACCAGAGACTTGAGCATCGACAACACACCTTTCGTGGTCTTTGGTAAATGATATTGAGATTTCATATACTCCATTTGAATTGACTCTAATATTTGATTAACAGATGAACCAAACAATGGAAATGTCACCTTGCCTGTGGCACATAATCAGGTATTTCTCTCATTTCTTTATTATGCAGTTAAATTTATATATATTAACACACCTTTATAGGCTTCTTATGACGTCAATTTCGAGGATAACAATCCAAACATAAATCCAGCAATTGGGGATATTAGCGATAATAATGTTCTATGGGGACGACGCACCATATAAGCTTTGGAGACAATTCCTGGCAACGAAAAAAAAAAACGAAACAAGAAGCACTCAAAATAGCTTACTTTGATTTATAATAACTATACGATTTATTGGAATTTTAAAATAAAGCCAATTGGACTTATGTCTAGATGAGCTAATTAGAGGACAAGCTAGTCTGATCATTGCTTATACAGATATCTATAGCAAAACAATAGTTAGTAAATGCCTTTAGTTATGTGCATAACTCATTCTTTAGTCTATATATATCCCATATGGCTCAGCAGCTGCTCTATTGTATCATTTGATTTACAGGTTTGTTGACACGCTGTACACATGTCAAGCCATCAATGGCAGACAGCCGCCAAGAGCACACTTGACAACGAGTTGATTGACAGACGAGCTGTCGACAGACGTGTAGACAGACAGACAGCCAGCCTGACAGACACACAGACAGACAGAGAAGCATAAGCCTCAAGTGCATTTGCCGCCTGTGTCGCATTCAATCTTCCATTCATCAATCTGCATAGTCGAATCAGTTTTTTGATTTGATTGCAGCAGATTTAAATTTCATCTAAACGAAGATTTTTTTCGAACTTTTTGATTTGCAGTGTGGGCAAATGTTTCATGTTGGTTTTATTTTACCGCAGCGACAACATTGCAACATTTAGAGGAATTAGATAATTAAGCGCATTATATCATTTGCCACGCAATTAGTATTGCGGCATTTATTATGTTGTGCGGTTCTAAAATATTTTTAGTACTTTATTTATTTATTTATTTTTTTTTTTTTGTAAATTTAACTTTTAGTTTTGAAATAATCTGGCAATTTAAGTGCTAAATGGATTAGAGAGAGAGAGAGAGAGCGAGAGAGAGAAAGAGGAAGACAGTGATAAAATAAATAAATAAAATTTATAAATTAAATATAATTACACTACTAATAAAATTTTATTTTTATATTTTCTTATGTCTTTTTAAACATTCTAAATATCTAGTCCAGCACTCACCACCTACCCTAGACTTTTTTTGTAATTAAATTAAATTTTATTTAGCTGCAATTTGTATTTGGAAGTCCTCTACATTTTATAATTAGTTCAGAGTATTTCCACATATTTATTAGTTGTATATTTATTAGAGAACCACAACGATTAACAACTGCCGTTGGCAGCGCGACGCACTGCGCTCCACTCGCACCACATTGCGTATGCTTAATGAGCGCACAGCTGAAACCTTGAAATGCACTTAAAATTCTTGGCTTTAGCATTTTGACACCGATTTTGGTTTTTGTTATCGACTTGTTTGGCTTGTCGTACATGCGTGTGTGTACATATGTTTTGCATGTGAAAATTGGCACACTTGCTGCATTCTGCAGTCTGCAGTCTGCATTCTGCGGTTTTCTAAATAACTCGCCAGCCGCATTTGTTGGGTTTTCAGTTTTTGCAGAGACCACACACCGCCCTGGCTATTTCTATGGCTGCCCTCTAATCACATGACCCACATATTGTCTTTGAGCGCCGGTCAAGCTTTAATTTGTTTTCACTATTTTCCACTTTTGCAGATATCAACACACCCAGCCAGCTGAACACGATGTGAATTTCCTCATTTTAATAAATTTTTAACCTTGGTTTATTACTTTTAATTTATGTATTATGATTATTTATTTTATTATTTATTTATTTATATTATTTTATATTGGAATGGAAAACAAAACAATTCCCATTCAGCTGGAGTACATTTTATATTGTTATGACTTTCCGTTTGACTTTCAGTAAATATTTGCAAATACCTTTTCAGCCAAAAAAAGAAACTCTAGTCAATACTTGTAGCCTACGGCGTGGCCGTCTGCCTCTGCGTTTACACGCGCAATCAATTGTCAGCTTAACTCACACAGACCCAAACACAAATATGAAAACTATTTTTATTTCGCTTGCTGAAGCAGTCAGCAAATGCTACAAAATTGACATAACACATATAAATATATATATATATATATAAAATATATATATAAATATATATATATAACATATATAAATATATGTAGATATTTACATATTTGTAAAATCAGACTCAGAAAGTATCTTTAAAATATTAAACTTTAAGCTGATATTTAAAATTTAATTTTAATAACCAGTTTTTGATTTCGCTAAGGAAAAAGACAAAACTTTTCTTCTTTTTTTATTTAGTTTATAAATTTTAAAAATAAATATACATCTAAAAAATTATACAAAAATATAGTTAAAGGAAATAGACTTGACTTGATTTTTAAAAAATTTTTTTATGTCGGAAAAATAAAATATATAGATATATATACCTTTTAAAAATTAAAATTAACGCTCAGTTCTTAATCCTAGCTGCACCATTCTATAAGCTTTTAATTATGTTATTCCAATTAATTATATGTACATTTATATTTATTTATTTCTTTTTCTAGCTGCTTTAAGGCAGCACAGAAAATGCATGGAAACTGAAAACCAAACGAAGAAAATGGGAATGAAAATTAAAGGCAAAAAGTGCGCATAGAAACATCGATTATACAGAACGAGAAACGGGAGCACACGCACACAAGCAGCAGCTATGAGTGTGTGTGTGTGTATCTTCATGTATGTGTTATGCATTTGTATTTTTAGTAAACGCATCGCCTCACATTGTTGATTGTTATTATAATTGGTTTAACAAAACGTTAAAGTGGGCATATTAGTTGATTGATTCGAGGGGGGAATAGATCTGCGATTGAGGTACGCAAATGAGCACAAGTCTAAAGTGATCTGCATGCAAAGAAAGTAAATGATTTAAAAATTTAATAATGATAATTTAATTAAATTTAATTATTTTTTATATTTTACATATTTTTCTTTAATTATAAATCACATTTTAAACTTATATATATTTTACATTTTATATATTACATGGAAACTGCACTTAACCTAGGGTATTTGTATGCTTCCTTCGCATATATATATTTTTTTTTGCTACCTGTGTTATGGCGGTGGATGTAAGCGCAGCGCAAGCTGCATAAAATGTTGGCAACCTTTGGGGCACGCCAAATTGTGGCAGCGACGCAGGCAACAACAACAAAGAAAAGCTTTAGGCAACCAAAAATAAAGCTAAATTAAATTTGTGGCTTGTGACTGTGTGCGTGTGGCTTGAGCTGCTGCTGCTGCCTCTGCTGCTGCACTTAATAATTATAATTAATGCAAGAGTCAACAATTGTGCAGCGAAAGGTGCGTTGCAGTGGGCGCACGTTGCTGGCTGCCAGCTGCGCGGCACACAAAACTTTAGCGAAAGTTACTTTGTAAAAGCTTTGTTCCAATATGCCGTCTGAAGGTTTTATAATTTTTGTCACTAAACATATAGAACGCAGTGAGAGGCATATCGTGAAGGCAGGTGTATAAGAGTTTTATATTAATTATTACGGCGAGTTCTAATTTAAGCCTTGCAGCTGTGCCAACTAGCCAAAGGTGCGCATAAAGCATAAAGAGTTTGGCTTAGAAATGCTTCAGCTGCTGCCTTGAGCTACTTCATAATGACGTGCCACAGTTCCCAGTGGATGGGATTTTCAATCACATATCTAACTTAATTTGGGCTACTTCATAAACTATGTCTGGTCTGCTGTGCATTGAACCTGCACAGACTCATTACCATCCTAAACAGACTGAAGATGTGGTTAGAGAGAGAGAAAGAGGGGGATAGGGTGGGTGATCGGGTTGTTAAGTGCCTAACAATTGATGTGCAACAGTAAATTGGTCGCACAGTCAAACGGGGTGGCCCAGGTGCACAGCAGCGGCTGCTCAAAGCCAATTGACACATGTTGCAGGCACGGAATACTTGACTCTGCCAGGACATTGAATCGTCTGTTTGCGGTGCAAAGTGTCATTATGCAGCCGCCCCCCTCGGCGCTCGCTTGTGCCAGGCGAAACCTCTCAGGCTTCAGTGCGTCCTGCCCTGTCTGTCTTTGGCACTTATATCACTCTGTCAGTTTGTCCGCTTGCGTTTTAATTAACTTACATCAGCTTAATGAACTTTCTCAACGGAGCCCAAAGTGAGTGTGTGTGTGTGTGTGTGTGTGCGGCAACCATGTTATTAGCTTGGCAAGGCTTTAAGATTCCAGCTAATGGACTTGCCTGCCACCTAAGGTTCGCATTATTTGTCGCCAGATCTTTACTTTTATATAGTCTATAGTCTGGCCTCTAACTTTACATATTATACGCATTAAAATATATTTGTTTTTATGCTGCGAATTTACTTTGCACTTAGAGAGTATCGTCCATGCCCATTTTATAAAACCTGCAGCCGGCAATGGTAAAAATAATTTGAACAACTGGAAGCGGAAGAAATATCAAATTAGTTTCTAACCAAATGCATTTCGAGTGCTTCGACTTACTTGGCAGATATACGAGGTATACATAGAACACAGGCATTATGCAGCTACTTATAAGGCCAACAATGAACAAATGGCGCTCTTGCTAAAGTGGAAGGGAAGTAAATGAAAGAGGAAATATCATAAGACAGAAATACATTTGAGCTCTTTAAGTATTCGAAGTGATTTACAAATATAAGTGATATGAACATCATGATGCCAGACATCAGATGTACCACGAGTATTATGAACAAGGGCCATTTGAAGGTTTCTTGAAAGGCTGAGAGTTAGTCAATTAGTTTAACTATATCATATATCATTCAGGACCACTTACCGATGGGATATAAAAATAGCGCTATTATGCCAATTACGGCGTGTAATATGGTCCAAAAAACAAGAAATTGAACTTTCACCTGAAGGGGGCAGCAACACTTATCGATACATGCACAGGCGGGACAGAGGCACATGTTAATTAGCTAATTATAATTCGATTTATTTGACGAAATTAAATGATTTAGAAACTCAACTTATTTGATTTAACTGCACCATATATACTATGCTATTACTAAACTATTACTAACTAGACCCAAAGTTTGGAATTACATTTTGATTTGTTTTATTTTTCATATGCTCAACTTTATGAGAGAGAGAGAGATCTATCATGTAGTCAGATTTTGAGATTTTCCAAAGTTTACTTTTTATTTGTGTTGAAGTGTGACAAGGGAATTATTATTATTTTTAAATAAATTGAATTATATATTGAGAGATGTAAGCAGATCTTTATTTATTTATTTTTTTTATTTTTTTATATCAATTAAATATTTATCCTTTATACCTAACTTGACAATTTTAAAAGCAGTTCCAGACATGCGAAGGTTCATATTTATAGATGTCTTAAAAGCTAAATATATTTTGGTATATATAATATACAATAACAAATATATAGTAATGTCAACACGCTATATCCCTGATATTATAGACTAGTCTCTCATATTTTAAAATTTGCTAGGCCATGCAACGCCGGGTAACACATTCCACCAATTCATACATATGCACGAGTTAAAACCTTTTTCTAGGTCAACTTTTCGCACACAGTGAAACATAAATTAAAATGTCATTAACTTTTGCGCTTGCCACGGTTTGTGCCCGACTTTGTTTCGGTTTCTGCTCAGCCCAACTGCCAGGCGCAAGCTGAACAGCTAACTGACTTTTTCTTTAATTTAGCCAAAGTTTCACGCAAATCCATTAACAATAACAATAAATATTAACAAAAACCATTTGCTTCAAATGGAATGTGAAATTATTCAAAATATGATTTAAATCAAGAGCAGAGCCTGAACGAAGCGCGCAGATGATTGTGACTGACTGCGCGATGCTCTATTCAGAGTGCAAAAATATTCAAAAATTTCGTATTATCCATACCTTCTTCTCTGTTGAGTCTGTTGGCTTGACAAATGAAAAATTCTTCTTCAGGCAGTCTTCAGCTTTATCTTACGCCTAAACATAGACTTTTATTAATTTTTTAGCAGCTCAGCAGCATGGGTCTGGTCTAGGTTTCCTCCTCTTCCAGCAGAACTCATTAAAAATGTTGACGGCAAAAACAAATGGAATTACAAACCCACGCAGTCTCGCTTGACAGAGAGAGAGAGAGAGGAGAGCGTGGACTGAGTTATAAATGGTTACGGCTGCTGTGCTTGAAGCTGTCAAAGATTCTATTTGCCCACCTTTGGCTCATGCAGCCCGGCAACGGAGCAGGAAATTAAAAACAAGACTGAAAGCATCATTTACTTGACCAACAGCCGGAGAGGCGGGGCAGAGGGCAGCGGCTAGTGCAGGGCTGCAATAAGTCAGGGATATTGGTGACAGCCAGATGTATGGCAAAAAGGAAAATTGATATACAAATGGGTTAGCAGTGCAAGGCAATCGGGCTGCAGCCTGCGCAGCTATCCGGCGTATCGGAAACACATAAAAAAAACTACGAATTTATGGCCAAAGAGCACGGGATGCAAATGGATGAACCCACGAGAGCGAGCTCAAAGGTTGAAATGTTTCATAAACACCGAGCAGCGCGAACAGCAACACACACACACAGACAGAGACAGACGAAACATAAAACACACATTACGCATACGCCGTGTGCAACTAATTGCCCATGCTGAGCTCTTCGACCGCCACATCGTATATATATTCGTTCAGCTGGCTGATTGAGCTGTGTGATTTAAATAAGAACGATGTCATTAGCCCGTGTTCACATGACAGCCTGATTAGTTATTTATATGCTCGCATTCGCATTAGCTGTGTGCCCAGCCATTAATCGTTAAATGGATTAGACGCGCCAACATTATTTTCTTGCCCGAAGGCAATCTGCGGGCAGCTGTTGCATGTTTAAGCAGAGATTTAGTTACATGTTCTATGAAGAGATATTTGATTCATTTAAAGCCTCGACTTACCCAAGCCATTCCCAAAATGTCAATAAATGTTTTTATTAAACTGAGGCTAACCAGCTCATTTGCCATTTAGCGCAGTCCACTTTGGTATTGTTATTGCGGTTGTTAAAGCTTGCGGTCGTGGTGCTCGCTGCGGCCGCGCTGTTAGTTGTTTTGCGGCCAACACTCAATGCAAACAGCAGCAGCAGCAGCAGCTGTGGTTGGCTAATCAGCACTGGGAGATGCCATCAATCAGTCAACAAATGGGAACACGGAAAGCGAACCTTACGGCCATGACGACATATGCGCTGCACACAAAGCTAACTAGCAGCGACGAGAGCTGCCAATTAAGCAGCGTTGCCCTCTGCGGCAGCTCTCGACTGGATGGCGCTTATCTTTGCCTTTGACTTCTGCATGCGAAATGTATTTAAATAGAAAACATTTAAGTTGAACAAAATATAAATCCAAATGTGAAATTGTTAGTTGGGAAATTAGCTCAACATTTTTTGTTGTTGGCAAACAGCAGCTAACACTTCTGGTCAATATTCACACTCATCCGTCTTCACTTGGGAGTAGTAATGTTTGTAAATATAAGCTGGAAAGGGTTGGAGATTTGGGATTACAAAATTATATTAGTTATAAGTAAATTTAAGAAGTTCTAAGACTAGTTTTAACTACTAAATGTATTAAGAGATAAGTTAAAGATTAATTAACTGAACTTTATGCTCTTTATGTTAGAGCAGCTCAGGCTGCTTGAGCTTGAACTATTTCTCAGAGGCTTCGAGCTAGCTTTTTCACTAATTTTTTTCTAATTCTTACAACATCTCTGCATCCACTCACCAGCAGCCAATCCAGCCGATATTGTGAGCAGCATTGTTATCAGCTTGCGTCTCCAGCTCCAGCAGTTCTTGCCTCTGCACATGGTCACCTGCCTTAGCTGCGCCATATAGTTGGTGTCTATGGGCCGCAGGTTCCACAGCAGCTTCTGGACGTCGTTCTGCAATATAGTGTCCAGCTCGTGCTGCGGTATGCACATGGGATTGGGCTGCAGCTCGATGACCACGCGCACATTGTTTATCTTGGTGCGACAAATTTTCTTGAATATGGACAGAATGGTTTGGCTGTGCAAGAGGTTGCAGGGCGGCGCCGAAATGCACTGGATGCAAACACGATGCTCGTACTCCTTTCCCGGATCGAACGCAAAATCGTTGAGAGTGATGGACACCTCGCTTATGGTGTATGGCTCCATGAGGCCACAGTTGGGTATTGCATTGTACTGCCAGGGCGCGTTCGTCAGCACCTTGAAGAGCAGCCGCTCGCAGGTGGGATTCAACAAGGTGAGCAGACGCCTCTGCACCCGATTGTATGGCGCATAGAAGAGCATATGCTTTGGACTAACACTAAGGAGTTCTGAGTTCGCTTTAGGCGTCATTTTACGGCTTGACTCGTTTTACATAAGTTGACTGCATGCTTTGGTTTAGTTGGGTTACTGAAATGTTTATGCCAGCAGTTTCATTGACAGTAATTTCTGGAAAATTATTTATTCTGCTTCAAGCTAATCAATACCTACTAGTGATACATATGACGCTTATAACTGAAGTCTTTGAGATTTTAAATAGCAATAAATTCGTGCTGTAAGCCCATCAAAATTGTAGTTTGATACAGCCACTAATTTTGCTGCCATGAATTGCGGCTTTCAGAGCTTTAATCAGAGCTCACATAACTCAGGGATCAAAGGTATTCCAGGTATTTAGCACATTTAGGCCAAGGCTTTAGGGCTTTAGCTCTATGTCTGCTATGCGAGACATAAATTGATAATAGTTAGACAAATCAGAGTCGAATAGGTGTTAGTTAAAGAGTAACAACGTCTGCCAGCCCAAGAGCCACAGCCTCAGACTCTCTTCGGCTCTGTCTCCATGTATGCCTAACAAAATATTATATACGATATTTGTGTTATTCAGTGACTGTCGAGCAAGCTTCGAGTGTTTGCGTAGTGGGTTATTTCAATGTGTACTGTCAGTCGGTTCGTTTAGCTGTCACCATGTCAAAATTGTTTGTAAGTTTGTTTTCCCCAATCACATAAGTGGATTCCAGTTTGTCTGTACAGTTGCTAGCAACTGAGCAGAAAATGCGTATCCAAGAGTTTGGCACATAAGCAATATCGTCAAGAATCATCATCGTCATCAGTCAGTCGAGCGATCAACGTCCACAACATGGCCAATAAGCAGTCGCCAGATGAGCTCAAGCGCATGCGGCAACTATTCCAGCACTTCGACCTCAATGGCGATGGCAAGATTGAGCTGTCGCAGTTGGGCGACTGCCTGCGCGTGTTGGGCGCCAATCCCAGCGAGAAGTGCCTGGCACAACATGTCCGACAGCTGCGTGCTGGCAACATCTCACGCGTTCCCTTCGACGAGGTCAGCGCGATCTATGCCAGCATCGGCCCATCGGCCCATAGAGCCCCCAAGCGGAGTGGGCCCGTCACGGTGGCCGAGCAGCTAATACTTGGCCTACGATTCTTCGACGAGCAGAACACGGGCTTTATACCAGCGGCCAGGCTCACACGTGTGCTGACCAGCTGTGGCGAGCGCCTGACCAAAGCCGAGATGAACGAACTCTTGGCCGGCCGCGTCAATGATCAGGGCTTGGTCAACTACGTCGAATTCGTTCATGCAATTACAACATCCGAATAGGCGTTGGCATTACCAAATGTATTCGTTCGTCTCACACCAATGCAACAGCCGGGAAATACAAATGAACCGAACTAAAACTGAATCAGGGAGAGGCGCAGGTATACTAAATATAGGTATTCAAGTAGGAGTAAGGTACATGAGCTGACCAAAGAAGCGCCAAAGCAAAAGAATATTCAATAAAACAAAAATAATTTGAGTAAATGAATGAGTATTTCACTTTATAAGCAAACCCTAGACTCAGCTGGTCCTGAACTTAGTACTTAGTTCCTTAGTTCCTCCACACTCAGCCTGACTGAAGGCATCGCCTTTGCTCTTTCCGCATATGATTTCATTAGGCATGTCTAGACATATGCATTTATATGGGTACAGCGCGACTCTTCATAAGTCAAGCCATGCATAATGCATTTTGCTTGTACGATAATTAATAAAAATGAATAATAGCTTCCGCTATTTGACAACTTTTGAGCAGTTGCTCGGCAAAAAGTTTATTTATGCAGCGGCTGCCGCAGAGAGAGTTTATTTATGGTACGAGCAGCAGCAGGCGGAGTCGCGACAGCAAGAGACATTGAAGCAGAGTTTATTAAAATCTGATTTCAAATTGAGCATTTGAGTATTGATAATTGATGAGCATTGGAAAAGTATGGGTGAATGGAAACTGGAGTAACATTACATCTATCACAGCCCAGAGGTTGGCAGAGTATTCTCTCTCTCTCAGAAAACAGTTTTATTATTATTAACTAAACACAATAACGATTTAAAACCCATCTAATCGCTGGGGCTTTGAATGACGATTATGAAGTAGTTGTCGGACGGCATGAGCATCATCTCAAAGTCATTCGTGCGCATGCGCATAGCTGTGAACTCGTTGGTTGCATCCAGATCCAAGATCACCTGGCGCGCCTTCTCCGTCAGAAAATGCATGTGGCAGGACAAGTGAATCGATTGAGCATTTTCCAGCGTTGACTTAATGGGAATGCCGTCGTAGTCCGAAACGACAATGCCAATAATGTTCTTAACCGCCTGAAAGCGTTTCAGCATGTCCTCGACTTCTGCGGACATCTTCGAGCCTTCTACTGATCCGAGCTAATCACACAATAAAAAAATATTCCAATAGTTCTGTGCTGATGTGGGTGTGAGTGTCTTTGGTCTACGACTGAACAATTTGTAATGCCAGCAAAGGTGACAACTGAGAATTAATAGCTTCAAACTGCCTACTTTGATTGCCTTGAAATAGAGAAAATACAGAACAAGAAAATATAATTTAAATAATAATTTTATATACCAGAAATTTCCATTAGATTAATTAGTTTAATTAATTTCTCTCTTAACCTATATGCTGTATGATATAAATGAAGAAGGATAAAAATCTATATTACGTAAAAAACCCCTGTTTCACTCTGCGTATACTTAATCACAGCCATAAGTCCAGTTGCAGCAAAAGTTTATTGTGTATTGCTGCAGAGCGTCAGCTCAATTCCGACGGACATTTGGGTAGTTGAATAATGAAAACTGAAAAAGTTGGCCAAAAAGCAAGGAAAATTAATTGAACGTTGTTGACACTCGTTACACAGGCAAGCCGAGTTGGCTGCTTTCCATTCGAATTGCAGATGAATTGGCCAACGTCAAGTTTTATACGGAAATTATGACACACTTCCGGCCGGACAGCTGGACTGTGTTGGCTAGCCAAACAAACAAAGAGAGAGAGAGAGAGACAGAGAGAGTGATAAAGAGAGAGAGAGAGAGAGAGAGAGAGAATCAACTGCAGTCTGATGTAAAATTGTGCACTTTTGAAAATTAATTAAAAGTCATAAAACTCATAATGAAATTACCCAGACAGACTCAAAGAGCGCAGGACAGTGGATAGAGGCAGACGCCTCTGGCCAGACCGAGATAGTTCAGTAGCAGCAGCAGTTGCAACAACAAGCAGTTGTCTTGCCACACGGACAAGCAGCAGCAGCAGCAACAGGAGCTGAGCACTAAAACTTTGGACACGGCTCAACAAGGTGAAGACTTGTCGTTGTTGCTGCAAAGTTTGTTACAAAATTAAATCAATGTTCGGCCCAGAGTAGCAAGTCATAAAATTGTGGAAAATTGATGGCAAATCACAAAATGTCATCTAGCATTGCAAATAAATGGCTCACTGCATGGCCATGGCCAAAAACCAAATTTGTATTCCATATTTTGATGAACAAATATTGCAATAGGCCTGCTAAAGGCACTTGTGCACTGGCAACTCGTTAGCCATGATCCAGCTGACAGCAGGACAGGCGAGACTTCAGCTGTTTGCAAATATTGTTGTTTAGCATTGCCAGCATTTTGCATTTATTTGTTTGAGCTGTGGCCATAACAAATTGTTGACAATTTTTCGCATATTTGATAACTCTTTTTATGAGCTGTGGAGCTTTTTATTTGATTTGCTGAATTCCTGCAGGAAGCAGTGCGGATTAGTCAGTTCCTGCGAGAGGGGAGGGACTGCAGCGCTGCCTATGCAAAAGACTTACGCGCAGCTATACTTGTGATGTTTCCTTATTTGATTTAGATTCAAAATAGTTTATATATAGATATATATATTTATTTATTTATTTATTTTTTTATTTATTTATTTATTTATTTATTTATTTATTTATTTATTTATTTATTTATTTATTTATTTATTTATTTATTTATTTATTTATTTATTTATTTATTTATTTATTTATTTATTTATTTATTTATTTATTTATTTATTTATTTATTTATTTATTTATTTATTTATTTATTTATATATTTTGGCTTACAAGTCAACTTTTTATCATTCAGTGCGAATCACTTTTAACTTTTCCGCTCGATGTCAACATATTAATTATGAATTCATTACTTTTATCTTTATTTGTATTTTGTATATATTTATTTGTATATTTCACGAAACGTTACTTTTTGACCCAATGATTAATTGCGATTTAATTGAATTTTCTGTGTGGTTTCGCGCACATACAAATGCATAAATGGAATTTAATTGAAGAAGTTGTTTAATGCGCAAAGCCAGCGATAATTGAAAGCAACTTAATGATGAGATAATCATAAATATATATAATATTTATAGTAAAATAAAAAGAGATATGCACAAGTCATGCACTTGTGCCATTCACGCGCCCATTATCGAATATTCCATAATTAATTCAGTTATTTGCATCGATTGCCTACGTCTGCCAGTATCTGATGAGTTTTAAGACAATGTGGCAAGTGTTAGGGAAAGGCCAGCGATGCGTGTGAGCCTGACCGAAGCAGCTGCCAAATGCACTCCACTGACAACTCTCAGATCGTCGAATTGAATCGCTGGGGAACGTGAATGCAATTGGGAATTGAGAGTTTGGGCTCTGGTGCGTGAAATATTAATGTTAATCTGATTTGCAATTAGTAGCAAAATATTTGGAGTGCAGAGCGCACGTTACCAATTAGGAGCACCTTTGTTTTGTTTTCCCGCTCCTGCAGGTGTTGGCCGGGCGCTGTGCTTGTAATTTAATTTTGGGCCAAATTAAAATTATGATTGAGCGTGTGGGCGTTACACGTGCGTGCACGATTCGAATTGAATTTTAATTAATTTCCACAGCCGAGTGACTGAGTGAGTGTGGGTGTGTGAAGCCAAGCGTATGTATAAGCCAACTCAGGTCAGATTAATGTGCATCGAGCAAATTAAATACAAGAATCTACTTAAATTCACTCCGCTCTCAGCTCGACTCTGACTAAATACCTGCGGATAACATTTTAAATGAAATATTATTTCATTGGCTTTGCGCAGAGTTGTGCTGATAAATGTGGCCTAAGCAAGGCTTAGCTGCTCAAATATAATAGATTTCGCTCAAGCATCCACCTACGGCTGGAATGTTTTAGTTGATTGGCCTAGGTGCGATATATATTTGTGTGTGGCTCAACAATTTATGTGCTTGGCGTGCAGAGCCTTGACATCACCTTTTTCAATCAACTAAAGAGCAGCTACCCGTGTCCTCCATCAACTGTCCTCCACCTCGACCTCGGCGCCGACTCAATAAGCTGGCATTTTATTTGCATTTTTTTTATTTATTTATTTTTTTTTCGTCACTTGATGTCGTCTGCCTGGCTGGTTGCCCGAATTCCCAGCACCACCGCCCCACCGCCACGCCCAGCCGTCGACTTTGGCGAATATTTCGCGCGGCGCTGTTGACAAATTCATCATCGTCTAAGCACGCGTCTGTCAAGCGCGCTAAGGATACAATAAATGTCTTTCGTGGTCGTCCTGTGCCGCCACTCGGCTGGGTGGGCGGATGCTTGCTCCTGCGGTTGAGACACCCGCTGAGTGAAATACTCTGTCGGATTAATATGCAACAACGTTTTGCAATTTTTTGTCTTCATTTTTATTTTATTTTGCTCTCTTTGCCTTATTCATTTGCCTTTGGGCTTGGGCTCCGCTCCCCCTGCGCCTCCTTCACCTGCAGCTCAGCAGCGCTCGGTCGCCAGCTCGGGCTCAGGTGCACTTTGCGATAACAAATTAAACAACTTTATGCAAGCAAAATGCGAACAAAATAATCAAAAAATAAATTCCTCCAATTTTTTGCTCGCGCTGCAAACAGATGGAGCTGGACTCGCCGAGTGCCGCTGCAAACAGAATTAGTTAAAAGCGTTGCAGCCCGGCTCAATCGATGGCAGATGTGCAGCGGCTTGAAGTCCTTGAATTAGTAGCGCGAGCTAAAGAGAATTTAAGCTACTGAATAGCCTATGCCTATGACCTGGCCAGATAGAAGCTCATGCAATCCTTACTAGGACTCAATTTATTATTGGAAAATGTATCGGAATCAAAGTATATATATTCATTTAGGTCTACTCCTCACTTAAGGGCTAAAATCTATCGGAATCAAAGTATATATATTCATTTAGGTCTACTCCTCACTTAAGTGCCGGATAGTCTTCGTCATGTTTCGGCCATTCGAGCTCGCTGATGCGCTTGAGCTCCTCGAAGGCCTGCTGGGCCAGCCAGTGGAACAGGGGGCTGCTCCATTGGGTGCTTGTGGCCAAGATATCTTTGGGGCTGGGCTCGCACGAGCTGCGTATTCGGCTGTAGCGCGACCAGAGATAGACCATGCTGCGCATCTTGTAGGTCCACAAGTGATTCGGCATGTAGCGTATAATATCCTGCAGGCGAACCATATCCTTATTGCTTAATTTCTCCAAAAACTTGACGTTCATCAGCTCGAATATGGTGCCCATTGTGGACTGATAGTTCGTTTTGTTCATTTGCAGGGCCAGGCCAGCCTGACGCAGCAGCTTGATAACCGTCTGCGGCTTGTCATAGTTCATTATAATGTGCAGAAATGATGATGTTTCCACTAAATGAATACCTTTATGCCGTTCGAGCTCTTTCTCGATGCCCGCGCCGCACCACTTGAAGTCCCTCCACCAAATACCCCAACTCTTGTAGTTCATATTGCGATATATAGCCGTCCAGTCGTTGCGCAGCTCCTGGCGAATGCGCCTGGCCGCAGTTCGATTTGGATTTGCGGGCGTGTCGGCCACGGGCTGCGCTGGTATCTCAGCTGTGGCGAACTCCTCGCCACCCACTATCGCGCAGAACTTGCGTTGCATGAACTTCATCACATATGACATGCTCTCCGGCTGCGGCAGAATGTCTGTTCGCTTTGTTATCCACGGCATCTCGAAGTCGCCGATTTTAAATACTTCATTCTCCTCCTCCACGTGGCGTCGCTTGGGCGAAGTCGGCTCGTTGGCTGGGACAACGCGCTTGCGGCTGTCGCGCCGACCCTGTTCATTCGAATAGTCGATATTGGCTTCAAATCTATTCATATCCTCGAAACGGTCTAGATCCGGTTCACTATAATTTTCGAGGTCGAGATTAAAGTTTCGGTGTTGCTGTTGTGGCTCTCGTGACTCGTCGTCGTAATACGAATCATTCTCGTTCGGTGTAGGCAGCTGCTCATGATAGGGGGACCCTGGCAGTTGCCTGTTGTGAGGATCTGCATCCATATCATAGTAGTCGGCGTAGCGTTCCTCAGCCTGATAATCGTTTCTGTTGTAGCGATCCTCGCGCTGCGCTCGATAATCCTCATCGATATCGCGAGGATCTGCGTCTATGTCATAGAGATCGGAGTCTTTGTTAGTTTCCAGTTCTGGTATTGGCGTGGAAGTCCTGCGACGCCCTGAGTAGTACTCGGGCTGCTCACGTATGGGCGAGTCGGCCGCATATCGGCGCTGATCAGAGTCCGGGGCATTGCCTGCGCCCGTGTTCCAGTCGATGTCGTGCGGCGGCGAAGGTGTTCTTGGGAGACTCACATCGGAGGAGCGACTTTGCAGCAGCTCCCGGATCTTACGCAGCACCATGGCATCCACCTCGTCCAGGCGCCGGGGGCCCAGCTGCAAGCGGAGCTGCTTCCACAGCTGCTGAAACCGACTTAGGTTGAACTCGGGCTGCTCGAGCGTGTGCATGGCCAGATCGTGGGCACAGGCCGCGCTCAGGCCCAAGTGAAGCAGCCACTCGCGACGCTCGTGGAGCTGCGCTCTGACGCCGTACAGTTCGCGCTGCATTCCCAGAGGCCTTTGTACATCTAGTGAATCGAAGGTTTCATGCGCTCTTGCCTGTCCCAGCTGCTGCAGCGCTGCGCGAGGATTGTTGCCCTCATACAAATGGGCGCGGTGCTGCATGGTTTAGTTCAAATTTGAAAATATGGTTTAGTTTTTTAGATTTTTGTGTATTTATTTTTTTTTGAAATTTTCTACTTTTTGTTTGGCACTGTTATCGTCTCGCAGTCCGAGCTCTATATGCTGCTTAAGCGTCGCTTGGCCTGGGTACTTCAAGTCGGCAGTTGTACTTAAATGCCAAGCATGCTTGATAAGGCAGAATTTGTACAGTTAGTTTGAAGTAAGTAAAATCGATAGCTTGTGAATCGATAATCGATATCGATACTCTATCAGTTTAAAGCCAGCATTTGCTTTGGCAACTTTAGGCCAAATCAATTGAGGGAGAAATCCAGAGCCGCTGATCCATTGGCCCAGATAAACTTGGCTATAATTTATTACAATCGCTCAAGTCACAAAAACGTCGCGCATAAAATATAAATGGATCTCTGCGCTGTTTGGACAGACGATGCGAGAAGTGTGTGCAATATTTTAAAATTGCATCCCAAAGGATGGAAAAAAGAAACGTGGGGAGGAAGGAGCATTGCGATAAAATGTGCTACATCGACACACGTCGCAAATGAATGGGCAAAAAATTGAAATAAATAAGATATAAAATGGAAACAAATACGGCAAATGGCCCAAAAGAGCCGCCGCACTACCCCCACTTCCTCTGGGCCACCGCCCCTCCTGCCCCCCGCCCCTGCATACTCAATCTCAATATTCGAGCAGAATTTATGCATGCGAGACATGGGCGAAGGCCTTGCGACTCACGATAAGTGTATTTATTTGGGCTGGGCACTGCAGCACGAGTGTTGAGAACACAGCGACGCCAATTGCCAGTGCCCGATACGTATACTTTTGGCCGAGAGTGTAAATTGTCTGGGCGCCGGCATAGAGCTTACGCGGCGTATGTGGAATGTGCCCAATAACGTTCGCTTCGGTCTTGTTTCGCCTCTGCGTGTCTCTTTGTATCCGCAATCCGCTGACTTGGCGACACGGCCACGCCCTCCGCTCGCAATTAAAGCAAACAACAGCGCAAACTAATCTCGAGGGTCTCGTAAATTCCGTGGGGCATTCCTGAGGGGGTTTGCCAAGACCAGACAACGCCAGGATGCCAGAGACCAGACAGCACAACAATAGACACCGCCGCCCGAGGCAAGCAATTGAAACTATGCACGAAATCTGCAAACGTTTGCGGAATCACTAAGCTGGTTTTCTAATTTCTATCCCTATCGCCTCCGGGGCCCTCCCCGCCCCGCTTCCTCCTTACAGTTTTATGCACTTTGTTTATTCTTCGCTGCGATGCCAAAGAGTAAAAGCCAAAGGAGGTTAAATGAATAAGAAGCCGGGCTAAATGCGGCTTATCGCATGTGGAACGCCACGCCCAGCCGAGCTCAATTTGCATATTAATTGAATGTCAAAAAAGGACCAGCTTGGGCTGACTTTCGAGTGTGTGTGAGTGATATGAGCATTGAAATTGACTTGAGGCCAAACATGGCTCTAAACCAACAAACGAAAAGGTGAAAATATATATATACCTGGGCAAGAGTTGGAGCTAAATGGGTAATGAAACTTGGAACCAAGTTGAAGACAAGTTTAAACTAACTGAAAATTAGATCTGGCACATCTCTGTTTGCCTGCCCTAAACTTCAGCTAAGTTTCCTTATCTTGGCCGATTTGCAATCTGTTAATTGAAATTGAAAAATGTTGCCTTGTTGCATTTGTAGTTAGCTCCATTCGATTAATGCTATAAATCAAAATGAATTCAGTTTTAGTTTCTTTCGACCTGAGCAAGGTAAGCAGACTCCCAGCACAGTCATAAATCTTCAAGTGGCAGCTGGGATCTGCAGCGCCGGCTTTGCTGCTCTTTTGACTTGCGGCTGGGCTGGGCTGGGCTGAAATGGAAATGCCGTAACCCGCTTATGAACGCACTTCTAAGCCCCATCAAATGCAGCAGCAGACATGAGGCACATCATCGTGCCACTGGCTGCCATGACAACGAGCTATCCTGACATGTTGCTGTCAGTGGAAATCGAGTTCTGCTCGCTTTTCCTAGCCCGTCTCATGTCGCATGTCTCGTGCTGCCAGCATCTAATTGGCAGCTGCACACCGCACGGACAATGGCACAATTGCCACACACACACACACACACGCACACACATACGCAGAGACAGGTATAAGGAGCAGACTGAAACAGGAGCTGAACTAGTACCAATCGCTGGAGATGCGGCTGCCATATAATCAGAAGGCATTTTGTATGCAGTTGTTCTCATCTGCCACTTTAACGCTTTGTGGGCATCAGGTGAGCGCAGCTGTGGCTATAACATGCTCAATTGTACAGCAGCACTGAGAGAAATTAGGAGCAATGTTATTGAAATATCTTCTTTTATTTTTAATTTATTTTCTTTGGCTTCTTTTGAGCATTGCTCTGCTAAAGATTTGACACTTCATGAGCTCAGCTCTCATGCTACTTTTTTTGCAGTGTAAACTTTGCTTGTTGGCCAACTTTTGCCGACTGGCTAACTACAATTTGGAATTCTGGACTTGGCTACTAAGTCGCCAAGCAAATATCTGACTCAAACAAAACATTTCAGTCCAATTGCGACTGGGCTCTGGGTTTTTCGGCATATAAGCCGAAGGAATACCTTGCCTTAAATATAGTTAAGACAGGGTATTGGCTAGTTGGTTGCATTGCCAGTGCTGCCATTTGCTAAATGTTATTTGCATGCGCCGTCCCTCTCCCACCCTCTCCCTCTCTCTCTCTCTCTGCCATTGTCTATCTGCTGATGAGTGTGCCTGGCTCTGCCTGGCTTTCTCTGTTTTAGCACAATCAAATTTCTGGCTTTTGCCAACTTTTCTCATTTTGCAGCACATGCTGAGAATTGCAATCACAGTAAATTTTTGGTAACATTTCTTCTTCCTTTTCTTTTTTTTGGCACAATTTGTAGTTGGCATATGAAATTTCTCTCGGCCCAATATATATTTAGGTATATACTCCCGCTACGCCTGCATCAATGAGGTGTCGAAAATTGAGAGATTTCGCAAATATATTAATTTGCTGCAGCCAAACGCGGGCTGGCGTCGTGCTCAGCCAAATGCGAGAGTTGCAACCGCAGCAGCGGCAAACAAACTGGCTGAAGAGTTAGATACAAATAGCTGGAGGCTCCCAGGATGTGGCAAGGATAAAACTGTTCTCGCCGCCCGCTGCCCGCCTTTACTGAGCTGCCAAAGACTTGCCGGAGACCTCAAAGTGGTTTGCCGAGCTGCTTTAGCACTTGCCTTTGACTGCATATCGCAAGATATGCAAATCTCTGTCTGTCAGGCTTACTCTCTCCCTCTCCCTCTCTCTCTCTCTCTCTCTCTCTCGGCTTGTTGATGAAATGACTTGAAATGCTGGCACAGTTTGCCTCAAGTTTTGTGCTTCAGGAAATTAGCACGCAAATTGCAGCCGCCGCTTCGCCCCGCCAACTAATTGTCCAGAAATCTGTGAAAATATGCATTCACAGCGATTCACCAAATTGCCAGGGTATACGCAGGCAGCATTTTCATAATATATTTGCCGATGCATGAATAAGCAAAATTTAATTATAACTTGCAGTACAGTGTAAATATTTACACG